>CP144690.1:16313657-16913657 GCA_036885675.1 Vigna mungo | reverse complement strand
TTCTCTAGCCAAAGTTTTCGCCCAAAATGCTTCAAAGATTATACCCTTTTTGAACCTTAGCCTTAAACAGGATGAGAACCTTTGAATTGAAATTCTTACCTTGAGTTGGGTTAAGCTTAAGTGTATGCTTTAACAAGGTTCAAGTTTGGGGTTGTATTGGGGAAATTGAAATGCAGCTGAAAAGCATTGAGCGCAATTGTTGAAAAAGAAAAGCATGAGAAAAAGAAAAGAAAAGAAGAAAAACATGAAGATGAGCTCAATGGAAAAGAAAAGGGAAGAAGTTGGGAAACAAGTGAGATTGGTTAAGAAAGAGAATTGAACTTGAACCTTGAATGATGAATACGCTCTCTTGAATCAAAATTTTGTGATCTAGAAAAACCAATTTTTCTTGTTAAGCCCAGCCTCATTACAAGCCTTGGAAAAGTCCTTTTGATGGCATTTGCATGTGAAGATGTTGATTGTTTAAAATGAATGGCAATTTTATTTCATGCAACTTGTGAATAATAAAGAGTGGAGTGCTACCCTAAACACTTGAGTGATTGAGTGAAACACTTGCTTGGTGAGAACTTCTAAATTTCATGATTGCACTTTTGCTTAGTGAACTAATCATTCATAATGTGTGACATCTGTCGAGGAAAGTGTGAGCTAAATTAAGTAGAGAACATGCATGCATCTTGATTTGATTTCACTGATGATTTGAAATTGAGTAGGTCTTATCATGTACTTTAGGAAAGTTGAATCATTGGATGAAAGTGTAGAAAGCCAAGTTTTGTTTGTTTATAGTTTTGTTTTCTTTTGCTTGAGGACAAGCAAATTTCTAAGTTTGGGGTTGTCATAACGGTTGAAAAACCGTTATTTTCATATGCTATTTTGGACTAAATTACACCCTTTACTACTTAGAATGAGCTTAGAATCAAGTAAAACTCAATAAATGAGTCAGTTGACAGTTAAAAGTTGTTTTTAGCGATATTATGCTTGTTTTGCATTGTTTTGCAGCATATCTGAGGAAAGTGAAGATAGGGGATGAAAATGAAGGTCTTAGACTCAAGGAAAATGAAGAAAATAGAAGAAAAGAAGAGTCTAGGAACCGCCCGGCGGCAAACCCCTGACGCCGGGCAGTCCGACGGGAGGAGAAGACACCAGCAGAGGATGTCGGGCGGCAGACCCCTGACGCTGGGCGGTTTTGCGGCACAAGGGAAACCGTCGGGCGGTAGACCCCTACTGCCGGGTGGTGGCGCAATTTAGGGTGAACCGCCAGGCGGCAAAGTGTGACGCCGGGCGGTTGTCAGATGGGCTTGGGCCTGTTTTCTGTTGCGCTCCTCAGTTATAAATAGCCCTGTTACGATTTCCTATTCATTCTTTTGACAGAAGAGGGCGGCCAAACCTACTTTTCACTCTCTGGAGAGGATCTCTTGGATGCTTAGGCTCCTTTTCATCTTATCTAGAGTTTGTTTTCCATATCTTCCATTATTTTCATCTTGGTTCACCATGACAATGGTGAACTAAACCCTTTTTGTTGTTGGGGGAACAATGTAATCTTTTCATACTCTCTTTTATTGAAACTCTTGTTTAATTATATGATTTTCATATGCATTTATTATCAATTGTTGGGTTATCATTTGTGCTTAAAGCTTTTATCGTTTAACTCATTCGGTAACTGTTATTTGCCTTTATTGATACGGGGACGTACAATAATGTCATGAACTAGTGAGTAATTCCTTGGTTAAGCAATACCACCTAGGGATAGGGGGTAGGACGACCAATTGTTTCTGCTTCTGTTTGTAATGCGTTGCTAGTTGCTAGGGGAGGCTAGGGATAGCAAGCCGGTAATTAGTAATAGGCCCTTTTCGCCGAGGGATCGGGTTAAGGGGAGGCCAAGAAAGTTTGCATAACAAGTAGATAATAAAGCAATTTAAACAAGAGGAGTAAATAAGAGAGAGTGGATTAGATGAAATTGTAAACCCCCAACAACTCCATTTATTCATACTCTTTTCTCGTCAACTTAATCACTCATTGCATGTTTATTTTCTGCTCTTGCATCCACGACAATTATTAATTTTTCTTTCACAAGTCTTACGATTTTGATTCACACGAACGATAAGGCCTTTCAAGTCTCATGGGAAGAACGATAATGGGTTATACCATTTTTATTACTTGAAACGATATGGTACACTTGTCATTCCGTTAACACTCTTCCTCGCAGTTTCACCATAGCTGATGTTTCAATAACATCACTTAAATTCTCTTCCTTTACCAACGTAGGTACCTGAAGGAGTCGAGTAACTAAGCCATCCATCGACGGGATTTGATCACTAGCTAAAACTTGATCACGTACATGATCAAAATCAGAGTGTAAACTTTTCAAAATTAGGACCACGTAGAACTTGTCAAGCTTTTTGTTGAGATTTTCTAATGAGTCAACTACAAAGAAGTTGTTTAACTCTTCCACCGCAGCCCAAGCTTTTGCAACATGAGAAACCATATCATGGTTGACTTGTTTGAGAGAAGTTGCTCTTTAGGTTGCATCAAAAAGACGTTGTACATCATTAGCAAACATATCTTGGGCCCTTTTCCAAAAAGAGGAGCATGTCTTATAGGGTCTCAAGATATCTAGAACCTCTTGCTCAACTGATTGCCACAAAACAACACATAATTGAAAGTCTAATTTCTGCCACTGAGATTCTTCTTCTTCTGGGACCATAGAAATATCTTGTTCAAGGTGATCATGGTGTCCTTGACCAAGAAACCACAACTCCACAGTAGAGGACCATGATAAGTAATTTTTCCAATTCAGTTTTGCAGATGTAATGATAGGGGTAGCAGATAAAGAGGAGTTACTTCCAGTAGAAGAAGCCATTTTAAAACTGAGAGAAGAAATAGGACCTAGGGTTTCAAAATACGTAAGGAGAAAACCCTAGGTATGAGCCCAAGCCAACGAAACAGAGAAACAGGAACCAAAACACACTCCAGAAGCTCCGACGAGACGTTATGCGGCGACGCGGTGAAGCTTCGACCACGGGAAGGCGGCGCGTGAAGAACACACGCCCGAGACTGGCTAGAAAGAAGCGGCGCGTGACGGCTGGTGCGGAGGTTTCAGAGGACGGGACCACCAGGGTTGGGTTGCGCTTCTCAAGGCACACCTAACCCTTGACTTCGCCGGAGAAAGCGACGGCGGACAGCGGACGAACGGCGGAAATGACAGGGAGATGATGTCGCCGAGGATAGAGGAAGAAGACAAAGAGTCTGGCTCTTGATACCAACTTGAAGTTGAGAGAAAATGAAAACTCTTATATTTTTTTATTAACTTCAACTAATACAACTTACTACTGTATATATAGAAGACAGTAGTTCTGAAAATTAAAGGGCGGGAAGTCCCTAACAAAAACCCTAACAAATATATTAATAATAAACTAAAGACAATACTTCAACAATAAATTTTAGTTGTGGTGAAGATTTTTATTTTCCTCTCCAAAATTCATTTATTTCTTGTGTAACTTTATTTTGCTAGTTTATCATGAGCTGGTGCATGAGTATGTTAGATTTTAGTATGCATACTGCCATACTAGAAATCTGACAGATAGAAAAACGTTTATTGATGCTTGGAGAAAAAAATTGTCTGAAAATATTAATGTTGACTTGTATTTTGTTGGTAGAATTTAATTATACATTGTGTCTTAACAATGTCCAAAAAACCTTATTGCTAAATTATAGATTTAAGATTTTTCAAATTTATATTTAAAATTTAAATGCATAGAAGTTTATTTATGGGAAGCGAAAACATAAATCTAAGTTTTAAGGTTTATTCAAGACTAAATGGTGATAAAATATTTTTTGACTTTGCATAGATATCTTATATGCAGTCTTGTGCTTGTGACAGGTGCAAAGCGTCTTGTTCCACTAGGGCTAGGTGATGACGATCAATGGATTGGTTAAATGGAGACAAATGTAAAGCGTCTTGTGAAAGGGCCATAACTTCCTGAAAGGAAAAACAAATTCAAAACATATTAAATGGAAAAAAGTAGAGCTTTCAAAGTGGGTTAAAACATGAGACCCAACTTGTGAGCCACCATAGGTTCAAGGTGGGATAGGTTAAAATATACTCCAAATTTTGGTATTAGCCAAAATTAAACCTGGTCCACTAAAAACCTAAGTTACTCGGATTGACCCTATGGTGTGACTCACATACACACTGACGTAGCCCAACAACAGTCCAACACAATTAAAAAAACATTGGGTGGGGAAGATATAAAGCTCACACAGTTCCAGTTCTCTCAAAATTAAAATCTCTCAATTAACGAGCTCTTTTCTCCGCCAGCTGCTGCATGTACCACCTTCATTCACCCCACACTCTACCGTCAACACCACTGTACACCACCAACCCCCCACCCCCTTGCACACACAGTCAGGCACAGTACGGATCATTTAGAATCATTTAGTGCTTGTGTTTGGAATGCACGTTAATTTAATATTTAGAATTACCATTTACAGGTATTATTATATATATATTAGGTTATGGCCATTATATACATATTAATATGATAATCTTTTGTGCCGGTTATTCTAGTAATTTGGAATTTAGTTTCGATGCCAACACGATTACATTCCAAGCTCGTAGCACGTTATTTTGGCCCCTTTCAGGTGTTACAACAGGTGGGGAAGGTTGCTTTCCGTTTACAGCTACCAGAATTGGCCAGGATCCATCCAATCTTTCACGTATCACAGCTGAAGCAAGCGGTGGGGGAGAAGAGAATAGAGAGGGAATTACCCCCTAAATTACAGGCAGATGGACCCATGTTTTGGCCGGTAAGGGTGTTGGAGAAGAGGCAGAGACAAAGTGGGGAAGAGACAATACCACAGGTGCTGATCGAGTGGCAAGAAGAGGGTCAAGAAGGAGCTACTTGGGAAGATGTAGCAACTATTCAGGAGCAGTACCCTGACTTCAACCTTTGGGACAAGGTTGTTTCGGAGGAGGGTGGTATTGTTAGGCCTCTACTTGTGTATAGTAGGAGAAAGACAGTTACACAATCTAATTGCCAAGGCAGTTAGGTGGGTCGGTTGAGGGTATCATGTATATAAGGATGATTGGTTGTAGTTGAGAGGAGTTAGTGAATTCATTTGTTTTGTCAGGAACTTGCTAGTCCTGATAGGGGGAGGTTAAGCTCTCTACTTTCTGTATTCTTTGACTATTATTGAATAATAGAGACTATTCAGTTCCATTGTGGGTTGCGTGTGAGTTTAGAAGTATGTTTCTCATAGGTTCTTGGATAAAGAACCCATCACCTTGTGTGAGTTTCCCCCTTCCTGAAAGTGTACAGTTATCATTCAAGCTTGGTTATATCTAACCTGAAGCTCCCTCATAATATTGTCAGAGTGTCGTTCCCTTGGAGAAAAGTCATGAGTGTAGTTGGGCTCCTATTTTTATTAGAACATCAAACTTCAAGTTACCGGCTGATCATTCCATTCCTATTATTATGGTTGGTCCTGGAACTGGCTTGGCACCTTTCAGGGGATTCTTACAGGTACATGAACATTTTATAGATAGTTTAGTTTTTAAATATCTATTGAAACCAGGCACTAAACATTCCTATTATTATCGTTGTAGTTTTTATAGGGTATACTGACTTTTAACTGAAGAGAGGACATTTTGGGAGAAATGTAGAATAGAGAGTGAAGGACAGAGAGGAATCAGATAGAAAGTACCTACATATTTAAATCAACCACGATAATGAGCTAAAATATAAAATACATAATTCTTATTCTTTGAGAATTAGAAGCTCCAATTCAAGTCCTAGTTTATCGTAAAAGTGTAGTTTACCCAAATGATTAAGTGCTTGTTTGGGAAAATTGATTGTTGTGAGAAATAAGTTCTTATTTTTCAAAAAATTCTTCCGAGAAATTGGCAAAGATAGTGATTATTTCTTTAAAGTAAATGGAACAAAATACCCAATAATTTATAGATTCCCCAAGTGTTCTTGAATAAAGTGGTGTTGTTGATTCTATAAACTTAATTTATGGTAAGATTTTGTCTTTTAATTCTTGCATTATCTTTTGATGCAGGAAAGATTGGATCTCAAAGAGAATGGTATTCAAATTGGACTTGCATTACTCTTCTTTGGATGTAGCAATCGTCAAATGGTAAAATATTTACTTTCTGGCCATTCAATCCCAATGGAGTTTTAGCTTGATGTGGGATTTTCCTGTTTATAGGATTTTATTTATGAGGATGAGCTAAACAAATTTCTGGAACAAGGTGCTCTGTCAGAGTTCATAGTCGCGTTCTCGAGAGAGGAACTTGAAAAGGAGTATGTTCAACACAAGATGATTGATAAAGTAAGTTTCATTAACTGCCTATTATAGGCCTAAGAAGGATAAAGAGGGGTGGATTGTGTATCAGAGGAGAAATAAGAGGGCGCGTTAGATGTTAGCACTTAACATTCGCACAGTTAAGTGGAGCTGAGGAAGTGATAGTATAAATAGGAGTTGGTTAGTTGGGAGATGTACTTTTTGACAGTTAGTTGGTTGACAGGTTATGTCCTGTGGAGGGGGGTTAAACCTCTTGTATCATTGCTACGTACTCAATTCTTTGTGAATAATACACAATACGATTCTTTTCTCTCTGTGTTTCCCTGTTGCGTGTGTGAGGAGTGTTCTTGATTAGGTTTCCTTATTGGAAACCTATCAATTGGTTCGACCTATTGGATCCATTAACGCTCGATCGAAATGGAGGGAAGAGTGTGACTGTTGAGGGGCAAATTGAGGCGGTGGAGGTCGCGCTAGCAGAAACGAAGGCTGAGACAATGTTCTTGTGGCATGAAACTGGATCGTTGAGGCAAAGCTGCGAGATGATGCGCCAAGATATTCAAGCAATCTTGACGATCTTGAAGGATCGCAAGAACGACAATCGGGGACCGCGTCAGGATGGCAGTGAATCGTCTGTAAACGATAACGCAGGAGGGGATGGAGGACAACCGGGAGCAGGATGTACGGGGGTGATGATCAATTGGCGGATGCGTGTGGAGCTTCCCGTGTTCGAAGGGGGCGAACCATGGAATTGGATTAGTCGGGCGGAAAAGTTCTTTGAGGTGCAGAAAGCGGAAGAGGAGGAGAAGATGCAACTGGCGTTCATTAGTATGGAGGGGTACGCCGGAAGTTGGTTCCGATTTTGGCGGGAGTAAACCAAGAACTATTCGTGGGACAGGTTGAAGAGAGCTTTGGGAATTCGATTTGGAGGAGGAACACGGGGGACGGGCTATGAGAAACTATCGGCGATCAGGCAGACCGGGGCAATGGAGGACTATGTTAGGGAGTTCAAGGTGCTAGTGGGTCAGACGACTCAGATTCCGGAGGAGCGTATCCTAGGATACTTTATGGCGGGACTCAGAAAAGAGGTGGGCGACGACGTGAGGCCACATGATCCCCCAGATCTCATGATAGCGATGCATGTCACGAGGGACGTAGAAAAATTGTGTAAGCCGTTGAAGAAGGGGGGAGGATTGGGGTTCAAGAATCAGAGTTCGTGGGGACGATCGGCGACCGTCGTCACACGAGTTGATCCACAGAGGGGAAACATAGAACAGGGGAGCGGCCATTGAGAGTGTCAGGTCTGTGAAGAGGGAAACGACATAAGGAGGAGGACAAGGAGGCGACGCCAGCCGAACCATCGGCGAAGGAAGAGAACGGGGCACACGTAACTTGCCCAATTTTGAGTACGTGAAAAGGAGGGAGGAGAGGAGATGCTTCCGATGCGGAGGGCCCTTCAGCCCGGCCATCGATCCCAGAAAGAGGGCTCAGAATGTTGATCATGGTGGAAGAAGAGGAGGAAAAAGGCGGCGAAACAGAAACAAAGTCGAACCTCGCCGGAATGGAATTATCGGCTCTGTCAGCCGGGGGGCTGTCTACTCCCAAAACAATGAAACTCAAGGTAAGAATAGGACGAAGATAGGTGGTTGTGCTGATTGACAGTGGCGCGAGCCACAACATTATCAGCCGACAATTGGTGGAGGAGTTGGAGATGGCGGTCAGGGAGACTCAACCGTATCTCTTGAGCTTGGGGGACGGTCAGAAGAAAAAAATTAGTGGGTGTTGTGAGCGGGTGATATTGGAGATGGGGAGCACCGAAATTGTCGAACGCTTCTACCTCTTCGAGGTAGGGGGAGTGGAAGTAATACTAGGAATTGAGTGGCTGAAGAAGCTGGGGGAAGTGACGGTAGATTGGGGGAAACTGACGATGGTGTATCGGCAAGGTGAGAAGAAGATAACCGTGCGAGGGGACCCCACGTTGGAACGTAAGATGGTGGGACCCAAGGCTTTATTAAAGATACACAACACAGAAGCTTCGACGATGCTCTGGGAATTGGGCTCCATTAAGGCCCAGAATAGCACCCAGAAGTATGTGGGCCTTACGGAAACACAAAAGGAAGAAATGGAGAAGCTTCTAGGCCAGTATGACGTGGTGTTTACTAAGCCCACCGGCTTACCACCTAGCAGGGGAATGTTGTTAGTACCGTAGGGGGTAATTTTTGAAGAGTATAGCATAGCGGAATTAAAAACTTAGAGTAAGCGGAAAGCATGTTCAGTCACGTTAAAACGAAGTTGGTCCTTTTTCGCAAAATAATTTTCTTTCAGAAAATTAATCAAACACTTTGAGTGCAGGCAAAAGTAACAAGTGCAGGGAGTAAAAAAATCACACAAGTATTTTTATACTGGTTCGATTCAATAGAATCTACGTCCAGTCGTTAATCACTGTAAAGAGTGATTAACAGTTCCACTAAAACCAATTTCACAGATTTACAATAAGTGAACAAAATATAGAAGAGATAAGGTAACCTTCCTTCGACGAATGAACCGGAAGAGAACTACTTTGTCAACTCAAAGAGAACTGCTCTGACCTTCGACAAACGAAACACAAGCTTCTCCTATTCACGAGACCAGACAAAGTACACCTTACCAACTTGAAGAGAACCGCTCCGACTTTCGACCAACGATACGCGAGCCTCTCCTTTCACGAGACCAAGCAAGGGAACTATGAACAAAGCTTCTGAGAACTTTCCTTTGACAAACAGTGTTCTATTAAGCTTCTCAGTTCAAAACGTTGCCTTCTGAATTCTCAAAATCCAAATATATAGCCAAGTACACTGAATGCCAAAGGTTAGCTCCCAACTGCCATGAATAATCGATTATTGTAAGTGATAATCGATTATTCAAGTCCGTTACAGAGTTTTCAAAAAGTGATAATCGATTATAGGAAGTGATAATCGATTATTTAAGTATGACATGTGATAATCGATTATTCTAGTACAAAAACATGTGATAATCAATTATAGCTTGACCATAATCGATTATACCAGTAAGAATTACAATATTTCAATATTTTCCTACTACATTAAAATCTACAAGTTGCAGCATCATCAAAACTCATCTTCAGGTTTTACCAATACTCTCTTATTGGTAACAAATGCAGCACCGAATAACACTTAAAGAAGGAAGCGACCCCATCAACGTCAGACCATATCTGTACCCACACGTGATGAAAGCGGACATAAAGCAGCAGATTGCCGAGATGCTTCGGACGGGGGTGGTCCGACCAAGTCATAATACTTATTCGAGTCCGGTGATTTTCGTGAAGAAAAAAGACAACAGCTAGCGCTTTTGTGTAGATTATCGGGCACTCAACTGCACGACTGTGCCGGAAAAATTTCCCATACTCGTCATTAAGGAGTTGTTGGACGAGTTGAAGGGAGGGACTTTCTTCTCCAAAATCGATTTGAAGGTGGGATACGATAAATACGCATGCACGAGGAGGACATTGAGAAGACGACTTTTCGAAAACACCAGGGGCACTACGAATTTATAGTGATGTCGTTCGGACACACCAACGCGCCAGAGATGTTTTAGAGCGCAATGAACATACTTCTCCGGCCCTATTTGTGAAAGTATGTCTTAGTGTTCTTCGATGACATACTGATCTACAATCATAATTGGGAAGAGCACCTCGAGCATGTAGCGAGCGTGTTGTCGTCGTTGAAGCAAGAACAGTGGGTGGCTAATAGGAGGAAGAGTGAATTCAGGCAAACCCAAGTTAAATATCTGGGGCATGTTATTTCAAGCAAGGGCGTGGAAATGGACGACGAAAAAATAAAGGCAATAATGGAGTGGAAAAGGTCGAGAATAGTGAAGAGTTTGAGAGGGTTTTTGGGGTTGACCGGATATTACCGGCGATTCGTCAGAGATTACGGAAAAATCGCCAGACCTCTGACGGAGCTACTGAAGAAAGATGGGTTCACTTGGAACGCAGAGGCAGAGGAGGCTTGGAAGACGTTGAAGAAGGCGATGACGATGGCACCCGTGCTGTCACTGCCCGATTTTAGGCAGCCCTTCCACATCGAATGTGATGCTTCTGGTCGGGGAGTGGGGGCTGTCTTGATGCAGGAAAGAAGGCCCATAGCCTACTTTAGTAAGGCGTTATCGAAGGGAGGCTGAGGCCTTACCTCGTCGGGCAGAAGTTTGTCGTTCACACCGATCAAAAAAGCCTCCGTCATTTGCTGGAACAGCGTATTACCACACAAAACCAACAGGATTGGATCGCGAAGTTATTGGGGTACGACTTCGATATAGTTTACAAATCAGGGGATATGAATAAAGTTGCAGATGCCCTGTCCAGGAAACATGAGGGGAAAGAGGATGAAGGAAAAGAACTGGGCATTGTGGCTAGACCCTTCTGGCAGGACTTTGAGGAGGTGGTGCGAAAAGTAGAAACTGATAACTTCTTACAAAGAGTGATGGAAGATATAAAGACGGACCCTAATACCCACCCAACGTACACCCTAGAACATGAGAGGCTCCACCATAAGGGCCGATTGGTGCTGTCGGCGCAATCAAAGTGGATCCCCAAATTAATAGCCGAATTCCATGTAACACAGACCGGAGGCCACTCAGGGGTCTACAGAACTTACAGGCGCATAGCCCAATCCTTGTATTGGACTGGAATGAAGAAAGACGTGACGGAATTTGTAGCTAGGTGCGTTGTATGTCAACAACATAAATATCTCTCTTCTTCTCCTCAAGGGCTGTTATAGTCGTTGCCAATTCCGAATGCTGTGTGGGAGGAATTGAGCATAGATTTTATCGTGCGTCTACCAAAATCACAGGGGTACGATGCTATATTGGTGGTTGTGGACCGTTTGAGCAAATACACTCATTTCCTTCCGCTTAAACACCCTTACTCAGCCAGAATAGTGGCGGAAGTCTTTATCTGGGAAGTCATCCAGTTGCATGGGGTACCTCAGTCATCGTGAGTGATCGGGATCCATTATTCCTTAGCATTTTTTGGAGGGAATTATTCAAAGGGCAGGGGACGCAGCTAAAGATGAGTACTGCGTATCATCCCGAAACTGATGGGCAGACGGAGGTGTTGAATCGGGTGTTGGAGGGTATCTCCGATGCGTTTTTTCGGAGCAACCAAAAGGATGGATGGCAGTCTTACCTTGGGCAGAATACTGGTATAATACCAGATTTCAGGGGGCTATAAGGTGCACTCCTTTTGAGGCAATTTATGGGAGACCTCTCCCCTCTCTACACTGATTCATTCCTAGTGAGACTTTGGTAGAAGCAGTAAGCCAAGAGCTTCAAACTGGTGATGAGGCGTTAAAACAATTGAGATTTCATTTGGAGAGAGCCCAGGAGGTGATGGTGCAACATGCAAACAGGAAACGAAAACCAGTGAATGTTGAAGTTGGAGATTGGGTTTTTTTTAAGATAAGACCCTATACGCAGTCTTCGATGCCAACCAGACTTCACTCAAAGTTGGCAGCTAGGTATTTTGGCCCTTTTCAAATAGTTCAGAAGGTTAGGGAGGCAGCATACAAGTTGCAGCTTCTAGAGACAGCGAGGATACACCCCGTTTTCCACGTTTCACAGTTGAAGAAAGCTATAGGCACACAAGGAGTGGAGAAGGAGCTGTCGCAGGATCTACAAGTGGAGGGGCCATCGTTCTGGCCGGTAAGCGTGTTGGGAAAGCGGCAGATACAACAAGGAGATGAGAAGGTGCCACAGTTGCTGATAGAGTGGCAAGAGGGAGGCCCAGGCGGTGCAACCTGGGAAGATGAAGTAACCATCAGGGAACAATACCCCGACTTCAACCTTGGGGACAAGGTTGGACTTCAGGAGGCAGGTATTGATAGGCCTAAGAAGGATAAACAGGGGTGGATTGTGTATGAGAGGAGAAATAAGAGGGCGGATTAGATGTTAGCACTTAACATTCGCACAGTTAAGTGGAGCTGAGGAGGTGATAGTATAAATAGGAGTTGGTTAGTTGGGAGATGTATTTTTTGACAGTTAGTTGGTTGACAGATTAAGTCTTGTGAATGGGGTTAAGCCTCTTATATCATTGCTACGTACCTATTCTTTGTGAATAATACACTATACAATTCTTTTCTGTGTTGTGTTTCCCGTTGTGTGTGTGAGGAGTGTTCTTGATTAGGTTTTCCTATTGGAAACCTATCAGCCTATCTTGTAGGTAATGGGTGCCCTATAGATAAATTTTTCATTGCGTTAATTTTCCTGGTGCAGGCAGCAAATTTGTGGAATTTGATTTGTCGAGGAGGTTATCTTTACGTCTGTGGCGATGCTAAGGGTATGGCAAGAGATGTTCATCGGACCCTTCATACCATTGTCCAGCAGCAGGTGCTGATTGTCTCTTTTCATCCATGCTTTTCCCCAACACTTAGGCTTGGAAGCGTCTCCTTTTGTTAGTCACACTCATGCATATAGGGTGTCACTTTTAACATGAGTGAATATACACACACAGAGGAATCATATTATTAGGTGAGATATAAGCACACAAGGAGGGAGTTGTTATTCTTTACCATTCATATATTATGGAGAGTCATGATTGGACATATATATAATTTGGTGTCGAAATCAATCCTTATATTCGCATTATCCTTATAAATCACATCTACAAAATATTATATTAATTTAAAAGTATTTAATACTTATATAAAAAATCTGTAGCAAAATATACTTTTAAAATATATATAGAGAGAGAGAGAAATAAATAAAAACCTTTGGTTATATATACTTGTTTAATTTTGACAAAATTTAACACTAACAATGCTAATAGCTATACTTCAATGGCTGAGTTGTTAAAAGTCACAATTTTTACTTAATTATTGATGATGTAAGAGTCACTGTAACACTTGTAGTGATGCAATTTAGTACTTTGTTATAGAGGTATAATTTGATATGTCTTAAGTTAGACGGGCTCTTACATTATCAATAACCCGCCATAGACTTTTTTTTTTTTTTTTTGACTAGGAAGTTAAATTATACCTATATATTATCATGTGTTAAATTTGTACTTGTTTATGCTCTGTCTACATTTATCTTACATTTATAGTGTATCAGTTGACTTTTTTGAATTATGAATAATATAAACCTTTAGCAAATTATTAAATTTATAATACTCTCCTTTTGTCTGACTATTCGGTGTCCGCTTAACTTTGGTTGCCACGTCCTTCACAGTTAATACACCATATGGAGATATTAAGAGCGTACAATAACTCATTTTAACTTATACAAGTAGTATGACTTCTATAAGTTCTTTTAAGCTTATTAAAGTAACGTAAAGTCTTTTGGTGAAGTTGATCAAAATATACTTTTTGTATATTTATTGTATTGAGTTTCGTAGTTCAATTTATGACATAAGATAGAAGTTTATTGAAACACTTAATGCAGAACTATGTGTACAACATGTTTATGAGTTTAATTTTAATTTCAGGAAAAAGTGGACTCTTCAAAAGCAGAGGCTATTGTGAAAAAACTCCAAATGGATGGACGTTATCTTAGAGATGTTTGGTAAAGTTTCTGGTTATTCATTTGTCTGATTTTGACATTCCTGGTATTTCGTTTGTTAAGTTCAAGATGGGTTGAAGGATATTTGATACTCTACTATCACGAAGTTTTCTGACACCAATGGCAGAGGCTGGAATTTCCTGCGAAGACAAATGGTTTTCGTGGACATTTGTATAGTTTCCTTATATTTTTTGTCGTCTTAAAATATTCTCTTATCATGATATTTGACCTAGGATTATTTTTAGGATATTGATAGACTCAGATTTAAAACACATATACGTCTCGGTTATTTCCAATGGATATGTATCTAAGTTGTAGGGATAGGTGAGGAATTATAACTCGATTCATGAAATAGTTCAATATTCTTCTAGTTTGTATCAAGATATAACTATATATAATTTTGCTAATATTAAAAAAGGTTTTATCTAAGATTTGGTGACTTTAGAAAAGGGTTAATGTATTTTAGATAACGGCTTCAATACTTGTTTTGACGGTATTTAGTCCCAGTTTGTTTTTTGTTTGCAACATCTCCAGATTGTTTTTATTTCGTGATGTGAAAAACATGGCTATTGGAAGCTAAAAGGGCGGGGATGTTATTTTTTGGATTGACAAGTCCGTGGTAGAGGTACCTTTTCTGAAGGAGGAGAAGTTTTCTAGAACGTAAATGAGGAAATCGGGAAAACGAATTAGCGTGGGAGTTATATAATTTGTTGGGCTAGGAGGCGTTGAACTAGAAGACAAGGGGAGTTATATTATTTGGGACGTTATTTTCTCCACCTTTCCATTTTCACCCTCCACCTTCCTAACTTTTGGTCTCTTTTACTTTATTACAGTAATATTCTATTTTATTTACTTTTTTACTATTTTTTTACTTTTAATGTATTTAGAGTAACCCTAAACCCTATTAACTTTACTTTTACTCTCAGAGACCCACCTCTCCCAAATTATCCGCTTTTCCCCTAAATTGACATTTGTTTTTACTTTCACAGTCCCACCTCCCCAAATTGAGATCTCTTATTGTTCTCCCAACTCCGTGACTCTTTTCATTCTTATCCAAACTTTGCTTTGCTCTCCGTGAGTGCGGTGCGATGGTGTGGTGCGGTGGTGTGCCCTGTTCCTGTGTGCGATGCGGTAGTGTGTCTACCTTTTGAGTGAAGGATGGTCTCAATGAAGATGGCAATGTGGCTGGCTCTCTCATCCACGTTCACAAGGTTTGGGGCTACGTTCCTTATTCGGACACGAACAACCCCAATTGTATCATAGGGCAGACGCACTCCTGCCACCTCAGACGGAGCTCGAATTATTTTCCAATCATCTCTGGAGTCACTAATGGTTGGAACTGCAGGCAACGTTTGTTGCGTGCATCCTTCTGTATTTTGATAGGTCCCTTCCTTCTCACTGAATGTTGTTGTTGGTAAAATAACATTTGCACGGTAAACACTTTTGTCACCATGGTGACTTTGATAAATAACAAAAACATCATCTGGGATCTTGTCTAAGATTGACATCCGTTTAATGTCACCTTAAACCATCCGCCGACGGATGCTCATATCCATTTAAAGGAGGTTTCGACATTACGGTTAGGGTTTATTCACGTACTGTTTTTTTTCAGTGCCTTCAAAGCGCAAAGATGATTGAAACATTTACCTTCTTCTAGTGGAGAGATGATTGAACTTTTGTAAAAAAATTACATGATGAAGAAGTAAGAATGAAAACCTAAAAGAGTGAAAGAGAATCAATAATAGGTTATGTGATGGAGTAGGTAAAAATTATAAAATTTTATCCTAATACAAAAAAATTTATTAACTAAATGGATAAAATAGAAATAAAAAAATAGAATGAAAGGTAAAAGAGAAAATGTGGAACTGGAAGGAGCAAATGAAGAGGTGGAGAAAGCAACGCCCCTGTTATTTGTATTATTTGTTGGGCTAGGAGGTGATGAAGTAGAAGACAAGTGGGTTTGGAAGGCCACTTCTTTCTGCATCTCCCTTTTTTGCACTCTCAAAATGTATTCTTCCCATTACCCTTGAATAAAATATATTTAGAAACTCCAAACTTCTTTCCTCGCTGTACCTCCCTCTTGGCCTTTATCTTCTGCTATCTCCAAACTTCTTTCCTCACAATCCCAAGTGGAGTGATTTTTTGTGACGGTGTAGACGTAAATATTGAATCTTTTCATTAGGTGTCATTAGGTGTAATACGTTCCTGAATTTAGTGATTTATTTTAGGTTGTTCAATCCAAAACTCCGATGTGATTTTTTTATTATTAATCCAGAATATATTTATGGATTCATGAGTACATTTCAGATTTCCAATTTTTGAATTCGAGAATGTATTTTCGATTGTTTAATATTATATTATCGGATCTAATAATATATTTCAGATCCTTTAATTCAAAATACTCATAAAAGAAACCTTGGAATGGAAAGTCCGGAATGCATGATGCCCTGGCTTTCTTCACACATCAAGGCTTTCGGAGTTTCTTAACCCCAACATGTTTACAACTTTGTATGATGAAAAGTAACCATGTAGCTTAATTAGTAAAAGTTGAAACCTTGAGGAGACTAACTCAAAGTACTTGAGCTACAGCTCTTCAAAGGATAAGTGTGCAGGTTGGAGGAAGGATTTCTCAGTAGTGTAGGGGTGGAGAAGGAAGGAGATTAGGGTTTTCAATATTCTTTCAATAAAGGGTTTTAAAGACATTTCTTAAATGTTATGGAGTGCAGAAAGAAAACTAGGGGCTGCAAGAACAAATGGTCCCCTCTGAAAATTGAAATATCCTATATTCTGTGTTGATTTGAACAAATGAGGGGTGTTTCTTTTTTCACACCACTTTTTTTGCTTCTTGCACCTCCACAAAACCTATAATTTCCAAACTCTCATTAGAATTATAATGAAATCCCTATATCTCCTCTTTTTAATATTTTTCGGATTAGATATTTCTGAAAATAATTTTTGATTCAAAAATATTTTTCAAAAAGTCCAATTTGAAAAACATATAGAAAACATTTCAGAATGAGAGTTGTGGAAAATATTTTTGAATCTAAAAATTTATTTCAAAACATTTTATCCTGAAAATTTTTTATAGATATTTTTGAAGATATTTTGGGATCTGAAAAGTATCCCCTGAAACATGTAACTTAAAATATAATTTTTTTTTCAAATTAATTGTCTTGAAAAACTTTTTCAAGTTCAATAATACTTTCTAAAACACTTATTTTAAAATATTTATTTATATTTTTTGTAGTAGGTGTTCAAAACAATATTTCTAAATTTGAAAATATCTAATCCAGAATCTAATAGTTTTTTGTCCAAATAAAAATTTTATAAGATATTTTTAAATTTGGAAATAACTAATCAATGTATTAATATCTTGGTGGTACTTCTTTCACATTAATATTATTAATATTATTTTAGTCTCTACTTTTATCAATTATGTTCAATGTGGGATTTGAGTGTTCAATATAATTTTAATTTTCATAATTATTGTTTAATTTGATTTTTTCATAACATTATTTAAATAGTAGTGTTGCATGAACGAAGATGATGATTGTGGTAAGACGATAGGTAGTGTTGTGATTAGTGTGCCTAGAGGAGATAGTTAAAGAGCCATTATAATTTGGTGGTGGTGTGATGACATGAAAGAAGGTATGGTGGTACTCTAGAATTTATAGGTGTATTAAAAAGAAGATGAGATGACCTGACGGATATAGTCATAAAAAATAAAACAACTCATTTACTTCACTGATTATTTGTATAAAGACATTATTAATAATCTTTTAGATACCATGGTGAAAAAAATCTAAATAATTATGAAAATAGAAACCACGTTTAACACTAAAATTAATGAATCTAGTGTCACATTCATCTCAACAAAGTGATTGAAAATAGAAACAAAAATTATATTAAAGTCAATATTTTGAAGCACATCTTTCTTTATCAGCTCCAGATGGGCTAACCAGAGAAGAGATGATGATACCAACAACGATACCATACAGGGCAAGAACTTAAAAAAAAAAAAAGAGGAACAGAAACATTCCAACGAAAAATTTGGTTGTTGTGTATTGGCTGATTAATTGTTTAAAGCAAAAATTTTAATAAGATTAATTATAAAAGCTACATTACACTAGCTTCTTCTACTACCACCATGCTTCTTCTTCCTTTAGCACGAGACAAAGAAAGGAAAAAGCAAGTGTGCATCCAATTGCTAGGAAAATGGAGGGAGAACGGCGCTGTGAAGAAGAGATTCCCATCTCTCATATTAGGGTTTTTAATATTTTTTTAATAAAGGGTAAATTATAATTTTAGAATTTTGGGTGTAAAAAGTGGAATATTTCATACTTTTTCCAATTTATACTTTTATATTTCATAAGTAGAATACATAATATATAACGTGTAAAATATTTTTATTAATCAAATCAAAATCATTTAATATTAATTAAAAACATATATATATATATATATATATATATATATTAAATTTAAAAAATTAAATATGTTTATAAGTGTTTTAACTCTGTAATTAGATTTTATTCATATTTTAAACTTTGAATCTTTTAATTTTTATTAATAAATGAATTTAGTAACACTAAAAATGGATTGAAACCTGACAATATTATTTGGTACATCATATCTATTTAATTAGAAAGGTTTAATATATTCATTAATAATATTATAAGAGAAAAATGATAAAAAAATTAAATGAAATTTAAAAATATATTTAATGTCATTTTATAATGAAAGATAGTTTAAATGAAAGTTAAAAATATATTTAATGTTATTTTATAATAAAAGATAGTTACTTTTTTTATAAAAACTTAATAATTATTTTAATAAAAATGAGTTTTTAATGAAAATGGATGATAGTATTTATTTTAATAATTTTTTATTCGATAAATTTTCAATTGAATCTATTAACAATTCTGTCACCGCCTGTAATCAAACGGTATAATTTTTATAATTTTTATAATTCTTATATCATATATAACCTTTGTGATATTTTTAATATATTTAAAAAAGTATTTAAGAAAAAGTGTTTCAATAAAAAATCATAAATTCAGATATCTATTAAACATTAAAAAATCACCACTCCATTTTTCCTAATCTTTTAGGAGATTTTTTTTAAATGAACAATGGTTTTACTAATTACATCTTGTAAAGAAAGAAATCGAAATACGGAAATAAAAAATAATAAATAAATAAAATATTACAAAATAAAAATAGCAATGTATAAGTTATTTTTGTAATCTTTAAAATAAACTATATCAAATAAAATATAAATTTCAAGCAAAAAAAACTCAGAAAATTAAAATATATTATAAACAGACAAAAGTGTAATAAAATCATATTTTATTATCAATCAATATTATAATTTATGTTGTGTATTTTTTCTTTTCCAGAACTAATATAATAAAAATAAAAACTAACGGTAAAATTTCTAAAAAAAACCTGATATATATAAACATTTTATTATATAAAGATTTTTGTAATGTGGACATTTCAAAACAGAAAACAGAAGTTTATCCAGTGCGCACAAATTGCGTGTCACTGGAGAGAGAGAAACAGAAGAAAACAGAAGAGGGACTGAATCATCACTGAGAGTACAGAGAGAGAAAATTTCTTATTCTGAAACTTCCATTTGTTCCCATGGTTAAAGAGGTTAACAAGCAAAGAAGGGTTAAGGTTCCTTTCAGCGCAGAAGACACTGCTTCTCTGTTGCAAAGGTCTCATTTCTTCATTCTGTTTTTATTTCTTTTTTAAATTATTTTCATCTCGTTTTTCTTGCTGATCTGCGTGATACATCATGCAGATACGATGCACCAACGGTTTTGACGTTGCTTCAGGAATTGGCCAATTATCCGTATTCCAAGTTTAACTGGAATGATTTGGCGGCCAAAACATCAACCGGAATTTCTAATGCTAGAGAGTATCAAATGCTGTGGCGACATTTGGCGTATGGTCACTCCATGGCAAATTTGGATGACGATGCTCAACCTTTGGTTTGTACGCTTTTTAATTTTGTGTGAATATGTTTTTGTTTAAACTATGATTATTTGCAATATAATTTCTATATACTGCTCTCTCTTTTTTCATATTTTCAAGTTACATTTCTCAGATTTAAGCTGAAACGTGTGTTTTTTTTTTTCTTTTTGGAGTTTTACAAAGTTTGACCGAATTTTCCAAAGTCATATTCATAATTCTGTCATTAATTAATTCTGTGAGATGTGAGTTTCATCGAGAATGTTAGGTTAATTGTATTTTTGGTATTTGTTATGCCAGTGTTTGATCACCGAAAAGATAGAGTTTAGCTTAATAATATTTTAAGCATTTATGCCTTTATACTACTGTTTGATCAAGGAGAAGATAGAGTTACTTAGGTTGATTATGATTTAGGTACTTGATCCTTTGATAAGTGAGCAATGCAGGTTAACTACACATTGTAATGCTTCAATAATTTATAGGGATTCAGTTTGTGATTTATTATTAATTATTAATCTATATTCTATCTTTTCACCTTCATCTACCTTTTTTTATCGATCAGGGGAATCGGTCCCTTATTCTCTCTTTTACTTTTTATTTTATGCTCTTATATCTTTTTTATGTCTCTTTTCTTTCGTACCTTTCAATCTACATTGCTTTGCCTACATATTCATCATGTCCATATGCTTGTATGCATTGTGTTTTGCAATGAAAAAAAAAAGAGTCCTTTTTTTTAACAGAAAGTGAGTGTTTACCTTCACTATTTTATATGTAAAAGAGTTTTATTTTCACAAATATATTAATTGTATTTCAATTTTATTTTTAATTATTACACAGGATATAGACTAACATAAACTTACTCTTAGTGATGACACATAATGTACTAACACAACTCACTTAATAAATTAATTTTTTAATTATTTAAAGTGTATATATAATCTTCTACACTTTCTATTCTAATATATAATTAAAAAATGCATGGAACGTGAGAGGTGGAAATGGAAAAAGAAAAGAAAAAAGTGAAATTGTTTCGGTATAAAAAATGTTAAATATATATTTTATTTATTATTATAACATCTTTTATTTTAATATTATTTTGTAATAATAAATATAAATATTAATAAAATGGTTTGGTTATGTTATAATTATTCAATACATAATTATTATAATATATATATGCATAATCATTAATATTTATGAACTTTTAGACAAATCTTTTCGCTTTTCTTAAAGCGAAAATAAGCTTACTTTCAATATTTATTAATTTTTTATTTCTCATTTTGTTTCTTTTTTCTTTTTTTCTTTTTTTCTTTTTGGTCTTTCACAGATCTAGCCCTAATAGTCCTTCCACTAGGGCTTATAATAGTGAATGTCACCCCACCAAGCAAATTAATGTCACTTGGCTAAAATTTATGGGATACGTGGTACCCTCTTATTCAATTTTTCGTGCTTCTGATATCTTAAATTAAATATAGATATACTGCTATAGTGATAGTCCATAAATTTCAGACATTATTTCCGGCGGAAATTGCAATTAAAGTTACTCCATACTCTGATTTCTTTTTCAAGTATATTCCATCCTAATAAAGTTTAAATGTTATTGCAATAAAGATAACAGTGTTTATTGTACTCAAGTAGTTATAGTTATCATGAATGTTCACTGCATGCAGATTCATGAAAAATACTGTCCGCCTGCGGTTACTTTTTTTTGTCTGGTTTAAGCTATTGAATTTGTATTGCACATTTATAGATTCATACATATTTGGTGCTTTTCTGTAGGATGATGACAGTGACTTGGAGAGTGAACGAGAAGCATTACCTCGCTTAAACAAGGAAACTGCAACCGAAGCTGCAGCATTTGTTAAGGTGTGTTATAATTTACCAAATTACTAAATTTTATCCAGGTATGTTGTGCAGCCAATTGCATATTTGTTTCACCGAATACTTTCCAACTTTTAACTAAATATTTCAAATTTGGAAGAATGTGCACAATATTTTCTAAAAGATTATTATTTGGCTTCCTCCCATCTTTCCATTTTTTCTTTCAATAAATTTCTTTCTCCATTTGAAGATGAACCAAATGGATTTTGAAGTCAACTTTAGAATTTAATTCTTAAACATAATAATAATATTATTATTTATTATTTTATTAATATTATTATTTTAACTTATAAAGAAGGCTAGCGTACTTAGCCTGGATTCGGATTTTTTTAGTGTTATTCAATGTTACTTCCCAATCGGACTTAAGGAAGAGTAACATTATCCATTGAACCATCATCCATTTTGAGCAACAGAAGATTTATATTAAATTAATAATTTATAAATATTTTAAATTCCCCCAAATATCAACATGTAATAAAGAAAAAATAGAAGAAGCTTGAGAAGTACCATGAGGAAAAGAGAGTTTTCTTTGTTTAGCCATATGACAAGGAGTACAAACAAAATAGTGATCAAAATTAATCACAGGATATAACTGTTACATTACACATAATCTCTCATGGGAGGAGTGACCTAGTTTGTAATGCCAAATATCAATGGCTTCCTTATTACAAATTGTAGTGTTGATGGAGTTAAGTGCCTGCATGAGCAAAATGACAAAAAATATTTAAAGTTAATATTTATAATGAACAATAAAAAGTCATAAGTTTTATGAAATATTCTTGGACCAGGTGACATTATTTTTCTCAATATTATAGTAGTCAAAATTCCTTATTCTCGATAAGGTAATCTAATCGTGTCATTAATTGAAAAAATGGTTACTTTCGAGTTGTTTTTCTCATAATTTTATTACCTAAATATTTTTTGCAATTATATTCAAGCATATCAGTTTCAGAAGAAGTGGTTTCGATAATTTCAGAAAATTGTTAATAAACGTTTTTGAAGGTTGGTCACACAAATACTCAACTTCACACATGATTAAGGCCGAAAACTTTAAATAGCATTTTTGAACGGTAATAATCAGAGTATGAGTTATGTAGATAGATAGATAGGTTTTGTAAGCATCAATGTAAAGCTGTGATGGGTCATGGGGTTTTGTGTTTTGTTGGATTTAAGGTATAATGGGTCATGGGATTTTGGTTTTGGTGGTGTAAAGCTGTTATGAAAGTTTGTAAAGCTAGGATAGGTCATGAGATTTTGGTTTCGTTGGAAGCAATTTTGCATTGTTGGATGAGTCTGGGCTGTTTTAATTGTGTGGCATTTAAATGAGAGTTGAGGCATTTATATTGAGTGGAGATAAACATATATATATACAATAGAAGACAAAATTCACAAAGTCATTCATTATGTAGTTTAAGATAAAAGATCTTTAAAGAAGAAATAGGAAAAAATATAAAAGTAAAAGAGCAAAGCTAAAAGAACCCACAAACTTGAATTTTAAGTTTATTTTAAAAAAGTTTACACAACATGACTTCACTGAAAATAAAATAAAAAATAAAATTTATTTATTATAATTTTTTCTCACATTTTAAATTAAAAATGTTACGTGGTCAGATTGGTCAAACTGTGTTTTTATTAGAGGTTCATGATATGATATGACGGTTAATTCTAGTTGACAATTGTATTAAATAATTTATTCTTTAGGTAATTATTGCATCTTTTAAACTGGGTGAATCCAGTGCTACTAGTTCAGTGATTCAAGCTCCGTTGACTATAAATACTCCCTCTACCATTGATAAGAATGAAAGTTCGAGCAACACCGATATTATTTTTCCAGTAACAGTGAAGAGACAGACACTGCCAAATACATCATCAACAAGAGTAGTCAGAAGTAGCACATCTATTAAAAAGAAAAGAGAACCATGGTCAGAGCAAGAGGACCTGCAATTACGAGATGCCGTTCAGAAGTGGGGTGAAGGTAACTGGGCAACTATGATTAAAAAAGACGACTTTCCTATCAAGAGAAGCACCTCACAATTATCTAAGGTGTTTTAAGGGATAAATCTAGTCATTCATGTTTTGTTGGAATCTCATCTCATTATTAATAATAACTATAACTTTCATCTTAGATATTGTCAATGATAATTTAAATACTTGCAGAGGTGGAGCACATTGCGAAAGAGAGAAGGCGACTTCAATTGATATCGCAACCTATCCCTAAACAGCTGACAATCGATCACTTAATTTTTTTTTTTTCACTTGATGAACAATTCATTACGAATTATCAATGTGATTTTGATTGTTTTAGTTCTGGAAAATTACATACCATTTCTAAATTCAGTATTTGTCTATAGTCGTTTTCATGAATACAATACTTTACAGAGTGAATCAACAAGTTATTTGTCTAAATATTTCAACAAGAATTAGTTGGATAAAGACAATGTTGCTATGAACTTCACAAAATGAAACCTGAGTATTAATATAACATTGAGATGCAATATATCAGAAAAGACACCTGTAAAAAACTGTTTTTCAGACTGTCATATGGTTAAATAAAAAACACATTATTCATAATCATTTGCCATGGAGAAACTTCTGCCATAAACAACAAATCATTTACAACGATAAATAATTTTATATTTAAAATGCATGTCATATCATATTATGAAACTACACATGCAAAAGGCTACCAAAAATGAAGATAAAATTCCATTTGCTTTTGTATAGATGAACTCACGTACTTTAAGAAAGGATTGTAAGTCAATGTTGCAAAAGCAATTAAAACAGCACGAGGACTCAGCTTTTATATATGATCACAGTGTTACATAATTTAGAGTATAATCCAAGTACTGGTGGAAGTTGTTCTAAATTGGAGCTGGTGCTTGTTCATTGAAACTGTGTTGCCTTTGCAATGCTGGGTTGACACATGCAAACAGTGAAGGATGATTCTTTTGCTTCTTTAACTTGACTCCAAACAAGAAAGACCTCAAGGGTATTCGAGCACGACTACTGGATTTTTTTATCTGGCTGACACTCTTACTACTATCACCAATAGCTTCATCTAGCTCATCAAGTGTCTTCTCAACATCAACTTTCATTCCTTTCACAAGGCTAAGACCTGCTTGAAGTTCACTTGCAACCTTGCTGTTCTCTTGCTTCATATTGAGAATCTCACCTTGAAACTTTGCAGCTTGGTACTTGCTAATTAGCTCAGCCTGGTCGGCTCCGGATTCCGCGTACCCCGCTCTTGCTATCTCATCTTGTATGTTGCTCAAAGATGAGTGCCTTCCTTGCAGTTCATCCTGAAGTACTGCATTGTGTGCCACCCACAGTGATAATTCGGTTCTTATTTCTCTAAGGTGTCTGAATATTGGCCTCAGTTCAGATTGCATATGATGTTTATTATTTGAATGCCCTTCAGATTTCGCGTTTCTTTCCCTTATCATTTTCAGCTCAGCTTTCAAGTCCTGAACAGAGTTTTGGAACTTTTGAATCTGATGAACTGAAGTGCTAAACCTCAACCAGAACTCCAAGTTCTCTTCCATTAAGTCGTCGATGGCTGAGCGGAATTTCTGTTCCATGTTCGAAAGGTCATGGCGCTTATCCTGATTTTCCATGAGCCTCCCAAGTGTCATTTTTAGAGATGATAAGGTTATACTTCTCGTGCTTTCAGTTTCACCGTGATGTTCTGAAAAAGGGGTAACTGCATTTGCATCTGCATTTGAATTTAAATGTAAAACTTCTGAGTCTGACCCATATGCTCTTTGACTTGCTCTTCGAAGAATTGCTTCATTGGGTGTATATTTGTATTCCGTGGTGTTGGTGTAGGGACTTTCATCAGGATTTGCATCTGGACAGTTTAACTTCTGACGTAAAATCTGTATCTCTTTATCCTTTGCCACAAGAGCATTCTTCATCTCCCTTAGCTGTAGGCAAAATTCTACATTAGTAAGAGCTAAGAGCTAAAAGCTAAAAACATAGATGTGAAAGTTCATAGTATACCTATCATGACTTTATTTGGAAGTGTAACCATATAATCTCTTACCTGAAGTGTCAACTCAAAAATGCTGTCTCGGCTTCTCTTTTCCACATCATTGAGCTTAGCCCTGACCTCCTTATAGTTCATTAAGACTGATGTGTACTCCTCCAGCAGAATCTTTTCTCTGTCATCTAATCCACTCATAAACATCTGCCTCCAGTTAGGTTGATCTCCCTCACCAGTGTCCAAGTCCTGTGATTCATTGTCAACATTGCTCACTGTATCAGATGAATTATCATTTTCATGGAATGGCAGCTTCTGAATCCTTTCATTAAGAAAACTACTCCCAATCGAATTAGACTCGTTCTTATGAATATTTGCACCATCTTTTTCCTTTATTGTCTTGACATCTAATTTATTAACAAACAAGTTAGCACCATGTTTTTCAGACTTTTTCCCTGGTATACCATCAGAAGCAGTTCTCTTCTTCCTGTAAAGCACCAAGTTCTCCTCCTCCTCATCTGGCTTCATGTAAGTCAATTTTCCAGAAAGGTGCTCAAGGTTACAGGTAGCTTCAGTAAAGCGCGTTTGGAGGGTGTTGTCTTGACTTCTGACACTTCGGTTGAGCAATTTAAGTCTCCATAACTCTCGCTCTAATTCCTTTAGCTTCTTCTTGGTAACTTCTGAGTCTTCTATGAGCATTTCCTTGTCTTCTTCCAACTTTCTTATGCTTGTCTGAAGTCCATCTGTGTCTGATCTTAGTCTCTTAACCAAACCAGTCTGAGATGAAACCGCTGTTTCCAAGGTACAAATCTTATTTACAAGCTCATCAATGCACTCAGCCATTTCAGTCACAGTGAAGGAATTGCTTGAATCTTCCTCCAACTTTCGTTTGATCTTCTCTCTCAATAGCCCCACATTATGCGCCTCTTGCTCCAACCGATCCATCTCTTCATCTATGCTTTTTTGATCTGTTTCTACACTCTTACACTTGTCCCCATCATCATGCTCTAGCTGACTCGTCATATATTTAGAAATGAATTGGTCTCTTAGGGTCTCAAACATCTCGTGAGCTTTCTTAACTCTTTGATACTCCTCTTTAGCTTCTTTAGATGCTTGAACTTGTATCTCTTTCAACTTGTCCAGAGTCTCTTGGCATGATTTTAGAGCTGTGGCTGCCATCAAAGTTCTTGCATCATTGTCTTCTATCACTGTCCCAACACCAAACTCATCTTGCAAGCTGCAAACTCTTTTCTGTGTTGCTGTGATCTGGTCTTCAATTGACCAGTACTTTTCATAGGCGCGTTCGTACAAACTCCTTACGAACTCTTTCTCAGTTTGCTGCGACAATATATCTTTCTGAAGCTTGTCAATTTCTGCCAAAGCTTCATCCTTGGTCAGACCAGAAGGTGAAATTGTTGGAATGTATTTTACAGAGCTAGGAGTCTTCTTAAGTGTGGCCTTTCTGGAGATCAACATGGACTGGCTTCTAAAATCCTTCTTTGGGGTTTTTGGAACTTTAGGAATGGATGGTCTATCATGTGTTTGATTGTTGGGGTCTGATGATATTGAATTAGTTCCTGTGTCACTTTCTTCTTCCTCATCTTCCATATGACATGGGACTTGGTCTGGGAAAACACTGGCTATAGTGCGGTTTGCACTTTGAAGTTCCTTTGATAAATGATCATATCTGTCTGCTAAGGCTTTATATGCTCGAAAGGTTTCTTCCACAAAATTTGCCAACTCTGGCCTCTTCTTGTAATACATTTCTGCCCTCTTAGCAAATGAGTCCCCTTCATCTCGCAGCACAACCAGGGCTTCATTCACCTTCTCCTCCATATCTGTCATTATTTGTTTCCCTCATTATTCACTCAATTTTATTCCAAAACTTAAAGCATAACAATGATGAACATGATAACTTCTGTTCCTATCCATTATGCACCCATTAAACTGATACAACTATGCCATTATCCTATTTCATTCTTAATGTCATTAATTCATTTCCCTATGCTCCTATCATTTTGCATCCCTTTCTCTAAAACCATCTCTTAATTCTACACCATGTCTTGTTTAGTGTATGCATGTGTAGCCTGAGAAAATGGTGCATTGAAGAAAATGCAGCTACTATCTTTGAAACGAAAAGCTTCTTTTTTATGCATGTGAATTGCAAGTCATCTTAATTAACAATTCTCCACAATGTAGTTTGGGAAATCAAGAGAAAATGAGAATGAAATCGCCCGAGATTGATAATTTGGTACATTCTGGGTCTTAATATCCAATATTTGATTTGGTGTTACAAGAGAATTTTAAGATAAAAATAATAAAAAGATTGATTATCGAGGTTTCATACTGAGAAACATACCTTGGAGGCTTTGATCCAGCCATTTTGACTGCTTTGTCCGGATGTGGCTGGCCCACCACCATGAATATGCATTGCTTGCTGCCCTTTGCAACATGTTTGTCTTAGGTAGCAATCATGCACTTTCAACCCATTGAAGTAAAATGTTGATGACGAAGATGTGACACAAAAAAATAATGTCCCACAACAGAATTTATGATCTGAGAAAAGGTTTGATTTTGTTTAGGATGGTGATTAGTGAAATGAGAGGGGAAAAGAAAAGCATAGGTTGGCGAAAATGTCCTCATATATGGAGAGGAGTATACTTCGCCCCATCTATACGTGTAAGGTGTTGGCTCCTTTCAAGAGCACAAACGTTGGAGAGCTTATTTAAGATCAATTTCCTCACTTTTGGTTGATTTCCAACCTAAGAAAAGGAATTTAACAAACTTTAGAGGTTAAATACAAGTTACAATGCAAAAAAATTAATCTAAGTCAGTTTTTTTTTTTTATAACAAAGAACATGAACATGAACACTTTTGGTCTCTTTTTTATTTCTTTTGTTATAGGTATGTTAATTTTGGGGAAGAAGTTTTCATCTATTCATTAACAACCAGCTAATTAGTTCTTACTTTCAAACAAAATTGGAAAATATTATCTGTCGCGGCACTGCTATAAGTTGCAAACTGTTTTTAATGCATTAGGTAAGAAGCCAGATATTATTCTTTTTCTACTAACCTAACTTATAATAATAATTATTAATGGATGGAAGCATTATTTTTATGAATGCTTACCATTAACTATGTTATATAAAATATTATGTTGCATTATTAATTAGAAAGATAAAAGTATTATATATATATATATATATATATATATATATATATATATATATATATATATATATATATAAAAGGTGAATTAATTAAGTTGAATTCATCCATATTGAACCATAGGTATTATATTCAATATTCACTAGTACAGAAAGGGCTTTAGACGTCAGTTATTTTGGACTTTTGACGTCACCACCAGAACCGACGTCTATACGGGTGACGTTAATGGGATGTCGGTTTTTTACATATGCGACGTCAATATAAACGTCGGTTAAGTTCAAAGAACGACGTTTACAAAGATATCAGACATTGCTCTAACCGACGTCTAAGGTAACCTTAGACGTCGGTCTGTAAAACTTGGGACGTCTATAAAGCCGTTAAACATTGCATTAACCGACGTCTTTGGGACATCATAGACGTCTGTTTGTACATTAACCAACGTCAATGAAGTGATCGTTGTGTTTTGGTGCGTTTTTTGTCGTGTCTTGGGGTAGCACAGTAGCACCTCCTTCCTCTGCCAGTTTCTTCGTAAGAAAAATTTGCGTCTTTTAGAATTCTCATGGCATTTCAACTCAAAGACGAACCTCGGTCGTTGCCTAGGTCCATTTCGACCGCCAATGAAAAAAAAATACGGTGAGAATACCTCACCGTATACTTTTTCGTTGGCGGTCGGAATGGACATAGGCAACAACCCAAGTTCGTCCTTGGGTTGAAATGCCATGAGAAATCCAAAATACGCAAGTTTTCCTTACGAGGAAACTAGTAAATGGAGAAGGTGCACTATGCTACACAAAGACACAACAAAAAAACCGCACCAAATCACAACGAAAACTCATTTTAATCGGTTCAAATGAGAGATAATACATCAAAGATTACTTTAATCGGAGTAAAAACAACTTTAAATAGTTAAAAGGAGAGGAAACTTACTTGGAAATGCAGAACAACAGAGAGAAAAGGCAAAGACGATCAAAGTGTTGGTTCGCAAACCGCTGGTTCGCAATGTTATTTAACAAGAAATTAGATGTCTGTTTTACATAGAACCAACGTCTAAAATAGCAAATACGTCGGACGCCTGACTAATATGACATCCATTCGATTTAAAAATTAATATTTTTGTTGTATATAGACGTCGGCTTGGCGGGATGAGACATCTCGTGGGCAGAAACGAATGCCTTTTCACATACATGGTAGGATTATAGATGTCGGCACCTGAGGCAACAAACGTCTAGAATTGTATATAGACGCCGATGTGGCGTGATCCGACATCTATAGGGCTGAAAAGAGTGACTATTCACCTGCCTGGCAGACATATAGGCGTTAGTTAGAATGAGCTCGACGTCTATATGTCTGATAGGTTGGTGAGTAGCATTAATTTCCGCCATATAGACGTCAGGACCTCGTCAATGTGGCGGGATCTGACGTCTATAAGGCTAAAAAGAGTGACTACTCACCTGCCTCACAGACTTATAGGCATCAGTTAGCAGGAGCCCGACGTCTATATGTCTGATAGGTAGGTGAGCAACATTAATTTTTGCCATATAGATGTCGGGGCCCCGAACTAACCGACGTCTATAAGGCTGAAGGAAATGACTTTCCACCTAACGGTCAAAAATATAGACGTCAGGTTGGTAGGGGCGACGTGTAAAATTCTATAGACGTCGGATATCGACCTAACGAATGTTAGGAAATAGGTTGGCTTCAATTTACACCAAGAGGGGGGGGTGAATTGGTGTTAGTTCAAAAACAAAATCTTTTCGCAATCTTGGTATGAAAATTCAAAGCTTTTGATCTTTCCTTGAAATGCAAGTAATGAAAATTTCAATGCAGTGGAAAAACATAGTTGACTGCTCTAAATATAAAGTCGACTGAAATAAAGAGTGCAGGGATAGAGAAAATCAAACACTGATATTTATACTGGTTCGTCCAACAATGCCTACATCCAGTGTCCTTCCAACCTTGGAAGCAAAAACACTATAATGGTTGCAATTTATACAACAAGGAATTTATAGAAGCACCACGCAAAAATATAAATCTCCTCTCTAACCCAAAACCAAATATAGCTGCACACAAAACCAGAATTGCAGCAAGAATCCCCTCTTCTACAATCTGCACCCACGTTGAACAATCCTCAACGTGTCACCAACACTCTTTACAGGATGCCAAGCCTATCACAACACGCTTCACAGGTAGCCAAGCCTATCACAACACACTTCCCAGGTTGTCAAGCCTTCAATCAAATGCAGCAGTCTCTACAGGATGTCAAGCCTTCAAGATCAAACCAGAAGCACCTTCTTTGTGCAGATGTTGATCAAACAGTATGAGCAATTGACTCCTCAATCTAAATCTCTCTCAAGAAAGATCACCACCGTCTTCTTGGAGAATTCTTGGAGCTTCCAAAACTGAGAAATAACTCTGAAATAGGACAATGAAAATGTTATGTCACAAAGTCTTACAGAACAGATCGTGTTCTTTCCTATTTATAGTTTTCCTATCATTCTCAGTCGAATACCTTACTAATCCAGTCGACTGTATTAAAACAGTTATAACTGATAGTCAACATAGAGACTCCTCAGTCAAGCAATTCAATGCATATTCATGACAGTTGACTTAGTCAGTCAATCTTAACTAACTTTTGAAAAACTAACCGTTGGAGCAAGTAGGTATAACAGAATTCCAAAAATAACAACACAGTCGAATAGGTGTTCTACCATGTCGACTGACACTTGAAAAACACTTTGAAATTATTTTCATCTCAAAATCTCGTTAAGCACATGTTCACAAAATCTATACTAAGATTTTAGCTTAGTCGAATCCAATACCAGTGTATTCGACTGAACCAGATCTTTGTCACAGCAAATATAAGTTCATAAAAGTGCTTGTGAGCTTTTCTTTAGAAATGTGCAGAGGAAAATCAAAATCATTTTAACACATATTTCAAAACAAGCATGTTACAAACATATAACACATAATCAATCAAGGGAACATACATGCAAAACAACAAAACATGTTCAACAAAGTGATTGATCAAAACAGTATAGCAAATCAGCTGAACATGCAATACTGGAACTTGTGTACCGTTATTAAGCAATGTGTTGCCATCATCAAAAACCAGTTTGATATAGAGTTTTGTGTTGTCAACAATCTCAACAACAAATGCCTATATTGTCAACTTATTTACGGAAATGCCACCGGTCATCAATATACGTCGCGCTTATGCTTAACCGACGTCTAGCGTGTGACGTTAAGCAACGTTTTTACACTAGTGATTCCGTTGAGTTTTGTGTTGTCAACAATCTCAACCTTTTTTTGATGATGCACAACCATGATTAATAACTAAACCATGTGTGTACAGTTACTCTGCATACACAACAAAAATATCATGAAGCAGATAAAGTATGATGTAGCAATTCTCCCCATATAGACTTGCTTTCATACACTCATGAAAACTCTCCCCCTTTGTGCATTAAAAAAAAAGGAATGCTTAGATATTTATGCAGTTTTGAAAAACAGAGAAGCATCAAACAAATATGCAGTTTCAAAATAGTAAGGATGCTCTCAAAATCACAAGTTCATTACAAAAACAACACATGTAAACTCCCCCTGAAATGTAGGTGTGTGATGAAACATTGTGTAAAGAAGTGATACTCCCCCTGTCATTATGCATGAATTTCAAAAACAGTTTAAGCACAAATCAATTATGCACAATGCAGAATATCATAAATCAAATACTAGTTTAAGCACAGATTTGTATCATTGTCAATCATTTCAAGCATATATGTATGCAATGACACAAATATTAACAATCTCACAATATTATCTCAATTTAGATATAAAAACAAGTAGAGAACAGAGATAATGTCATAATGCTAATGATTAAAGCAGTCAGTAGGGATAGGAGATGATTCCAAAATTGGAATTTTTAACCCAATTTTGACGCAGTCGAATGCTTTAACTCATCAATCGAATGCATTGCTTTCCAGAATGTTGAATTTCAACTGTATATGTCCAAAGCAATGTTCTTTCTGCAAAACCTTTCAAACACCTTTTCCAGATCAAGTACAGTGGTTATGCAAGAATAAAAACCAATCATAACAGTAGTCAATGTATAAAGATGCATGACAGTTATAGCGCAGTTGACTTCAAACATAGCACAGTCGAATCGATCAAACAGAGTATCAAATTTAGTGCAACAAATTAAGCAAATGGATTGATTCAAACTACTAATATTATTTCCTAGATAGAGAAAGATATTACATTGATAGAACAAAGCAAGAAAATACAATCAAGACAAGAAGAACATCAAAATAATGACTTTATATGTCATTTTACAAAAGAAAAACAAACTAGTCTATGACATGATATTAGTTTTTCTTTCTCTTTTTGTTAATGAAGGACTTAAGAACCATATCACTTGCTTTTTCCTCAGATCTTGTCTCTTCACTGTCATCATTACTCCTTTGAGACGATCTTCCAGAGGAATCAACATTTTCAGGATTTTCATGTGCTTGGCGATTTTTTTCTGTTCACTAATCCATTTTTTGATCTCAGCTAGTTCCTTCAGAACAATCCTTTCAAACGCATTCTTTCCTCTATATTGATTCACCTGAGAAGTTGATGGTGCACTATTGTTGACAGATATTTCATCTTTAAATTTCCAGCCTTCAGATGTTTTCTCCATGTGCATTAAGTGAATGACGGTTTTATCAACAAGACTTGAGTTTTGATATTGCTCACTAGATTCGCCAATGCATTCCACTCCATAATAAATCAGAATCTTTGAAATGAAGACACAGTAAGGGAGTTTTCCTGATTCTGATTTAGTGACTTTCAGCATATTGTCAGAGATGGTTGTAGGCCAGTCCACTTGAATATTTTCCTTCAGAGCTTTTAACAGCATTAGGTCCTCAGTGGTAGCTTGAGCATAATTTCCCCCTCTGGACATCAGTATATAGGCTATTATATAGATAACCATTCTTTCATCTTTCTTCATACTACCTATCTTGTAATTTGCATTCATCTGATAATCATCAACATTTCTCATACATTTTTTATATTCATCCAGCTTGTTAAAACCTTCTATACCAAGATGGCACTTGTCCCCACCAATTTTCAGTCCTCCAACAGATTTCCATATTTCATCAGTTAGTTTGACATCAATTCCTTTGACTCGAGAACAGAGGATGCCATCAATGATCTTCAGATTACAATAGAAAACCTTTACCAAGTCAGGATACCATGGACTTGCCATTTCTACAAATTGCTTTAATCCTTGATGCTTAATCCATTTTTGAAATTGGAACCCTTCATTTCTAAAGAACTTTAGCTTCAGAAACTTGTGCGTTACTAGAATTCTCCTTTTTCAGCAATCCAAAAACTTTGATTGAGCATCATCGTCGCTTATTCACCCATTCAAATCATACGCTCTCCTAGAGTTTCTGGTGGCCATAGACTTAACCCTTCTTCTCGGTGTGGAGTTGGAAGACATTGTGATTGGATGACGAATGATGACCCTTTCAGAGGAAATGAGAGTTGTAGAGTACAAGATAAATGAGGTTGAGTGTAGTGATTTCTGATTGTTAAAGTTTTAACATATATTTATTGAATACCAAATTGGAGGGAACTCCAAAATTTTTCTTTCGCACCAAAATGGAATTTTAAACTTCAGACTTAGACAGAGTTTTCATTACTTAGTCGAATTCATTAATTCACCAGTCGGCTAAGGAAAAAGAAATCATCTTTCAACCAAACTGATCAATCAAACAATTAAGCACACAATGCAAACAATCATACAACAACAATCAATAAGTATATGCATGATGCAGCAGATAGATACAAATTTACCAGTTGTAGACACTCAAGGTTTTTGAAATGTTTCATAGTTGACTTGTCCTTGAGAACAGTTCTGTATCAGCTGCATAACCTACAAAACAGTTAAGTTTTGGTTCCTGGTACCCATTTAACTTTGGGTCCTTGATTTTCAGTTCTTGTTACATGTTCCTTTGGTATCCATACACATAATCCTTGAGGAACAACAACATGTCTATAATAACAATTTCTAACAGTATGACCAACACATATGCAGTAAAAACATGCATTTCTAGCAGGTTTTCTCAGTTCATTAAGCTTTCTAGCATTGGTTCTGTTAGAGTATCCTTTAAATCCAATTCCTTGCCTATTATTGGTTTTGCTAGAAGAATTTAATACAGCATCAAATTTGTCACTTGCTTGAGTAAACTTAGCTAGCTTGCTAGTCAAGTAATCAATCTTTTCAATATGCAAAGGACAATTTTCACAAGCTTTTTCAACAGTAACAGTTTTAATTTTCCACCATGTCGATTGACACTTGAAAAACACTTTGAAATTCTTTTCATCTCAAAATCTCATCAAGCACATGTTCACAAAATCTGTACTAAGATTTTAGCTTAGTCGAATCCAATACCAGTGTCTTCGACTGAACCAGATCTTTGTCACAACAAATATAAGTTCATAAAAGTGCTTGTGAGCTTTTCTTTAGAAATGTGCAGAGGATAATCAAAATCATTTTAACACACATTTCAATACAAGCATGTTCCAAACATATAACACATAATCAATCAAGGGAACATACATGCAAAGCAACAAAACATGTTCAACAAAGTCATTGATCAAAACAGTATAGCAAATCAGCTGAACATGCAATACTGGAACTTGTGTACCGTTATTAAGCAATGTGTTGTCATCATCTAAAACTAGTTCGATATAGAGTTTTGTGTTGTCAACAATCTCAACAACGGATGCCTATATTGACAACTTATTTACGGAAATGTCATCGGTCATTAATATACGTCGCGCTTATGCTTAACCGACGTCTAGCGTGTGACGTTAAACAACGTTTTTGCACTAGTGATTCCATTGAATTGACGGAAAGATGTTTTAGAGTTAGAAATAGAATATTATAAATAGGTATATGTCTAGTTGGACATGATTTTTAAAAAGGGTTGCAATATATTTTATTTTTTTGTATGGAACATGGAAATAGGAGAAATTTAATTTGATGAGATGAAGTGTCATTAACTAAAACTTTAGTTCTTTGAAAATGTTGTCTATTACTTATTGATTTGGAAGTTAAAAAAATGAGTAGTTTTATATAATTAGGTTTTTGAATCTTTCTTTCATTTTAGTGTTATATGGTTATACATTATGAGAATGGTCGAAGGAAGTTTTTCAAGATTTACAATTTTCTTCTTTGGAGTTGATTGTTCAATTTATGAAATCTTCTTATAGTCTTTTTCTTAAAGTGATTAAAATGTTTGTCATTACTGTACTTATTTAAATGATTTGAATGATGAGAAATTATAGTAGATTTTATGATCGAATTTTGTTTCCTTTTGCTAATTTTCAAATTATGAAGTTAATAATGAAAATAAATCTAAGAAGTATATGAATAATATTATCTCTGATTTTTTGGTTCTAAAAATTTTCAATATTCAAACTAGGGAGGATAGAGTGGTTTCATTTATAGCTTGCTCGTAAGGTGTGTGGTCAATCTATGCGTGTGTAGGTGTTTCGTTGTTGTCCACAACGTGGTTCGGTGATCATGATGGTACGCGAGCATGGTTTATGAAGTGGTTCTCACGATGAGGCGATTTAGACTTGTGGTGGAGATTGATGTTGTGTGTTCTGGAGAGGTGTAGGTGTGATTTATGTTTTAGATGAAGATGGCTCATCACTAGCGTTGTGCGGTGGAGGCGGCTAACAGTGATGACTAGGGTTTCTGATGTGTTAGGAGGTTGAAGATGATGATGTGGAAATATGTACACTGTGTTGGACGAGTCACATAAGAGCAAATCGAATAACTCATTTAAACACAATCAATGTGTAAAGTTTGTCATTAACCATTTAGACAACGTCAAAAAAAGGATCAAATTAAACATAAATTACAAAAATTACGACTATATTGATCATCCAAAAAAAAATCTCACATTAAACAAAGTCACTAAAAATAGAGATAAAAAGTATTTAAACCTACGTAAATATATAATATGGTGTAATATAATAGTCTTGTCCTTTATCTTGAAAGATTTTAATAACTTGTATATTTTGAAATATTTTAATTGTGACACGAGTGTAACTAAACTTCATTTATATATGTTTGTATATATTTCTTCTATCTTTAAAATTATATTTGGTCGATACTTCACTTGAAATATAAGATGATATAAATATTCTATTTTTTTATATGATGTTACAACTTGAAAGCTATATTTACAAAATTTACAAATAAAAAGTATCAATGTAAAAACATTAAAATATACTGAAGTAAAAGAAGAAAATAGAAAAGAAACTGGTGAGAAGAGACTTTCATAAATGAGAAGTAACTTTTTTTTTTTTATTTACAATGTAACTAGATCCTCTTGTGTGTGCGTCCATATAATAATTATATTCGTGTAATAATAATATAATAAACACGATTAGCACACGAATGGACATGTGCTTTCTTTAATATAGTAGCCAGAATCTACAAAATTGACTCTTTCCTTAAATTATATAAAATTGCAGTAAAACTATAAAAATAAGCCCGAAGGAAAATAAGAAAACTAAAAAATAAAATAAAAAGTTATATATCTATTTCATCTAATTAAAAAAATTCTAAAAATATTATCTCAAATTACCATACATATATATAAATTCTTAAAATTGCAGATAACAATCATAAAAATCTCTCTTTAAGCACATGAAATAAGGTTTTCCAAATCAACCAAAAATAATTAATGTGATGTTTTCAAAACATATGAAACATCAAATTCAACAGAAGAAAAATAAAGAATATAGAGAGAAAATTAACAAGATAAAAAAGGATGTCAATGCAATTTACTATTGTAGGATAGAGACTATATTATCAACATATTTACACAAAATTGTGGTAATTTATACATCCAAACTCCAAACACACACACACACACATCATGTTATACAAAATTTATATACAGCTATGTACAAATTTGAGTACACGATGAAACATTCAACCAATTACACCATATTTACATGAACGAATTGGAAGTTCCAAAGTCACACATGAATAAACCTCTAAATTCAGTCATAATTTTTGGACTCTCCAAGGAAGAAAGCGGAACAGCAGCAGTTGCACATCATTCTCAGTGCCAAAGCATCACATTCACAACTACTTCACTCTTCACCATCTCCTCCTCTTTTGATATATTTCAATTAACAAAGACTCAATGTTAACCAATCATATTCTGACATAACATCAATGCCTTTTTTTTTTCTTTTTACAATATTTACATTATACAATCATTTATTGGCTATGGACCACCAAAGAGGAATTTTCTGAGGAAGTGTAGGGATCACAATGATGAATGGTTGTGCATCAGGTATTTCTAAGAGAAGAGAGCCAGTCTTCCACATATTTTTTGCTCTCTGCACACAAAGGAGAAAAGGCATAAATGTTTCAACTCTAACCCCACCAGAAGAGAAAATCTAAATGCTATGTAATCAACCACAAATTTATGCACAAAGTTCAAATTAACATTAACTTCACAAGTCACATCACATATCATACTAGATATAAGTCCAATTTATGTCGTTATTGTTGATTCCAGCTAATGGACCATCAGGGTAAAGGCAGATTCATAAATCCAATGCCAAATCTTATTTTCGTTTCAAAACAAGAAAACTTAGTATGATTAATGAATAAAAAGCTTCAGGCTAATATCGTTTCACACCAAATCATGTTTATCTCCAATGGACCTTAAATGTAAATGCAGCAACATTGATGAATTATCTTTGTATCTTAATCTTCGTTTATAAAAATGTGAAGTAATTTCCTCTCACAGAAAAATGTAATAGAAAAAACACTAAATGCAAAATGGTATGCTTCAGTCTGGTAAAGTTTAACCAAAAAATATATTTGGCTAATCTTTTTCTTAACTAATAATACAAATTCATGATGGACTTCAGCAGCTGCTGGAACCAATTTGACAGAAATCAGTATGACAATCACAAAGCCAACAAAAATTAAAGACAAACCAACATTTTGTACAGCTTTTACATTTTTTACTAATGTTTATTGGTTCAATCAAAATCCATGTATTCAAATGCTAAATTGCTAATGATTCATTAACCAAAACAGACAGAGAAAACCAATTCAAAAACAACACAAATGTAACTCCAAAAGATGTGTTAATAAAAAAACTCACCATCTGAAAAACTATCTGGAAAATTCCCAACACCCCTCAGCAAATTGCTTTTTGGATCCTCCACTATTCTCCCATAATCTCGTCCATAACAGGGAACCAGCACAGCAAAACTGTTATCTGTTTCATCATCACTTGGGAAACCAGGTCCATGAGGCTCTAACCAGCCAATTGACCAGTCAGAATCATCAGATTCAGAACCAGAAACACATCCACCATCAGATGGAACCAGAACAACATCATATTCCCTATCCACTTTCCTCTCTTCCCTACTGTGCCATTTGCGCTTCACCTTTCTCGATGAGGACCCCATATTCGTCTGAACCAAAGGAAACCTCAAAACATCTGATTCCCACAGATTCGAATCAGCAGAAGAATTTATAGAAGATCCATTTGAGATTCTTGGCTCTTGATGCTTCCCACTCCACAACCACCACGAGAGGTTAGTAAAAGCCACAGACATTTACACGACTGTGTCGATTTCTTGCAGCAAAAACTCTTTCTGAGCAATGAACACAGCCTCTTCTTGAACAAACAGCAGCTCCGGTTAGGGAATCCTATTAAGAACTCAGTTAGCAACCATCTAAATTGAAGTGAAAAGAATTTTCACAACAGAAAATTAGGAAATCGAATGACTACAGAAGCTCCTGAGCAAAAACAAAAGCTAATAAAAAACCGAGTTGTTTAAACAAGCATACTCAGAAAATGATTGGTGACACTTGAATTTCAAACGCCAGAAGCCAGAAGAGCAGAATTTTCAAGCTGCGTTATTCACATGTTTTCCACCTCGGAAAGAATGACTAACAAGTCATAACAAAGGGCAATTCAAATCATTAACAACCATTTGTTACTAGTTATAACAAAAGGCAATAGCCGCAAACATTGTATATACACCAAAAACCAAAACCAAAACATTAATAGTACTCCAAAGTACATTGAACAAAGACACCTATTTTTCTCAACAAGAATCTAGAGGAATAAACTCATCTTGACACATAATCCAAACAATGACAGATTCAAAACAACAACCAAACTATTCACAGCAAGAACAAAAAATAGCAAACCTCAAAGTAGCCACACAAACAAATTCCCAACGTGGCCACCATCAAGGTAACCGAACCCATTTTTTACCCCCAAAACAATTACGCATGTAAACATTTCAACAAACACAAAAAACGTGTCTTTCCTCCAAAATCAGATAAAAGAGGTTGAAAAACAAACAACCCACAACCTGAAACGACAAAAGCACGAACTTTTGCCAAAGATTCAATCATTCGTAGTATCCACAAACCGCTATTTAAGGAAAGAAAAAAAAAGTGAAAGCAAGGAAGAGAGAAACGCTATTAATCAATCAGTGTATACCTCAAAAAGGTTAAATCCTGAGAAAGTAAAATCTGTTATTCAAAAAATGTTATGGGAAACGAAGCTTTCACGAATAACATTTGGCTTTTAAGGGAAAAAGGGTACACAGATAGATTGACAGAGAAGATGAGAAGAAAAACCAGTCGCAATTGCTATACAGTTCCCAGATACCGTTGGATGATTCCAAATCATACGTGTTGCCTTGAGAACCGTTGGATCTGTCCGATCTGTTCCAGTAATAATTCACTTGGCACAACTCGCAATACTGTCAAGTAAAAGAGCGCCACGTGGGCGATGAAAGAAGAACATGACAAAGAAAGTATTATCCGCTGTAGCCGGTTCCACGATACAGACGATGCTGAGTACACGTGGCGAGTGTGGGTAGGTGTTTCGCTTGGAGGAAAAGGTGGCGGTCAAAGATGTGGTTGTGGTTGGCGCTGAGATGAGAAAGTAAAATTGGTGTAGCCAACAAGATTTGGTTTTGAATTTGCGTGGATGTGTGGTTCAAGGAACATTACTTAGAAGAAATTAAAAATATAAAATATTTACCCATTGTTACACTTTTTTATGCTGCATCATTAGACTTTAAATCTTATGGTATTCTATCTCTGTTATTTTATTATTATTGTAATGAAAAGAAAAATAATGATTAAACCTGGTTCAATAAACATTTTTTATTTTTATTTTAATCGTTTTTAATTTCCACTTTTGATTCTATTTTTATGATAGTTTTCTCGTGTTAAAGATATTTGTACAAACTTCAATTCATAATTTCTAATTAAGTCGTAATAATTGTGTCGGTCAACATCCTTATTTTATGTTCAACAATACTTAATTATTTATAATCTTTACAATATGTATTTACTTTTCAATAAATTGTAAATAAAAGTAAGTTTAAAATAATGCAATTAGCACTTGAATGTCCTGCATAATAATACAAGTGATTTTTTTTTCAACACGTGAGACTCGAAAAATTATTATAATTTTATGCGTAAGTTAGTTAGTAGAATATGTTTGAGATAAAGTTTATTTTAGTATCGTGGTTAATTAATTAGAGTTTATGATGGCGGAGAAAAAGTCTTATGTAGAATTATTATGTGACGAGTATATATAAATGTTTTGCATTAGAAATATATAAAAATGATATATGCAAGATAATAAAAAGTTAAAAGGATTTAAATGACATTATAATTAGAATGAAACAAGTAGCTTAGTGGTGAAAGCTAAGTGCACGGTTTAACTTTTTAGATTGAGAATCACTCTTTGTTATTTTTTATTTGCCCTCCACGAGTTAAGGTTGAAAAGTCTATGAAGAGTAGCGCTTTGAACATGAGAAGCTTGCGATGCATAAGAGAGGGAAAAAGAGACATTCTTGTGATATGTGGTAGAATCCATAACTTAAGAGCCTTGCACATAAGACAAGGCGGTTTCCTTATGGTGATTAAGGACTGAGAAGGGAGGGAGAGTTGGAGCGTGAGAAGGGGAATTAGGGGTAAAGGTTGCAAAGCAAACCTTTTCAGGATTTTTTTAGGGTTTCGAGGTTGGGTTTTATGGAAGGCACCAAAAGAGACTGAAGGGTTGCAAGTCAGAGAATGAATGCGAGAGTGGAAAGCAAGAGACGAGAAGTTTGTATCGAGAGTTTCAGCATTTCATAGGTCAAACCAAGTATATATGCAGAGTTGACCATACTCTTTTGTTTGGTGATTGTGTAATGTGTGTCGGTCTATTAGTGTTCAAGTTTGTGCTATTTTATTTCTTTGTTATGGATATTGATTGAGTATTGAAGTTGTGAAGGAACATAAGCATATTATACTACATTCTTAATTAATGAACCTTGTGGGTGCTGTGTTATTGTGTGCAAGGATAGTGGTCAACATAAGTCATTAATATACCTTAGTTGTTTAATGGTTCGTAACATGGGTTAAATCCAAAGCTTTCATTGAATGATGCGTGAATTATGTTTGGATTGTACAAGGCATCCTAGGCAATGGTTTGATCTCTGTTTTTCTTGAAAAAGGTAGAAATTTATGGTTGTGTTTTGGTATGATAGAGTACGATTTTGGGAGTATACTGTTATGGTTAGAATGGTAATGTGCTAAATGAGTGTTGAATTAATGTTGTGTAGGTATTAAATTAAGGGGAAACTATGTTTTCTGGTTGTTGAATATGAAATTAGATGTTAAATGTGTATTGTGTTGTTATTTAAGGGTATGAGAATTTTAGGTTTTGTACATGGTTTATTGAGTTATTTTATGTCTAGGTAAGAATTAAAAGAATGAACTAATTATTAGATACACTTGCATGTTGATTCTGGAAAGAAGAAATAAAGTAATAGCTAAGTTTTATGCAAATGCAAATTGAGTGTATAATTATAAAATAATGGGATATATAAGTAATGCTAAAACAAATTAAGGACTTCCAATGTAGTGGTTGAAGTGGAATGGAATAAAATTATTTTGGTAGCAATCCGAGAGAGGACAATAGGAACATTATTAGTCAAACTCTTTGAAATCTTGTGAATGTAATTATGAGAACTGTTTGAACGTGTATAGTGCTAGGTATTCATTATACAACATTTGGAATGTTGGTTTTGGACTTGTTTGAACAATGCATGTACTATAATGTTGTCAGATTTCATTGTTTGTAGTGGTATGGTCTTTGCTTGAAGATATTCATTGTTGTTTAAACTGATTTTCTAGGGGTTGTTTACTATTGGGTGGTTGTTAATAATGACTTCTAGGTTTGAAAATCAAGGGATGAGATATGTTAGAAATTTATTTTTGTGACAATTATCTAGTATTAGAGTGAATGTCACATTGTTGAACTAATCATGAGGTGTGGTGGTGGTTATGTCATTAGTTTTGTCTTCTTGCCATACTTCGTTAATTTTGAGGTTGTTTCTTGCCTCTTTCGAGGGGTAGAAAGGCAGTTACATTTCCTTTTTTGAAGGGGTAGAAAGGCGAATCTCTTTGTCTTTAAGAGATGGTGGAAGAGATGTGTCTCTTCATCCATGATGGGCAACCCCTTTGAGATACCCCTCTCAAAGTAACCAAAGCTCCAACGTTCTCTTCTTGGCCAACGGCAACATGGCAACACCAATCACAGATGATTGTAGATGAAACTGATCTTCCAGTAGAACACCTCAGTGCATATTAATCAGACTTTGAAAGTGCCGCAACTCTTCAAGAATCCTTGATTTGATTTCTTTCCAAATGAAATGTTTCTTGATTATTGGAGAACAAAGGCTCCTGAAGTTATGAACTCAACAAACTTTATCAGATATGAAAGATTTGATTCAAAAAGTTGTTTCTGCAAAGAGATGTGTATCAATTTATACATATGACAGTTCTAACGCAAAGTAATCGGTTAAATAATTACCAGTGTTATAAGAAAATTACATTAAATGCATTTAACAGAATTACATTGATGTAATTGGAGAATTGTAATTGTGGATAATTTGTGATTGTGTTTGTACAACATGGTTTCATTAATCATGGTTGTGCATCATAAAAAAAGGGGAAGATTGTTGAGATTAGTGATAGGGGGAGCACTAGTTTAGTTGAACCCACAATCTCAGTGATAACTGTGTTTTTGATGATGACAACACATAATTAATAATAACATATGTATATATTGTGTTATACATATCATATGCTTATGTTGTCTTTGTTATATTTGCAAAAGCAAATATGTCAACATTATTGTGTTGTCTATTGCATACCACTATGTTTAATATGTGTTTTTATCTATGTGTGCATAACATAAGTTTTCGGAAATGAAAATCCACAAGCACTATGGTTGAACTTTTAAGTGTGGCAAAACAACAGTTTTAAGTCGATTACATTATGGTTCAAATCGATTAAATGATAACGATCTAGAAACCGTTATTTTCATGCTTAAATTTGATATCAAAACACATCTTTTATAGCTTAGAATGAGCTTATCAAATAAAACACTTAGTTCAGTGACATGTAGGGATGGCATCGGGTTGGGTCGGGTACGGATAGTGCCTACCCGCAACCCGCCGGGTACCCGTTTAGAAAAAACACGCCAGGTATTTTAAAACCCGCGGGTACTGGCGGATACCCGCAAAAAATAAAATAAAAATATATATTTTATACATTTTAAAATAAAATTTAAATAAAATTACAAAAAAATTTATATAATATAGTATAAAATAAATTAAATAAAAATTAAAGTTTAACTTTAATTAAATTTTACCTAATAAAATATAATTTTATTTTATTTTTAAATAAATTTAATTAAAAAATATATAAATTAATTTTTCTTTATTATTTTTTTCGGGTAACAGGTACCCGCGGGTTGGGTAGTATATTACCCGTACCCGACCTGTTTAGAAGCGGGTATTAAAATACCCGCTACCCGTTACCCGCAGGTAGTAAATATCCGCGGGTAATAACTACCCGCCGCGGGTTTTACCTGCGGATACCCGTGCCCGCGGATTTTTTTGTCATCCCTAGTCACATGAGAGTCAAAAGTTGGTTTTAGAGATATTATGCTTGTTTTGCTTTGTTTTGCAGGGTTTGGTGAGAATTGAATATGGAAGTGAAGTAGGAAGGACTTAGACTCAAGAAAGAAAGAGAAAAAAGGAAGAAAAGAAGAATCAATGCACCGCTCAGCGTCAAAACCCCAGCGCTGATATTTGAGGGAGCAGCCACAGTCTCTCGCCCAAGCGGTGTCGCTGAGAGTCCAGGCGATTAGAGGCAAACCGCTAAGCGGTGATATAAACCGCTGAGCGGTGGTGCGATTAGAGGGAAACTGCTGAGTGGTTAAATTTGACGCTGAGCGGTTATCTGCTGGGCTTGGGCTGAAATTCTGTTACTTTTATGCGTTATAAATAGCCCTGGTGCGACCTTCAGAGTATTCTTTTGGCAAGCAGAGAAGTACAAAGCTCTTCTACACTGCTTGGAGACAGTTTCTTGGATGCTTAGGCTTCAATTTATCAAATCTAGGGTTTACTCTTTCATTCTTTCATTTAATTCCATCTAGTTCCACCATGTCCATGATGAACTAAACTCTTTGTTGTTGGGGAACAATATAATCTTTTGAAACTCTCTCATATTGAAATTCTTATTTTATTCATATGTTTCATATGCTTATATTATCAATTGTTGGGTTTCTTATCTATGCTTAATGCTTTTATCGTTTAACTCATTCGGTAAAAGATATTTGCCTTTGTCGATACGACGACGTACGGGGAAGTCATGAACTGATAGGAAATTCCTTGATTAAGCAATACTGCCTAGGGATAGGGGTAGGACGATCAATTGTATTTTTCTCCTGTGATATAATGCATTGTTAATTACTAGGAGAGATTAGGGATAGTAAGCCAGTAACTAGTAATAGGCTCTTTTCGCCGAGGGATCAGGTTTAGGGTAGACTAAGAAAGTGTGCATGACAATTAGATAATAATGCGAATTTAATAAGAAGAGTAGATATAAGAGAGTGGATAAGATGAAATTGTAAACCCCAACAACTCCATTCATTCATATATTTTCTTTGCTAACTAAATCACTTGCATGTGCATGTTTATTTTCGTTCTTTGCATTCAACCACAAGTTTATTTCTTTTCAAGTCTTATAAGATTGATTTACATGAAAAAGAAGGCCTAAGAGTCCTTTGGGAGACGATACTCGGACTTACCGTTTATATATTATATCTTCATTGTGATCATCGTCTTGGAGAGACCTGCAATCTTGAGTGTCTCCTTCTTTTCTGGATTCATTTGGGGAGGTGCTGATCTATTCTCTTTTACATTGGCGATTTTATTGATGTTTAGTAGAGGTATCTTGTTCAATTTATTCTCCTTTAGTTGTATTTGTCTCACATTGTTGATGCTGAATTTTAGTCTCGTGAAGCACTGTTTAATATAATGTCTCTCTGAAATAGAGTAGGGACATCTAGAGACCGTAGATGCTCGACACTCCCTTGGTTAACACGCAGTCATCAAGGAGGAGTAATAGTAGTTGATTACTTTATCGTCTAGGTTCCTGATTGACTAGATGAAATTGATGAAGATAAGATGTGGCAAGTTGAACGACAACTTAGTCATTATATATGATGGATAACAAATCTACCCATTTTAGTAATATAGTCTCTAACATAGTCACAACAGGTAACAACAATCTTGATCAACCCAGAACTACCTCAATTGTGCAGATTTTGATCAAGCAATAAGCGCAACACAGTCCTCCTTCAGAAACTCTTCCAAGCAAGATCACAATTGTCTTCTTGATAAGTTCTTGGAGCTCTAAAATCCCAGAGAATCAATCTGAAACATAATATGAAAATGTTAGATCATCAAAAGTATCTGAAAACAATCAAGTCTCGTCTGTTTATAGATTTCTATAAATCAGACGCTTTTGCAGTCGATTATGCTACTAATTCAGTCGACTGTATTATAACAGTTATAACAGTTAAGACACAATAGTAGCAATACAGTCAAACCAATAAATTTCACATTCAATACAGTTGACTCCCATTCAATGCTCAACTACCTTTTAAAAATATAGTCATTAATGTTCATGAGCATAACATGATTTCAAACAAAGCAACTAATACAGTCGAATGCATGGCACACAGAGTCGAGTTCGACATGTTAGAGCATTTTGAAATTCTTTTCTTCTCAAAATCTCACATAGCACTGTTTCTGAAAAGTTGTGCATAGTCACGAGCTTAAATTGACTTCCCCCATAATGAAGTCGACTTACAACTTGCAGTAATGCAACACAATGTAAATTCGTAAATGTGCATGCAGTTTTCTTCTTTCAAAACATGTGTAATGCAACCAGATATGATGTAACATATATAAGCTCAGTAAATGTGCATTCACATATCAATACAATCACTTAAACATGTTCAACAATATATCAATCAATAAGCAAAAGAACATGTAACAAATCAATCAACATATGTGTTATTAAAAATGTGTTGTCATCATCAAAATCCAGAGTGATATAGATATTGTGTTGTCAACAATCTCAACATATACTTTTTCACCTTCCTACATACAACCAACGTCAAAACACAGTAAAAAAATGAAACTCCTGCACATAATACTAAATGATTTTATAGGAACAAATTGTTGAAGAGAGTTGTGAATAGAGAAAATTGTTGTTGTTGTTGACTTTGTCCCCATATTCAGAAAAGAGACCATTATGTTAGGAAACAGGTAGGCTTCGTTTTACACCAAGAGGGGGGGGGGGTGAATTGGTGTTAGTTCAAAAACAAAATCTTTTCGCAATCTTTATACAAAAGTATAAAGCTTTTTTATCTTTCTTGAAATGCAAGTAATGAAAATTCAATGTAGCGAAAAAACGCAGTTGAATGCTAAACAGATAAAGTCTATTGGAAATAAAGACTGCAGGGATATAGAAAATCAAACACTGGTTTTTATACTGGTTCGGCCAACAATGCCTACATCCAGTGTCCTTCCAACCCAGGAAGCAAATGCACTGTAATGGTTGTTGTTTTTACAACAAGGAATTTATAGAAGCACCACGCAAAAGTATAAATCTCCTCTCTAACCCAAAACCAAAATATAGTTGCACAACAAAACCAGAATTGTAGCAAGAATCCCCTCTTTTGCAATCTGAACCCACGTCGAACAATCCTCAACGTGTAACCAGCACTCTTTACAGGATGCCAAGCCTATCACAGCAGCCTTCACAGGTTGTCAAGCCTTCAATCAAACGCAACAGTCTTCACATAATTCCAAGCCTTCAAGATCAATCAAGAAGCACCTTCTTCGTACAGATTATGATCAAGCAGTTAGCGCAATTGACTTCTCCCTTTGAATCTCTCTCAAGAAAGATCACCACCGTCTTCTTGGAGAATTCTTGGAGGTGTTAAAATAGAGAACTCAATCTGAAATAGGAAATGAAAATGTCAGATTATCAAACGTTTCTTGGAGGTGTTCTGTCTATTTATAGTTTTTTGTTAAATAGATTGCTTCTCAGTCGAATAGCCTACTAATTCAGTCGACTGTATTAAAACAGTTATAACAGACAGTCAACACAGAGGCTCTCAGTCAACAAAAATAAACACACATTCAATACGGTTGACCAAGTCATCAATGCTTAACTAACTTTGAAAAATATAGCCGTTGGAGCGTGTAAGCATAACAGAATTCCAAAACAGATCAATACACAGTCGAATATACAATATACAATGTCGACTGACACATGTAAAAACACTTTGAAATTCTTTTCAACTCAAAATCTCACATAACACAGGTTCACAAAATCTGTACAAAGATTTTAGCATAGTTGAATCCATTAAAGGTGTATTCGATTGGACTAGAACTTTGTCACAACAAATATAAGTTCATAAAGGTGCTTGTGATCTTTTACTTCCAGAAATGTGAAATAAAATGTTTTCAATCAATCAGTTCATATTTCACATATGCAAATAAGCATGTTCCACAAATATATCACACAATCAATCATAGAAACATACATTGCAGTACAACAAAACATGTTCAGCAGATATGACATTTTATTCAGAATATGAACATGTAATGCAGCAACATGTGTACTGTTATTAAGCATTGTGTTGTCATAATCAAAAACTAGTTTGATATAGAGTTTGTGTTGTCAACAATCTCAACAATCTCCCACTTTTTTGATGATGCACAACCATGTTTGTACAGTACAACATATGACAGAGTAATAACATATATCAGAAACAATCAATCAGTTCAATTACTCTGCATATACAGCAAATATATCAAGCAAATGAAGTATGAGACAGATAATTCTCCCCCTTTCAAAAATCATTTGAGACAGATAATTCTCCCCCTTTCAAAAAGCATTTATGCATGTTCTAATACTCACACATGTATCTCTCCCCCTTTGTGCATTAACAAAAAAAGGAATGCTTCAGATATTTATACAGATTTGAAAAACAGAGATGCATCAGAAAAATATACAATTTGTAAAACACAATGTTGCTCTCATAATCACAAGTTCATCACAAAAAAATAGTATTAACTCCCCCTGAAATGTAGGTGTGCGATGAAACAATGTGTAAAATAGTGATACTCCCCCTGTCATTATGCATGAGTTTCAAAATCAATTTAAGTGCATAATACAGAATATCACAGATTAAACAACATTTTAAGCACAGATTTGTATCATAGTCAAAATATCAAACCACATATATATGCAATGATACAAACGTCAACAATCTCACAATATTATCTCAATTCATATATTGAAACAGAAAAGAGCAGAGATAATAGCAGATTAGTCATGATTTAAGCAATCGATAAGGATAGAACCAGATTTCCAGAAATGAAATTGTTAACCCATTTAAAAACAGTCGACTGCTTTAAATCATCACTCGAATGCATTGCTTTTGCAAATGTTGAATTCTAATTGTAGATGTCCAAAGCAATGTCCTTCCTGCAAAACCTTTCAACAACCTTTTCTAGATCAAGCATAATGGTTAAGCAAGAATTAAATCATATTATAACAAAAGTCAATGTGTAAAGATGCATGAAAGATTAAGCATAGTTGACTTCAAACAGAGCATAGTCAAATCAATCAATCAGTATATCAGATTTCATTCAAACAGATTAAGTAAATGGATTGATTCAAAAGACTAATTTCATTTCCTTGTATTAAAAGATATTAAAACGATGGGATAGAAACAAGGAAAATACAAAACACAACGAAACAAAAGATGGCATTCTAAGCCCTTTACAAAATGAAAGACCTAGACTAGGACTCAACATACAGGTTGGACAAATAGAACATTAGTCTGATTCAGATGTTTCCTCTTCAGTAGTTTCTTCGCTAATATTGTCTACATCTCTTTTCACAAACTCTTCAGATGATGATGAAACCTCAATAAAATGTTTGAACAAGATGTCCATCTTCTCCTTTAGAGTGGTCAAGGACGTGTTGAATTGATTTATCCTTTTTGATGTCCTCTTAAACCTGTCATTTACCCGAATTTCAAACTCTGAATTCAGTGATCCAAACTCTTCATTAGTGTCTCGATTCACAGATGGCACTTTTTCTTTCTGGAGGTCATTTTCATCACTGAATACCCATCCTTGAGGAGTTTCCTTCATTCCAATACAAGTTAGAGTGGCCTTCCCAATCATGTTTTCTCTGCCACTTGTTTCTTCTCATCAGCGAAGTTAACACCATAATGTTCCAGGACTTTGCTTATGAACACACCATATGGAAGTCTGTGTCATTCACCTGTTCCTACCTCTAGGATGTGTTCTTTGAAGACAACAACCCAATTTGTTTGTATTCTATATTCAATAGCAAACAATAAGCAAACATCCATAGGAGTAAGTTTCGTGATGTTGTATCTTCCAGGTAATAGGATATGTCCTATGATGAATGCAACAACTTTTTCTTCCTTATCAAGCCATTTAATAAGAATCCTTTTTCCTTTCGATACCTTCCGCGATATCTCATGAAGCTTTTGAACATTTCTGTTTTCCGTATCTTTTTGTACCGTGGACAGTTAAACTTGAGAGATAACTCTCCTTCATTTCTCAGCCTGGTGAACTTCCACCAAATATCATCATCAATAATGATGTCTACACCTTTTACCCGAGAATGAATGTTCCCATTAACTTCTTTGACATTGTAGTAGAAGACTTCTACCAATTCATTATAACAATCTCCCTTCATTTCAATGAATTTGTTGAGACCTTGAAATTTAAGATCATCAGGAAACAAAAATTTCTCTTGTTCGAACAGAGCAAGTTCAACCATATGATGTTTGACAACTTCTTTGAGTGGCCGCATAATGAGAAATCTTTCTCTGGTTTTATCATCACTGAACCATCCAGAGGGATCAACCTCTCTTCTTGTGGACATAGGATGCTCTCCTGGTCTTGATGATGAGGCAGCCATTTGAGCAGTGTAAAGGGTTTCACCAGAATCAGAATAAGGGTTTGTTTACCAAGGTGTATGTGAATGCCTCAGACAGTCATATCCATTTATAGAAAGAAAAAGGCGCCAAAGATTATCCTTAAACCCTAAGTTTAAATTTTGTCATTCAGAAAACAGAGTTTTGCACACAGTCATGTAACTCAGTCGATTTGATTAATATTGGAGTCGACTATGACTTAAGAAGAACATTTTTCAAGCAAATTCAATCAATCAACCAATTAAGTACACAGCATAAACAATCATACATCAACAATCAATCAATATATGCATGATGCAGCAGATAAATACAGATTTACCAGTTGTAGACACTCAAGGTTTTTATAGTTTCCATAGTTGATTCATCCTTGAGACCAATTCTGCATCAGTTGTATATCCTGCAAAACAATTAAGTTTTGGTTGCTGGTACCCATCTGACTTTGGGTCCTTGATTGTTAGTTCTTGTTACATGTTCCTTTGGTATCCAAACATATAATCCTTGAGGAATAACAACATTTCTATAGTAACAATTTCTAATAGTATGACCAACACAATTGCAGTAAAAACATGCATTTCTAACAGGTTTTCTTAACTCATTAAACTTCCTAGCATTGGTTCTGTTAGAGTGAGCTTTTTATCCAATCCCTTGCCTATTTATGATTCTGCCAGAAGAGTTTAAAACAACATCTAGGTTGTCTCTACCTTGAGTAAACTTAGCTAGCGTGCTAGCCAAGTAATTTATCTTTTCAATGTGAGTAGGACAATTTTCACATGCTTTTTCTACTGTAACAGTTTTAATTTCTACACTCTTAGCAGATAACAAAGTTTCATTCAATTCTTTTTCTAATTTCTCATTTTCTGCAACAAGTTTATTAATTCTGTATTCATAATCTCTTTTCTTAGAGTTCAATCGATTAACCTTGTACTCCAGTCGCATTGCTTCAACATGCAGTTCTCTGAATGTCTCTATCAGCTGTTGATATTTTTCTTCTATAGGCAGCTTCTCAAATTCATCATCACTGTCACACTCAGTCCTTGCAGTTCCAGCCATGTGACATATGTTGGATTTCTCCTCTTGGTCAGCATCCTCATCACTTGAGCTTTCAGAATCAGAGTTCTCCCAAGCAATGTAGGCTCCTTTTCTTCTCATATTTCTGCCTTGAGGAAATCTTTTCTTTCCTTTCTGCTTCGGCTGTATGTCAGGACAATCAGGCTTGATGTGACCTTCTTTTCCACATTCATAGCACTGGACAACATTTGTGCTGAAGCTCTTCTTTTTGCATTGACCTGCATGGTTAGACAGTTGACTATCATTTTGCATAAGTCGAGTAAACTTTCTTACCATCAAGGTCATCAATTCTTTGTCGTCCATGTCTGTTTCTGTGGTGTTCTTGCTTGCGGCTTTCAGAGCAATGGACTTCTTTTCTTCAATCTCCTTTTCATCCTTCAATCTACCAAGTTCTAACTCATGTTCTCGTAACTTGCCTAACAAGGTAGCTATATTCATAGTTGTAAGATCTTTGGATTCAGAGATTGCAGTGACTTTTGGTTGCCAATTTCTATTCAGGCTTTTCAGAATCTTTATATTGATATCCTCCTTATTAAACACTTTGCCAAGAGCCATTAGATGATTTACAATGTGAGTGAATCGTTTCTGGACATCATAGATGTTTTCACCAGCCTTCATTCTGAATAATTCATACTCTTGTATGAACGAATTCTTTCTAGCTCTCTTACCTTCATCCGTGCCTTCATGTGTTACCTCTATGACATCCCACATTTCCTTTGCAGATTTGCATTGAGATATCCTGAAAAATTCATCAATTGTCAGTGCAGAGGAAATAATATTTCTAGCTTTAACATCATACTGAGCTTTTCTATTTTCATTAGCAGTCCACTCAGTAAAAGGTTTTAAAACAGTTTTACTATCAACAATTTTTGTAGGCAAATACGAACCATTCAAAGTGGCATCCAAAATTCCTTTATCTTGCGATTCAAAAAAGATTTGCATACGAATTTTACAAAAAGGGTAATTTCACCAGCAAACAGAGGTGGTCTGTTTGTTAAAGCACCTTCACCAAAAGTTTGAAAACAGGAAGCCATCCCCAAGTTTTTCAGTCGAATAGAATAAAAACAGAGTCGACTGAATTTTCAAATATCTTATGAAAACCAGCTCTGGTGCCAATTGTTAGGAAATAGGTAGGCTTCGTTTTACACCAAGAGGGGGGGTGAATTGGTGTTAGTTCAAAAACAAAATCTTTTCGCAATCTTTATACAAAAGTATAAAGCTTTTTTATCTTTCTTGAAATGCAAGTAATGAAAATTCAATGCAGCGGAAAAACGCAGTTGATTGCTAAACAGATAAAGTTGACTGGAAATAAAGACTGTAGGGATATCAAATACTGGCTTTTATACTAGTTCGACCAACAATGCCTACATCTAGTGTCCTTCCAACCCAGGAAGCAAATGCATTATAATGGTTACGGTTTTTACAACAAGGAATTTATAGAAGCACCACACAAAAATATAAATCTCCTCTCTAATCCAAAACCAAAGTATAGTTGCACAACAAAACCAGAATTGCAGCAAGAATCCCCTCTTTTGCAATCTGAACCCACGTCGAACAATCCTCAACGTGTAACTAGCACTCTTCATAGGATGCCAAGCCTATCACAGCAGACTTCACAGGTTGTCAAGCCTTCAATCAAACGCAACAGTCTTCACAGGATGCCAAGCCTTCAAGATCAATCAAGAAACACCTTCTTCGTGCAGATTATGATCAAGCAGTGAGCGCAATTGACTTCTCCCTTTGAATCTCTCTCAAGAAAGATCACCACCGTCTTCTTGGAGAATTCTTGGAGGTGTTAAAATAGAGAATTCAATCTGAAACAGGAAAATGAAAATGTCAGATTATCAAAAGTCTCAGAACAACTCGTGTTGTGTTTATGTATAGTTTTCTGTTAAATAGATTGCTTCTCAGTCGAATAGCCTACTAATTCAGTCGAGTGTATTAAAATAGTTATAACAGACAGTCAACACAGAGGCTCTCAGTCAAAAAAAATCAACACACATTCTATACAGTTGACCAAGTCATCAATGCTTAACTAACTTTTAAAAATATAGCCGTTGGAGCGTGTAAGCATAACAGAATTCCAAAACAGATCAATACACAGTCGAATATGCAATATACAATGTCGACTGACACATGTAAAAACACTTTGAAATTCTTTTCAACTCAAAATCTCACATAGCACAGGTTCACAAAATCTGTACAAAGATTTTAGCATAGTTGAATCCATTAAAGGTGTATTCGAATGGACTAGAACTTTGTCACAACAAATATAAGTTCATAAAGGTGTTTGTGATCTTTTACTTCCAGAAATGTGAAATAAAATATTTTCAATCAATCAGTTCATATTTCACATATTCAAACAAGCATGTTCCACAAATATATCACACAATCAATCATAGGAACATACATTGCAGTACAACAAAACATGTTCAGCAGATATGACAGTTTATTCAGAATATGAACATGTAATGCAACAACATGTGTGCTATTATTAAGCATTGTGTTGTCATCATCAAAAACTAGTTTGATATAGAGTTTGTGTTGTGAACAATCTCAACACATTACTCGTTCCCTTTCAAATGTTTCAATATGATAAGCAAATTTTCATTTCATTTTTGTAAAAGAAATAAAAATATTCTAACAAATTACACGTCTTCTATATTTGAGCACATTGTAGAATATTGAATAGTTTCCAAGAAGAACTGCATTGATATACCAACTAATTAAAAATCAACCAGAAATTAGTAAACTAGTTGTGGTGAACTGGTTAACTCTCAATTGGACCAAAAAATTACTTTCCAAAGTAAATCACATAATGTAATTTTATTTTAAACAATTCACTTTTTCAACTTGTTTGGTCAATATTAACATGATGTTGTCATTATGATTTATCATTTGTCGTAGAAGTGAAATTAAGAAAAACAAAACGCACTAAATTTCACATTGGAATTTAAACTTAATAAATTTGTTACCATCACGCTCATAGCTTAACTTCTACTCCTTTCATTTCTATAATTTTATCAAAATTGGTAATGAAAAACTAAATGCTTTGCGACTATTATAGGTTGATGCTAACGTCTTTTCGTGGGGGTTTCTTATTTTTTTTTAGTTTTGAAATTATAGAAATTATTTTAGACTTTAGTTTTTTACAAATGTAATAATAATCAGAAGGGAAAATATATAACGCAACCCTCCAATCAAAAATTAACATCAACATCATCAACTATTTTGTTATTAGAGTGGAAAACAAATGAACGAACAGAGCAAGAGCAACAAATTACGGTGTCGTAGGTTGCTCTGTGTGGGTGAGAGAAAGTATGGAGATGAGAGAGAAACAAATTAGATAAGTGAGGAAGGTAGATTATGGTTAAGCAAGTGTTTCTGATTTTTTTCAGTAGGAGCTATTGTAGGGATGACAGAGAGAAAGTTGGAGTGAGAGAAATGAAAGAGAAATGGTAGAGAGGAATGAGGAATGCGAGTAAGAGTTTGAGGGTTTGTTGTTTTTTTTTTTAGTTTTGAGAATGAAAATTATTCAAATACCCTTGACCTTAAAACTTAGAATCCATAATATATAAGAGTATTTTTGTCTACTAAAATCCGGTACACATTGTTAAAATGTACCAACTAAACAAAGAGCATGTGCAAGTTAGTAAACCCTATATATATATATATATATATATATATATATATATATATATATATATATATATAATATAAATAAACTTATTAGGTTTTACTTTTCTATTTTATTCTTAATAATATAATTATTAATTTACTTGTTAAGGATCATAGTGTATAATTGTCACCTGTTTCAATTTTATTTTATTTTTATTTATTTATTCAACTGATTTTTATTTTTTAATTTAGATTAAATTTTTTTTCTTAAAGTTATTTATATTTTGTATTTGTAACATCCCATTTTTAATAATAAAATACTACTAAAATGAATTGTTTATGTAGATGACAATAAAATAATTATATAAAACTAAAGCTCCACAATGATAAGATCTATACCTATAGAACCATCTTACTTCTTATTTGTAATACCCTCACCTCTCGTTGGAGTATTTGAAAAGAACGCCTCCCTAAGCTCACGCTATATAGGTGATCATCACAAAAGAGAAACATACACAGAGACAGACAACACAAAAGCAAGGGTAAGCTAGTGTGCAAATAAAGCCTCATAATTTGGTTTAACAATTAACAACATTCAAGAACAAGCAATTCATACAACAACCATACCATTGTACTTACTTATCCGGATATGATGCTGATATAGACTACTGCAGGCATGCACTCATGGTAGTATTTATACTCTGTAGAGTATATAAACAGGGGTAACTTGACCTACTCACCATGAGGTAAATATTCTACTCTTAAAACCTAGAGGGCTTGAGTGAAGACCTCTTGCCATTCTCTCCACCACCCCATCCAACTTTACATAAGTTAAATGGTTGGTAGAATATCAGGATACCTGGGTACTGCAGTCTCTCTATTAAGCATTCTCTTACAACTTGCTAGAAAAATATAATTTATCCTTGAAATTATTCTCATAACACATTTTTCATTCTCATATCACATTTCACATATATACAGAGTACTCAGACTCCAACAATAGCAAGAAAACAGGTTAACATAACTCATAAACTAAGAAACTAGAAAGAAACTTTAAAATCACAACTTTATAAGAATTGATGTCAAAGATGCAGAGTTAAAACCAGAGAGTTCCACAACCTAGTTGTGAATGTTTCCACAACCTGTGGATTTATCTCGAGAGAAAAAAAATTGAAAACCAGCAAGTTCAACAACTAAGTTGTGGTTTTTTCCACAACCTGTGGATTGACTTTAGCAAGTGTGAATTTGAAAACAGAGAAGTCCAAGAGCATATTGTGGATTTTTCCATGAGTTGTGGAATTGTGCAGAGCAGATACTAACCTCTCATAGATACACTTCAAATCTCAACTTGGATACTTCCCCCCTCCCCCCCAACATTCTATTGATTCTTATGACCTTTCATACCTAGAGAAACATTGAAAACACCTTCCTAACTCAAATTAGTTATCTCAAGCTCACTTAACAACTTAACACCAACCAAACTTCATTTTATACCTTTCAACATCATTTCTCTGCAAATAACGGATTACACAAGTCTTAATAGACTTAATCATAGCCCCCAAAACCTCACATCATGTCCACAACATCATGTCCACACCTTCTAAATAAAAATACCATTAGTGAAAATCTCTAAAAATGAACTAAAGACCATACAAAACACCTCCAAAAGATGACCAACCAGTTCTACATCAGAATTCTACTGTCAAATGACTCAAACAAGTCTCAATTAACCCTTAGACCCCTATCAAGACACAATTTGTCCAAAATAACACTTATCTTAACTTTTCACCTATCAAACCCCCACATTTCACCTAATTACAAACACAAATTTATACATTTTGATAGTTTATAATTCACCCAATTTAGCTCCTCAATTCATCACACATAACTTTCACAGCAGAAACACACTTCACATCACCATACATCAGTTTTTCACATCCAATCACAACATATACAAACAACTCAACATACTAGATTTCTCAATTTAATACAATTTCATAATTAAATAAATAGTTCACCATACAAACAATAATTAGAACATGTCTATCAAATAAAATCAAGTAAAACTATCTTTCCTTACCTTTTTAGAAGACCAAAATGTTCTAAAAGTCCTTATACCGCTTTCACAGCTCAAAGAGCCCTATCTGCATCTATAGACCACAAAATCATGATCAGGGTACTCGGTTAGAACCACTGATCAACAAAAAACCTAAAAGAAGACTCAGACCATACATGTGATAGAGCGAGACCCCACATGCATTGAAAAACGTGAAACCAAAGAAAAAGAGGATAAAATTGACTTACTCTATTTGAAAAAATGATCGGATAGGAAAGTATACCTCGTCGACGTGATCGATTAGGCTTCTCCTCATCGTCAAAGAGATGACTCAGGAGTTAGAACTCTTAGAGAGAAGGTAGAGAACTTTAGAAAGGTGGTTTCTAGAGAGATGATGTGTCTTAAAATAATGAAACTCGTTTATAACAATTCCTTTTATATTAAAACCTTTTAATATTAAAATAATATAGTCGTCTCATTATTTTTAACTTACTACCACTTCTAAAATACCATTTTCTAGGTGATAACGGTTGAAAAACCGTTATTTTCATGTCCTATTTTAGACCAAATTACTCCCTTTACTGCTTGGAATGAGCTTGAAATCAAACAAAACTCAATAAATGAGTCAGTCGAGAGTCAAAAGCTGTTTTTAGCGATATTATGCTTGTTTTGCATTGTTTTGCAGCAATTTTGATGGAAGTGAAGAATGGAGGTGAAGATAAAGGCCTTAGACTCAAGATAGAGGAAGAAAATCAAGAAAAGAAGAGTCTAGAAACTGCCCAGCGGCAGAATTGCACTGCTGGGCGGCCAAATGCGAGGAGTTGACACTAAGGCAGCGACGCCTGGTGGTTTTGCGACTGACGCCGGGCGGTAGCGCGATAAGAGGCAAACCGCCGGGCGACATAAGTGTGACGTCGGGCGGTTGCCTGTTAGGCTCGGGCCTATTTTCTGTGGCGCTCCTCAGCTATAAATAGGCCTAGTGCGATTTCATTCTCATTCTTTTGACAGAGGAGGGCGGCCAGACCTACTTTTCACTCTCTGGAGAGGATCTCTTGGATGCTTAGGCTCCTTTTCATCTTTTCTTAGGGTTTGTTTTCCATTTCTTCCATTATTTTCATCTTGGTTCACCATGACAATGGTGAACTAAACCCTTTTGTTGTTGGGGGAACAATGTAATCTTTTGATACTCTCTTTTATTGAAACTCTTGTTTAAATTGTATGATTTTCATATCCGTTTATTATCAATTGTTGGATTCTCATACTGTGTTTAAAGCTTTTATCGTTTAACTCATTCGGTAACTGTTATTTGCCTTTATTGATACGGGAACGTACAATAATGTCACGAACTGGTGAGTAATTCCTTGGTTAAGCAATACCACCTAGGGATAGGGGGGTAGAACGACCGATTGTTTTGCTTCTGTTTGTAATGCGTTGCTAGTTACTAAGGGAGGCTAGGGATAGCAAGCCAGTAATTAGTAATAGGCCCTTTTCGCCGAGGGATTGGATTAAGGGGAGGCCAAGAAAGTTTGCATAACAATTAAATAATAAAGCAATTTAAACAAGAGGAGTAAATAAGAGAGAGCGGATTAGATGAAATTGTAAACCCCCAACAACTCCATTCATTCATACTCTTTTCTCGTCAACTAAATCACTCATTGCATGTTTATTTTTTGCTTTTGCATTCACCACAACAATTAATTTTTCTTTCACAAGTCTTACGATTTTGATTCATACGAACAATAAGGCCTTTTGAGTCTCATGGAAATAACGATAATGAGTTTTACCATTTTTATTACTTGAAACGATATGATACACTTGTCATTCAGTTAACACTAGGTCCTCACGGTATTCTACCAAACATTATTTATATTTTATCTAGTAATATTTTATGGTTTATTATACTTTCAAATTTGGATTGAAATTTTTAATAAAAACTATTTATATTTTAAATGATAATATTTTTCGAATTCACTTTTTTTTTCACTTTTATAATTTAGTTATTTTTACTAATTTAAAAATGTTTAATCTACAATATTTATTTTGAGTTCATAATTTTCTAACATTAAAAATTTAATTTATTTTCTAATAATTTAATTAATTATTCATTCTTTTTAAACTTTTTTATATCGTTATGAATTATTTTAACTGAATTTAAGAAATTGTAATAATATAATATTTAAAAATGGATAGACACAATCTTTTGTTTATAGTATTTATAAAGAGTATATTGCATTTAATCTGGTAAAGATTAGTAAATTATCAAATTTACCTTTATTAATATAATTTATTTTATTAATTATTTTATTCTTTAAATTTTATACCTACTTTTTCTAAAATTATTTTTTAAAGATATGTTTTTTTTTATTTAATAGTATTTTTATTTTAATAATAATTAAATGAATTAATATTTTTTATTTTTTAATAAAAGTACGAAAGTGCATGAATTTTCATTGGTACCCAAATAAAAAAATGAGGAGAGTGTATTTTCATTTTTTTTAATATAAAAGGTTTATTGAAAAAAAAATCAATAATAGTTACCTTAGAACTTACAATTTAAATCCCATGAGTAACCTTTACCATAAAAAGATGTTTCTAGTTGTCAATTGGTGAAAACAAAATGAAGGAGGCTATTGGTCGTGATTTGTCTTATTATTTGTTATAATTCTTTATAGATAAAAATGTTTATAAATTATTATTTTTATTTTATATGATTTTATTTATTATAATAAAATAAATTAATTAAATATATCATTAATCATACTTGAAAACAATTAAATATATTATTGAAAAAGTTATGCCCATTGTTAAATGTTTTTTTAGTGTCAACTTAAAACTGAAATTAGTCTATGCTTCAAAATTTTAATTTTGTTTAATTTTTTTTTAAAATAATAAATTTAGTCTCTCCTATTATGATGATAATAGGACATGATGGAGACAAATTTTGTTATTCCATACTCATCTCCAAATAAACCATTCATCATTATCTCTATTTCTAAACTCAAGGGATATAAAATTTGACTTCTATTCTGATCCCTAATGGGTAACATATATATATTTGTACCGTTGTCCATACCTATACCTATTTTCTTACCATTTCAATATAAATTATTCAATATCTAAAGGATCACTTCTTTAATCAAATTAGAATACCAACTAAAATTTCATGAGATCAAAATATTATTAAACTTTCAAAGTTAATGAACAAAGTAGATAAAATTTAAAAATATTTAAAATAAAATATGTAAAGAAAAAAAATAATCAAATTTATAAATATTTTAAATGTTTTTTATTTTTATTATTTAAATTGTAATGAAATCTCTCTTTCATAAACTAATAGAAATTATAATACACCACTTAAAATCACATCAAGAACAAATATTAAAATAATAATAATAATAACTCAACGTAGATGTTTCATCTTTTGAATTTATATATATATATATATATATATATATATATATATATATATATATATATAAAAGGGTGATAAACAATGTTAAAAATAATGACATTAAATCATTATATTATAATAAATGATTTTTTTTATACAATTGTAGTTATAGAATTACACTTATAATGATCAAGTTAGAAAATAAAATTAATTATATAAAAAACATCAAAACAATATTCTACATAATAAAAATATTCTACATAATAAAAATAAGTAACAACTAAAAATATTTAAAAGAAGACAAATGTGTCTCTTATAAATAATTTAATACATCATTGCATGAAAATGTGTAAAGGAAAATAAAATGTATAATTAATGATATGACATGATAAAAAATACCTTCATGATCTAAGAAAACTTTTCAGATATTAAACTAGTCGAAGTATTGAGAAATAATAAAAATTGTTTTATCAAAATAATAATTCTTTAAATAAAACAAAAATTAAGAATAAAAAAAATAAAGAAGATAATTTTTTTTATATTACCTAATAAATGAATTATTTATACTATTGAACGCTTAAATTAAAAGTTAAAAATTCTCACGTAACAAAAATAAATTATTAAAAAAAAGTTTAATAGAACTTATGGTCCCAATTTTGGTCAGGTTTGTTCGAAATGGTCCTACTTGTTTTAAAATGTTCAATGTAGTCCTAAAGAGTATAATTTGTGTTCAATTTAGTCCTTTTTACAGATGTCGTTTAAATTATTAACGACAAACTATCCAGCTGTACAAAACCCAAATTAGGTGGCATTTAACTACTGCCATGTCACCATTTTCTTCAACCTTTAGCCTAAACAGAAATTGAAACCCTAATTTCTCTCTAGCCACCTAACCCTAGAGCCGTCACACCTAAACCCTCAAGCCCCTACTGCAATCACCACAGACCTGCAAACGCAACCCAGAAAACCATCACCAAGACGCCGCTGCGACCACCTCTACGCACTACCATCTTCATCACGCGCCTTCACCTTCATCTTATTCCCAGTTCGCGCTGCCACCATAGCGTCGTCGCCAACACCATGTCGTCGTACCATCATCCTCTCCTTCCACCTGCATCAAATCCAATATAGAAAACCCAAAAAACCTAGAAACAACACCACTGCGATTCGCGATGTCTTCGCGAGTTCGTCCTTCTCCATTGACGCAGCCTTGTAGTTCGAAACCCTCAACCCAATCGCGCCTAAGAACCACCATATTTGCGAACCTGCTTCTCCTTTGTGCTTTCATCAACCTGCAAGGAAGCACAACCAGCCCAAAAATTCCCAAATTAGAAACCCACATAACCTTAAAATTGCACATCTACCTAGTGCAAGAACACCAACATCCTTCACAAGGGCAAGGTTGCAACGTCTTCATCTTCTTCTTCATTGAGCTAACATCGTCGCGAGAGAGAACAAGAATCGTGACCACCACTTCTTCTTCATTAGGGTTTCAGTTTTTGTTTGGGCTGAAGGTTGAAGAAGATGGTGACGTGACAGTAGTTAAATGTCATCTCATTTGGGTATTAAACAGTTGGACAGTTAGTTGTTAACGATTTAAACGGCGTTTGCAAAAACGATTAAATTGAACACAAATTACAATCTTTAGGACTACATTGAACATTTTAAAAATAGTAAGACCATTTTGGATAAACCTAACAAAAATTGGGACCATCAATGCTATTAAGCATAAAAAAAAGAGTAAAAATATTCAAATATGAAACATAAAAAAGTTACTTGAAATACTTGAATATAACTATACAAAAGTTATGATAAATAGAAAAATATATTAGAAATGTGAGTTGATTTGATGGTAAGCCTAACAAATAGAAAAGATTAAAAAAAATGTGAATCTAAAAGAAAAAAATGTTATAAAACTAAAAACTAAGAATAATATATATATATATATATATATATATATATATATATATATATATATATATATATATATATATATATACTACCAAATAAAATATGAGTATTTTAGTAATTTAAACAGTTATGGAAATGAGGGCGGTGATGAGTATTAGGGTGGGTATAGGAATAGGACAAGACGAATATAACATACACATCACATCCCAATCCTTAATTGAAAAAATCAAATATTACCCGTACTTATACTTATAACTAGTAAATGTAGGAATTTCCTGTCAAAACGTGTGTGCATACAAGAGGACGAGTTTATTTGCCATCGCTACCTCCCATTCAATAGGGTAAAATTTTGTCCTATGTGACAAACAACGTTCCACCATGACATGCATTGTTTACACGTTTGGTAGATGTGGCAACCTTCTTCCTCCTCCTCACAATTCTTACGTGACAAAGGGCGTTTTACCATGATTCACAACTACTCTTCAATGGGATTTGACTTCAATATCCATTTTTTTCTTCTTCATTTCGCCTCTCAACTTGTTAGAGTCTCCTTTTCATCATTCTTGTCCCCACTACAATGACACCTTATGTTTCTTCTCCAACTTTAATGCATATATATGGATGTATCCCCCAATGTTTGCATGTAGGGAGATCTATCACTGTTAAGACTCCGGCAAGTGTACCGAATCATATCAAGTAATATAAATGGTGAGACCAAGTATCTTTTTTCCTAGAGACTCATTGGCCTAGACAGTCATGTGATTTGTTGATTATTTAAGACTTGAAAAAAACAAAATATAGGTTTTAGAATGCAAAACAGAAAATAAACATGAATGCAAGTTGTGATCAATTGACTAAAGATTATGCAGGTGAATGATGTATGGATGAATTATGTTGTTGGGGTTTCCGACTTTATCTTATCCACTCTCATGTATTTACGAATTCAACTCCTTCATTAATGTCAATGCCACTTTCTAATTTACCCTAAACCCGATGTCTCAGTGAAGAGAGCCTACCCCTAATTACTAGTTTACAATGTTTTGTTTCCCTAGCAATTAATCATGCATTACATTCGCACAGAAGCTTAAAGGCAATCAGTCCTCCTATCCCTATGTCTAGGTAATATTGCTCCCGACAGAATTTCCTCAAGTCTAGATTTCCCCGTATGTTTCCATATCATCAAAATCAATGATCATGCAATTGAATGGGTTAAACAAAGCATGCATAGAGTGTAGAGAAAAAACTCTACCAATTAATGAAGTAAATCATATATTATAAAGAATCAATTCAATACATGAGAGTTTCAAAGGATTACATCATTTTTCCAACAACAATGGAGGTTTAGTTCACCATAGACATGATGAAACTAGATGAAAATGATGAAAATAATGAAAGATAGAACCCTCAAAGTTCTAGATTGGAGATTCCGCATCCAAAATCCGCCTCCGAGGGGTGAAAAGAGTGTTTCTACGCCTCTTTATGTCAAAAGATACCCTCTCTGGGTTGTGCAAATCAATATATAGCTCATAAAAATAACAGAAAAAATGGCCCAGGCCCACGAAATATCGCTCAACGTTGACACCTAGGCGTTTGACAGTGAACTCACTGAAGAGGTTGGCGCTCAACGGTAAAAGTGCCGCTCAGCGGTGGTTGCGGCACTTGATTTTCCCCTCAGCATTGACGCTTAAGTGTCAGCTAGAGAACTCCACAGCGAAGATAGCGCTCAGCGGTGAAAATGGCGTTCAACGGTGGCTGCAGTTCTTCTTTTGTGAACTTCTCCTTCTTCTCTTAAGTCCAACTCCTTACTACTTCAACTTCTTTTATCAAATTCATGTTAATTCCTGCCAAAACAAGGAAAACCAAGCATAATACCAACAATACTACCTTTAACTCTCTTATTCTCTAACTTAAGCCAAAAACATGATTTCAAACTAGTTTCTAAGTCATAAAAGATGTGTTTAATGTCAAATTTAAATATGAAAATAACGGTATTTCAATCGTTATCAATCACCCATGTGTTTCTCCTACTTCTAGATCCAATAACCCCATCTTCAATTTCCCTTTTCACCAGTCCTGTCTCAGGCTACTTTTAATTGCTCATTCCAAGCTATATTTCGTAAACTATCTATTTCTATTTATTTCCACTAACATCATTACTAGAATTTGTTAGAATTTCCATTAAGGAGAACCAAATGTACCCATTTTTTGATGGTCGAAGTCAATGTTCTTAGTGCATTTTAGCTTCCAATGGATCAAACAACTATGCAATACAACATGACAATTATGTATAATTTAACATCCAGGTTAATTAAATCAATTTTACAAAAAATAGAGAATATTACATCAAAATATAAAAGAGGAGAGAAAAAAGGTGTAGTAATGGTGATGGAATGCGGTGACTATCAGATCAAATTTTAGAATTTCAAATGGAGGAGGAACGTATTGTGAAAGAAAAATATTAGATATTAGAGATCATGTTGTGGTTGTTTCTCCTAGAATAGAAGAAATACTTAATTGTTTCATTTTGAAGAGAAAAAAACAACAATAACATAATGAAACCCTTAATAGTTTCGTTTTAAGAAAATAAAACATATTTAATCCTACAAAATTTTTCATTATATATTGTTAAAAGATTATTTCCAAAACATTACTTTTCTTCTTTTTACATATATCATTTTGCGAATCTTTTCTTCTAGTCTCATTCATGTCATTTAGTTTTTTTTTTTGTTGCATTTTGGTACTTCAATGTGAACCAAAAATTAATATTCTATACTCTATTGTATATCTACCAATAGATAATAGGATGATTTATCATAAAAAGTAAATTAAATTTAAGGTAATGTAAAAGAAAATAATTCAATTTATTTCCCATTCCTTTTTGTTGGTTGTTATTGGTTGAGAAAAGTTGAAAAGAAAAGAGAAAGTGAGATTTGGTGACTGACACTTGGTCCAAAATCTTTGTTCTATTTTGTGTGTAGATGCTGCCAAATCAAAACTCCAAAGCCAAACAAAGACTTGAGCTTCACTATTCCTCAATCCTCACCCACATCCAATACGGCGAAAAGCTCAACTTCTTTTAATTTTTTCAGTACACAATAACGTTATCCCTTTCTCAAAAGAGAAGGTCCAAAAATTTCTAACAATTAACACAATTATTATTATTATTATTATTATTATTATTATTATTATTATTATTATTATTATTATTATTATTATTATTATTATTGCTTTTAAAACCATGTTTATGAGTTCGTTTCTCAGCCATTCACTATAAAGATGCTTGCACACATCATGGGCCAACCAAATCACATGTGGCATGTGCAACTTGCTTTATGATTGGACATTCAAATATCATTATCATAGTGTTTTGCTCCCTCCATCTCCCCAATTAGTCTTGCATCTTCTCATTATTTTAATTTATTTCAAAAATATTCTACATCTCTTCACTATTTTTTTTATTCTAAAACTACCTTACATCTCCCCATTATCTTTAACAATCTTTCTTTCTCTATATCAATGGAGTATTTACATGGTTTATTAATGGAATATTTACATTAATCAAATTTGAACTTGTGATATATTTTCTTAAAATAAGTTTGATTCAATCTTATTTCGCTGTTGAATATATTTTTTTTTTCAAATTACTTATAAATGGTAAAATTTTGTTCTAAATTTTTAAAAAAATGTTTATATATATTTGTGTGTTTTATTTACATATAATATCTATAATTTTTAACATTATATTATGTTTTAACTCACCTACATGTTTGACTCAAATAGCTTGAATAAAATATTTAATTTATTAGATAAATAATATTTTTATTAGTAAATAGTTAAAATATAAAAAAAAGTTATTTGTTAAAGATTTAGAATTTATTTAGTTCTTTCGTCATTATAAAGTTAGTATATAATAATAATAATAATATATCATTATTTACTATTAATATTATTATGTTTATTATTTTGTATTTACATCTAACTTTTAATTTTATAAAATAGAAATGGTAGAAGTACTAATATTGAAGTTTCCTCTGAATTTTATATTTTGTAATATATCACAAATTCAAATATGAAGCATGTAAATGTTCCATTAATGTAGAGAAAGAAAAAGAAAGATTGTTGAAGATAATGGGGAGGTGTAGGGTATTTTTGGAATAAAAGAAAATAGTAGGGAAGTATAAAATATTTTTGAAATAAATTAAAATAATGGGGAGATGCAGGACCCACTTGGGGAGATGGAGGAAGCAACACCCACTTTTTATTGTTAGATTGGGTTGGGCCCATAACCGAATATAATAATTAGAAGATGCTTTATTCATTTTAGCAAACAATTCTCAAACACCATCTTTCACTTCCTCCCACAATCCAACAATGATAATAGTATTTATTATTATTATTATTATTATTATAATAATAATAATATCCTCCTCTCATTATACATGTCTTCGTAAAGATTTATTTTGGGTGAGATGTACTTTTGATACTACTAAGATTTTCAAAATTTAATCTCAGTCCCTTTTATAAAAAAGAAATTTGTTTTCTTTCTTTAGAGGTTATATAGATCATGTTTTATAGAGGGACAACAAATTAACTTTATACCATGTGAAAACTAAAGTGGTATATTTTAAGACGGAATAAAGATCCAGAATAAAGTTTAGAGGGACTGAAAATATATTTTGACGATTATTTTTTCAAAAATAATTTTAATGAATCAAGAATACATTAATTATTTTCAATAATTTTTTTTAGAGTATTTGAGCTAAAGAGCCAAGTAATTTACTTTTTACCCTATAATTTCGAAATTGAGAGTTTTAATCATCTAATTAAAAAGAGTTCATTTTAAAGTCTCTTTACTAAAAAAATGTTCTATTTATTAAAGTAAATATCTTAAAAAAAAAATATTACAGATGTTATATAAAAAAAAATTAAATAAATGTAATCCTTTTAATCCTTATTTTTTTTACGTATAAAACACATTTCTAATTAGAGTTTAAATACTTACACGGTTTTACATGTAATTAAAATATCAATTTAAGATATTATTTAACAAGTAAAAAAATTAATGCCATTGAATTAAAATGATTATTTCTATTATTTTTAAATTTATAAACTAAAATATATAAGACAAACAAAATCTAATTTCAAGTAAAAGTTTGGGGATATTGTTTTTTATTATATGTCGCAATCATAATACTAAATTTGTGTATCTTTCTTTTGTTTTCAATTAAATTTAGAATTCAAGAATTAAAAAAAAAAAACATAGTTTTGTTTATATTTCCGAATGGTTTGTCCAACTCAGAAAACAACAGCCAACTGTCCATTTCTTTTTGGTATTGCTGTCTCCACTTTCCTGTTTGTTCTCTCCACCTCCCAACTTTTGTAAATTTTTTAATAATTACAAAAGTAACTTTTATTTTATTTTTTTAACCTTTTTACTTTTTTCAATTTTAATGTTATTTATTAGGTAGTAACCCTCAACCCTGCTTCACTTTTACTCTGTTCAAAGCTCCAACCTTCAAGCTTTTGAGATTCGCTCTCCAAGCTTTTGAGATCCACTTTTCTTCTCCCACCTCCATCACACTTTTCTCTCGGTGACTTCTCATCCAAACTCTCCAAACTCTACCATTGCTATCTGTGGTGGAGCAGCGGTGTGGTGTTTGTTCTTCCTGATCGTGGTGCGGTGGTGTTTCGCTGGTACGGTAGTGGTTCGCATTAGTGGTGCATGGTGCAGATCTTCATTCTTTGTTAGTCTAGTAGGTGTTGTTCTTTTTGTATTCTTTAGTATGCATACATCTTAGATTTACTAGTGCACGTTTGGTTTGTTAGCGCTGTTGTGTCGCACATCCATTTCAAGGCTAAAGGGATATGAAACATCCGTTTTTCGACCAAATGATCAAAATCACAGGTTATCCCCGAGAAACACGCGATCAAAACCATAGGTTCCTATCAACCAAAACGATCCTCAAGTTTCTACATTTGCCAATTTGGGATGGAACCTCCCCAGTCAAAAAGTTACGAGACAACTTCAAATGCTTCAATGAATCACAAGTACCATTCAGAGGAATCACACCAGAAAACTGATTATTCGGCAAATCAACGACTGTCACACTCAGCCAATAATCTCACTCGGAATCAAACCAGAGAAGGCATTACCAGAGAGATTAACAAGTTTAAGAGACTGAAGAAAAGCAAAACTCATCTAGGTCGGGACTCTCCCTGAAAAGTTGTTCCCTTGTAGTTCGAGGACCTCGAGAAACCGAAGATTCCCAACGGTAGCAAGAATCTCGCCGGAGAACATGTTCCCGACGAGGGACAGCACGCGGAGCTCAGACAAGTTGCCGACGGAGGGCGACAACAGGCCGCCTCAAGACCGGTAACATTGAGGGAAGTGACTCGGTCATAAAGGCTCCCTGCGGCGCCAGACACGACGGAGTGCCATCGGCAGAGAATGGAGGAGGAGCGGTTGGTCCAACCGACGAGGATGTTAGAAGGATCAGAAGAGACGAAGCTTTTAAAAGAGAGAAACTACACTGCGTCGCGAGGAATTAGAATATTTGTCCAACTTCATCATCTTTGTTGCTTTTTCCAGTTCCAACCACATGTGAATGTTTCATTGTTTTTTTTGGTGTCATTCTGTATTTAATTTGGTGAAACAATAACCCATCAATGGTAAACCCGTGCCTGCCGCTATAAACATTTGTTTTTGGAATAAAATATTAGCCTATGGCTGTTGCTCACACTATTGTGGCATCCCTATAACAAGAAAGGATCCCGATATTTTGACACTCCTATTTTAACACTCTTTTAACAACACCACGTGTTAGCACGGGATTGGTCCTTTTTAAAAAAAAAAAATTAAAAAAAGTGACGTCAATAATAAGGCAGAGATTTGAATTTTTGGATTCCAACTTTGTCCTTCCCCGTTTTGATCTGAATTTAACATTCTCTATCTTCCCTATTTCATCAAATTTTCGAATTTCTCCATTCCGATACCATTGATGGGTTCGCTTTCAACCTTCTGATATCGCTCTTGCCTTCGTTTTTGCCATCGGAGTATGGTTCGTCCTTCTCGTTACCTGTGGGTGTCGCTGTGATTGCATTATTTTGTTCTTTGTGTCTTCATTTTGCGAAATGGCGAGTTCTTCGAGAAAGGTAAGCGCGTTCATCTTTGGTGAGTTTTGGTGTTTAGCGTTTCGTATATTTTAGTGTGGGTTTTGTGTGTTGTTTTTGATTTAGGGTTTCTAATTTTTGGTTTTTGGATTTACTATGCAGTTGACGGTTCGTCAGTCAGTTTCAACAAAGTACATATGTAGTTTGAACAAAGGTTTGAGAAAGGAGCACTAGTCGGTGGCTTTTAGATTTGGCTGATAATGTTAAAGTAGGTAGGAAAATCTTGAGTGAGTTGGTGTTTAAATGGGTGGATTCAAGTAGTGGTTTCTTAATTGGAGAGAAAGTTGTGCCCATGAATGAGAAAGAATTTTGTTTAGCTTTGGGGTTGAGTTTATATGGAAAGAGATTAATTTAAAGGGAGAAATGCAAAGAAGCACATGTGTGAAATACATTGGCAATAGAACAAGGGATTTGAATTTGGTATCCAAATGTTTGATGAAGAAAGTCAAAAAAATTCCTTGTTCCCCTTTTTGTAGCTTGTACATATTGGTTGGGATTTGTGATATTTTATTTGCACAACGTAATGGAAGAGTGTTTCCCATATTATTTGAAATTGTGGATAATTTAAATGATTTAGGTAATTATTGTTGGGGCAGTTTAGTTTATAGATATTTGGTATGTGGTTTAAACAAAGCTTCAGATGCTCTGAAGAAAGGAAAAGCCACAACGAACGTTTATGTTGATGGTTGTATTTACATGTTGCAAGAAAGTTATCTTTATTGATTTAAAATTTTGTAATTGATTTTGGTGTTGTTGGTTGCATTGACTTATTGAGTAACATGATCAATTTTGTGTAGGTATGGTTTTGTGAGAATTTGATTCCTCCCAAAGGTGCAATAGAAAAAAATCCAAGAATATTGCATTGGATGAATGTAAATTTGGGAGACAACCTCGTGAAAGGAGCTTAGAAACTGATCTGGTATGTGGTTTATTGTTAGAGTGATTTATGTTATTATATATGTGTTCCTAGTATGATTTGAATTGTTGAATTTCAGGTTAATGATGATGTTGATGTTGATCTTGGTACAATGAAGGATAAGAATGATTTGAAGGATGAACCAAGACAAAAAATGAAAGATGAAAAGGCATCAACAAAGAAGCTACTTAAGAGAAAACGCATAGAGTGTTTTATGCAAAGTTTACACTAGCAAGAAAGTCTCGTTGCAGAACTTAAAAGGAGGGTTCTTGTGTTGGAGGAAGAGGTGGCATTTGAGAAAGCTAGACGAAGAAGACCACAGGATGGTGGACACAATGTGCCACATGAAGAACCGTCCATCTCCCCTGGAGGCATCTCCCCGAGAGGCATGTCCACCGATCCTCCTCCAATGAAGACATATGTGAGGATGGGGTCACAAAGGCGTTACAAGAGTAGAGCGCTTAGGACTCCTTACGTAGGATTGCTTAGAATAAAAAATGAATGAACTTTGTATAGCTTTCTTAAGAGGTTGCAATATGGAGATATTGTAACATGAACATATGTTTTGTAATTTGGTTTTTATTATGTTCAATGTGATAAAAATGCAATTTGCCTTCATTATGATATTATTACTTACTAAGTGAATTACATTTGATATTGTAAATGGGAAATTTGGTTTTGTTTGAATTGTTAATGAATAAAGTTTACATTGAAATTTTGTATTGAGGGATGAAGGAAACAAGGATTGTTTTACATACAAAAGATTGTGTATTTTGAACAAAAAATCTTAGTCCAGGACCTGGAAAAAAGTTATGCAGCAGAAAAGCTGTGGTAATCGTTTACCACAGAGTGGTAAACGATTACGCGAGCTGGTTTAGTGATTTGGACACAAAGTTCAACAGAGGGAGCCCTTATTTTGTTCACAGCGGACCATGGTATTAATTTTTCAATCTAGACCACAAGTCGAGTTGTTTTGGTGTCATTTAGTGCTTTGTAGGTGTTCTAAGTGTGCGTGTTCATGTTTGGGTAGGCAAGGAAGGTATGATGTTGAGTACAAGCCCCCAAATCATGTCTAGGAAGAAGTTATGCAGAAAAAGTTGTGGTAATCGTTTACCACATACTAGTAAACGATTACGCGAGCTGGTTTCGTGATTTGGACACAAAGTTCAACATAGGGAGCCCTTATTTTGTTCACAGCGGACCATGGTATTAATTTTTCAATGTAGACCACAGGTGGAGTTGTTTTGGTGTCATTTAGTGGTTTGGAGGTGTTCTAAGTGTGCTTGTTCATGTTTGGGTAGGCAAGGAAGGTATGATGTTGAGTGCAAGCCCCCAAATCATGTCCAGGAAGAAGTTATGCAGAAAAAGCTGTGGTAATCGTTTACCACAGATTGGTAAACGATTACGCGAGCTGGTTTCGTGATTTGGACACAAAGTTCAACAGAGGGAGCCCTTATTTTGTTCACAGCGGACCATGGTATTAATTTTTCAATCTAGACCACAAGTCGAGTTGTTTTGGTGTCATTTAGTGCTTTGTAGGTGTTCTAAGTGTGCGTGTTCATGTTTGGGTAGGCAAGGAAGGTATGATGTTGAGTACAAGCCCCCAAATCATGTCCAGGAAGAAGTTATGCAGAAAAAGTTGTGGTAATCGTTTACCACATACTAGTAAACGATTACGCGAGCTGGTTTCGTGATTTGGACACAAAGTTCAACATAGGGAGCCCTTATTTTGTTCACAGCGGACCATGGTATTAATTTTTCAATGTAGACCACAGGTGGAGTTGTTTTGGTGTCATTTAGTGGTTTGGAGGTGTTCTAAGTGTGCTTGTTCATGTTTGGGTAGGCAAGGAAGGTATGATGTTGAGTGCAAGCCCCCAAATCATGTCCAGGAAGAAGTTATGCAGAAAAAGCTGTGGTAATCGTTTACCACAAATTGGTAAACGATTACGCGAGCTGGTTTAGTGATTTGGACACAAAGTTCAACAGAGGGAGCCCTTATTTTGTTCACAGCGGACCATGGTATTAATTTTTCAATCTAGACCACAAGTCGAGTTGTTTTGGTGTCATTTAGTGCTTTGTAGGTGTTCTAAGTGTGCGTGTTCATGTTTGGGTAGGCAAGGAAGGTATGATGTTGAGTACAAGCCCCCAAATCATGTCCAGGAAGAAGTTATGCAGAAAAAGTTGTGGTAATCGTTTACCACATACTAGTAAACGATTACGCGAGCTGGTTTCGTGATTTGGACACAAAGTTCAACATAGGGAGCCCTTATTTTGTTCACAGCGGACCATGGTATTAATTTTTCAATGTAGACCACAGGTGGAGTTGTTTTGGTGTCATTTAGTGGTTTGGAGGTGTTCTAAGTGTGCTTGTTCATGTTTGGGTAGGCAAGGAAGGTATGATGTTGAGTGCAAGCCCCCAAATCATGTCCAGGAAGAAGTTATGCAGAAAAAGTTGTGGTAATCGTTTACCACAGACTGGTAAACGCGAGCTGGTTTAGTGCTTTGGACACAAAGTTCAACATAGGGAGCCCTTATTTTGTTCACAGCGGACCATGGTATTAATTCCTGAATTTAGAGCAGAGGTGGATCTGTTTTGGTTTCATATAATGGTTTTGAGGTGTTCTAAGTGTAGGTGTACATGTTTTGGTACGCAAGGAAGGTATGATGTTGAGTGCAAAGCCCCCAAATCATGTCCAGGAAGAAGTTATGCAGAAAAAGCTATGGTAATCGTTTACCATAGACTGGTAAACGATTACGCGAGCTGGTTTAGTGATTTGGACACAAAGTTCAACATAGGGAGCCCTTATTTTGTTCACAGCGGACCATGGTATTAATTCCTGAATTTAGAGTAGAGGTGGATCTGTTTTGGTGTCATTTAGTGGTTTTGAGGTGTTCTAAGTGTAGTTGTACATGTTTTGGTACGCAAGGAAGGTTTGATATTGAATGAAATATTCCCTACTACGGTCGGTGCAAGAACCAAAATAAATTATAATTTTGAAATGGTTATCACCCAAATATTGGAAGGTGATTTGGGCATCATCAAGCCTTTCATGGTATATGTCTTTCATTGAAGACCATCCACTTGTAATTTTAGGATGTAATGTCCACAAAAATAGTTAGGTTTCGCTAAAGAAATAAACCACTCTATTGGATATGAGGTTAGAGTAAGTTTCGAGTTGCACTTCCCCCAAATATAAGAACACACCAATAACGACGAAAACAGAAATGGTAGAGGGCGGGCTTCAACAGTGCACATGAAGGATGCCCAACACACAGACAATACCCACCCACCGAGAATGCCTAAGAACTGAGAACGAGATGATGAGAGAACGAGAGCACGAGAGTGATGAATAGAGAACCAGTGCAGTGAGGGAGAAAGAGTTAGAAACCGTGAAGAAAATCTGAAACTGTGAAAAGGAAATGAGAAAACAGGGCGCCAAATCGAAAATTCATTCTCTTGCTTTTCCCATTATGCCCCTCACTTATCTCAGGAAACCAATTTCATTTCATTAAAAAATCGACCAATGCACAGACACCATGTGGTGTTGTCAAAACCGTGTCAAAGAAACGATGTTAACATATCATTTTCGAACAGTAAAATACATATATATGCTATTAATATAAGCTTTTTTAATATGTGCAGTGTAAAAGAAAACAATATAGTATCTTTTTAATTTATTTTATTCTTATGTTTGGGCAAATATTTTTAATTGCTCAATAATGTTTGTAAAAATTATCACTGACGAAAAACAGACATTGCCACGATAAAAAAAATATACATACATTTTCAAGGAACAATTTGTGAGTGATGTACCAATTTGTGAGTGGCAAAACGGACTAATTTAAATATTGCCAATATGTAAAATTAATTTAATTAGGAGTAAATAATATAATTTGTATTGACTTTTGCCGGGAAAAAAGTCGTCTGTAAGTTTCAATATAAGGGTATTTAGTTTTCTAATAATCATTTGTCTAGTATATAAGAAAACACAAAAGAACTTTCTTTGCTTCTGTCTCGGACGGGACTGATAAAGTCTAAGTCATAGAAGATGACTTCATCTTAGTTTAATTAAGATTAACATTATAACTAAAGCGCGCGCACTGGTAAGTCCAACTATTTTACTCCCATCTCCTCTCCATCCAAACATAGTTTTTTATTGCTGAATTTAGTTTTTATTTTTGCAAGGCTTTTACATTTTTGTCATTCTCTGACTCATAAACTTTTTACCTTTGACTAAAGTTAAAATTGTATGATACTAATTTTGTATGTTTTGATATATTAATGTTAGTTAAATTTAAAATTAATTAATTACCAATTCAGGCAAGGAAATAAATAAATTATTAATATATCAATTCTGACCAGATTTAAATCCCCTGTGAGAATTGGCAACTTTTTACAGTTCATTTTGGACTAGAGATATGTTTTGCCATGATTGGATAGGTTAATACTTGTCTTCTTAGAGTTTCACTTTACTTCCATTACTTGTCCAAAAACAACGTTCAGGAGTGGCAATAAAAGCTCAACCAAATCAGCCATGGCAAGCTGCAGCTACTGGTCTTTTCACCAACCTCTTCTTCAAACCCATGGACAGTGTGGAGCCAAGCTCGTACTGCAATGGGATGAACTTTAAGGAAGTACGGCCTCACCGTGTCAGTATTACTGAATTTGGGGCGGTTGGCGATGGGGTCACTCTCAATACAAAAGCTTTTCAGAATGCCATCTTCTACCTAAATTCATTTGCAGACAAAGGTTGAGCCAAGCTTTTTGTCCCCGTCGGCAGGTGGTTAACTGGAAGCTTTGATCTCATCAGCCATCTAACACTGTGGTTGGACAACGATGCAGTAATTCTTGGATCAACGGTGATCTAATGATAAAATATGTTTGATCCTCCTTAAATTGATCAATTCCGAAAAGTTAAAAAGAAAAAATAAAGTTGATAATATTTCTCTATAAATTTACAGCCAGTTTACATTATTTAAAAAGACAAAATACATAACTTTTCTTCTGACTACTTCAAATGGTATGAATTCTAACGAAATTTAGTCATTCAAGTTTTTTTTTTCCCTTTTAATTAAAGTAAAGGATATTGGAATTAATCATTAATCCATCACAATTTCATAACCACATAGCAACAACTTTCTTGTCACCAGCATTTACGTTTAAAAAGTTTAAAGAAATTGCAAGGGCCAAAAATTTATCTTTCACAATTAACTAGCATTTGATTAATTCTACGTTCAAAATCATTAGTACCATATTAACGAAACTCAACTCAACTCATGATCATACAAAGTGATTTCACTCCAATGCTACTACTACACGACGAGCACCGGCACAGAATTCTTTGGATAAACCATGTCTGATAAGCCAAAATAAAATATCTGTCTGCTGAAGGCAAACGAAAGATTGATACAACAGACACACACCATAAGAATATGGTGATTGCGTGCACCTTAGATTATGGTCTTTTAATAACGTCCACTGTTCTCTTTCTCCAGGGTTCCTTTTTGTTTCAGTGGACTTCTAGCTTCACTTACATCAGACTCCTTGTTGAAAGATTCATCTGGCTTACTACCATTCACGTCCCCCAGTGGAAGGCCACCACCATTTGATGATGCCTGTTTTCGCATAGCTCGTGGTATTCTCAAAGGTATATCTGTCTCAGTTACGTTTTTCTCAACCTTTGGGGCTGCAGGAACATTTTCAGGTCTAGAAGAGAAAACTTTTTGTGATACATTCATAGATATGTTCGGTTCACTGATGATGCTATTGCTTTCTTTCTTGGGGACTTCAGCATTATCTGACTGCGTGGACGGTGGATCTGGAACAACAACTACTGTGGGCACTGTGGACTTTCGCCATTTCTTTCTTTGATTAGCCTTCTGGGCGTTTGATTTGGCCTGCAAAAAGAAATAGCTGGTCTTAGATCCAGTAAAAACATAAAATAATAAAACAAGACTGATGATTTATGACTGACGCACCAGTGTATTTCCAATATCAGAAAGGGGTTTTCTTGGCCCATGATTATCAAGGTGGGCATCGGCTGGCCCCTCAACCAGTGCACCCTGAAGCAACTCAGCACCTTGAGCAGCAAGAAGGCGATTTTTGTCTGCTTCCTCAATGCTGGAATCATTGCCACTCCCTTCAACTTGTGCCTCACTTGATATTGATGATCTGTTGGCACACTTGGATACTAGGCAACCACAAGAACTCCCACAAGTGCCACCCATAGCTCTGCATTTGCACTTGTTTGTCTTGCAAGATGAAGATTTACTACAAGAGCAGCACATATCTGATGCAGTTTCCCCAGATGCAGCTCTATTTCCTTCTGTTGAATTATCGTTCCCATCTTCTGAACTGGTATTTGACGGATTGTTTTCCATGCTTACACTGCTTCTAGACTTTCTTTTCTTAAAGTGTAATTTTTTCACAGACTGTACCCATTCATCATCAGTGACATCTTCTGGAACATAATCATCTGATTCTGTATCTGATATTGATAAATCCATATCCTCTAGTAAAATTGTAGATCGCCGGTTTTCCTAAATGATGACAAAATGATCACTAACTATAGTACCATAGAAGAAGTTATTCAAGATTAGATAAAACCATAGCAGGCTTATTAGATATCTAGCGATATGCAAACACCTACCATCTTGCGCAAGTCATACTTATGCCCTCCGACATTCATGTCATGATACCCCTCAGATTCAGAGTATCTCATTACTCTCTGTCATAAGTTTAAATAAATGATAGGGTTAAACACAGGACCAATATTTCTTCAATTTAACAAACTGCAGCTTAAAGTTGGAAAGGAGAAAAAAAAAGTTTCATTATTTCTCAAGCTTAATATACTAACCTGCAACTTCAACTGATTAATAAGTTCAGACTTCTGCTTTTCCCCTTGTCTAAGTGAACAGCTCAACCTTACTATCTTTTCTTTTAGATCTCTGATTTCCATGTCCTTTTCTCTGCAAATAACTTCTCTATCTCGCAATAAACACCTGAAATAGAAAAGCAAAGGAAAAAGTTCAGTCATATCATGAAAAAAGATAACTTACTACAGTCAGTTTTCTACAGATTAACAAATTGCATTTTAGCAGACCATAAATAATTTAACTTTAAATTTTATAGGCAACTTGGTTAACTGTAATCACCAAAAATTTAACTTGCAGACAAACTCTACTACCTAGAGGAAGATGCCAAGTTGAACAAATGATTCATCAAATTCTTAGCTTCAGCCAGGGAACGGACTTGGTTCCAACGTCCCTTGCCACTGAAAACACGTTCCCGCTCTTCCGCTTCTGACAACTGAGATGCCATCGAGAGCAATGTTGTTGAAGAAGAATTTATCATTTTTTCAAGAGCAAATATCCTTGAATTTCTTGCACCCGGAGACATTGATACGACGCCATCACTAAAATAACAGTCAAGCAAGAAGATGCGGTGAATTATGTTTCAAAAAACAAAAATTGTAAAATAAATTAATGCCTCGGGTATTTGCAAGGCTTTTTCACCTTGAATTGTTCATCTTCATCATATCCGCTTCTTCCTTTAATCTAGCAATCTCGTTGGCCATTTTAGCCCTCCTGTAATGAATTGTTTGTGACATGATAATCAGTAAATTGGTTCAACTTTTCTCATCCTTTTAAATTCAAATCATATAGACAAAACATAGGTGAGCAAACTTTGCTTACAAATTGGAATAAATACAAATATGACTTCAACCAATATCTCTCTAGTCCATAGTTTAATTTAGAGCTGAGTGAAATTAACATAAAAAGGCAGATATAAAAGGGAGTTTGCCTTTTAGAAGTAAGTCTTCACCGTACTATTCAAACTTAAGCTCATTAGATTTAACTGGTATAACAACCTACTCAGTCTAAAGGTTTCAGTTGAAAAATCAAAGCTGAAAAAGTAGAACATACTCTTCCATTTGACGCTCATGTGCTGAACGTACTTCATGCACTCGGACTGTGACTTCAAGCTCATGCTCAATTGCCTGCATCAAAGCCTTCAAATAGAAACAAATGTAAGAGTTAGCTAAATAAAACACCAAGACATTCTCCACCAAATAGCATGACGGAATTATGATAGTAAAAATAACTTATCTTAAATGGCCACCGTACACATTAGAAAAAGGGTAGATTATTTAGCAAAATTGCTTTTAAAGAGAACAACAATTTCGTCATTGTGAATCACAAGCATAGTAATATAAGTACCTGAATTCCTGGACCATTCCCACCTACAGCACCTGTGTATAAAGAAAGAACTGTCAGTTATTAACAAGTTCACAAAATAGAGAAACAACTATGTGGCACAGTAAACCTCGTAAGTCATACTTTCACGTGAAGTCTTTCGAGATTCTAAGAGTTCTTTTAGCCTTTTTGTAGCCAAGGACGCTTCTTCTGTCTTCCTTTGTAATACCTGTAATGAACTCGTGAATAATGGGAATAACCAGTACAACGAGAACAAGTTATTTGAAAATCTTTTTACCATCTTTTGCCTCTGATTCAATGCTAACAGCTTATGCATCTCGTATTCGTTCCTCCTTCCTTCTTTTTTAAGCTGAAAATGGCAAAACAGTGTATCAGAAGATTCACTAATAACTGATCACTTTCAAATTAGAAAAAAGCTGTCATTCCTTACAAGCAGAAGGTCACAAATAACCTATATACCTCTAACAATATAAACGGAGACAACAGTGTATTATTATTATTATGAAATAGTGTAGAGATGAGGAGAAATCTCCCTTATGTGTCTTTGCATACATATAGGGTAATGTATTTATAATAATAAAAATGTGGGCTAAGCCCAAATACAAATGAATATACAAAATAAAATAATAAGAATAAGGATAATATTTCCCTAATAAACATATATAGACTATGTTTCCCTAATTAACATAAACACAATATCTAACAATTATTATCGAATAGAAAAATGAATACCAAAAGTATATTTTTCTCTCCATTCAATTACAGAAGAATGAAGTAATAAAAGGATTATTAGTTGCTAAAAGAGTAGAAGAAAATTATGCTGTGATGAAATTACCTGGAGAACTTCTTTCTCACGTGAAGCTTTCCATAACCTAAATTGTTCTGATTCCTGCTTAATCTTATGTTGCAATTGAACCTGAAGAAAATAAAGATTCGGTAATGACTCTAAATGAAAAGAAACAACAAAGCACAAATTTCTGCTACAAACTGAGTACAAAGTCCCCTTAGACGGTCATCGTACCTTATGAGATTTAATTTTGTGAATCTCATCCTGCAGTCGTTTAGCTGCCTCATCACTCTTCTGTTTTTGTCTCAAAAGTTGAGCCTGAGCTTCTTGTTTCTTCTTCAGCACAGAGACCTGGAAAAACAAAAAATCAGTTCACCACCCGGAGTGGCCATTCAGAGTTAAGACATCCCGAATAATTGAGCACCTGTGCTTCAAGAGCATTTAATTTTTGGAGATATTCCTCCTTTAACTTTTGAGCTCCATCATCAGAAGTAGATGAAATATTTGCAAGATTGCACCTAAGTTCCTCAATTTCTTTCTACAAAAAATACAAACGTTGTTATAAAAGCAATCATTTAAAAGCAATATAATTCAAGGCAGCGGAGATCAAATACCTGCAAAAATTTCTTTTCTTGTTCTAACTCAAGAACTTTCTTTTCATAATGATGCTTAAGAACTGAAGTATCGGCATTATTAAACATCTTCATTTCAGCCTTCAACATAAAAAAAATATAAAACAATAAGCATAAAAAACATCTAAAATCAATATTAACATGTAATAAAATGCATATCTCCAATATTTTGCAACTTTGTCAAATTTAAAAGGCTATAAATATTTTCAAAACAAAATATTCAATCTCTCCATGAAATTTTTACCTCCTTTTGTTCAAGTTTCTTATCCAATTCTTTGAGCTCCCTATCCAACTTTTCTTGAAGAGAAGAGTGTTCTATTTCCTTTGCATGATCTTCCATATCATCTGCAAACAGGTTGCACAAAGTTAAAAAAAATTATCTATTGTTACTTAGGAATAAATATCAATTCACAGTGATAGCAAAAATGCATATAAAAAGATTGGGCATCAAGAAGTCTAAATGTAGTTGCAAAGTCTGGCTTTGAGAAATCAGTCATCATTACCTCATATATTTCATGTACATATCTCAAGCATAATGAATTTGTTATGAAATAATATTATCAGTTACATCAGTGTCATGGATTAACAAAAAAATAAAATAAAAGATACACGGTATGATAATGCATAAAAACTTCCAAAGCTCTACCTGCTATGTCAACTGATTTGGCTTCACAATCAGAAGAGTACTCATTACCACATGCAAATAAAACATTCTTTGACCCGAATCCACTATCATCTGTGTCAACCCAGTCATCAAAATGTCTAGATTTTGCATTCGAATTTTTCAAACGCTGCAATTCACCTTCCAGATCTTGGATCTTTGAAACATAAGATTTCACCAGGTCATAATCCTAGAATGAGGTCAGACCAAGAGTCAGTTGTGGATTGGTTCATCAGAAAATTGTAATTATGCACTAGCAATGACCTGATGAGTTCAAACCTCGTGTGAATTTGATTCAATTTCATCCCAAGATTTACCATTTCGAATTGATTCTATTTTCATGACCAGTCGGTCTTTTTCAACCTAAATTCAACATATTGGGTTAGACGGAGCAACTTGATCGCAAATAACACAGAAGTGAAACTGGAAGCAACTGACAACATTTATCTTTTGACAAAACATCTAAAAAGATTCTATTAAAGTTGAGGACATAAAAGGATGGAGAAAGACCTGAGCATCACATGCACGTTGTGCTAAACTCTCACAAGTAACTCGTCGATCTTGAAGCTCCCGCTGTAATTCTGCATTGCTTGCTTCAAGTAAGGATATCTTGTGTTTGAGAATCTAAGGGAGTAAAAAACAGGACATTAGAAACCTACACTCGGCAAAAGGAGGGATCAACTTCAGAAACTTCCTAAAATTATGATGTACCTGAAGTTCATCAAATGCCCCTCCAGTATCACCTTTGTACAGTAGAAGCTCAGACTGAAGTTGCTCAATCTGACTTCGCATTCTCTGCATCTGAGCTCCCACTGGATCACGATTAATCTAAAAGAAGAAAATTTAAAATCGTTAAACATCTGAGCTACCACATGAAGGATTGTCATTGTCACTCAATTTAATTTAAGAAAGGGACAAAATGAAACAAAACATTGAGAACACTTACGACTGCCTTGTTCTGAATGTTGCGAGCACGGTTTGCATACTTCAGAGTGTTCAATGTCTCTTCAGCATTGGTGTCAGCAGGACTAACACATGCTGCAGCATTCCCAAACAAATTCGATGGTTCATATGATAATAAATGAAAGTGTAAAATTTTCGAAATCCACCAAGTATTGTATACCTATCATAACAGTTTTGCTGTTTCCTCCAAGAGAATCCTGCGTATCATTAGCCAATTCCTTGTCAGGATGATACATGAATCCATAATATAGAAATCATATAAGTATGCACTACAACTAAAATAGTATTACATTTTCAGTAATAATGACTTTTGAAAACGAGTTTCAAGACAGGAGTCACAATACTTCCGAAGAAAATAAAAGGCACACTTCCTTTCCCAACAATACTTTTAAATAATGAGCACAGAAGTCATCACTCCATCTGTCATGGAATGAGATGTAGAAATAGAAAGAATCATACATATTATAGGCAGAGCTGTTCAAAATAAGGATACTAGATATAATGCTTTAACAAACACTACAAACCTGTAGTAGTCTTGTTAGTTTACTATCGCGATATGGCACATGGCCACCTTCTTTTCGCTTTCTTTCATCTCCCAGTGCGCTTATTACATTCCCAAGAGCTAATAAACCCTTGTTGATATGAATGCCTTGACAATGAAAAAACTAAATGATCATTAAATAGCTTAAAAATTGCATTTATAAAACTTAGCGAGTAGCAGAAATGCATTGTAAGATTTTAAAAATTATACTAGGATGAGCGAAATATATGAAATACCTATATTTGTATAATAATGCTATCCCTAACTTTAACAATATGTCTTACACATACAACAGATTACCTTCTTTCAAACGCATGCCATCGGCACCAGTTCTTTTTGCACGTTCAGAACCAGCAAGGTCTACCAAATGTAGTTTTGCACACAAGACATCATCACCACTCTTTTGCTCCATAGTGATTGTGAATATAGCATGTGATCGACTATACAAATAGCATAAATCACAGTCATCATACTTTAATAAAGCAAGGTTCTACTTCAGTAGAGAGGAGTGTTAGGATATTTATTGTTAGGATATTTGTGTTATTTATCATCTGTGTATTTGTCATGATTATATTGTGTCTAAGTCATGATTATATTGTGTCTAGTTATTCTTATAAGAGGGATCAATCAAGCCTTCTAAAATTAGTTTACAAGATATGTAAATTTTGATATACTGTATATTAGAGTAAATTTTATCAATTCAAATAAAATAATATAAACCTAAAAGACGTTGACTCCCAGCGGCAATTTACCTTGACTGACTGTTCATGTTTGTACTCCCAGTGGCACGTGCCAGAGAACCACGAGAAAGATAAGATGACATTTCTTCTTTAGTTTTTACTTCAGCCTCAGTAACACCAGCCAATGTTATTCCTCCATTCACTGTTTCCCTAATCTGAATTGGAACTCTGCTGGCCGCAGCAGACTTCGCAGTAGACACCACATCCCCTCTAGATTGAATCGGATCAAGTAAATCAAATACCTCTTCCTTGAATATCTGTAATCAAGATATACAAGTTTACACTTCTATGTTGAAAGCCTGACCACAATTACAGGAAAAAAAAAAAAAAAAATTCATCGGCATTATTCATTACCTCTATAAACGATACCCTGATTAAAAATTCCGATGATTCCTTCATAGTCTGAACCCTCTTGAATATTGTCTCCATAACTTTGGGTATAATACCACCGGCATTTTCTTCTCCAGTGTAATTGGTGCCCATGGTGTATGTCTTCCCAGATCCGGTCTGAAAATAAAAACACACAAAACAAACTAGATATAACAACAACAAAAATTTCTCAATTGAAAAGTATCGAATCACGAAAGTCAAAACCATATGCAAAACGTATACCTGCCCATAAGCAAGAACAGTTGCGTTGTAGCCATGAAAAAGTGCATCTACAAGTGGAGCTACACAATCATTGTATATTGTAGACGACGGAGATCCCGAACTACCATAGACATAGTCATAAGTGAAAGCATGTGACCCAATTTGCACCTACACAACATCCAACAACAACAATTACACAATAAATTCATACATGCCTACAAATTTCAACAGATTCAATGCACAACACTTCTACCTGAGGTTCACCAGCAACAACGGTGATACAATCTGTACACCCGAGCATAAGCTCCGACGTAATCAGAGGCCGGACGTTGACGGCAACACGTACGCACTGCGGCGCATCGTGGTTTTCCATCTCTAACCAATTCGAATAATCCTCTAGATTTACCTGATGCGAAGGAGAGGAACGAAAGAGAAAGAAGAGCGTGAGAAAGAAATGAAGGAAGAGTGAGACTAAGAACAAAGTGTTCTAATTTTGAACAGAAAAAAGAGGGTAATGGCTGCGAATTTGAATGTGGATGTATTGGGTTAGATTAAAACGGATTTGAGAAAACAGCGCTTAGATCCGAATTCAAACTAAAACCTTAGTCACGCGTGGGTCACGTGCCTCGATAAATGTTAATGAAACTCCAACGGTCAAAATATTAAGCAAACATAGAAACCCCACCCAAAAATGGATAATTATTTAAAGCATACTCCATTAATGCCTTTAGCTCCATATGCAAACTAAATATGCCACTGTTGTTTGTTTTTTTACTTTACAATAAATTTTATTTAAAATTATTTTCGATTATAATAATTAATATGATTTTGGTGAATGTTCTTTTTTAATTTTTTATTCCTTAAAAACATATTTATTTGAAGACAATTTTATTTCTAGTAATATTGGATGTCAACATTTTATTTACTAAAATCAATGGCAAAATTGATTATAGTTTATAATTTATTTTACTAGCATTGATAAAATTCGATTGCAATTTTTATAAATAGGATTCAGTATAATTTTTACTAGCAATGACAAAATTCGAAAACTTGATTTGGCATTGATATAAAAAATATTTGATTGCAATTTTTATAAATAGGATTCAGTATAATTTAATTTTAAAATATTATTTTCTTAATCGTTTTTATTTTGTTAAATTATTTATATCATTTATTAATAATATTTTATATCCCCACCTAATATAATTTTAATTTTTAATTTTCGTGGCTACATAAATAAAATTTTTGATGTCTTATCTAATTTGTAAAGACTTAGAAAATGATATTTTAAAAGTAACAGTGATTAAAAAAAATAGTGAGGTTGAATACTACTTGTTAGAAAATAATGGTTTTAACAAAAATAGTTTAGTTATAAACGAATTTTATTATTTTAAAACACACAATCTTTGTAGAAACTATAGTTCTTTGACTTCTTTCTAAGGGTTTTCGTTCTCGTGGATCTATTTGAAGATCGAATACTACTTGAGTGATCATCGCAGCAAGATCTTCAAGCCTAACCATTTTCTCAAATAGAGTAAGTTAGTTTTCTGCATCTTTTTGGATCTGTTTCGTTTTTTTGTTTTGCATGTGAAGTTTGAGTCTTTTATAAGACTCCTTGTTTATAGTGGTCTTAATAGTGTAACACAATTGTGTTTTTGTGGTTCGTAAGAGCAAATATGACTTCCTGTGCGTTTGGAGTTGTTTTAGATTTTCGAGCGGTTTGGTCATCTTTCAGGTAAGGGAAGTTAAATACATTGTTTTAAGTTTGAAGTACTTTGATAATCTGAGTTGGTATGTTTAAGTTGAATTAAATGGACTGAGTTGTTGAATTGGTGTATTTGAGCTTGTTGGAATTTTGTTATGTTGTGGTATAATTGCTTGTTAAATGGTACTTATTATGGTTGTTTGAATTGATGAAATTAAGGTTACCATTAGTTGATATTGCTGTTCAACTTTGATTTGATAATAGGTTAGAGTAATAAATGGTATTTGGTCTAAAAATGAGGGTTTTGACCTGATGAAGACCAAAACTGCTGGAAGCACCCCACCCTTTTGCTATACACACCGAAGCCAAACTTCTCTCCATTTCCAACACATGTATCCCGTGCTTCTTCTAGAAGACACACATCACCTCTCTTTCACTCTACACGTGGCATTAGATCCACATTTTCTGGCCCATCATTGCCACGCTGCAGCTCAATGGATAGTTTATAAATTCATGGCAGCTTTCATTGTAAAATATTTTTGGATGATTGATAAAATTCTACTGAGATTGCATAGCCAACTCTCCTCTTCTGGAAGGCTGCCTGAGTTGTAGCCACTCCTTAAGCACAACCTCCGTTTCCAAACAACCACATCATTCAACTTCATCCGCTGCTCGAGCCACTTGCATTCGCTGACTCCGCTGGAATAGCACCGAACACACTACCTGCTGATTGACGGTGGATCTTTGGATTCCAGCAACTTCTTCCGCTTTGTGAAACTTCTCTCTTGGTTCAGTAGATCCATATCAAGGCTTGGCTCATCAATTGATATTTAGAGCAAGGTTGCTGGTGTCGGAGATAAGTTTCATTTATTCTTCAATTTCAGTTCTGTCATAACAATTCTTAACTGTCCTTGCATCTCTGTTACTGTTTCATCGGTTTTGTGAATTTTTTTTGGGATCCTTGAGTCTTTGATTCATGCTATCTTTGATTTGTTTGAGTCTCTTCATTTTAGTCTGTTGAATTTGTTGGTTAAGTCATTTTTTAATGTGAGCATCAATCTTGTTATGTCATAAGTCATGTTCAAGGCATTGCTGTTTAAAATTCTGGTAGAAACCGAGTATTTTGTGTTCTGTAACTGGAATTCTACATGAGATAAATACTCTCTGCAAAATTTATGAGCTGTGACAATCAAGATGATGAGCTCATGTGCATGATTCGGTAATAATCCTTGTAGAATTCAGTAAATCCACACAGAGCAAACTGCATCTGTTTTGAATTTCAGAAAACACTATTTCATTGCTTAAGTTGTTATGCGATTTTGCTTTCTTGCATAAGTAATTGTGTTTACATGAAAGCTAAACCATAATGAACATTAAAAGAAGCATGAAATTATTGTGCCAATTCAGATTTGATTGATAAAAGCAATAAACTGAGCTGCATCTAGAATAGTTGAGTCAAATTCTGCGTGTCAAGTGGTTGAGCAAATTAGATCATGGCCAGCCATCCAAATTACTTTCTGCCACTTTGAGCAACTTTCTTTTGCTGTATTAAGTTCATTTATGTTGTGTTCAAGTTGAATTACACTTGTTTGCAAAATTTGGCTGTCATAGTTGCTTAAAATAGCTTGCAATAGAACTGCCATACTCAAATTCTGTTATACACTGAATTTTAGCTGAATGTGTTCAAACAAGTTTGTTTTAATAATTCAAACATGTCTGTAACAGTCTAAGTTGATTAGTTGTTGTTCTGTGCAAAATGCATATATGACTTGCCAAATTTTTGGGTCAATTTCTGGTTAAACCATAGCAATGCAGTAGAAATCTCAAATTTCCATATTGAATTTGTTGATTGGTTAATATGTGTGGATGTAGTAAAAGCTTGGTCCTATAAAATACATCTTAGAATATCCAAACTATATGAAAATCAAAGTAAAAAGCTGAAAAGACCAATGCGGCAGTTGTGTGAAATTGTCGAGACTGATTTACCAAATTATGCATTAAAACTTGAATGTTCATTGAGACATTGTCACAAACAGTTTGTGAAATTGATCTGCTATTTTGATCCAATTGTTAGTTGTTAACCATTGTTGTTGGTCCAATCTACTCTAGAACTATTCCTAGGATCCTTTTGAAGTGCTTCTGTGATTGCTACTTGCTTAATTAATTGATTTTAAAATTTTTTTGGACATCTTGCACATAACCTATTTGACAAAAGGATATGTGTTGTTGTCATTGTGATTGCAAATTTCAGGCAGCATAATAGGATGTATAAGTGCTGAACTGACTTGCTGTGTAGGTGTGCTATAATTGAGACTTCATACATAAAAGGAAGTGAGGAGATTGAGGAGATAAGCCAAGAACAGAGGTTGACGGAATGGCAAAGTTGGTACTGCTGCAGCAATTGAATTAAGTGCAGCGTGACAGCAGATCCCTCTTTTCTTTATTACGATCATAGCATACGGTCTCACCTTGCAGTTGAGAGATTTGTGTGAATCCTATTGATTCATTCCTCTTTGAGAGCATCCAAAGTTGCCTCCATCATTCAACACCCTTTTATTGTATTATTGTTTCATTTCCTTTGTCAAAGTGTTTGTAAAAAGGCCATTAAACAACTGATTTGGAAGAATTCTCAAGTGTTCTTCCATCACTTGTAACATTTGATTTTAATTGGACAATTAAAATTGGTAGACGGTGAGTATGTCTTGGTTCCAAAGTTCCAAGCCTCACCTAGGAGACTTCACCCTTTTATTTTTCTTGCAAAAGCGTCTAGGAAATCTTAGAGTCCGACTGTAGAGTCTTAGTTGTTTTCTTTGTTTGTTTGTGTCTTCTTTTGTGATCTTAGAAGTGATAATTGACTTACAATAGCAAAGTAAGTAACCTAGAACATTTTTGACAAGGAAAAGACTTGGTATTTAAGCAACCCTAGTGGTTCACCTCCCTTATCTGGAATTTGTTCTTTGGTGAAAACTAAGTAGTTGTAACACAAGAAAATTTCTACAATCACAAAAATGTCAATGCGTCATTCTCCAAGAGTCAGTGACTCTGAGGAACAAATTACTCTGAAAGTATTTCAAATCAACTTAGAGAGTTAACTCAATGGAGAATTGACACTAAGAGAAAAATGGAATATGCTCAACAAGATACATAAAGACAAATCACCATAATTCAAGATAAGTTGAGAGTCATGAGCGATGAGCAAGGATATTTACGGGGAAGTAGGAGTGGAGATTCCCAGCATGAGGGAGAGAGCTTTAGAGTGGGAGACTATTATGGGGATTATTCTTCCTCTAGAAGGCATAGGCGGGAAATGCTAGAACCACCTCCCCCTAGAGAAGTCAACATTAACTTGCCTCACTTTCATGGAAAAGATGATGTAGAGGCCTTTCTAGATTGGGAAATGAAGGTGGAGCAACTTTTTTCTTGTCACCAAGTTAGTGAAGAGAGAAAGGTTCCTCTAGCTACCCTTAGCTTTCAAGGGTATGCCATGTACTGGTGGACTGCCATAGTGGAAGAAAGGAGGCGCCACCAAAATCCTCTAATACAATATTGGAATGATTTGATCACTGCCCTTAGGAAGAGACATATTCCCTCCTACTATCATATAGAGCTTATGGATAAACTCCAAAGGCTACAACAAAAATCTATGTCTGTAGAACAATATAGACAACAAATGGAGTTGTATATGATGAGGGCAAGAATTGAGGAAACAGATGAACTCACAATGGCTAGATTTTTGAGTGGGCTCAATTATGAAATCAGAGATAAGGTTGAACTACTACCTTATATAGATTTGGATAGTCTTGTCCAAATGTGTATCAAGGTAGAACAACAAAATTTGAGAAAATCCTCTCTCAAGAGAGCTCAAGTTCAACCCTTTTTTGAAAGAACCAGTTCTAAAGAAAAAGAACCTTTTAAACCTCTAGCCAAGATTGTTGAGAAGCCCAAACAAGAGTCATCTTCACACACTCGAACTAGTGAAATCAAATGTTTTAAGTGTCTGGGAAGAGGACATATAGCTGCCCAATGTCCCACCAAAAGAACTATCATCTTGAGGGGCATTGACAGATATAGTAGTGAATCCTCAAGTAGTGAGAATGAGAGTGATCAAGAAAAATCCACTACTGAGGAAGTTTATCCTTGTGAAGGGCAACTTCTTATGATCAAAAAAATATTTGACAACCAATCCAGTGTAGAACATCTATCACAAAGAGAGACTCTCTTTCACACAAGATGTCAAATTCAAAATAACACTTGTTCTCTCATTGTTGATAATGGTTCGTGCTCTAACTGTTGTAGCACTAGATTGGTTGAAAAATTAAAACTTGTTGTGCAACCCCATCCTAAACCTTATAAAATACATTCGATTAATAAAAATGGGAATATCATAGTCAAGGATCAGGTCACAGTAACAATTTCCATTGGCAACTTTAAAAACAAATTTTTATGTGATGTAATTCCAATGGAAACTTGTCATGTGTTATTGGGAAGACCATGGCAATTTGATCATAAAACAATTCATAATGGTCTTACCAATATAATAATTGTGCACCATCATGAGAAGAAATTTGTACTTCATCCTCTTTCATCATCACAAATGGCGGAGGATCAAGCACAAATGCGCCTTAACAAGGAAAGGGATGAAAAAGAAAAAGAAAGAAAGTTGAAAGAAGAAAATCAAAGAAGAATAGAAATAGAGAGAAGAAAAAGAGAGGAAGAGAAAAGAGAAGAAGAGAGAAGAAAAGAGGAAGAAAGAATAAAAGAAAAAGAAAGAAAAGACAAAGAAGAAATTGAAAGAAAAGAAGTGGAAGAAAGTGAGCAAAAGCAACTAAGCGCCATATCTCCTCCATCCACAATGGAATCAAAACTATTAAGGGGAGGTTTTCTATTCTTTCATTTTTCTCCATTTATCATTAAGTGTTCTACCTTTAACTTTTCTTTCAAAGAAATTGCCCCTTTATCTTTACAAATATTACAACTTGAAAAATGTGGCAATTTACTTGAGTTATTGTTACCTTTGAGGTTTCAACTAACTCAAGAAAAAAATATATTTTTGAAAGAAGTAAGACTTCATAGATTTATAAAACTTGAACAATTCAACATTAAGAAGTCTTCTTCTAAACATACTTTTACATACATCTTGGGTCAATTAAAACTAATTAATGATATGTTTAATGCTTATTGCAGATTGATATTTGACCCAGGTGGAAGATCTGTGAAGCCTACAAAAATAAGTCCTCAAGCAAGCCATCAGATTTGAGGACAAATCATTTCCAAGGGGGAGGGGATGATGACATGGGTCCAAGCCCATCATGGACCCATCACTAGAAGCATGATCAGCACAAGGAGAAGGGCAGAATTGTCCAAATGAAGACCAAAACTGCTGGAAGCACCCCACCCTTTTGCTATACACACTGAAGCCAAACTTCTCTACATTTCCAGTAGACCTCCACGTCAAAAATATAAATCTACTCTCTAACCCTTAACCAAACTATAGGCAACAAAAACAGCAAGACTTGCAGTAAGATGTCCCATCTTCTACAATCTGTCAATCACCACTTTGAACAATCCTCAACGTGCTCAAACCAAAAACACCTTCTTTGTGCAGAATATGATCAATCAATGTGTGCACAAACAATCTCCCTTTGAATCTCTTTCAAGAAAGATCACCACCGTCTTCTTGGAGAATTCTTGGAGCTCTTAAAATAGAGAATTCAATCTGAAACAGAAATGAAATTTTTAGATCATCAAAATGTTAGGAAACAGGTTGGCTTCGTTTTACACCAAGAGGGGTGGAGGGTGAATTGGTGTTAGTTCAAAAACAAAATCTTTTCGCAATCTTTATATAAAAGTGCAAAGCTTTTTTATCTTTCTTGAAATGCAAGTAATGAAAATTCAATGCAGCGGAAAAACGCAGTTGACTGCTAAGCAGATAAAGTCGACTGGAAATAAAGAGTGCAGGGATAGAGAAAATCAAACACTGGTTTTTATACTGGTTCGGCCAACAATGCCTACATCCAGTGTCCTTCCAACCCAGGAAGTAAATGCACTATAATGGTTGTGGTTTTTACAACAAGGAATTTATAGAAGCACCACGCAAAAATATAAATCTCCTCTCTAACCCAAAACCAAAATATACCTGCACACAAGAACCAGAATTGCAGCAAGAATCCCCTCTTCTGCAATCTGAACCCACGTTGAACAATCCTCAACGTGTAACCAGCACTCTTCACAAGATGCCAAGCCTATCACAGTAGACTTCACAGGTTCCCAAGCCTCCAATCAAACGCAGCAATCTTCACAGGATACCAAGCCTTCAAGATCAAACAAGAAACACCTTCTTTGTGCAGATTATGATCAAGCAGTCAGCGCAATTGACTCGTCCCTTTGAATCTCTCTCAAGGAAGATCACCACCGTCTTCTTGGAGAATTCTTGGAGCTTCTAAAACAGAGAATTCAATGTGAAATAGGAAAGTGAAAATGTCAGATCATCAAAAGTCTCAGAATAATTCGCATCCTGTCTATTTATGGTTTTCTGTTAGATCAGATTGCTTCTCAGTCGAATAGCCTACTAATTCAGTCGACTGTATTAAAATAGTTATAACAGACAGTCAACACAGAGACTCCTCAGTCAACAAAAATCAACACACATTTATTACAGTTGACCAAGTCACACAAACTCAACTAACTTTTGAAAAATATAGCCGTTGGAGCGTGTAGGCATAACAGAATTTCAAACAGATCAGTAATACAGTTGAATATGCAATATACAATGTCGACTGTCACATGTGAAAACACTTTGAAATTCTTTTCAACTCAAATCTCACATAGCACAGGTTCACAAAATCTATACAAAGATTTTAGAATAGTTGAATCCATTATGAGTGTATTCGACTGGACTAGAACTTTGTCACAACAAAAATAAGTTCATAAAGGTGCTTGTGATCTTTTTCTTCTAGAAATGTGTTGTGATAAAAAAAACATTTTATTCCACATTTCAATACAAGCATGTTCCACAATTATAACACACAATCAATCATAGGAACATACGTTGCAGTTCAACAAAACCTGTTCAGCAGATATGACAAACAATTCAGAACAAGAACATGTAATACTATAACATGTGTATTGTTATTAAGCATTGTGTTGTCATCATCAAAAACTAGTTTGATATAGAGTTTGTGTTGTCAACAATCTCAACACAAAATCACTGAACAAATTAGTGTTCAACCTATTTATAGATTTCTATTAAACAGATAGTCTTTCAGTCGAATAAGCTACTAATTCAATCGACTGGATTATGACATTTATAACAGATCAGTCAACCTGGTAGCTTACAGTTAACCAAAAACAAAACACATTTAATACAGTTAACCAAGTCATCAATGCTCAACTAACTTTTGAAAATATAGCCGTTAGAGTGCAAAAGCATAACAAAATTTCAAAACAGACAATAAACACAGTCGAATGTGTGGCGCACATAGTCGACTTCAACATGCAAAACATTTTGAAATTCTTTTCTTCTCAAAATTTCACAAAGCACTGATTCTCAAAATCTATACAAAGATTTTAGCATAGTCAAATCTATTAATAATGTGTCGACTGCACTATAGCTTTGTCACACAGTGATAAGTTCATGAAAGTGCCTGTGGTTTTCAGCTTTAAAACATGTGCAGTAAAACATATGTAATGATGCATTGCATGTAGCATATAAAGCACATAGACACGTTCCACAGATATATCAATTAATCAACATAGGAACATGTAACACAGTACATAAACATGTTCAACAGATATAACAATAAATCAACATAAGAACATGTAATACAACAACAACATATGCGTGTTATTAAGCAATGTGTTGTCATCATAAAAAACTAGAGTGATATAGAAATTGTGTTGTCAGCAATCTCAACATATCTTACTCTTTTGTGTTTATCTATTTGTGTGTGCTTGTTTTCTATTTTGCAATGACCACCTTAATAATGTGAGGAGAATGTCTTTGGTGAGCAGGTACTAGGAGGAGATGAAGCTAGGGCATGAAGATAGAAATTTTTGTTTCGATTTCATATGTTTTTAAAAGGTTCTATTACGGTAATTATATATTCATATTAAAAATAAATAAATAAAATCATTTATTATATCAATACAATAAGAAATACTTAAACTTGACATTGATCTATGTATATAAAATAGTTGATACGTTTATAGTTACTATATTTAACCATCGGTTTTTTTTAATAGAATCATCTATTGTCTTTATTAAATATAATATAATAATATAATAATAATATTTAATTTATATTTATTATATCATTAAAAATGAGCTATGATTTGGTTGTTTTAAATAAAAAAAGTTGGTTTTATACGTATCTTTTTCCTTATCATAATATGGATATTTGTGATAAGATAATCATGAGAAGTAAATATAGTATTAGTACGTGAATATTTTGAAGTATAATTAAAAATAATTAATACCTTGATAGCAATGCATATTTTTTTGTCTGAAAACTTAAATAATGTATAATTAGTGCAGTTTATTGTCTTCCTACTTGCATAGCAGTTCGTGATAGTATACAAATTGTTGTTTTTTTAATACTAATATTCTAAAATATAAAATATGTTACGGTTATAGTTACTATATTTTCATAATCAATTATTTTAATAGAATCATCCATCATTACTTTTATTAAATACAAGATAATATTATAATAATAATATTTAATTTAGATCTATTTTATTAGAAAAATTTATTTAGTTATATTTGGTTGTTTTAAATAATAAAAAAGTTGGTTTTCTATGTATCTTTTTCCTTATGATAAGATAGATTAAAAATTCTGGGAGGTAAATATTATTATTATAGTATATGAATATTTTGAAGTATAATTTATAAATGAGTTAATACCTCGATTGCAATGCAAATTTTTTTTTATCCGGAAACCTAAATAATAACTCTGTAAGTGGGTTTCGCTAGTGAAAAAAGGTTTTTTTTTTTTTTTTTTTTTTTTTTTATATATATATATATATTTTATAGCTGTTTTTGAGCTGGTATAAAAGGTATAGAAAGCTTTCGATTTTTTATAATACAAAAGTTTTACTTTTATACCTATTCTGTTTATAATAGGTATAAAAGTATGATAATATTTACCTAACATAGTTACTTAACATAGTTACACATAAAATAGTTCCTAAACTCAAAATGTAATATTAAAAAATCTAATTATTTACAAATGGTTAAGAAAATGCAGCCCATTCTTCTCGAGCATTTTTTGTTCCATTGGAGACGTGTCATCAATTATCTACACAAAGAATAATTTGAGTCAAGTTATAATTTAATGGCTTAATATCTTAATTATAAAATGTTCACGTTACCAAATTACATGAGTCAACGACATTTGCAGATATAATTTTCTGCATGTGCCTCATGACATAATATCCGTACTCAAAGCTTCCCCGTTAACGTGAGCACTACAAGTTAAATTTATAAAGTATCATAAAATTTATAATTGTATTTATAGTTTGAAAGATTAACTACTTACAATTGGTGCAATGAACTGCAACTTTTATCTAGAGACGATATGTGTTCCTTGCAATCTTGAATATGCATCAACCACTCTATTGAAATGAATTATTAAAATGTACATTAAAATGAGTCCTAAGGAACTTAGTAAAATCAGTTATGTGTACACAACAAATAAATTATTAAAAAACTTACGATATTAGTGTATTTTTAATTGTCAAAGTGCGAGGTTTTTGGTGCAATGAACATAAGAGAACTACAAAAAACTGTTGAGGAAGAATTAGTAACAATTGCCAATGACCCCTGCAGATTCAAACAATAATAGTGTTAAATAACATTTACATAAATAGAATTTTATTAATAAAAATTATATACATATTGTTGCAAATAAGGTGCTAAATACACTTATTTTTTTCCGTTTACAAAAGCCTTTAAGAGGTACTTTTGGACCTCTTCACCTTTATTCTCAACTCCTTGAATGACAACAGGGTCAATAAAAACATAAATGTGATCATTCTTCCTTTCAATGCTCAACCGATGTAAATACCTTAAACATTGAAAATGAATAATGTTAGAATAAAATATTGAATATATTTAAACTTCATGTACTATATGAAATATACCGATCGGAGTTAATGGTCATTCATGGGCAATTATCAGGTATTAATGGGTCATATTGCCTTACACTTTACAAATATACAGTATTAATAATTGATTATTGAGTTTGATTGCCTAAAAATATACTACACTAATGGTTAATCAATGGGCTTGCCTGCAGAGCACAATAAAAACGAAAATTAAAAACAAAATAGAGTTCACAATTAAAGCAATAAAAATAACAAAAATAAAAGAGATCCTATTCTAAACAAAGGTGGCATCCATTAGTAGATGCCCAGTACATAATATCACACGTCATCATCCGAGTCATAGTCCATGGCTGAAGCTCCAGCTACTCCAACTTCAGCATCCCCCTGTGCTGGGTCGATGGGCCATTCTACTCCAGCAGCAAAGTCTTCTTGAGAGATGAAATGCCTCTCAGGGAAAGCGGACATCAGTGTCCTCAGTAGCTCTTGCTCCCCCCTGTAGAGGGCTTCCATCCGGGCCTCCATAAAGGACATATACATGTCCCGCATCTGAAATGGGGCGGCCTCCTGAGCAGGTGGCTGTGCTGGTGGTGGTGCTCCCCTATGTGCCCTTGGAGCCTGTTGCGGAGGCATGGCTGGGTCTTGCTCTCTTGTCGCACAGTAGAAAGTGAAGTAAGCATCATCCAGCTCCTTCCTTGGATGCTCTCGTGGTGGTGTCGATACATCAACACCATAAGCTCACACAGATGCGTGATCAGAGAGACGTATCCCAAGGGTGTCCTAGTTTGCAGAGCACGTGCACAACTCTTGATCTCATCAGCAATAACTGACCCGATGTTAATGTTCTCACCCCTCAAAATGCAATACAATAGTATGGCCCTCGGGGCGGCGGTATCGTGCATGGGTGGATGTTGGCTTGGGAGACGATCATATAGTATTTCGCCATTGGTGTCAAGAACACCCTCTTGACGCGGATGAGGGTATCTACCCTGCTCCACTCAAAATACCCTTCAAGCACGCATAGGGTCCTTTCTACATCCTCATTATCGACCCCTCAGTCATAGCCTGCTCATACTGACATCGTCCTCCTTCCCAGTTGATGCCCAAAAAGGTGTTGATGGTGTCTGCATCAAAGGAAATCTTCCCGCCTTTCACGTAGCTACAACACGTCTCCTGCTCACCTCCTAACGCTTTAGCGTTAGCATAGAATTCCTTCACAATAACAACATTGGTAGGAGCAGGGTAGGTGGTCAGGTTTCCCCAGCCTTTGGTGATGATCTCCCTTTACAACTGAGGGGCTCAGGTGGGTATTAAACCCACCTTACATTCCATGAGTAGCTTTTTGACCTCAATTATTGGGAAGAATCTCTCATGGGCTGCTGTCCTGAACTTGTGAAAGTAGAACTGCTCTTTTTCTTTCCTTTTGTTACATGTAGTCTTTACTTTCGTGCGTGATGATGAGGCCATTCCTGCACATAGAGAATTATAAACAAAGCCAGAAAACATCAAGCATTAGCCCAAAAATTAAGTGACCCAATACCACTGTTTCCAAGACAGATAGGGAACTATCAGAGCCAACTGCATAGGGTCAGACAACCAGAAAACAAAAAAAACAAGGGTGCTGCCATAGACGTTCGTTGCCCGGGCGAGAAGAGGGATAGGGTAGCACCCAACACCAAAAATTAATCAATTAACCATCAAACCCCTTGCAAGAACATGCATCTTTATCAAAATTTCATGAATCGGAAGATTAGAACATGAATTTGCATGACTTACTTTGATGGAAGCAAGGAATCAAAAGTGAATGCACAATCAGTAGGATGGAAAGCAAGATCTTAGTTGCTACCCTTTTAAAAACCCCCAAATTGGGCTTCTTAAATGATGCAAGGTGATGGAAACTTAGGGTTTTGGTGAAAAAGAAGGGGGGAAGAGTGGGGGGAGCACTTGGGAGAAGTGTTTAGAGAGCCTGGGTTGAGGAAAATCTGAGAGTGAAGGCTTGGGCGAGATCCTTAGGGTTAAAAGGAGTGAAAATGGGCCAAGCTCGCCTGGGCTTCGAAAAAATTTTTTTAACCTGTAGTGCCGTCGCTTAGGCGAGATAAGTCGTCGCCCGAGCGACGGGCGATATTTTCCCCCCTTTTGATTTTTGCTTTGTTTTTGGTTTTCCTGTCCAGGGGTTTTCAGATTCAGTTTGGGATTTTCATGCTTCTTATCCCTAGTTCTCACAACACTGAAATTGAACAACTAAACCCCTCAGACATTCAGTTAAACGATCACACAGAAACAAATTTTTTTAAAAAATAAATAAAATAAAGAAAACAATAAACAAATCAAAACACTGGGTTGCCTTCCAACAAGCGCTTCTTTAACGTCACTAGCTTGACCCAATCAGTAGCATCCTTCAGTGGACACTTGATCACTTGCAACTGCCCTGTGTCTTAAGTAATTCCTTTTTCTGAGAAATTTCTTCTTTTTGTTGAATTTCTTCATGAATTTGATATAACCAGGGGTTTGCTGCAGTGTTTTACTCACAGGAAGTTTAATCTTCAATTTGAATATTCTCATGAATTGCTCAAATTGTTTTTCTGTCTTCTTCCTGTGGTGCTTTTTTGAGTGAGGCATATGTTTTTTATACCCCCTTTCTTTTTTTCTCTCAACCTCCTCTTCTCCCTTTATTTCTTGACCCTTGTCTTTTTCCTCTTTTTTTTTTCTCTCTCTCTCTTCCTTTTTACTTCTCCCTCTTCTTTTTCACTTAGGTTTTTCTTTTCTTTGCCCTTATCTTCCTCTTTTTCTACCTCTCTCTTTCTCTCACTCAAACTTTCTTCTTTTTCTCTCTCTATTTTTATCTCATCCTCTTTCTTTTTCTCATCTTTTTTTCTCTTCTCATCTGACACCTTGCCACTTTCAATGACAACATCTCTGTATTGCTTACCAGGGTCATCTCTCAAGTAACTCTCAAGATTATCTAGTTCTTGAATTATAAATTTACACTATACCTCCATCCTTTCAGATGTTGCTTGAGTGCTTTCCCGGATTGAGAGAGATTCCTACATGAACCATTGAAGGGTCTCCTCAAGCTTTGTAGCACTGTTAGCTTGTGGTGGTTCGGTGAATAGTCCACCAACTTGCTCATATTGATTTTGATTTATGCTTGAGTGAGGTTCCCACCAGTAGTTGAGATTACCTTGGTAGAACTACATCTTGTTAGAGGTTAAATACAATAGTGGATGGATGATATTGATAATATGAGATGGATTTGTTGCTAGGACTCAGATTTCACCCAATCACTCCCATAAATTTACTATTCTTAATAGATTCGCTTTATTATCATATTGTCATGCAAACTTTCTTAGTCTACCCTTAACCCGATCCCTCGGCGAAAAGAGCCTATTACTAATTATTGGCTTGCTATCCCTAGCCTCCCCTAGTAATTAATAATGCATTATAAACAGAAGCAAAAACAATTGATCGTCCTACCCCGTATCCCTAGGTGGTATTGCTTAATCAAGGAATTTCCCTCAGTTCATGACAATACCGTACGTTCCTGTATCAGTAAAGACAAACAACGATATCGAATGAGTTAAACGATAAAAGCTTTAAGCGTAGAAGAGAAACCCCACAATTGATAATCAAAGCATATGACAAGCATATAAAAAATAAGAAATTCGATATATGAGAGTTTAGAGGTTACATCTTTCCCCAGTGACAAATAAGATTAGTTCTCCATTGTCATGGAGGAACCAGGTGAATAATGGAATGAAAGAGATACAAACCCTAAAAAGGAGAAAAGGAGAGCTGTCAAGATCTCCAAATCTACCCTAAAGGGGTGAAAAGTGTGTTTCTGTGCCTAAGCCATCAAAAGATACAAACCCTAAGACGTTCTGGCCTTTAAATAGGGCATAAATATAACAGAAAACAAGTCCAAGCCCAAATAGATCATAAAAATTGCAGAAAATAGGTTCAGGCCCATCTGGAAACCGCCCAGCGCCTAGTTTCACCGCTTGTTTAAGGCTTAGGTTTAAAAAGGGTAGAACATAAGATGTTCTTTTTCATGTGGGACAAAATTTTTGGCTTAGAAAAGGGCTTATAAAAAAATGGCCTTGATCATGTGACACATACACGTAATTCAATCAATCACAGAAACTCAGGCAAAATCATTTATGCTTCCAGTAGATAGAAAATATATCAATAAGAACTCTGGAGCTCAAAAGCCTCACACAAGCTTATTCCAATCATTCAATCAAATACCCAGCTTAACCTCTTAATCACAATCACAAAACCATAATGCATCTGTTCACACAACTTGTGAACCACCACCTGTATATTAGCATATTGTGCAATCTTAACTTCATCAATATCAAAGCATAATCAAGCAATACCCATCATGCAAAAATATCAATATCAAACCACTGCATCAGATATAGTGTCCAACCAAGTACATCAATACCTATTCTAAAAACAGAAGCAAATAAAACATAATTTAAAAAGATAAGTTTAGAAAACTAGGTTGCCTCCCAGGTAGCGCCTGTTTAACGTCATGAGCCTGACCCAAACCTTTCTAGCACCCATCAGTAGGTTCAAAACTTACTGTCACCCATCAGTAGGTGTACCTTCCTGTATCCTTCAATAGATACCTAAATCTTCTAACATCCCTCAGTAGATGCTATCCCAGTAACATTCATCATTAAACGCCTTTAGTGACATCCATCAGTAAATGTCTAACCATATAGCATCCATCAGTAGATGCTATCATTACTGCCATCAGAAGTAGCGCATAACAAAAAAAAAAAAAAAAAATAAAATAAAATAAAATAAATTAAAATAAAATCAAAACGAAATAAAAGATAAAAAAAATTCAGAAACTGGGTTGCCTCTAGCAAACGCTCTTTTAATGTCATTAGCTTGACCCGGTAAAGCCTAAACACCCATCAATAGGTGTTGATATTTTCTGTTGGCGTTCTTCCTTCCTCCATGACACCAACAACATCTCGAGACTTTTCTTGTCACCAACTCTAAGGATCCACCATCTTCAGAATTCTGTTTGCTTTGATAGTCTTGACAACCCATAACCTATTCTTGAATTTCACTGATATGTCAGGTTTGAGTTTGTCACTTTTCACATCAGGGTGTTGGTGAACCAATTCTCCTTCCTTATCTCCTCCTCATGATCTTGTGCTCCTAGTACCAAAATTTTTATCCTGCATACACTAAAGAACACTGCACTAGAGCACATAATTAGCCCGAAAAATAAAAACAATAAAAGATATATATATATATATATATATATATATATATATATTTATTTTCGTTTTTTTTTATTTTTTACAAAGAAAGAAAAATAAAAACAGAAAGATAAAAAGATAGAAAGAAAGGGGTAGAAAGATAGAAAGTTCTAATTAGTTAAGAATCACACACATAGAATAGTTCTACCATGAGTCCCCGACAACGATGCCAAAAACTTGTTGACAAACTGACAAGTGTACCAGATCGTATCAAGTAATAATAAATGATAAGTCCAAGTATCATTTTCCCAAGAGACTCACGACACTAAACTGTTGTGCTTTTGCTTAACCAATAAAGACTATAAGAACAAAATAAGTTTTTGAATGTAAAGTGCGGAAAAATAAACATGAATGCAATTTGATCAATTGAGGTTAAACACAAAAATGGATTGATGATATTGATTATATGAGATGGATTTGTTGCTAGGATTCAGATTTCACCCAATCACTCTCATAAATCTACTATTCTTATTAGTTTCGCTTTATTATCATATTGTCATGCAAACTTTCTTAGTCTACCCTTAACCCGATCCCTCGTCGAAAAGAGCCTATTACTAATTACTGGCTTGCTATCCCTAGCCTCCCTTAGTAATTAATATTGCATTATAAACAGAAGCAAAAACAATTGATCGTCCTACCCCATATCCCTAGGTGGTATTGGTTAATCAAGGAATTTCCCCGAGTTGTCGACAGTACTGTACGTTCCAGTATCAGTAAAGACAAACAACGATTATCGAATGAGTTAAACGATAAAAACTTTAAGCGCAGAAGAGAAACCCAACAATTGATAATCATAGCATATGACAAGCATATAAATAAATAAGAAATTCGATATATGAGAGTTTAGAGGTTACATCTTTCCCCAGCAACAAATAAGATTAGTTCACCATCGTCATGGAGGAACCAGGTGAATAATGGAATGAAAGAGATACAAACCCTAAAAAGAAGAAAAGGAGAGCTGTCAAGATCTCCAATCTACCCTAAAGGGGTGAAAAGTGTGTTTCTGTGCCTAAGCCATCAAAAGATACAAACCCTAAGACGTTCTGGCCTTTAAATAGGGGATAAATATAACAGAAAACAAGTCCAAGCCCAAACAGATCATAAAAATCGCAGAAAATAGGTCCAGGCCCATCTGGAAACTGCCCAGCGCCTAGTTTCACCGCCTGGCGGTTTCCCCCAAGCCTCGCCACCGCCCGACGGTCAATTTCACCGCTGGGCGCTGGTCAGCTGCACTCTGGTCAAATTTTCAGCATTCTGGTCAACTAGTTGACTTTTCTGCTTCATTGGTTGACTTCTGGTTGACTGGATGACTTTTTCTGCATTTTGTTTGACTTTTCTGCACTCTAAGCATTTGATAATTCAACCATTCTTTCAAATCATTCCAAAAACTTACAAAATCAAGGGAATTTAACGATAAAATCATAAAAGATGTCCTTAACTCTTTTATTTACAAAGCTAAAGAAAAATCAAGATTCCAAGCAAGTAAAAGGGTGCATTTGATATCAAAATTAAGTATGAAAATAATGGTTTTTGAACCGTTATCACAACCCCAAACTTGAAACTTTGCTTGTCCTCAAGCAAACAAGATGAAACTTAGTCTTCCACAAATCAACACAATGGTTCAATCACGTTCAAAAGCTCTTTCTTTCAAGATAGGTAATCACTCAAATCAGCTCATCAATAAAATTTAGTCAAGATGTGCACATGCTTTGATTCAAATTACTCATCCTGGTGTACATAATCACATAATCTTCCAACAGATGTTATTCTCATGAATGATCAATTAGCTAAGCATAGAAATAATCATGAATTCATGGAATTATTCCTCACCAGATAAAGTGTTTCACTCAATCACACAAGTGTTTCAAGAGATCACTCCTTCCCTCTAATATCTATATGTCACATAGAACAAAATTGCCTTTCATTTGCCATAATCAAACATCATCACATACACATGTCATCACAAGGACTTTTCAAGGTTTATAATGTGGTTGGGCTAACAAGGAAAATTGGTTTTTCTAGATCACAAAACCCTTGAGTTAAGAGAGTTATTATACATTCATAGTTCAAGCATAAACTCTATTTTTACCAATCTCACTCATTCCCAACTTTCCTTTTTCTTCACATTGAGCTTTTCTTTTCATGATTTTTCTTTTTCTGTCTTTTCTCAAGCATTTTCTTTTCAACTCATAAGCTCAATGCCTAACTCTTCTTTTTCTTTTTCAATTCTCCCAACAACCCGAAACTTGAACCTTTAACAATATCCCAAAAATATTTCTCAACCTAACTCAAGGCAAAGATTTTCATAGCAAGCGTTTTCATCCTGTTTAAGGCTTAGGTTTAAAAAGGGTAGAACATAAGATGTTCTTTTTCATGTGGGACAAAATTTTTGGCTTAGAAAAGGGCTTATCAAAAATGGCCTTGATCATGTGACACATACACGTAATTCAATCAATCACAAAAACTCAAGCAAAATCAGTTATGCTTCCAGTAGATAGAAAATATATCAATAAGAATTCTGGAGCTCAAAAACCTCACACAAGCTTATTCCAATCATTCAATCAAATACCCTGCTTAACCTCATAATCACAATCACAAAACCATAATGCATATGTTCACACAGCCACCACCTGTATATCAGCATATTGTGCAATCTCAACTTCATCAATATCAAAGCATCACCAAGCAATACCTGTAACGCCCCGACAACTTACAGGGACTGTTGACTACCCCCACACATCACCACGAGGCTTTCCAGTGTGCTTTGTCATCACTCGCACACTTTCCGGGAAAACTTCCCGGAAGGTCACCCATCCCAGAATTTCTCCAGGCTAAGCACGCTTAACCATGAAGTTCTTATGGGTTAGGCTTCCGAAAAGTAAATGCATTTTAGTGATATGAGTAGCCAAATCAATTCCTTTAAGTTATCCTTCAACTGTATAGTCCCATACCTATACAGTCTCCAGATCCTTCTCATTCCGGTGTGTGTTCGATTCGTCCATGTGCCCCTTCCCCTGGAAGCCTGCCAGGAGCCGCTCCTTGTCTGTGTCCCTTGCACCATGCCTCTAGCACCGGCGATCACTCCCCGCCCTCTTCAGTGCCCGGGTGTCACATGCCCACCAGCTTCCGCTTGGTTCGTCCTCGAACCACACCGTATTGGGAGAGGCTAGGCTCTGATACCATTTGTAACGTTCCGACAACTTATAGGGACTGTTGACTGCCCCCACACATCACCACGAGGCTTTCCAGTGTGCTTTGTCATCACTCACAGTTAAAAAATGAAATAAGAACCAAACAACAAATACCAATTTCAGATAACCACCAACTTCACATATAATTTCATCTAAACAAAATAAAACGAACTTGTAAACATGGCCGAATCCACCTTCCCCTAATTTAGACGCTTCTGAAAAGTTATTAGTATAATATAGAATTATAGTTAATGGGATTGTAGTATAATATAGAACTCGTAACTGACTTGTCACTATGGAATATAAAATCTTAAATAAATGCAAGGCATTAATATCCTTTTATAATTGTTAATGAATTTAAATAAATGCAAAAGATTTTCAAGTGGCGTCTATAGAAGAGAAAGGTTAACCACACCAACAACAAATAGAAGTATTTAAAATTAAAAAATAAAATATAAACATTTATTACAAACCCTTGTTTTATCACGTATGACAAACAACAATGTTGTTTTTCATGGACTAAACAATCTCATCATGACCTGAAAGCAAAATTGAGCAAACAGTTAGGTAGATGGTAAATGACAATTTGACAAGTTTCAAGATTCAAGATAATTACTTGAGTCAATTGGACAACAGCACATGCTTGAAAGACGGTTTTTAAAAGTGGCTTATTTGCAGCTTGCTCACGGGCAATGTCATGGCACCACCTTCACTACCATTGCAGAGGAGGGGAATCAGTCGCACAAAGAAAGAAGATTCAAAATGGAAAAAGATTAAAACAAGAACTAGAACTACACTACAAACTTAAAAGATACTGAAACCGATTCGCATTCAAGATGTAACAAGTGTGAGAACTAAAAAGGCGAAGAAAAAACTTACATGTTTATTAACACAATATCTGATACAGCAAGAGCAAATAAAACACTCTGCTTTTCAAAAGCAGTGTCATCCTGAGAAAGAAACAATTTCAATAAACAAGAAGAACTCATCACAGGAAGTAAAATGTTCCTAATCCATCAAAAGGAAAAGGAATATTAAAAGTAAATCTTGAATAACAGGAATTTATGAATTTCAAAACAATTTACAATAAACATCAAATGTTCTACAAGGGCTGGAAATCCAAATTAAAAAAAATATAACTCCAAATGGCAATTGGATGTTGACAATAGAATGAATTTTGAGCACTGCTACAAGCAACTTTAGTTAATATATAACCCAAAAAACAACACCTCTCCATGTTCTCTTCCATCAGTACCCTCCAAATCCATAACAAGTGTACAAGGCTCTATGCCATTGCATCTAGCCATCCAGATTCCTTTGGTTGTTTGAAAGCCTCACAAGATGTCCTTAAGCATCAACACCAATTTCTCCAAAGACAAAGCTAATTCCATTGTTAAACAAGAAAATAGAGGAAAATGATCACATATATATTCCATTGGCATCATATGAGAAACCACAATGCACAGTTTCAGAACCTACCAGAGTCATTAAAATAGTAACTAAATCAACAAAACTATGCTTGTTTATGACTTAAAGTAGAGTACCCTTCTTTTCTCTTCGGCGTTGAGTGCTCCTCAAACGGCAGAGTGGTGGGCCTCTCCGGCGAGATTCCACAGCAAACATCCTCCCTCCGCCTCTTTCTCCGCCTTTACATCTCCGACAATAACATCCGCGGCCCAATTCCAAACCAAGTCGCCAAACCAACACCACTTCACTGCAACGCCCTTGACACGCCAACCCCCAACAACCCTCACCACTGTCCCAACACTCACAAGGACCAAAACACGAACCCTAGCCGCAAACCAGCCACCAACGAACCGCCGACAGCATCCGCAACAGCAACCACTTCAAACCACCTTAGGGCGACAACGTCACGCTTCAAACCAACGAACCGCTCCGAATAGAGAGTAAGGAATGGAAGAGCGCCACCCAACAACGAACTTCCGTCAGCGTCCACACCACCAAACTCGCGCCATTGAACCGCAGCGTCGAACTGGTTGACCGCCACCAACGTTGAAACCCTAAGTCAATGAGTGAGTTTGACGAACAGGTGGGAAGTAGTTTTGCTTTTGGGAAATCTGAGGAACTAATACTCAAATCTTCAGCCCCCAATTTGTGGGCTATAGTGGCCAGTCCTCCACGGTGATGGGTGTCTCCGCCTTATTGCGGCGGTCAACCATGCCAACGTTGAAGCGGGGAGGGAGATCGTACACGAAGACCCGAAGAGATAAGCCAGGTGCACATGGAGCGGGTGCAGACGCGTATAACTTTAAGTCAAGGAAGAAGCTAAGGCATCAAGGGTTTCAGTCTTTTGGTTTGTTGTGTTCTGATTCTATAAAAGAAGAACTTAAAATTTAGGGAAAATGTTGGGAGGGAATGTTAAAAAAAAGTGAGGGAAATGGAAAAAATAGGTATTATAATCTTTTAAGTAATCAACCTCTTTAAAATGAAATCAAAAACTCTGTTATTCTTGGCTTTAAGATAATTTATCAGAATCATTTTAGGTAATGTTTATTAGAGGGGGTTTTTAATAACCTCCCCAAAATAATTCCCACTAAATGTAACTTTTTTTGTAGTGGATTCGCTTTATTATCATATTGTCATGCAAACTTTCTTAGTCTACCCTTAACCCGATCCCTCGGCGAAAAGAGCCTATTACTAATTACTGGCTTGCTATCCCTAGCCTCCCCTAGTAACAAGCAATGCATTATTGAACAGAAGCAAAAACAATTGATCGTCCTACCCGCTATCCCTAGGTGGTATTGCTTAATCAAGGCATTCCTCACCAGTTCATGACAGTACCGTACGTTCCCGTATCAGTAAAGACAAACAACGATTATCGAATGAGTTAAACAATAAAAGCTTTAAGCGCATAAGAGAAACCCAACAATTGATAATCAAAGCATATGACAAGCATATAAATAAGATTAGTTCTCCATCATCATGGAGGAAGCAGGTGAATAATGGAATGAAAGAGATACAAACCCTAAAAAGGAGAAAATGAGAGCTGTCACCATCTCCAAATGTACCCTAAAGGGGTGAAAACTGTGTTTCTGTGCCTAAGCCATCAAAAGATACAAACCCTAAGACGTATTGGCCTTTAAATAGGGCATAAATATAACAGAAAACAAGTCCAAGCCCAAACAGATCATAAAAATCGCAGAAAATAGGTCCAGGCCCATCTGGAAACTGCCCAGTGCCTAGTTTCACCGCCTGGCGGTTTCCCCCAAGCCGCGCCACCGCCCGACGGTCAATTTCACCGCTGGGCGCGGGTCAACTACACTCTGGTCAACTTTTCAGCATTCTGGTCAACTGATTGACTTTTCTGTTTGAGTGGTTGACTTTTCTGGTTGACTGGTTGACTTTTCTGCATTTTGTTTGACTTTTCTACACTCTAACCATTTGATAATTCAACCATTCTTTCAAATCATTCCAAAAACCTACAAAATCAAGGGTATTTAACGATAAAATCATAAAACATGTCCTCAACTCTTTTATTCATAAAACTAAAGAAAAATCATGATTCCAAGCAAGTAAAAGGGTGCATTTGATATCAAAATTAAGTATGAAAATAACGGTTTTTGAAACATTATCAACAAGTAATATAAAATGGCAAGACCAAGTATCGTATCCCAGAGGACTCTCAGCGCTGAGCAGTTGTGTGATAACAAGATTAATTAAGACTTAAAAATAAAAAAAAGATCATTGGGTTTGGGCAAAAATAATAAAATAAAATAAGATTGATCAGTGGCAAAAGAGCACAAAGATGAACGGAGGTTGATTTATGTGAGATGGATATGTTGTTGGGGCTAGATTTCACCAAGTTCCCTCTCATATATATAAGAATTCTTCTTTATGCATTAAGGCCAACGTCTCTCACTAAATTACCTACCCTGATCCCTTGGTGAATAAGCCTGTCCCTAATTACTAGTTCATACAATTCCTAGCATTCCTGGTAAAAAGATGTGAAGAACAAGAGATTAAGACGAACAAGACTCATACCCTCATCCCTAAGAAATATAACCCTTTGAGTAATTCAACAAGAACCTGAATTGAAAGGAACCTCCCGACATTCATGCAATTCATAAATCATGCTATTGTATAAGCAAGCATAGAAACAGATGAATTAATCTAACAATTAATGAAAAAGCGTATGGAATTAAGAATCAATTCAGATACATGAGAGTTTACAAGGTTACATCATTCCCCAACAACAAATAGAAATTAGTTCCCCATAGACATGGGAGAACTCTATGAACAATGGAAGAACGAATGAGAATGAAAGCCTAAGAATTGGGAAAAATGTATTTCTATGCTCTTCTTTGCTAGGGATACAAAATCTAGAGCCCCAGGATCCTTTAAATAGTGTCAGAGGCGTGCCAAAACAGGTCCGGTCCAAAAGAATCGAAACGGAGTAGAAACAGGGTCTGGTCCACCAAAATTGTCACTCAGGCTTCCAAGGAGGTCGCCCGAGCGAGAAGAGAACCTCATGTATGGCCCAGGCTACGAGTGTGGTCGTCCAAGCTTCGAGACCTCGTCGCCCAGGCGGCCAGGGTCCTCACTCAGGCGACGGACGTTAGTACAACATGCTTGAGCCTCGCTTCTAGTCGCCTGGGCTTCTTGTTTTCCCTCCTTCTGGTGCCTTTTTGAGCCCTTCTGAGCTCCATCTTCTTGGCTTGTCATCGCTTCTTCCAGTATTACCTTAATCTCTGTCAAAACAGGGGGAATTAGTCATAAAACCATTGAAATGAACCTCAACTCTCTTATTCACACAATTTTTTGAAAAAGTATGAGTCCAAGCAAGTTTCTAAGTGGAAAAGGGTGCTTTTAGTATCAAAATCATATCACAAATAACGGTGTTTTGAATCGTTATCATTTACCTACTAGATTTCTAAAAGACAGAATGGCAACTCAAGATGTTTTTCTGCTGTATGCATTAAAAAATGATGCTCTTACTAATTGGGTGGAAGTAATAAAAGATCATATGGTTGATGCAGGAACCAAACATCCACGACGTCTACCATATGTTGTGTTTTTCAGCAAAATCCTGACCCTTCAAGATGTGGATGTTAGTGGTGAAAAGAAATGCTCTTATAACTGCTCAAATGTGATAAATCGAAACACCTTGACTTCCCTTGGCCTTGTGAAAACCACAAAGGGATGGTGCTTCAAGGATGAAGAGAATATGGTTCAAAGTTTTGGAAGCAATTTTGATAGATTTGTTGTTGAAAAACTCAATAGACTCGAACAGAAGATAGACGCTCTGCATCAGAAAAAGAATAAAAGTCAAACTGAAGATTCAAGTGAAGAGTCTAGTGAGGAGGATTCCGTGGAAATTTTCTGAATCAGAATAGAGGCTTAGAATTTTAGTATGGAGTCTGTTTTGTATTTCTATTCTATGTATGTTTTGGTTTATTATTTGTTTTGTGTTTGTTTTGCTATTGGCATTATATGCCACATCCTTTTGCTTCTATCTGATTGTAATCATTATGAATATGAATGAAATCAGATTTCCCTTTTAAATCAATGAGTGAATGAGTATTCTTTATTATTGACTTAATCTGACTACTAAAGGGATTTGATGAAGAAGCCATTTGAGAATAGGATTAGAGATTTAGGGGAAGGTTACAGTTTCAATAAGTTCAGAAATAGACTTAGTTTCAATATAACTTTAGAATAGCACGTCCAATACCATGACAACTTGATGTTCTATAGTTGTAATACTTAGACGTTTAAATCAAACGTCGAAGCCATCAAAAATTCGATGTTGATGGCAGTAAATATTTAAACCAGGGTGCCACTCTTTTATTTTTTTTTTCTTTTAAAACACCAATAGTACGTCGTTTTCTAAAGCCACCCAACATATTATTGTCCGTCAGAAGCAAAAAGAGTTACTCCCTTTTTAATTATTTTTTCTTTTTTCTTTTAAACCACCAAGAGTACCTTAAATTCTACGGGGATGTGATAACGGTTGAAAAACCGTTATTTTCATATGCTATTTTGGACTAAATTGTGCCCTTTACTGCTTAGAATGAGCTTGAAATCAAACAAAACTCAATAAATGAGTCAGTCAAGAGTCAAAAGCTGTTTTTAGCGATTTTATGCTTGTTTTGTAGCAAAATTGATAGAAGTGAAGATTGGGAATAAAGATGAAGGTCATAGACTCAAGAAAAGCAAGAAAATCGAAGAAAATAATTGTCTAGGGACCGCTCGGCGGTAGACCCCTGGAGTCGAGCGGTCAAACGGGAGGAGAAGAAACCAGCAGTGGACGCCGGGAGGCAGACCACTGACGCCGAGCGGTTTTGCGGCACGAAGGAAACCGTCGGGCGGTGGACCCCTACCGCTGGGCAGTGGACTCCTACCGCCGGGCGGTGGTGCGATTTAGGGTACACCGCCGGGCGACAAAGTGTGACGCCGGGCGGTGGTCAGCTGGGCTTGACACTATTCTTCTGTTGCGCTTCTCGCCTATAAATAGCCCTGTTACGAATTCCAATTTATTCTTTTGACAGAGGATGGCGGTCAGACCTACTTTGCACTCTTTGGAGAGGATCTCTTGGATGCTTAGGCTCCTTTTCGTCTTTTCTAGGGTTTGCTTTCCATATCTTCCATTATTTTTATCTTGGTTCACCATGACAATGGTGAACTAAACCCTTTTTGTTGTTGGGGGAACAATGTAATCTTTTGATACTCTCGTTTATTGAAACTCTTGTTTAAATTATATGATTTCATATGCGTTTATTATCAATTGTTGGATTCTCATACTATGTTTAATGCCTTTATCGTTTAACTCATTTGGTAATTGATTTTTGACTTTATTGATACGGGGACGTACAGTAATGGCACGAAATGGTGAGAATTTCCTTGGTTAAGCAATACCACCTAGGGATAGGGGAGTAGGACGACCAATTGTATTTGCTTCTGTTTGTAATGCATTACTAGTTGCTAGGGGAGGCTAGGGTAGCAAGCCGGTAATTAGTAATAGGCCCTTTTCGCCGAGGGATCGGGTTAAGGGAGGCCAAGAAAATTTGCATGCAATTAGATAATAACGCTATTTAAACAAGAGGAGTAAATAAAAGAGATAGGATTAGATGAAATTGTAAACCCCCAACAACTCCATTCATCCATTGCCTAAATCTTGTCAATTGAATCCCACATTGCATATTTTTTTCTGTCATTGCATCCACCACAATTATTGAATTTTTCTCCGCAAGTCTTACGATTTCAATTCACGCGAACGATAAGGCGTTTCGAGTCTCATGGGAAGAACGATAATGGGTTATACCATTTTTATTACTTGATACGATATGGTGCACTTGTCATTCCACTAACAAGTTTTTGGCGCCGTTGCCGGGGACTCGAGGTTTAACTTATCAAGTAGAGTGAATCGACTGAATTTGACTTGTGTGTAATTATTTGTTTATATTTTTGTTTTGTTTTGTTTTATTTTATTTTCTGTAAAACTGCTTTTAGGGGTATTTTCTTTTATGTATGTAGGAAGGAGTACACACAAGGAGCAGAAAAGATCAGCAACCTCTTCTCGAGGGGCTACAAAACAGGAGAGGGAGGAGAATTAATCATTCGGAACGTGAGAACTCTCCTTCTCTTGAACCACTTTTGCAATCTGTTGTACAAGACTTAGAGGAGATGGCAGAACAATAACCTCCTCCGAGACGTACACTCGGGGACTCAGCCAACACTGTGGGTCCGTTGAATTTCAATAGCATAGTCATTCCTGCGGACAATGCAGCGAATTTGGTGATGAGCCCTGCACTTATTCAGTTGGTCCAAAGCAACCAGTTTCATGGTTGTCGAGTGAGAATCCCTACAAACATTTGACTATCTTCGGCGAAATTTGCAATACTGTTAAGATGGCCGGAGTCTCAGAGGAGAGGATCAGACTTAGCCTATTCCCGTTTTCTTTGGGGGGAAACGCCAAAGATTGGTTACACTTATTTGCTGAAGGGACGTTCAGAAACTGAGATGCATTGGCCAAACAATTTGTCACCAGATTTTTTCCGCAAACCAAAATTCATCAAGGGAAGCTCGAAATCTCCTCATTTAAGCAAGGGATGGAGGAAACTCTCGGACAGGCCTGGGTCAGATTCAAAGGCCTGTTGAGAAAGACTCCAGTCCACGGATTTGAGAAGACTGCTTATTTGCTTTCTTTCCTAGGAGGGCTTAATACTCAATCAAAAATGATGCTGGATGCCTCAACTGGAGGTAGTATTAATAGGAAGACTGAAGACGAAGCCTATGACTTGATTGGAGACATGGCTCTAATTGAAGCTTCCCAAAGTGAGAGGGGCGCACTGAAAGGAGGAATATTGCATCTTCCTGCTAATGATGCAATGACTGCGCAGAATCATCTTCTTAACCAAAAGTTGGACAAACTGACAAAGATCCTTTCTGAACTTCCAACAGGGTTAAGAAATATTTCTCAAACACAACAACTTTGTGAGCTATGCAGTGGCGACCACAACAATGGTCAATGTGCTTTTCCTGAAGAAATGCAGCAGGATGTCAACTACGTGGGGAATCAATTCCCGTTTAAGTAGGGTAGTTCTGACCAAGGCAATTCTAGCCAAGGTTGGAAGAACCACCCCAGCATTGGACAAAATCAGAATACTTCTTCTGGGCAAGTAGGAGGTTTCTGGCAACAGCAACCGTCACCTTTATGGTAGCAGGTGAACAGCTTGACAGAGACCGTCAGAGAATTAAATGATCGATTTGACAAATTTCTGAAAGTCTATGAGTCTCAACAAGCAAGTGACCAAGCTAGTTTTAGAGCACTGGAGACACAAATTGGGCAGCTGTCAAAAAGAGTTGACACCGTAGAAAAGAACCAGTTTCGGGCTAACACTGAGGTTAACCCCAAGGATGAGTGCAAAGTGGTGATGACGAGAAATAAAAGGAAGCCAGTAGAAGAAATAATTGAAATTGGGAGCAGTGAAGATGAAGAGGAAGAAATAGTTTGTAAGAATAAGTACAATAAGCAGAAGAAATGTGAAGAAGAAGAGAAAAGGAAAGGAAGCTGAAGAGTCCTTATGAGTTATTCCGAGAAATTTTTAATCGGGTAACTATTATGCCTGGAGCGTTTCCACAAGCGCCTAAAGATGAGAAACCAACTGAATTGAAGGAGGAAAAAGATAGCTGATCTTGATGAGGAGGAAAAAGATCAAGCATGGATCGTTAAACCAAGGAAGAAAGACCATCCACAAAAATTGAAAGATTTAGGAAGTTTGACTCTTCCTTATGTGATCAATGATGTGGTTATAGGGCGAGCTATGATCGATTCAGGATCTAGTGTTAATTTAATGTCCTTCAGTGACTTCAAGAAGATTAGAGGGCTAAAATTAAAACCAGCATACACTTCCTTGACAGTTGCAGATGGATCCATAAAAAAACCTTTGGGTATGGTGGAAGATGCAATTGTTCAAATTGAAGAGTTGGAATTTTTGGTTGATTTCATGGTAGTGGATATGGTAAATGATGGAAGAATTCCATTAATTCTGGGAAGACCGTTTATGAGGACTTCTCAGATGATGATACGTGTTTATGATGGGAAAATAGTGTTAAGAGATCACGACCAAGTGTCAGCCTATAGGGGATCTGAAGGAGAAAGAAGGAAAATAATAAACAGATCTAGATATAAAAAGGCTAGAAGAGAAGCTGGCAGAGAAGAAAATACCACAGGTAATGATCATCTTAACAACTGTACTATTTTGCAGGCACATGAGAAGGAAAAGACAGAGAAAGGAAAGTCAACCCACTTAAAGGACAAACTATTTCCACGAGGTGTAGCTGTTAGATACAAAAACAGGAAATGGATTGTCAACAGGAAGCTCGAAGAGGAAGGATTGGTGGAAATTAGAAGGCCATATTCCTCTGCTGTTCGCCAAGTAGAAAGACAAAAGCTGAGAAGGTGGGATGATGAAGATTCCAGTGTGAGGAAGAAGAGTTGATTGCTTAGAAGAATTTCTTTTTGTACTTTAAGACAATTTTTTAATTTTGTTTTCTTTAGTTTTTCTTTTGAAATTGTAAAATTTGGAACAATTTTTGGGTAGCATCTAATGAGGGATGCTAACTTTTGGTATCTACTGAAGGATGCTAACTTTGGTATCTACTGAAGGATACCCGGAAGGTACACCTACTGAAGCGTGTTGGACGGCTGGCATTTACTGACAAATGCTAAACAGGTCTAGGTCAGGCTCGCGACGTTAAACAAGCGCTACTAGGAGGCAACCTAGAATTTCTTCTTTCACTTTTGCATTTTAAATTTTTAAAATTTTTGAATGTTGTTTTTCAGTGAGTATGCTTGGCTTGAATACTTTTCCGAAGATGTTAGACTGGATAAAATGCTTGATGAGTCTATTTGATGATGATCTGATGTGAATGATTATTGAGTTGTGTTGCATGTTAACATCGTGTGAAACAGATGTGTGATGAAGTATGATTGTGGTCATGATGCTAGCAGGATGTATGAATGACTGTGTGTGAGAAAGCATGTTGTGTGAGGTATTGAGCCCCAGAGTTTTTATTGTTGTATGTATTGTTCACAGTGAAGCATAAATTTTATTGCCTTAGTCATTATGATTGATTGATTTTTATGTGAATGCCAAATGATCAAGCCCATGTTTGAAAACCCTTTTCTAGCCAAAATTTTCACCCAAAAATGCTTTAAAGATTATATCCTTTTTGAACCTTAGCCTGAAACAGGATGAAATCCTTTGATTTGAAATTACTTATCTTGAGTTGGGTTGAGAATAATTGTATGGAATGAAAAGGTTCAAGTTTGGGGTTGCATGGGGAAAATAGAAAGGCAAAAGAAAAGCATTGAGCTCATATGTTGAAAAGCAAAATACATGAGTAGAGAAAAAGAAAAGAAAAGAATAAAAGCATGAAGATGAACTCAATGAAAAAGAAAAAGGGAAGAAGCTGGGAATGAGTGAAATTGGTGACAAAGAGAGAGTTTAAACTTGAACCTTTTCATTGATGAAATAGTTCTTTTGACTCAAGAATTTTGTGATCCAGAAAAACCAATTTTTCTTGATAGCTGAACCTCATTACAAGTCTTGGAAAAGACCTTTTGATGGCATTTGCATGGAAAGATGTTGATTGTTTAAGATGAATGACAATTTTATTTCATGTGACTTGTGAGCAATAAAGAGTGGAGTGCTACCCTAAACACTTGAGTGATTGAGTGAAACACTTGCTTGATAAGAACTTCTAAAGTTCATGATTGCATTTTTGTTTAGTGGACTGATCATTCATACTGTGTAGCATCTGTTGAGGAAATCATGAGCTAAATTAAGTTGAGAATAGGCATGCATCTTGATTTGAGTTCACTGATTATCTGAAATTGAGTAAGTCCTGTCATGTACTTTGGAAATGTTGAATCATAGGATGAACGGATAGAAAGTCAAGCTCTATTTTGTTTTATGGTTTTTTTTTGTTTTGCTTGAGGACAAGCAAATTTCTAAGCTTGGGGTTGTGATAACGGTTGAAAAACTGTTATTTTCATATGCTATTTTGGATTAAATTACGCCCTTTACTGCTTAGAATGAGCTTGAAATCAAACAAAACTCAATAAATGAGTCAGTCGAGAGTCAAAAGCTGTTTTTAGCAATTTTATGCTTGTTTTGCAGCAAAATTGATAGAAGTGAAGATTTGGAATAAATATGAAGGTCATAGACTCAAGAAAAGCAAGAAAATCGAAGAAAAGAAGAGTCTAGGGACCGCCCGACGGTAGACCCCTGGCACCGGGCGGTCAAACGGGAGGAGAAGACACCAGCAGTGGACGCCGGGCGGCAGACCCCTGACATCGGGCGATTTTGTGGCACGAGGGAAACCGCCGGCAGTGGACCCCTACCGCCGGGCGGTGAAGCGATTTAGGGTAGACCGCTGGGCGACAAAGTGTGACGCCGGGCGGTGGTCAGCTGGGCTTGGGCCTATTTTTCTGTTGCGCTTCTCGCCTATAAATAGCCCTGTTACGAATTCCAATTTATTATTTTAGCAGAGGAGGGCGACCAGACCTACTTTGCATTCTTTGGAGAGGATCTCTTTGATGCTTAGGCTCCTTTTCGTCTTTTCTAGGGTTTGCTTTCCATATCTTCCATTATTTTCATCTTGGTTCACCATGACAATGGTGAACTAAACCCTTTTTGTTGTTAGGGGAACAATGTAATCTTTTGATACTCTCGTTTATTGAAACTCTTGTTTTAATTATATGATTTCATATGCGTTTATTATCAATTGTTGGATTCTCATACTATGCTTAATGCCTTTATCATTTAACTCATTTGGTAATTGATTTTTGACTTTATTGATACGGGGACGTACAATAATGGCACGAAATGGTGAGAATTTCCTTGGTTAAGCAATACCACCTAGGGATAGGGGAGTAGGACGACCAATTGTATTTGCTTCTGTTTGTAATGCGTTACTAGTTGCTAGGGGAGGCTAGGGATAGCAAGCCGGTAATTAGTAATAGGCCCTTTTCGCCTAGGGATCAGGTTAAGGGGAGGCCAACAAAGTTTGCATGCAATTAGATAATAAGGCTATTTAAACAAGAGGAGTAAATAAAAGAGAGAGGATTAGATGAAATTGTAAACCCCCAACAACTCCATTCATCCATTGCCTAAATCTTGTCAATTGAATCACACATTGTGGATTTATTTTCTGTCATTGCATCCACCACAATTATTGAATTTTTCTCCGTAAGGCTTACGATTTCAATTCATGCGAACGATAAGGCCTTTCGAGTCTCATGGGAAGAACGATAATGGGTTATACCATTTTTATTACTTGATACGATATGGTACACTTGCCATTCCGCTAACAGGATGGACATATTATTTGTCAACCAGAAGCCAAAGAGTTTCTCCTTTTTTAATTCATTTTATTTTTAATCAAACAACAAATGAAGAGATGAACGTCATCCTCTTAGGAGGTTTGACGTATTAGTTGTAAGCAAGAAGCAAAAAAGTTTCTCCCTTTTTAATTATTTTTCATTTTTGCTTTTAAACCACCAATAATAATAACACTAAAAATAGGAAAAAATGAAAATCTAAACACGAAAAGATCCACGAGATAGTTAATGTAGAAGGATTTTGGTGAATGGAGGTTGTAGCATTTTGAAAGGGTGCGAAATCCAAATCTTTCAACCTTTTTCTTTGGATTTCTATCACTCCTTCAAGCTTTTCAACATAACAAAGAATCAAATCACAAAGAAATGACTTGTTTTTGTGACATTGAAGGAGCTAATAGAAAAACAATGAAAAAAGTGAACAGATTGTAACAAGAAATTTTATTAATGGAAGTTGTAGGATTTTGAAAAGGTGCAAAATCCAAATATCAACCTTTTATTTGAGTTTCTATCACTACTTAAAGATTTTCACAATAAGAAAGAATCAAACCATAAAGAATGACTCATTTTTGTGACCTTGAAGGAGCTAATAGAAGCTCAAAGAAAAAAGTTAACACAAAGAAACCTTGAAGGAGTTGTTACAAGAAATTTTATAAATGGAGATGTAGAGATTATCCAAGGCTCCGAAATTGTATTTAAATAGAAAAAGAATAACTGCTAGGAGCAATTGATGTCCAATCCCCAAAGAGTTTGACGTGATATGAGGGACCCTTTGACTTCAACCGCATAGTAAAACGTCCATCCCTTTAGAAATTCAACGTTGATGAAAATGTTTTATTGGGCTTTCTGTATTTGAAAATTTTAATTGGGCCTGAAACTGAAAAGATTTGATGCACAACTTTATAAATACTAAATTTGAAAACCTATTGTGCACTCAGTGTTTTCTAAACTGAAGTTACAAACCCTAGAACTGTGAAAGACGTTCCATATTGACATAATACTTGGATGTTCTATAGTTGGAATACAGACGTTTAAATCAAACGTCGAAGCCCCGTAAAATTTGATGTTTTATAGTTGTCATTTCAATTTAAAAACCACACATAGTATGTCATTTTCTTAATCTACTTGATGTATTATTGCCAACAAGAATCCCAAGGGCCAAAAGATGAACATCGAACTAAAGGGTAGTTCGACGTAATATTGTAAGTCAAAAGTCAAAGGCTTACTCCAATAACTGCTAAACCGCATAGTAAAACGTGTTTCCATTTAGAAGTTTGACATTGATGAAGTGTTTTACTAGGCTTTCTATTTTTGAAATTTGAATTGGGCCTGAAACTGAAAAGATTTGATGCACAACTTTATAAATAATACATTTGACAACCTATTGTGCACTCAGTGTTCTCTAAACTGAAGAGTTACAAACCCTAGAATTGTGAAAGACATTCCAGAATCTAACTAGAAATGTCTTCTTCATCATCAAGAAGAAAAGGAATGTTGCCCAGATTCAAAGGAATGCTAATCCTACAGGGAGGGTTAATGATGAAGACATTCGAGGGAAGCTTTTAAGTTTAAGGAAGATTAAAATCGTGGTTTCTCACAGATATATGAAATTGATAAGGCTGTTCTACTCCAACTTAAAGATGAGTGATGTAACATTTTGTTCCACAGTCCATCTCAAAGAAGTTTAGATTGGGATTGTCGTTTTTCAACCGATCAGGAAATAAGGCTTTCTCTTTCAGAAATGGTTTGGTCATCAAGGACTTATTGGATTCACCATGATAAAAAATGATGATCATCAGCAAGTCTATCCCATCTCTGAATCTTGGAGTGCAAACAAAACAGGTTTGAAAAAAACTGAAGAAGATGAGTGGGCGAGATGGTATGCGGTCAAAATAGATTGTATGTCAGAATCACTAAAAAGATTCTTGGGGCTCAGGTAAATTGAAATATTGTTTTTCAGAATAGCTAAAAAGATTTTTGGGAGTCAAGTAAATTGAAAGCTGACAGAGTCATTGACAAAAGACTCTAAGGATTGAAAAATCACCGATCAAAAGGGAAAGGAAGGTGATGTGAACAACCAGAAAGGGATCAACAATAATTCAATCTCCATTCACTAATGTTTGCCAAAAGAGAATTTCATTAATATTCAAAAGATGATTATAACCAACAAAACATTAGTGAATGGAGATTGAATTGTTTAAATTGATTAAATCACTTGTATGATTGCAGTTGAACATTTTAACGTTACATCATTACATTCCATTCATACTCAATCTGTGATAATGGTTATTGCACAAATGGAGTTAATAGGATAAATTTTACAAATGGAAGTATTATCCGAAGCCAAATGTCGCTCCCTTTTTTTTCTTTTTCCTTTTTAAATTCCAATAGAACGTCGAACTCTAGGGGGATTTGACGTGAAAGGCATTATTATTACGTCAAATTATATGTGTCTTAGATGTTTTATCACGAAAAGATTCAATGTTGTGTTTGAAACGACTGATAAATGTTGTGTTTGAAACGAAGAGATTCACGTCCAATATTGACACCACTTGACGTTCCACGTTATATGGGAAAATGTATTTAGTTAGTCTTGATAAATGCTTTTGTTAGTAACGAAGATATTCATGAAAAGGCAGTTAGTTGGTCATTAATTAGTATTACGTCAAATGCTATGTGTCTTAGACGTTTTATCACGAAGAGATTCAATGTTGTGTTTGAAACGACTGATAAATGGTGTGTTTGAAACGAAGAGATTCACGTCCAAATATGACACCACTCAATGTTCCATGTTATATGGGAAAGTGTATTTAGTCAGTCTTGATAAATGCTTTTGTTAGTAATGAAGATATTCACGAAAGACAATTAGTTGGTCATTAATTATGTGAAGTTACCAAGGAAAAATTACCTTGAAGGATTTGTAAAAAAAGTTCATTTTTAAAGAACGTAGTGTAGGGTCATAAATATAAAAGCAAAAAATAATAAAAAAGGAACTAAATAATAAAACGTCATATTAATTACATCAATATTTAGTATTTATTTATTTTGATTTGGACGTCAGCTGTTTCCGTAGCTGACGTTATGTGCATCAACGACCATCACGTCGACCCCGATGTTCTATATTGGTCTAAACGTCATGCCATAAAGTGTGAGACGTTCTGTTTGGTTTAAAAGAGGAAAGAAAAAAAAGAATAAAGAAGGGATCACTTGATGGCATACAAAACGTCGAACATTTGTCAAGGTTGACGTCAAATGTGGGTAATAGTAATACTGTTGGAAGCAAACCACTATTTCGTTATTTTTTTTGTTTTAAATTGAACATCAAATGTTTCTTAAGTTGAGTTATGTGATTATAAGGTCATTGTTTTACGTCGATCTGGGCCTTGTGTGACGTTAATACATTTTAGATTATGTCCATCTGGGTCTTGTTTGACGTTAATACATTTTAGACGGCGAACTCTATATATAATTGATGTGGAGCGATTGAATTTATTTACGAAAATGCCACCTGTCATTTTTAACGTTGGATATTGAGAGGTTCGACGTTGACCGCGTGACGTTTTACGCTGTTTTTGCACTAGTGATTGTGATAGCAGAGTGGAAGAGACACCTACACCTCACTAAACACCTTTGAGTTGAGTGATACATTTTTGAGTGCTTGAGTGAAATACTTTCCTTGGTGGGAGTAGTTATTTGAATTCAAGATTACATCTTTGCTTGGTTGATTGATCATTCTTAAGGATAACATCTGTTGAAGTACATGAGCATCGTTGTGAATTTGATTGATTAAGGTATCTGTACATCTTGACTGACATCTTTGTGCTGAGTTGATAAAAGTGATTTCTTGTCCTGAGAGAAAAAGTTTTGAAAAATGATGAATCATTGTAGTAAGTGTTGACATTGTTGACAACACAAACTCTATATCAAACTGGTTTTTGATGATGACAACACAATGCTTAATAACAGTACATATGTTGCAATATTACATGTTCTTGTTCTGAACTGTTTGACATATTTGCTGAACATGTTTTGTTGAACTACAATGTATGTTCTTATGTTTGATTGTGTGATAATTTGTGGTACATGCTTGTTTTGAAATGTGAGATAAAATGTTTTTTTATTACTGCACATTTCTGAAAGGAAAACATCACAAGCACCTTTATGAACTTATATTGTTGTGACAAAGTTCTAGTCCAGTCGAATACACTCATAATGGATTCGACTATGCTAAAATCTTTGTACAGATTTTGTGAAACTGTGCTATGTGAGATTTTGAGTTGAAAAGAATTCCAAAGTGTTTTTTCATGTGACAGTCGACAGCGTGGATCACATATTCGGCTGTATTACTGATCTGTTTGGAATTCTGTTAAGCTTACACGCTCCAACGACTATATTTTTCAAAAGTTAGTTGAGCTTGTGTGGCTTGGTCAACTGTAATAAATATGTGTTGATTTTGTTGACTGTCTGTTATAACTGTTTTAACACAGTCAACTAAATTAGTAGGCTATTCGACTGAGAAGCAATCTGATATAACAGAAAACTATAAATAAACAGAACACGAATTGTTCTAAGACTTTTGATGATCTGACATTTTCATTTTCCTGTTTCAGATTGAATTCTCTATTTTAGAAGCTCAAAGAATTCACCAAGAAGATGGTGGTGATGTTTCTTGAGAGAGATTCAAAGGGAGGAGTCAATTGCGCTCACTGCTTGATCATAATCTGCACAAAGAAGGTGCTTCTTGTTTGATCCTGAAGGCTTGACATCCTGTTAAGACTACTGCATTTGATTGAAGGCTTGGCAACCTATGAAGTCTGTTGTGATAGGCTTGACCTCCTGTGAAGAGTGTTGGTTACACATGAAGGATTGTTCGACATGGGTTCAGATTGCAGAAGAGGGTATTCTTGCTGCAATTCTGGTTTTTGTGTGCAGCTATATTTTGGTTTTGGGTTAAAAAGGAGATTTATATTTTTGCGTGGTGCTTCTATAAATTCCTTGTTGTAAAAACCGCAACCATTATAGTGCACTTGCTTCCCGGATTGGAAGGACACTGGATGTAGGCATTGTTGGCTGAACCAGTATAAAAACCAGTGTTTGATTTTCTCTATCCCTGCACTCTTTATTTCCAGTCGACTTTATCTGCTCTGCTGTCAACTGCGTTTTTCCGCTGCATTGAATTTTCAATTACTTGCATTTCAAGAAAGATAGAAAAGCTTTGCATTTTGCCATAAAGATTGCGAAAAGATTTTGTTTTTGAACTAACACCAATTCACCCCCTCTTGGTGTAAAACAAAGCCAACCTGTTTCCTAACAATAAGTGTTTTGAAAAGTTGAGTTACATTCTGTTTTGCTTGAAGCAAAGTTCTAAGTTTGAGGTTGTGATAACGGTTGAAAATACCGTTATCTGTGATGTAATTTTGAGACTAAATGCACCCTTTTCTGCTTAGAAACTTGCTTGAAATAATATTTTTTCTAATAAGTTGTGTGAATAAGAGAGTTAAGGTTGAATTTGATGTTTTTATGACTCAGTTCCCTTGTGTTGGCAGGAAATAAGTTAATATGGAAAACAGAGCAGATGTGCTAAGGAGATGGAGCTCAGAAAGGCCTGGAACAACACCAGAAGGGAGGAGAGCACGAAGCTTGGGCGCCTATTTTAGGGCACTGAGCACCACTTTTCTTGCAGAGCCACCCCTGAGTGAAGCTGAGCGTCAATTTGAGTATCGCGCGACGCTCGGGCGTCTTAAGTGTGGCACTGAGCACTAGCGATATGGGCGGGGGCCATGATTCTGTTTTGTTTCCGCTCTATTTAAAGGATCCAGACGCCCTAGGTTTTGTATCTTTGGCAGAGGAGGCGCAATGTTCGGGCAAATTGACAAGTGTACTAAGTTGCACAAGTAATATAAAATGGTAAGACTAAGTATCGTATCACAGAGGACTCTTGATGCTGAACAGTTGTGTGAAAACAAGATTATTTAAGACTTAAAATAAAAGAGATCATGGATTGTATTGCAAAAGGAATAAAATAAAACAAAATAAATTTGATCAGTAGCAAAAGAGCACAGATGAATGAAGGTTGATTAATATGAGATGAGTATGTTGTTGGGGTTAGATTTCACCAAGTTCTCTCTCATGTATATAAGAATTCTTCTTTATTCATAAATGCCAACGTCCCTCACTAAAACACTTAAACCCGATCCCTTGGTAAGTAAGCCTGTCCCTAATTACCAGTTCATACAATTCCTAGCATTCCTGGTAAAAAGATCTGAAGATCAAGAGGTTAAGACGACTAAGACTCATACCCTCATCCATGAGCAATATAACCCTTAGGAGTAATTCAACAAGGACTTGAATTGTAAGGAACCTTCCGGCACTCATGCAACTCACAGATAATGCTATTGTATAAGAAAGAATAAAGCAGATGAATTACTCTAACAAATAATGAAATAAAGCATATGAATTAAGAATCAATTCAAATACATGAGAGTTTACAAGGTTACATCATTCCCCAACAACAAATAGAAATTAGTTCCCCATAGACATGAGGGAACTCTATGAATAATGGAAGAAAAGAGAGAATGGAAGACTAAGAATTAGCTAAGAGTGTACCGTTATGCTCTCTTCTGCCAGGGATGCTAAACCTAGAGCCCTAGGGTCCTTTAAATAGTGTCAGACGGGTCCCAAAGTGCGGCCCGATCCGAAAGAATCAAATCAGAGCAGAATCAGGGCCCGATCCACGTGAAATCACGCTCAAGCGTCGCAGGGAGCTCGCCCAAGCTTGAATTGAGGGTCATGTGAGGCTTGGGCGCTAATTTTGGTCGCGTACACTTTGGGCGTCTGTCGCCCGGGCGTCGGGTCCGTCGCCCGGGCGACCAATGTCGATTTGGAACTCGCTGTTTTTCCTTCCTGTTGCCTGGGCTTTGGGTTTTCTCCCTTCTTGGTGCCTTTTTGACCTCTTTTGAGCTCCATCTTCTTGGCTTTTCACTTCTTCATCCAGTATTTCTTCAATCTCTATCAAAGCAAGGGGAATTTGTTAGAAAACTGTTAAAATCAACCTCAACTCTCTTATTTACACAATTTACTGAAAACACATGAGTTCAAGCAAGTTTCTAAGTGGAAAAGGGTGTTTTTAGTATCAAAATCAAATAGCAAATAATAATGTTTTAATCCGTTATCACAACCTCAAAGTTAGAACTTTGCTTGTCCTCAAGCAAATAAAATTCAACTCAGCTTTTCAGAACAATCACTACAATGACTCAACCTTTTTCAAAGACTTTTTCAAGACAAGAAATCACTTTTATCAATTTCAGCATAAGATTTCAGTCAAGATGTGCAGATGTTTCAATGCATTTTCAACAGGTGCTATCTTTAAGAGTGATCAATCAACCAAGCAGAGATGCAATCAGAAATTCAGAGAACTATTCCTCACCAGGGAAAGTGTTTCACTCAAGCACTCAAATATATATCTCTCAAGTATTCAAAAGTGTCTCACTCAACTCACAGGTGTATGGTGTGGTGTTTCTCTCTGTTGTCACAATGTCACACAAATTAATTTTTCCTTTCATTTAACCACAATCAAACAAACTCACAAAGAGGTTGTCATCACAAGGGCTTTTCATGGCTTGTAACCTTGCTGGGCTAAGAAGGAAATTGGTTTTTCTGGTCAACAAAGTTCCTTTAGTTAAGAGAGACATTTATGAATTTATCCTTCAAGAACAACTCTCTTATCCTTTTCCCAGCCTTCCCTTGCAGTGAGCTCTTTCTTTTTCTTTTTGAATTTTTTCTTTTCTCACTTTTTCTTTTCTTTTGCCTTTTTCTTGCTTTTCCTTTTGATTGCTCACTGCCTAGAAAGGTGGTTTGTTTCCTGGTAACCCCAAACTTGAACCTTTATCAGTACCTCATCAAATGTTCTCAACTTAACTCAAGGTAAAGATTTTTCAAAAAGGTTTTTCAAGACATATCAGGCTCAAGGTTCAAAGGTTAGAACAAATTGTTCTCTTTTCAGTGGGAAAAAATATTTTGAAGGCCAAAAGAATAAGGGATAACAAAAGATGGCCTTGATCATATGAAACCTGTAGGCAAGTAGTTCGTTCAATCACAAAATATTTGGGCAAAATCATTCATGCTTCCAAAGTAACAACATTTATTTAAAAACAACTCTGAAGCTCAAAACTCACACGGGTAAAATCACACGTTCTCAAATTCAGAAAAACAACCTGCTCAGTATTTTAATCAGTATCTCAAGCACCTGTCTCACAAATTTATCATCACGATCATCTCAACTTCAATCAAACACTAGAATTTTCAAAAAGCAAAACTTATCACATAAAACAGAGCACAGTTGAATCAAAGCAGTTCAGTTCATTCAAGCAGAACACAATAAAAATAAATTAAAATAAAATAGACAAAAACAAAAATTAAAACAAAAATAAAAATTAAAAGTTCAGAGAACTGGGTTGCCTCCCAACAAGCGCTTCTTTAATGTCACTAGCTTGACCCAATCTCCATCATAGCATCCATCAATAGATGCTAATCTTCCATGGTGTCCCTCAGTACATACCAATCTTTCTTATCTTCATTGGCACCCATCGGTAGATGCCTAATCACCTAACATCCATCAGTAGATATCTAGTCACAATCCTCTTCCGTAGCAGCATCCATCAGTAGATGCTATCTCAAACTCTTCCAGCATCTATTAGTAGATGCGAATCTTTCTCATCAACATCCTTCAGTAGATGTTGATTTTTCTCTTCTTCATCAACATCCATTAGTAGACACTGTCAGTACTGCCATCAGAAGCAGCGTATAACCTAAAAAAGAACTCAAACACACAAAAACAAAATCAAATCCAAACCACACAAATAAAAAAATAAAATAAAATAAAATAAAATAAAATGAAATAAAATAAAATCAAATCAAATAGAATAAAATAAAATAAAATAAAATAAAATAAAGTGAAATCAAATAAAATCAATCAAATCAAATCAAATTAAAACAAAAAAATAAAATAAGATAAATGGAATAAAATAAAATCAAATCAAATCAGATAAAATAAAATAAAATAAAATAAAAAAATAAAATAAAAAAATTAGGAACTGGGTTCAAAATATTTTTTTCTGTTTTTTGAATTTTTTTAGGAACTTAGTATACCAGGAACCTGTTGCAGTGTCCTAATCATAGGAACTCTAATATCCAATTTCTTGAAGATATCCATGAAACGCTCAAACTGTTTTTCCTTTTTCTTCCTATAATCCTTCTTTGGGTGAGGAGGGGTTTTTTCATATGATTCTTTCTTTTTGCTTTCATCCTTCCCCTCTCTCTTTTTCTCCTTGGGACACTCCTTAGGGCACAAAGGACTTTTCTCAATTTTTTTCTCTTCTCAACTTCTTCCTTTTCTACCTCTTTCTCTTTCTCACTCAAATTTTCTTCTTTTTCTCTCTCTACTTTTATCTCATCTTCTTTCTCTTCTTCTTCTTGCTCTTCATCGCTCAAACTCTCTTCTTCTTTTCTCTCTATTTTTCTCTCATCCTCTTTTTCTTTTTTTTCTCTTTCCTCATTTGGGACTTTGTCACTTTCAATGACAACCTCTTTGCATTCTCTTTCAGTATTAAGATCCCCCAACATCTGCATTAGGAGGTTAAACTGTGTCGTCATCCTTTTGGATGCCGCTTTAATGTTTCTCCGACTTTCGAGGGATCCTTGTAAGAACTCCTGGAGGGCCTCCTCAAGCTTTGTAGTGCTATTAGGTTGTGGTGGACTAGTGAATAGTCCTCCATCTTGCTCATATTGACTTTGATTTGTGCTTGGGTAACATTCCCACCAGTAGTCGGAATCCTCTTAGTAGAATTGCATCCTGTTAGATCATATTGTGAGGCCTGCACAAAAATTCTAGAGAGAGATTGTTAGTGATAAATAAAAATTAATAATAAAAATTTGGGGGTTGAAAAATAAAAGTAAAAATGGAAAATTAAAATTTGTGGAATAAAACAAAATAAAATAAAATAAAGCAGAGCCATATCGCTAGCGCTGAGCGCCACTTTTCTTGCAGAGCCACCCCTGAGTGAAGCTGAGCGTCAATTTGAGTATCGCGCGACGCTCGGGCGCCCTAAGTGTGGCGCTGAGCACTAGCGATATGGGCCGAGGCCTTGATTCTGTTTTGTTTCCGCTCTATTTAAAGGATCCAGACGCCCTAGGTTTTGTATCTTTTGCAAAGGAGGCGCAATGTTGGGGCAAATTGGCAAGTGTACCGAGTTGCACAAGTAATATAAAATGGTAAGACTAAGTATCGTATCCCAGAGGACTCTCGACGCTGAACAGTTGTGTGAAAACAAGATTATTTAAGACTTAAAATAAGAGAGATCACGGATTGTATTGCAAAAGGAATAAAATAAAACAAAATAAATTTGATCAATAGCAAAAGAGCACAAAGATGAATGGAGGTTGATTAATATGAGATGAGTATGTTGTTGGGGTTAGATTTCACCAAGTTCCCTCTCATGTATATAAGAATTCTTCTTTATTCATTAATGCCAACGTCCCTCACTAAAACACTTAAACTCGATCCCTTAGTAAATAAGCCTGTCCCTAAATACGAGTTCGTACAATTCCTAGCATTCCTGGTAAAAAGATCTAAAGATCAAGAGGTTAAGACGACTAAGACTCATACCCTCATCCATGAGCAATATAACCCTTAGGAGTAATTCAACAAGGACCTGAATTGTAAGGAACCTTCCGACTCTCATGCAACTCATAGATAATGCTATTGTATAAGCAAGAATAAAGCAGATGAATTACTCTAAAAAATAATGAAATAAAGCATATAGAATTAAGAATCAATTCAAATACATGAGAGTTTAGAAGGTTACATCATTCCCCAACAACATATAGAAATTAGTTCCCCATAGACATGGGGGAACTCTATGAATAATGGAAGAAAAGAAGGGAATCGAAGACTAAGAAATTGCTAAGAGTGTATTGCTATGCTCTCTTCTGCCAGGGATGCAAAACCTAGAGCCCTAGGGTCCTTTAAATATTGTCAGACGGGTCCCAAAGTGCGGCCCGGTCCGAAAGAATCAAATCAGAGAAGAATCAGGGGCCGATCCATGTGAAATCACGCTCAACCGTCGCAGGGAGCTCACCCAAGTGTGAATTGAGGGTCATGTGAGGCTTGGCGCCAGTTTTAGTCGCCTAGGCTTCGGGCGTCCATCGATTTGGAACTTGCTGTTTTTCGTTCCTGTCGCCTGAGCTTTGGGATTTCTCCCTTCTTGGTGCCTTTTTGACCTATTTTGAGCTCCATCTTCTTGGCTTTTCACTTCTTCTTCCAGTATTGCTTCAATCTCTGTCAAAACAAGGGGAATTTGTTAGAAAACTGTTAAAATCATCCTCAACTCTCTTATTCACACAATTTACTTAAAACATATGAGTTCAAGCAAGTTTCTAAGTGAAAAAGGGTGCTTTTAGTATCAAAATCACATAGCAAATAACAGTGTTTTAATCCGTTATCACGCAACACACTCTTTCACTCTCTGGAGGCGGATTTGGATGCGGGAGGTTCCATCTTCAACTTTTAGGGTTTTCCTATCTCATTCTTCTCCATTGTTCATTTAGGTTCACCATGTCTATGGTGAACTAACTTTTATTTGTTGTTGGGTGATGATGTAACCTTGTGAACTCTCATGTATTTGAATTGATTCTTAATAATATATGCTTCTTTCATTAACTGTTAGATTAATTCATCTGTGTTTAACGCATGTGCTGTTTAACTCATTCATAGCGTGGTGTATGAATTGCATGAGTGTCGGGAGGTTCCTTACAATTCAGGTTCTTGTTGAATTACTCCCAAGAGCAGTATTTCTTAGGGATGTGGGTGTGAGTCTTGGTCGTCTTAAGCTCTTGATCCTCAGAATTAATTACTAGGGTTGCTAGGAATTGTATGGACTGGTAATTAAGGATAGACTTTCTTTACCGAGGGATCGTGTTTTAAGTGATTTAGTGAGTGACGTTAACATTAATGCATGAAGAAGAATTCTTATATACATGAGAGTGAACTTGGTGAAATCTAACCCCAACAACATACCCATCTCATATTACAAACAACAATCATTCATTGCTGTGCTACTCTTCTATTGATCAAACTGCATTCATATTTAATTTCTCTGCAAGTGCATTTGAAACCAATGATATCGTTCTGTCTAAGTCTTAATTAATCATGTTATGACACGACTGTCTTGTGCCGAGAGTCTCTTAGGACATGATACTTGGTCTTACCATTTTATAGTACTTGTACGATCCGGTACACTTGCCGGTGACTGATAACAGTTGAAAAGCCGTTATTTTCATGTGCTATTTTAGACCAAATTACTCCCTTTACTGCTTAGAATCAGCTTGAAATCAAACAAAACTCAATAAATGAGTCAGTCGAGAGTCAAAAGCTTCTTTTAGCGATATTATTCTTGTTTTGCATTGTTTTGCAACAATTTTGATGGAAATGAAGAATGAAGGTGAAGATAAAGGCCTTAGACTCAAGATAGAGGAAGAAAATCAAGAAAAGAAGAGTCTAGAAACCGCCCAACGGCAGAATTGTACCGCTGGGCGGCCAAATGCGAAGAGTTGGCACCAAGGCAACGACGCCTGACAATTTTGCGATAAGAGGCAAATCGCCGGGCGGTGGACCCCTGACGCCGGGCGGTAGCGCGATAAGAGGCAAACCTTCGGGCGGCAAAAGTGTGACGCCGGGCGGTTGCGTGTTGGGCTCAGACATGTTTTCTCTTGCATAACAATTAGATAATAAGGCAATTTAAACAAGAGGAGTAAATAAGAGAGAGCAAATTAGATGAAATTGTAAACCCCCAACAACTCCATTCATTCATACTCTTTTCTAGTCAATTGAATCAACATCATTGCATGTTATTTTCTGCTTTTGCATTCACCACAATTATTAATTTTTCTTTCACAAGTCTTACAATTTTGATTCACACGAACTATAAGGCCTTTCGAGTCTCATGGGAAGAACGATAATGGGTTTTACCATTTTTATTACTTGAAACGATATGGTACACTTGTCATTCAGTTAACAAGTTTTTGGCGCCGTTGCCGGGGACTCGAGGTTTGACTTATTTAGTAGTGTGAATTGACTGAATTTGACTTGTTTGTAATTATTTGTCTATACTTTTATTTTTATTGTGTTTTATTTTATTTTTTTGTAAAAGTGCTTTTAGGGGTATTTTTCTTGTGTATGCAGGAAGGGATACACACTAGAAGCAGGAAAGATCAGCAACCTCTTCTCGAGGGATTACTAGACAAGAGAGGGAGGAAAGTTATACATTCTGCATGTGAAAACTTTCTTTCTCCTGAAACAATCTTGCAATCTTCACCAGAATTTTCTGCACAAGGTAGAGAGGAGATGGCGGACCAACCTCCTCCAAGACGCACACTGGGGGACTCAGCAAACACTGTGGGTCCTTTGAATTTCAACAGCATTGTCATTCATGCGGACAATACCACGAATTTGGTGATGAGCCCTGCGCTCATCCAGTTAGTTCAGAGCAACCAGTTTAACAGATTGTCAAATGAGAATCCCTACAAACATTTGACTATCTTTGGCGAAATCTGCAATACTGTTAAGATGACCGGAGTCTCGGATGAGAGGGTCAGACTTAGCCTATTCCCTTTTTCTTTGGGAGGAAGTGCCAAAGATTGGTTGCACTCATTTGCTGAAGGGACGTTCAGAAACTGGGATGCTTTGGCGAGACAGTTCGTCACCAGATTTTTTCCGCAGACCAAGATCATCAAGGGAAGCTCGAAATCTCCTCATTCAAGCAAGGGATGGAGGAAACTCTCGGACAGTCCTGGGACAGATTTAAAGGCCTGTTGAGAAAAACTCTAGTCCACGGATTCGACAAGACTTCTTATTTGCTCGCTTTTCTTAGAGGGCTGAATATTCAGTCTAAAATGATGTTGGATGCCTTGGCTGGAGGTAGTATTAATAGGAAGACTGAAGACAAAGCTTATGATTTGATCGAAGAGATGGCCCTAAATTAAGTTTCTCAAAGTGAGGGGGTGCACAGAAAGGAGGAATCTTGCATCTCCCTGCTAATGATGCAATGGCTGCGCAAAATCATCTTCTTAACCAAAAATTGGACAAGCTAACAAAGGTCCTTTCTGAACTTCCAATAGGGTTAAGAAATATTTCTCAGACTCAACAACTTTGCGACTTATGCGGTGGTGACCACATCAATGGTCAATGTGCTTTTCCTGAAGAAACACAACAGGATGTCAACTACATGGGGAATCAATTCTCGTTCAAGCAGGGTAATTTTAACCAAGGTAATTGTAGCCAAGGTTGGAAGAACCACCCCAGCATTGGACAAAATCAGAATAATTCTTCTGGGAAGGAGGAGGCTTCCGGCAACAACAACCTTCACCTTTATGGCAGCAGCTTAACAGAGACTGTCAGAGAATTAACTGACAGATTTGATAGATTTCTGAAAGTCTATGAGTCCGAAAAAGCAAGTGACCAAGTTAGTTTTAGAGCGTTGGAGAAACAGATTGGGCAGCTGTCAAAAAGGGTTGACACCACAGAGAAGAATCGGTTTCGGGCTAACACCGAGGTTAACCCCAAAGATGAGTGCAAAGTTGTAATGACAAGAAGTAAACGGAAGCCAGCAGAGGAAATAATTGAAATTGAGAGCAGCGAAGATGAAGATGAGAAGATGATTTGTAATGATAAATTTAAGGAGCAGAAAAGCTGTGAAGAGAACATGGAGAGAAAACATAAGAGTCACCAAGAGTCATTCCGAGAATTTTTAATCAGGTGACTGTTATTCATGGAGCGTTTCCACAAATGCCTGAGTATGATAAGAGGGTCAAATACGATCTTCGTGAGATAATTGATCTTGATGAGTAAGAAGAAGAACAGGCACGAATTTTTAAACCAAGGAAGAAAGACCATCCACAAAAATTGAAGGATTTAGGGAATTTAACTCTTCCTTGTGTGATCAATGATGTGGATATAGGGAGAGCTATGATCGATTCAGGATCTAGTGTTAATTTAATGTCTTTCAGTGATTTCAAAAAGATTGGAGGGTTTAAATTAAAACCAGCTAACACTACCCTGACAGTGGCAGATGGATCCATAAAAAAACCTGTTGGTATAGTGGAAGACGCAATTGTGCGAATTGAGGAGTTGGAATTTTTGGTTGATTTCATAGTAGTGGATATGGTAAAACAGATACTTATGAAATCATCGAAGCAATTCAAGACATGGAAAAATGATAAATCAGCTCAAGAGGTGAATAAAAAACAATAGAACCTCATAGATGCACTCTATCAGTGTTTCTCTCAAGTGTTTAGGGTAAACAATGTCAACTCAATGCACTCAAGAAAGCAAGCAAAAACAGACTTGGCAAGTCTCTAATATCAACACTCAAAACATATGCATGTTCAAATCAAAAGGTATTTTATGCATGTAATGGGGCCAAGGGTAAGGGAGGATATAATATGGATGAGAAGCTATAAACCAAAAGAAATAGAGGAGCAATGGGGAACAAGTGTAAACACAGTCAAATAACACCTAAAACCTCTAATTCAATCCTCTTCTTAACTCCATTATTCACAAATTTTTCTCTATTTTTCTCATTTTTCTGTATTTTTTTTCTTTTTTCTTTTTTTGTTCATCTTGTCTCTTTTCTTTTTTCACTATCTAGGACACAACTCTAAGAGGCAAGATACACAACATATTCACACAATCAACCAAGAAGAGGAACCAACTAGCCAACTTATCAAAATCCCCAAGGAGACCACACTTGTTCCCAAAACACTTCCAAAGCTCCAAAATTCCCTAAGGTTAAGGTAATCATGGTTTTTCACTTAGGGCTAGTGGATGAGCTTCAAAACAAAGAAATGGGGAAAGTATAGGCTCAAAGGGACTATCAAAGGATCAAAATAGGGTAGGCTCATCTGGCTAGAGAGGCTCAAGAACAAAATTGCCTTTATCACTTCCAATCATACAAAACTGTACACAAGACAAAACAAAAGCTACCTAGAAAACAAATAATTTAACACAAAAAACAACAACTAACAAAGAAAATAAAACAACAACTAACAAAGAAAATAGAAATCTCCCCCAATAGACCACACTTAAACTACACAATGTCCTCAACGTGTCTCAAGCATAAGATCATAATTCAGAACAATTAACAGATCAAGGCCAAGTGCAATAGAAGTGAGGAAAGGAGGAGAAGGGAAAAGAATACTCCCCTGGTCATGGTGGAAGTTGCCAATTTTGGACTTGCAGGGAGATATCTTCCACCACTGGATTCAACAAGGAAGTCTTGAGGAGGAATTGCTTCAGTCTCCAAATTTGATCAAGGAGGGAGATGTCCTCCACAGCTGGATCTAAGAAGAAGTGATTGTTGATGAGCGGGTTCAGTTGGTGCCTATTGATGTTCAAACTGTTGTGTATGCTGACACCCTTGTCTTCCACCGTGGGTGTGTGTTGGTCAAATTCATATGTACCTCCTGCAATAGGGTTAGTGCAATGTGGCTCCAAAGAAATGACATGCAGGGGTATAACCCCCAATCCCAGTGTAACAAGCTAACCCTCAGATATACTCTCAGAACATGAATCAATTCCAAATTTAGAAACAATATCAACTATAGGCTCAGATTCATGTTCAGTGCATGGAGAGGAAACATTCAGACAATATGGCAAAGGTTGTTTCTCATCATGCAAAGAGTGGAAATGAAAAGCATGCTCATCAACATCATAATCATCAACATACCCCTCATCAACAAGAAAATCAATCACAGGTATGTTTACCTCCACTTCCCTGAAAGTTGGTAGAGTGGTGGAAGGTGAAGCTAGTCTACCTATCTCAAAAGTGTTGCTAATATCTGCCTGGTCCTCCAATTCTTCATCAGTTTCCTCAGGTGCAAGAGTGGGGGCATATGAGTGTGGGAAAGTAGGTGGCATAGTAGTAAACTCATGACTTTCTCCCCATCTCCTATGTGGATGTCACTAACATCATCTGGAAGCTGAACAGCCTGAAATGTGATTCCTCTGAAACATAAGACTGTTCCTTAGTGAGCTGAGTAGCCATCTGCCTTATCTGATCAGTCAAACTCTGAATGAAAGCCCTAGTCTCTTGCTGGAACTGAATGTTCTGCATGGCTATCTGCCTCAGTAACTCCTTCAATGTAGGCTCAGAAGTAGTGGAAGGATGAGAAGTTGCTTGGGCAAGCTCATGAAGCTCCAACTGCTGTTGTTGCTGGACAGGGGGAGGCACACAAGTACTCTGGAATGGTGGTTCTTGATATTGAAGCTGTAAAGTACCATACCATCCCAGGTTAGGATCATTCCACCCAGGATCGTTGCTATATGCATCAAAATGATGCTGAGTAGGGCGGAATCTTTCCAAAAACCGATGCTTAAGATCTTCCCAATTGGCTTTGAATTATGGAGGAAGATAATAAAGCCATCCCCTTGCTGCTTCTTCTACTGAATGTAGGAATGCCTTTAAGAAAATCTGATCATCAGGGAAATGTGGAGGTTTCATTTTAGACCAAATGCCTTGGAACCTCTCCAAATGTCTGTGTGGGCACTCACCTGCAGAACCATAAAACCTAGGCAGCAAATCTATCAGTTTAGAGGTGAGAACGCAATAAACATCATCCTCATTAAGTGAAACTAGCTCCCAAAGAGCGCTCTCAGGAATGAGAGGATGAGTCACATTGTTCTCAACATAGAAATCAGTAGAATATGCATGAGAAGCAATATCAGAGTTAGATGCAGAAGGAGAATCAAAGTCATGGACATAGGCAGAAGAAACAATGTTCACAAAATCAAAATAGGTAGACATGTAGAAAGAAGGGTGAAAGAAGAATGCAATGAGAATATGCAACTAAAGCTACCTAAATGCAACACACATAACTGATGGGATGTCGCAACCCACACAAATTAGATGTGCAAAAATAATGCAGTATAGCTAGGAAGTGACTCCTAGGTCGTCTCTCAAGGACCAATTTTGCGGTTCGGAATCGAGTCTAACACAAAGTGGGGGGGGGGGGGGTTTGAAAGTTTGTGATTGATGCAGAAAAAGTAAAATTAAATCGCGGATGAAATTAAATCAAAACGCAAATGTAAAAACGTAATTTAATTAAACCAAAACGAAATTAAATGCAACAAAACATTTTAGCATGCATTAAAATTAAATTAAAACAGTAAAAACGAAATTGCTACAGTAAATACGGACTGCTACAGTAAAATACGAAATACAAAAAATAGAAAATATGAAAATACAGAAAACAGTAAATACAGAAACAGTAAAAATTAAAAACAGTAAAACAGAAAATAAAATTATGGCAGTAAATAATAACAGCAGTACAGAAATTAAAGGAATTCAAAAACAGAAATTAAATTAAGACAGAAATAGTAAAAACAGAAAAAACAGAAAAATAGTAAATACGGAAAACAGAAAACAGTAAAAATAGAAACAGTAATTTAAAAGTACAGAAACAGAATTGTTACAGCTTAATACAGAAAATAAAATTGAAGACATAAAATTAAAATAACAGTAAAATAAAAACATAACCAAAATTAAAATTGCAAGAAAAATAAATGGCAAGGAAAACTAACCGTGTATGGAAATAAAGTGATTGTGAAAATTAAACAGTGCATGGATTAACAAATTAACATGACAGTAGTTCAACCAAAGCCTTAGTAAAAAGAAATGCATTAAACTGAAATTGAAAAAGAGTAGAGTTTGGTTCCAGTAACAACACACTTAAAAGAAAAAAATGGAAAATTGCAATGGTGTTTCTGCTCCTCTCAGTAACGAACCGAGAGAGGGAGCTCTCCTCTTCTCTCCCTCTGCCAAATTCCTTGCATTAGGTGCCTTTTTATAGGAGAGAATTTGATGTGCGTGGGCCTTGAGGGAGAGCTGCTGCTTCCTCACATAACTCCAAAGGCGGCTGGTTGAGGATGTCATTGTAGACGTCACAAGCACTTCATTTTCTACGTTGCAGCTTCTAGATGAAGAAATAAGTTGGACATTTCTGAAGTGCACAAGGGCCACACACCTTCCACCTGCTGGACCTACCATTTTATTTTTATTGGCTGCTTGCTGCCAAGGTTTTTCTCTAAGTAAAGTTTCCAAAAGGAAACAATTCTATTGTGGGCCGCTACACCTCCTAATAAAACTTCTTTTGCTGCCAGGTGGGGTTCTCTTTTCTTTTCCTTCCAGCGCATCCTTTTCCAAGTGTTAAAATAAAAACCTTGGAGCTCACAAGTGAACGTGTGCTGCATATGTAAACTACATCACGTCAAGTCCAAGTTAATCAAGCACGAGACCTACAGCCCCTTATCTTTAATTGTAGCATGCTTTCCATTTTTGCGTCTGCTGCAGCTCCTTTTTATTCCACATTCCTTAAACATCCCTGGCAGCTGGATGATGAAACATATTTGACGTGGATGAGCTGCCCTTCAAAAGCCCATGGTCCGTGAGCATGCTTGATGATTGTTGAAGGTTGTTGGAACGTGTCCAAGCTGCTGGAACATTTAAATGCAGAGTGAAGTTGACGTTGCTGCAAGCTTTGGCTGCCATGTGCCGTGTTAAATAAATGAAACTGCACCGCTTCTTGTGTTTGAACAACGTTGGATGGGTGAAGATGAATGGGTTGTTGGTTGAAGAATATAAGTGCAGCTGTGTTGCTTCATCTATTGATGTTACGTTGGCTTTGGACTGCACTTCTTCTTCCAAGCTTGCTGGACTGCAGCTGCTGGTTGTGAAGGTTGCTACCTTCTCAAGGTTGGACGTTGTGTTGCTCTTGAATAAAGGATGCAGCTGGACCGTGGATTCATTGTGGGCTGCTTCTGTGATGCTCCAAGCGTGCTGCAGCGTGGTGTTTGCATGGAGAGAGATGGACCAAGACCGTGCATCTCAATAGAAGATGGATTCTCCAACAATTCTGTACGTGGCAGTTGCACTCTCTTGCTGGACCGTGTGATGTTTTCCTTGGATATGGCAACTATTTTTTTTTCTCTTCCAAACGGTGCCCCAAAGCTGTTGGACGTGAGCTCCAACTGGGTGAATCAAGTGAGCTCTTCACGTGGGCTGTTGCTTCCTTCAAAGATGTGATGGTGCTTGTTGCAGATATTGGGCTGCTTCATGCAACGTGGAATGAAGACTTGAATGGGTACGTTTGCTGCCAATCTTTCAAAGCTAGACGTGGCTGCACTATGTGAAGAAATGTTGCATGCAGCTGCTATGCATTTGTAGATGTGTAAAAGGATGCTCCTGGGCTATGCTTCTTTCACACGCCGCCCACAACAAGTATAATTGGATAGAATGTGTGGGTGGGGCTGCTGTTGTACGCATTTCCTAAGTGGATGCTGCACCAAAATTCTTCTACTGTCCGTGTGCATTGATGGTTGGACCTTGTGATCTCTTTTCTCAAGCTGCAGCAATTTGTTCAAGTGTGGGCCGTGACATGCTTTGCTCTCCAATAAGTGCAGCGTTTTTTTCTTTTAATTTTGAGCAAAATGAATGCACCCAATTTTTCGTATAAGACAAAAGTTGAAAACTAAATGCATTGGAACATGATTTTGCTCTTTCAATTGCTGCACCTAAAAACCAAGTAGGACATGATGCATGGCCCAATGAAAGCTTGACATCTTTTTTTATATTTAATCACAAATACATGTGCATGGTGACATGTTATGGCCCACAGCAAAATGAATGCTATAATAAGACAAAAATTGACAACTCTTTGCATTGAAATATTGATTTCACGTGATATGCAACCCATTCATTCATTACACTTCTCCATTTTTTTTAATAGAATAATACTTTCCATGTGCACCCCCAAATTTAAAATGTTACACCCCCAAAGAATGAAAGTGACCATAGTACCCTTTTTCTTATTGGAGAGTCTTTAATTTATTTATTTTTCCTCTAATGTCTAAAATTGTATTTCCAAAATTTCCCTGAAATTAAAATTGCAAATAATTAGTTCAGAATATTCAAATTAACTAAAATAAGAATTTCCGATCAAATTAAGTTCAATTAGGAAAAACGGGAAAAAACCGGACAATTAAGCACAATTCCCTGATTAACTATAGCACAATAAACTAAGTGAAATCAGTAAAATATCGACTCATCAATAACACCACATACAAAACAGAACAAACACACTCACAACACAAGACAAAACACAACACATACTAACACAACAAAAGACCTAAAACCGAACCGTTGGTCCCCGGGAACGGCGCCAAAATTTGATGGGAGTCGCACCCCATGCAAATTTAATGTGCATAAAGAATGCAGTATAGTACTAGGAAGTGACTCCTAGGTTGTCTCTCAAGGACCAAATGTGGTTCAAGAATTAGGTCAAACACGAAGTGGGGGGGGGGGGTTGTTGAAAAGTTTATGAATGTGGATAAACAAAATCAAAACACGAATGCAAACAACAATGTAAACACATATGTAACCAGAAATGCAAACAGAAATGTAAAAACGGAATGTAAAAATGATTGGTCATTAACTGAATCACTATGCTTCCAATCACAGACTAATGACAAGTACACACTACTCTAATCCAAATCCAACACGAATCACCCAACTAAGCGAAGGCTAATTCGGTTTTCAGAATTGCAAACTAAGCGAATGCAACGCACAAATTTAATCAGTCATGCACTGCATAGTGTAATAAACTAAGCGAATATTTAACATCGATTAGGCAACTAAGCGTATACCTAATCGCAAGCACAAAACAGATTAAATATTGAGCCAAATTAGAGCAGCAGTATGACAATTAAAGTGAAAGAGTCTCATGAATAAACTACTCTAACCTCTAATCGAGCACAGCTAACCGACTAAGCGAAGGTAAATCATGCTATCATAATCACGAACTAAGCGAACGCAATACATCTATTCCATCCAATCTGTTTTATACAAATTGATCAACTAAGCGAAGATGCAATCACCAACTGGGCAACTAAGCGTATACCCGTTGCAAGAACACAGTCAAATTTCACAAAATGTCAGGCAGAGCAGAATAAACATAAAGATAGTCTGAGAAATCTCAGGGAAACAAAGTAATTTTATCAATGACGAACCCGACTAACCTAAACTAACATGACAGTTAAATTATCACTACCAAACATACTAAATAACATTAAAGTAAATGAAAATATTAAACCCAACACTACAAGAGACAAATATCCAGACATAATTAAAACGATTAACATCCAACACTCAATTAAATCTACCAAGAGAAATGAAAATTAAAAATGCTTCCAAAAGGCACTCTCTAACCGTGACACCTATTCGCTAACCTCAAGCCAACAACGTCCCATCCTCCCTCCAAAGTGATTTGCTTGCAACTTGAAATACAAACTAAAGTGTAAAGAGAATCCTCTTTCTCGGCTAAGCTAGAACCAAAGGCACATTGATGTTCTCCTTTCCAGCACGTGAATTAATGCATAAAAGTAAAAAGGAAAAAAATGCTTTTCTCTTCTTAGAAACCAATAAACATACGCTGCATCCCAATGCTTAAACACAAAATACATTGCTCATACAATAGGGTCCATGACTCCTTCTTCTAAAAGCCAAAAGCAATTTAATAAAATTCTCTCCTCCAATCATCAGCAAACCGTGACAGTGCTCCAACCACCAACTCTCATCCAATCTATTACCGTCTGCACCCCTTTTCACATTTTTCTAAAAGAAAACAAATATAATAAAAGCTGTTGGAATCAAACATTAATTAAAAGATGCATCAACCAAATTGAAAGCAACACGTTGAATGTAATGAAACAAAACGAATCAACATTTTCTTCTAAAATGTAACATTATGAGCTCTTTTGCTAACATTAAAATCAACAAAACCTGAGAGAGTGGCGGCTGCTAGCTAGCTAAGGTCGTGTCCTCTCCATTCTCGTTCATCCAAAATCCAACAGTAAAAACATGGTTCAAGAAAAGCTCTCTAAAAATGCCAAAAACCCCCAGAAGTTTGAAGTGTGACGGCTGGTAGCTCTCACCAAGGCCGTGTGTCTCTAATAAAATGGGTGGGGTACATCCCAAAAAGAAACCCTAGGGTGGTGCCATGTGTCTTACAACTTTGGGCCTTTCACAATTTTGCCAACAATGGCCCATTGTGCATAAGTTTAATTAAAACTTTCTAGACTACTAAGTTACAATGTAATTAAAATTGAAATGCCTTATTGTAGAGTCTTTAATGACTTTGCCTCCTTCGTAATGCTCCAAAATATATCTCCAAAATTTTCCCTGCAATTAAAAATGCAATTAATTAGATCAAAAAATTCAAACTAATTAAAATAAGAATTTCCAATCAAATTATGCACAATTAAGAAAAACGGAAAAATACCGGACATTTAAGCACAATTCCCTGATTTATTTTAGCACAATAAACTTAATGTAGTCAAGAAAATATCGACTCATCAATGTGTTAGTCGACATTGTAGATTGCATATTCGACTGTGTATTGATCTGTTTTGGAATTCTGTTATTCTTACACGCTCCAACGGCTATATTTTCAAAAGTTAGTTAAGCATTGATGACTTGGTCAACTGTATTGAATGTGTGTTGATTTTTGTTGACTGAGGAACCTATGTGTTGACTGTCTGTTATAACTATTTTAATACAATCGACTGAATTCATAGGCTATTCGACTGAGAAGCAATCTGTTTAACAGAAAACTATAAATAGACAGAACACGAGTTATTCTGTGACTTTTGATGATCTGACATTTTTATTTTCCTGTTTCAGATTGAATTCTCTGCTTTAGATGCTCCAAGACTTCTCTAAGAAGACGACGATGATCTTTCTTGAGAGAGATTCAAAGGGAGTAGTCAATTACGCTGCCTCCTTGATCATAATCTGCACAAAGAAGGTGATTCTTGATTGATCTTGAAGGCTTGACATCCTGTGAAGACTGCTACGTTTGACTGAAGGCTTGGCAACCTGTGAAGTCTGATGTGATAGGCTTGGCAACCTGTGAAGTGTGCTGTGATAGGCTTGGCTTCCTGTGAAGAGTGCTGCTTACACGTTCAGGATTGTTCAACGTGGGTTCAGATTGCAGAAGAGGGGATTCTTGCTACAATAATGGTTTTGGGTGCAGCTATATTTTGGTTTTGGGTTAGAGAGGAGATTATATTTTTGCGTGGTGCTTCTATAAATTCCTTGTTGTAAAAACCACAACCATTATAGTGCACTTGCTTCCTGGGTTGGAAGGACACTGAATGTAGGCATTGTTAGCCGAACCAGTATAAAAACCAGTGTTTGATTTTCTCTATCCTTGCATTCTTTATTTCTAGTCGACTTTATCTGTTAAGCAGTCAACTGTGTTTTTTCGCTGCATTGAATTTTCATTACTTGCATTTCAACAAAGAAAGCTTTATACTTTGTATAAAGATTGTGAAAAGATTTTGTTTTTAAATTAACACCAATTCATCCCCCCTCTTGGTGTAACACGAAGCCTACCTGTTTCCTAACAATTGGCACCAAAGCTGGTTTTCATAAGATATTTGAAAATTTAGTTGACTCTGTTTTTATTCTATTCGACTGAAAAACCTGGGGATGGCTTGCTATTTTCAAACTTTTATTGAAGGTGCTTCAACAAACTGACCACCTCTGTTTGCTGGTGAAAATTACCCTTTTGGTGAAAATTACCCTTTTGGATGCCACTTTAAATGGTCCTTATGTGCCTACAAAAACTGTTGATAGTGAAATTGTTTGAAAACCTTTTACTGAGTGGACTGCTGATGGAAATAGAAAAGCTCAGTATGATGGAAATAGAAAAGCTCAGTATAATCGGTAGAACCCGATATCGTTCTTCCTTAGAGACTCGAAAGGCCTTATCTTTCGTGTGAACTAAAATCGTAAGACTTGTAGAGAGAAAAATTAATTGTGTGGAATGCAAAGATAGAAAATAAACATGCAATGTGTTGATTCAGTTGACAAAAAAAGACCGTGGATGAATGGAGTTGTTGGGGGTTTACAATTTCATCTTATCCTCCCTCTCTTATCTATTCCTCTTGTTTAAATTGCTTTGTTATCTCATTGTTATGAAAACTTTCTTGGCCTACCCTTAGCCCGATCCCTCAGTGAAAAGAGCCTATTACTAATTACCGGCTAGCTATCCCTAGCCTCCCCTAGCAACTAGCAATGCATTACCGAACAGAAGCAAAAACAATTGACTGTCCTACCTCCCTATCCCTAGGTGGTATTTCATTGATCAAGGAATTTCTCACCAGTTCATGACATTACTGTACATTCCCGTATCAATAAAGACAAACAACAATTATCGAATGAGTTAAATGATAAAAGCTTTAAGCGCAGATGAGAACCCCACAATTGATAATTAAAGCATATGAAAATCATATAAATAAACAAGAGTTTCAATAAAAGAGAGTTTCAAAAGATTACATTGTTTCCCCCAACAACAAAAAGGGTTTAGTTCACCATTGTCATGATGAACCAAGATGAAAATAATGGAAGAGCAAACCCTAAATAGGATGAAAAGGAGCCTAAGCATCCAAGAGATCTTCTCCAGAGAATGGGAATTAGGTCTGGCCGCCCTCTTCTGTCAAAAGAATGAGAAGGAAATTGCACTAGGGCTATTTATAGTTGAGGAGCGTCACAGAAAACAGGCCCAAGCCAACCAGGCAACCGTCCAGCGTCACACTTATGTCGCCCGGCGATTTGCCTCTTATCGCGCTACCGCCCGGCGTCAAGGGTCCATCGCCCGGCAGTTTGCCTCTTATCGCAAAACCGCCAGGCGTCCCTACCATGGTGCCATCTCCTCACACTTGGCCGCGCAGCGGTGTATTTCTGTCACTGGGCGGTTCCTAGACTCTTCTTTTCTTGATTTTCTTCCTCTATCTTTAGTCTAAGGCCTTCATCTTGAACTCCATTCTTTACTTCCATCAAAATTGCTATCAAACAATGCTAAACAAGCATAATATCGCTAAAAACAGCTTTTGACTCTCAACTGACTCATTTATTGAGTTTTGCTTGATTCTAAGCTCATTCTAAGCAGTAAAGGGAGTAATTTGGTCTAAAATAACATATGAAAATAACAGTTTTTCAACCGTTATCAACAGGCTTGGGACAGATTCAAAGGCTTGTTGAGGAAGACCCCAGTCCATGGGTTTGACAAGACCTCACATATACTTGCTTTCCTTAGAGGCCTACACACTGAGTCAAAGATGATGCTAGATGCTTCAGCTGGAGGCAATATAAACAGAAAGAGTGAAGATGAGGCCTACGAATTGATTGAAGACATGGCTATGAATGAAGTGATGCGAAGTGAAAGGGGTGTACAGAAAGGAGGACTTTTGCATCTCCCTACTGATGATGCTATGGCTGCTCAGAATCATCTCCTTACTCAAAAATTGGAGAAGTTAACAAAGGTCATTTATGAACTTCCAAAGGGGATAAGGAGTATCTCTCAAACTCAACAACTTTGTGATTTATGTAGGGTGACCATATTAATGGTCAATGTGTTTTTCCTGAAGAAATGCAACAGGAAGTCAACTAAGTGGGAAATCAATTCCAGTACAGGCAAGGTAATGTTAACCAAGGCAATTCTAGCCAAGGTTGGAAGAACCACCCTAGTATTGGACAAAATCAGAATAATTCTTCTGGGCAAGTAGGAAGCTTTCGGCAGCAACAACCATCACCTTTATGGCAGCAGGTGAACAGCTTGACAGAGACTGTCAGAGGCCTAAGTCACAAATTTGATAAATTTTTAAAAGTATATGAGTCTCAGCTAAACAGTAATCAAGCCAACTTCAGATCATTGGAGTCGCAAATTGGCCAGCTATCTAAATGGATAGAAACCACCGAAAAGAATTAGTTTAGGGCTAACACTGATGTTAACCCTAAAGATTAGTGCAAAGCTATTCTGACAGGAGATAAAAGGAAGGCAGAAGTGGAACCAATTAACTTTGAAAGCAGTGAAGATGAAAAAGAAGAAAGTGAGAAAGAAGAAGAAATCATTGAGTTAGATACTAGTGGAGGTGAAGAAGAAACGAGAATAAAAAGCAGTCATAATGGGACGTTTAGAGAAATTTTTTACCAAATGACTATAACACCTTTAGCAAATCAACAAATCCCTCCCTATTTTGAAAGAATTAAATACAACCTTGAAGATGAAATTGAACTCATTAATGAAGAAGAGAATCCTATTATTCAACCTCAGAAGAGGAATCATCCGCCTAAGGTAGAAGATCCAGGATGTTTAACACTATCATGTGTTCTGAATGATTTTGATGTAGAAGCCATGATAGATTCTGGATCTATAATCAGTATGATACCCAAGGATTTCTTCAAAAAAATCAGAGGGCTAGTATTGAAACCGTCTGGTCTTACTTTGACGATGGCGGATGGTTCTATAAAAGTACCACTTGGTATGGTGGAGGATGTTATTGTGTGAGTGGAGCAGTTAGAGTTCTTGGTAGATTTCATTGTCATGTACATGGAACCTGATGAAGAGATTCCTGTTATTTTGGGAAGACCCTTCATGGCAACTTCAAAAATGCTTATTAGTGTCTATGATGGAAGAATAATGATGAGAGACCAAGAATATTCGCTTCTTTATATTGGCTATGAGGAGAATGAGGTCAAAGTAAAAAAAAAAAAAAAGAGATAGACATGAGAAATCAGGGAGAGAAGCTGAATATGAAGATAGCACATCAGGTACTGATTATACTGACAGCTGTAATATTTTGCAGGTACCTGTGAGTAAAGAAAGAAGTACCATTCATCTAGAATCAAAAGAAGACCCATTCCGACTGAGCAGTAAAGTGAAATATAAGAGGAGAGAGTGGTATGAAAAGAGCTGAAAGAGAAAGGGGTGATGGAGATTGAAGCACCTAATAACGGTTGAAAAACCGTTATTTTCATATGCTAATTTGGAAAAAATTATGCCCTTTATTGCTTAGAATGAGCTTGAAATCAAACAAAACTCAAAAAATGAGTCAGTCGAGAGTCAAAAGCTGTTTTTAGCGATTTTATGCTTGTTTTCCATTGTTTTGCAGCAAAATTGACAGAAGTGAAGATTGGGAATAAAGATGAAGGTCATAGACACAAGAAAAGTGAGAAAATCAAAGCAAAGAAGAGTTTAGGCACCGCCCGGCGGTAGACCCCTACCGCCGGGCGGTTTTGCAGCACGAGGGAAACCGAAGGGCGGTAGACCCCTACTGCCAGGCGGTGGTTCGATTCAAGGTCCACCACCAGGCGGCAAAGTGTGACGTTGAGCAGTGGTCAGCTGGGCTTGGGCCTATTTTTCTACTGTGTTTCTCACCTATAAATAGCCCTGTTACGAATTTCAATTGATTCTTTTCGCAGAGGAGGGCAGCCAGACCTACTTTGCACTCTTTGGAGAGGATCTCTTGGATGCTTAAGCTCCTTTTCGTCTTTTCTAGGGTTTGCTTTCCATATCTTCCATTATTTTCATCTTGGTTCACCATAACTATGGTGAACTAAATCCTTTTTGTTGTTGGGGGAATAATTTAATCTTTTGATACTCTCGTTTATTGAAACTCTTGTTTGAATTATATGTTTTTCATATGCGTTTATTATCAATTGTTGGATACTCATACTGTGCTTAATGCCTTTATCATTTAACTCATTCGGTAATTGATCTTTGACTTTATTGATACGGGGACGTACAGTAATGGCACAAACTGGTGAGATTTTCCTTGGTTAAGCAATACCACCTAGGGATAGGGGAGTAGGACGACCAATTGTATTTGCTTATGTTTTTAAGGCGTTGCTAGTTGCTAGGGGAGGCTAGGTATAGCAAGCCGGTAATTAGTAATAGGCCCTTTTCGCCGAGGGATCGGGTTAAGGGGAGGCTAAGAAAGTTTATGCAATTGGATAATAACGCCGTTTAAACAAGAGGAGTAAAAAAAATAGAGAGGATTAGATGAAATTGTAAACCCCCAACAACTCCATTCATCCATTGCCTAAATCTCGTCAGTTGAATCACAGATTGCATATTTATTTTTTGTCATTGCATCCACCACAATTAATGAATTTTTCTCCGCAAGTCTTACGATTTTGATTCACGCGAACAATAAGGCCTTTTGAGTCTTATGGGAAGAACAATAATGGGTTTTACAATTTTTATTACTTGAATACGATTTGGTACACTTGCATATCTGCTAACAAGTTTTTGGCGTCCTTGCCGGGGACTCGAGGTTTGACTTATTCAGTAGTGTGAATTAACTGAATTTGACTTGTTTGTAATTATTTGTTTATATTTTTCTTTTGTTTGTTTTATTTTATTTTTCTGTAAAAGTGCTTTTAGGGGTATTTTCTCTTGTGTATGCAGGAAGGAGTACACACTAGGAGCAGAAAAGATCAACAACCTCTTCTCGAGGGGCTACCAGAGAGGAGAAGGAGGAGAGTTAATCATTCTCAACGTGAAAACTTTCCTCCTCCTCAGAGACGTACACTAGGGGACTCAACCAACACTGTGGGTCCCTTGAATTTCAACAACATTGTCATTCCTGCGGATAATGTAACGAATTTGGTGATGAGCCCTGCACTTATTCAGTTGGTCCAAAGTAACCAGTTCCACGGACTGTCAAGTGAGAATCCCTACAAGCATTTGACCATCTTTTGCGAAATTTGCAATACTGTTAAGATGGCCGGAGTCTCAGATGAAAGGATCAGACTTAGCCTATTCCCGTTCTCTTTGGGAGGAAACGCCAAGGATTGGTTGCACTCATTTGCTGAAGGGACATTCAGAAACTGGGATGCGTTGGCCAAACAGTTTGTCACCAGATTTTTTCCGCAAACCAAGATTCATCAAGGGAAGCTTAAAATCTCCTCATTCAAGCAAGGGATGGAGGAAACTCTCGGACAGGCATGGGACAGAATCAAAGGCCTGTTGAGAAAAACTCCAATCCACGGATTTGACAAGACTACTTATTTGCTTGCTTTTCTAGGAGGGCTTAACACTCAGTCAAAAATGATGCTGGATGCCTCAGCTGGAGGCAGTATAAATAGAAAAACTGAAGATGAAGCCTATGACTTGATAAAAGACATGGCTTTGAATGAAGCTTCCCAAAGTGAGAGGGGCGCACGGAAAGGAGGAATATTGCATCTCCCTGCTAATGATGCAATGGCTGCGCAAATCATCTTCTTAACCAAAAATTGGACAAATTGACAAAGGTCCTTTATGAATTTCCAACAGGGTTAAGAAATATTTCTTAAACTCAACAACTTTGCAACTTATGCAGTGGTGACCACATCAATGGTCAATGTGTTTTTCCTGAAGAAATGCAGCAGGATGTCAACTACATGGGAAATCAATTCCCGTTTAAGCAAGGTAGTTCTAACCAAGGCAACTCTAGCCAAGGTTGGAAGAACCACCCCAGTATTGGACAAAATCAGAACACTTCTTCTGGGCAAGTAGGAGGCTTCCGGCAACAACAACCATCACCTCTATGGCAGCAGGTGAACAGCTTGACGGAGACCGTCAGAGAATTAAATGACCGGTTTGACAAATTTCTGAAAGTCTATGAGTCTCAACAAGCAAGTGACCAAGCTAGTTTTAGAGCACTGGAGACACAAATTGGGCAGCTGTCAAAAAGAGTTGACATCGCAGAAAAAAACCAGTTTCGGGCTAACACTGAGGTTAACCCCAAGGATGAATGCAAAGTGGTGATGACGAGAAATAAAAGGAAGCCAGTAGAAGAAATAATTGAAATTGGGAGCAGTGAAGATGAAGAGGAAGAGATGGTTGGTAAGAGGAAGTGCAATAAGCAGAAAAATTACAAAGAGGAAGAGAAAAAGGAAAGGAAGCTGAAGAGTCCTTACGAGTTATTCCGAGAAATTTTCAATCAGGTAACTATCATGCCTGGAACATTTCCGCAAGTGCCTAAAGATGAGAAACTGAATGACCACCATCCTCGCAAGATAACTGGTCTTGATGAGGAGGAAGAAGATCAAGGACGGATCGTTAAACCAAGGAAGAAAAACCATCCCCAAAAATTGAAGGATTTAGGAAGTCTGACTCTCCCTTGTGTGATCAATGATGTGGATATAGGGAGAGCTATGATCGATTCAGGATCCAGTGTGAACTTAATGTCCTTCAATGACTTCAAGAAGATTAGAGGGCTAAAATTGAAACCAACATACACTTCCTTGACAGTGTCAGATGGATCCATAAAAAAACCTTTGGGTATGGTGGAAGACGCAATTGTTCGAACTGAAGAGTTGGAATTCTTGGTTGATTTCATGGTAGTGGATATGTTAAATGATGGAAGAATTCCATTAATTTTGGGAAGGCCATTTATGAGGACTTCTCAGATGACAATACATGTTTATGATGGGAAAATAGTGTTAAGAGATCATGACCAAGTGCTAGCCTATAAGGGATCTGAAGGAGAGTAATCCACAGATCCAAATATAAAAAGGCTAGAAGAGAAGCTGGCAGAGAAGAAAACACCACCGGTAATGATCATCTTAACAACTATACTATTTTGCAGGCACATGAGAAGGAAAAGACAGATAAAGGAAAGTCACCCCACTTAGAGGACAAAATATTTCCACGGGGTGTAGCTGTTATATACAAAAACAGGAAATTGATTGTCAACAGGAAGCTCAAAGAGGAAGGAATGGTGGAATCAGAAGGCCATATTCCTCTGCTATTCGCCAAGTAGAAAGACAAAAGCTGAGAAGGTGGGATGACGAAGATTCGAGTGTGAGGAAGAAGAGTTGATTGCTGAGAAGAACTTTTTTGTACTTTAAGAAAATTTTTATTTTTATTATTTTATTTTTCTTTTGAATATGTAAATTTTTTGAACAATTTTTGGGTAGCATCTACTGAGGGATGCTAAAATTTTGGTATCTATTGAAGGATACCCGGAAGGTACACCTACTGAAGGGTGTTGGACGGCTAGCATTTATTGAAAAATGCTAAACAGGTTTAGGTTAGGCTCGCGACGTTAAACAAGTGCTACTAGGAGGAAACCTAGGATTTCTTCTTTACCCTTGCATTTTAAATTTTTTGAATTTTATTTTTCAATGTGTATGCTTGACTTGAATACTTTTTCTGAAGATGTTTAACTGACTACTGTGCATGATGAGTCTATTTGATAATGATGTGATGTCAATTATTATTAAGTTGTATGCATGTTAACATCCTGTGAAACAGTTGTGTGATGAAGTATAATTGTGGTCATGATGCTAAGCAGGATGTAAGAATGACTGTGCGTGAGAAAGCATGTTGTGTGAGGTATTGAGCCCCAGAGTTTTTATTATTGCATGTATTGTTCACATTGAAGCATAAATTGTATTGTCTTAATCTTGATGATTGATTGATTCTTTATGTGAATGTCAAATGATCAAGGCCATGTTTGAAAACCCTTTTCTAGCCAAATTTCCACCCAACAAACTTTAAAGATTATATCCTTTTTGAACCTTAGCCTAAACCAGGATGAAACCCTTTGAGTTGGGTTGGGAAAAATGGAAAGGCAAAAGAAAAGCATTGAGCTCAAGTGTTGAAAAGCAAAATACATGAGTAGAGAAAAAGAAAAGAAAAGAATAAAAGCATGAAGATGAGCTCAATGAAAAAGAAAAAGGGAAGAAGCTGGGAATGGGTGAAATTGGTAACAAGAGAGAGTTTAAACTTGAACCTTTTCATTGATGAAACAGTTCTTTTGACTCAAGAATTTTGTGATCCAAAAAAACCAATTTTTTCTTGATAGCCCGACCTCATTACAAGCCTTGAAAAAGTCCTTTTGATGGCATTTATATGGAAAGATGTTGATTGTTTGAGATGAATGGCAATTTTATTTCATTTGACTTGTGAATAATAAAGAGTGGAGTGCTACCTTAAACACTTGAGTGATTGAGTGAAACACTTGCTTGGTGAGAACTTCTAAAGTTCATGATTGCGTTCTTTGTTTAGTGGACTGATCATTCATACTGTGTAGCATCTGTTGAGGAACGCATGAGCTAAATTAAGTTGAGAACAAGCATGCATCTTGATTTGAGTTCACTAATTATCTGAAATTGAGTAAGCTTTGTCATGTACTTTGGAAATGTTGAATCATTGGATGAAAGGGTAGAAAGTCAAGTTCTGTTTTGTTTTATGGTTTTGTTTTGTTTTGCTTGAGGACAAGCAAATTTCTGAGTTTGGGGTTGTGATAACGGTTGAAAAACCGTTATTTTCATATGCTAATTTGGACTAAATTACGCCCTTTATTGCTTAGAATGAGCTTGAAATCAAACAACACTCAATAAATGAGTCAGTCGAGAGTCAAAAGCTATTTTTAGCGATTTAATGCTTGTTTGGCAGCAAAATTGACAGAAGTGAAGATTGGGAATAAAGATGAAGGTCATAGACTCAAGAAAAGCGAGAAAATCAAAGAAAAGAAGAGTCTAGGCACCGCCCGGCGGTAGACCCCTGGCGCCATGCGGTCAAACGGGAGGAGAAGACACCAGTATTGCGCGCCGGGCGTCACACCCCTACCGTCGGGCAGTTTTGCGGCACGAGCGAAACCGCCGGGCGGTGGTGCGATTCGATGTCCACCGCCAGGCGGCAAAGTGTGACGCTGGGCGGTGGTCAGCTGGGCTTGGGCCTATTTTTCTGCTGCGCTTCTCACCTATAAATAGCCCTGTTACGAATTTCAATTGATTCTTTTGACAGAGGAGGGCGGCCAGACCTACTTTGCACTCTTTGGAGAGGATCTCTTGGATTCTTAGGCTCCTTTTTGTCTTTTCTAGGGTTTTCTTTCCATATCTTCCATTATTTTCATCTTGATTCACCATGACTATGGTGAACTAAACCCTTTTTGTTGTTGGGGGAACAATGTAATCTTTTGATACTCTCGTTTATTGAAATTATTGTTTGAATTATATGTTTTTCATATGTGTTTATTATCAATTTTTGGATACTCATACTGTGCTTAATGCCTTTATCATTTAACTCATTCGGTAATTGATCTTTGACTTTATTAATACGGGGACGTACAGTAATGGCACGAACTAGTGAGATTTTCCTTGGTTAAGTAATACCACCTAGGGATAAGGGAGTAGGACGACCAATTGTATTTGCTTCTGTTTGTAATGCGTTGCTAGTTGCTAGGGGAGGCTAGGGATAGCAAGCCGATAATTAGTAATAGGCCGTTTTCGCCGAGGGATCGGGTTAAGGGGAGGCCAAGAAAGTTTGCATGCAATTAGATAATAACGTCATTTAAACAAGAGGAGTAAATAAAAGAGAGAGGATTAGATGAAATTGTAAACCCCCTGTCGCAACCGAAATCGCGACGGGACGACGACGATCCAAAAAAGGAAAATAGTTTTGAAAAAGAGATTTTGGAGTCGCCACCATAGTTTATTCTGGAAAACTATGGAAAAAACCATAAAGAAAAAGCAAGGTCTGCGAAAACCGAAATTCGGGTTTGGGAGTCGGTTACGTGTGGGGAAGGTATTAGCACCCCACAACGCCTGCCCTAAGCCAGTACCTTTAATTAAATTCGCGAATAAAGATGTGGTTTGCAAAAATGTTTAACTATCCCATAAACAACAATATAAAGAAACAAAAAATATTTTTTAGTTTTTTGGGCCCGACAAGGATTGACCTTGCTCCTACGTATTCTCAGTCAAACTGAGAAATCAGGGTTACGTAGTTCTTTCATACCTGTTTGCTGTATGGAAACTTTGATGTTTTGGTTTTTTGTGTTTGAAGAATTTTTGTTTTTTGTATGAAGAAGGAAAAAAGTTTATTAGCACAAGGCCGCCGGTAACGGGCACACGTGTGCTTAAATCCTTTTCAAAAATATTTCGTTAATTTTATAAGAAAAAGGTTTTCAGTACAAGGACGTTGCGAACGGGCACACGTGTACGTAAATCCCTTTCAAAAATATTTTTGTAAATTTTAAAAGAACAGGTTTTCAGTACAAGGACGCCGCGAACGGGCACACGTGTACCTAAATCCTTATAAAGCTATTTTTATTGATTTTTTTTTAAAAGAGAAGGAAAAGATTTTTAACACGAGGCCTACGCGAGCGGTCGCACGTGTGTTTAAACCTTTTCAAAATATTTTTGATTATTTTGATAAAAGAGAAGGAAAAGATTTTTAACACAAGGCCTACGCGAGCGGCCGCACGTGTGTTTAAACCTTTTCAAAATATTTTTGATTATTTTTGTAAAAGAGAAGGAAAAGGTTTTTAGCACAAGGCCTACGCGAGCAGTCGCACGTGTGTTTAAACCTTTTCAAAATATTTTTGATTATTTTTGTAAAAGAGAAGGAAAAGGGTTTTAACACAAGACCTACGCGAACGGTTGCACGTGTGTTTAAACCTTTTCAAAATATATTTGATTTTAATTTTTTATGATATTTATATTTTTTTTTTTATTAACAAACAATAAAACAAATTCTAAAGTTAAAGAAATAAAAGCAAAGACAATAATAAAAAATATTACAGTCTAGTAAGCCCAATAAGAATAGGGTGCAGAGATTAAAAACCGGGGGCGGTGAACAAAATTGAAGCCTTTTTGGTTTAAGCCCAAGCCCTTCTTCTCAAACTTTATAATCTACCAGAGGTGCAAGGCTGAAAGTGGGGGGTGCAACTCGAAATAGTGCTTAGGCCTCATCCTCTTTTCGTTGCAGAAACAACATGGGCTTAAACCCATATGGAAGGGGGTGTGAATGGGAATTAGCTTGTGGCGACAGGAGAAGGAGAGATGACCCAGCTAATAGGCCCAAAGTCCCTTTTCTCCAAATCTGAACATTAGGGGTTCTGAGGTTTCACCCCATTCTTGTTCAACAACTCTGGAACCCAAGGTCTCCTTCGAGAGAGAAATCGTAGAAGCTTGTCCCTGCCAAGGTTGCGTGGCCCCACCTCCACCACTGACGTCAACCGTTGGGGACCGCGATCTACGGTGCCGCCAGCGACGCCGTTCATCGCTGGAGCCATCGCCGGCGGGATGAAACCCTTTCCTCTTCCGCTGCCCGTCGCGTGAGGGAAAAGCAACTTTGCCATTTTGCACCGCGTCCCATCGCCGACCACCGCAAGGGTTCCCTCCTCTCGTTCTCTTCTTCGCACAACAACTCCGACTGACGCCGCCACACCTCCGTCGCGTCGCCGCCGCCGACGAACCAGCAACACCAAGCTCTCTCTTCTCCATGCGAGCCCAACCATTTTCTATAAATACGACACCCAACCTTTGCCTGGGTTTTCCTCTTTGCAATGTCACTGCCCTTAACGTCCCTGGTCATCAAACATTGCCACCACCGATCCTGCAACTGGAAGCAAAACTCAGAACCACCGTTGACAAAGCCGCTGAGTTTATTTCCCTGTTTCCCCTCTCAATCTTGGCCTTCTTATCTACTATTATTCATTGATTTGAATTTGATTTTTTATGGAATTGATTGACGAATCAGTGTGTGGGAGAAAGGTAATGAAGGTATCTTTTGCTTGAGGTGTTGTTTGATTTTCTTTCCATGGTTGTTGATTCGGATGATGATGGAAAATGAAGATGGGGAATATGGATTGTCGGTGATGATAGAGAATGGAGGTGATGATTTTTTGATGGAGGACGAATTCAGTTGGAGGTGTGTGTTGTGTAGTGGTTTTTCTCTGTTTTTGGGTTGAGAGGGGTGCTTTGAGATTATCTCGTGAACGTGGCGAGTGGCAGGTGTTTTGTTTCAGAAATTGAGGTGTTGATGGAGGAATTGAATTTCTTAAGATGTAGGAATATGTGACTGTATGTGATGGTTGAAGGGATGAATTTGGTTGGAGGGTCCATTCCAGAACTGTTGCAGCGAAGGCTATTGTTGATGTTGGCATTGCTGTGATGGGTCCATGAAAAAGTTGTTGGCCAATACGTGCTGGGAGATGATGATTTTGGATTAGGGGTGGTTCGTGTGAGAGGAGTAGAGGGAGGAGAGTCTATGGGAGTGTGTGCTATGCGTGATGAGGTGTGGCCAGCCAAAAAGGGCAGTGTGCTGTGTGAATCTATTCTGTTGGGTCATGAGGTGAATCTGTGGGATGATTCCCTCTCGGGTGTGTTGGGTGATCAACGGAGAAAAAAAATGGTTAGGATTGGGTAATGAGGATAGATCTGAATATGGTGGAATTCCAATTGAAAAAAAAAATGCAGTTAGAGAGATTAGTGGTAAATGGTGTGTGCGTTTTTGGTACCTTCGAAAACAGTTACCAACTCTGAATTTGTTCAAACAATACCCATGCTCTCTCACACTTTTTTTTCATTCCTTTTTTATTATTTTTCTGTTCTTTTTTCCTTTTTGTTTCTTTTTTCTTTTTTTTAAAAATAAAATAATCAAACAAAAACTAAATCAAATTCCAATAGCAAAACAAAAATTAAAAAAAAATAAAATCTAAAAATATAAAATTAAATCCAATAATAAAATAAAATAAAAACTAAATCAAATAGTAAAATCAAAATAAAATGAAAATAAAATAAAACAAAAGTAAAAACAAGTCCTATTATTAAGTTACCCGGACGAAATTGGGTGTACCAGATCAATCCAAGTAATATAATCGGTAAAACTCGATATCGTTCTTCCCAAGAGACTTGAAAGGCCTTATCGTTCGTGCGAATTAAAATCGTAAGACTTGTAAAGAAAAATTAATTGGGTGGAATGCAAAAACACAAAATAAACATGCAATGTGTTGATTCAGTTGAGGAAAAAGACTATCGATGAATGGAGTTGTTGGGGGTTTACAATTTCATCTTATCCTCTCTCTCTTATCTACTCCTCTTGTTTAAATTGCTTTGTTATCTAATTCTTATGCAAACTTTCTTGGCCTACCCTTAGCCCGATCCCTCGGCGAAAAGAGCCTATTACTAATTACCGGCTTGTTATCCCTAGCCTCCCCTAACAACTAGCGATGCATTACTGAACAGAAGCAAAAACAATTGACCGTCCTACCTCCCTATTCTTACGTGGTATTTCATTGATCAAGGAATTTCACCCAGTTCATGACATTACCGTACATTCCCGTATCAGTAAAGACAAATAACAGTTATCGAATGAGTTAAACGATAAAAGCTTTAAGCGGAGAAGAGAAACTCAACAATCGATAAACAAAGCATATGACAATCATATAATTAAACAAGAATTTCAATAAAAGAGAGTTTCAAAAAATTACATTGTTCCCCCAACAACAAAAGGGTTTAGTTCACCATTGTCATGGTGAACCAAGATGAAATTAATGAAAGAATGGAAGAGCAAACCCTAGAAAAGATGAAAAGGAGCCTAAGCATCCAAGAGATCCTCTTTAGATAGTGAAAAGTACGTTTGGCCGCCCTCTTCTGTCAAAAGAATGAGAAGGAAATCGCACTAGGGCTATTTATAGCTGAGGAGCGTCACAGAAAACAGGCCCAAGCCCAGCAGGCAACCGCCCGACGTCACACTTATGTCGCTCGGCGATTTTCCTCTTATCGCGCCACTGCCCGGCGTCAGGGGTCCATGTCCCGGTGGTTTGCCTCTAATCGCAAAAACGTCAGGCGTCCCTGCAGGGTGCCATCTCCTTGCATTTGGCCGCCCAACAGTGTATTTCTGCCGCTGGACGGTTCCTAGACTCTTTTTTTCTTGATTTTCTTCCTCTGTCTTGAGTCTAAGGCCTTCATCTTGAACTCCATTCTTCACTTCCATCAAAATTTCTACAAAACAATGCAAAACAAGCATAATATCGCTAAAAACAACTTTTGACTCTCGACTGACTCATTTATTGAGTTTTGTTTGATTCCAAGCTCATTCTAAGCAGTAAAGGGAGTAATTTGGTCTAAAATAACATATGAAAATAACGGTTTTTCAACCGTTATCACAACGCCAAACTTAGAAATTTGCTTGTCCTCAAGCAAACAAAACAAAACTAAAAACAAAAGAAAAGTTGGCTTTCCACAATTTCATCTGATGGTTCAACATTCCTAAAGTACATGATGAGAACTACTCAATTTCAGATCGTCAATGATAATCAAATCAAGATGCATGCATGCTTTCAATTCAGTTATCTCACACATTCCTCAACAGATGTTACATATTATGAATTACCAATCCACTAAGCAAAGATCCAATCATGAAATTTAGAAATTCTCACCAAGCAAGTGTTTTACTCAATCACTTAAGTGTTTAGGGTGGCACTCCAATTCTTCATCATTCACAAGTTACATGAAATAAAATTGTCGTTCATCTCAAGCAATCAAAATCATTACATGCAAATGCCATCAAAAGGACTTTTCCAAGGCTTGTAATGAGGCTGGGCTATCAAGAAAATTTGGTTTTTCTGGATCACAAAATCTTTGAATCAAGAGAGCTCATATATCATTCAATAATATAGTTCAACTCTCTTTCTTAACCAATCTCACTTGTCCCCAACTTCTTCCCTTTTTCTTTTATTTTTACATTGAGCTCATCTTTCATGATTTTTCTTTTTCTCATGTATTTTTCATTTCAACCCTTGAACTCAATGTTTTTCTTTTGCCTTTCAGTTTTCCCCGTACAACCCCAAACTTGAACCTTTTCAATGTATACAAGTATTCTCAACCCAACTCAAAGTAAATACTTTCAAATCAAGGGTTTTCATATTGTTTAAGGTCAAGGTTCAAAAAGGATATAAAATTTTAAACTTTTTGGGTGAAAATTTGGCTAAATAAGGGTTTCCAAACATGGCCTTGATCATACCACATAAACATGTAATTCAATCAATTAACAAGGCTAAGGCAATATTATTCACGATTCCTTGTAAATAGTACATACATCAGTAAAGACTTTGGAGCTCAATACCTCACACAACATGTTTTCTCACACATCATTCATGAATCCTGCTTAGCATCACAATCACAATCATAAACCACTATACATCTGTTCATATAGTTAGTGAACCATTCACCTGGATATCAACACACACACATTCTCAGTCATCAACCACATTCAATCATCATTGAAACCACCATCAGAATTGGTGTACAAGCCAAGCACAGACACAAAATAAAACGTTCCTATACTAAAAATCAAAAGTACAAAGGAAAAATAAAGATAAAACCTGGGTTGCCTCCCAATAGTGCTTGTTTAACGTCACAAGCCTGATCCAGTAAAGCTCAAACACCCATCAGTAGGTGTTAATATTCTCCTTATCACCAACTTTAAAAGCTATGTCTGCTTGAATAGTCTTGACAACCCATAACTTATTCTTGAATTTCACTTGGTGTGCCAGGTTTGGGTTTGTCACTTTTCACATCAGGGTGTTGGTGAACCAATTCTCTTTCCTTATCCGCCTCCTGATGATCTTGTGCTCCTAGTACAAATTTTATCATGCACATACTAAAGAACACTGCACTAGAGCACAAAATTAGCCCAAAAAATAAAAACAGTAAAAATATTATTTTATTTTTAATTTTCGTTTTTTTTAATTTTTTTTAAATAAACAAAAAAATAAAAACAAAAAATAAAAACAGAAAAATAAAAACAGAAAAATAAAAAACAGAAAAAAAAAACACCCCTTAGTAGGTGTTAATTCTCTTTGCTTGATATTCTTTTCTTTTTCTTCTTCCTGCTAAATTTCTTCATAAAATTGTGAACACCAAGCACATGTTTCCATGTTTCAATCATAGGAACTTTAATCTCCAATTTCTTCAAGATCTCCCTATAACACTTGACTTTCTTTTCCTTCCTATGATATTTTTTTGAATGAGGAAGGGGTTTTTCATGTGATCTTTTCTTCTTTTCTCTCTTCCTCTTCTTCTCACTCTCCTCCCTCAACTTTCTCTTTTTCTCTTTTCTTCTTTTCTTCTTTATTTTTGCATATCTTTTCTTTTTTTCTTTTCTCTCAACCACCTCTTCTTTTCTCTTCTCAACTTTCTCTATCTCACTCAACCTTTTCTCTTCTTCTTCCTCTATTTTCTCCTCATATATCTCTACCTTTTCCTCATCTATCTTTTCCGCAGCAACAACTTTTTCTGTTTCTATTTCTTCTTTCTTTTCCACCTCTATCTCAATCTTCTCCTTATCAACAACCTCATCCATTTGCGTCTCTAAATCCCTGGAGGTAACTTCATAGCTCTTGGGGTTACACCTCTCCAGAAATTTGTCGAACGTTTCATTCAAGCTTTTGACTTGTTTTGTCACATCAGCTATCTGTTGGCAAAGTTGTGATCATACTCCCACGTTTCTATTGGTGAGGAGTATTGTTGTTGCCACTGATATTGTTGCCTCTCCTCCATGCTTCTATGAGAAGAAAATCTTGTATACATGCCTTGTGGCAAGAATTCATCATTTTTTCAATCTCCTCTATGCCTTTGACATGCTACATTTCCAAATTCATAATCCTCTGAAGAAGTTCATCAGACTCTGTATTTTTCTTAATTAGTATAATTTATGGCTCAGCAGCTTGCCCAAATTGACTTTGATCCATATATGAGTGAGGTTCCCATGAGTGGTTGAAATTATTTTGGTAGAATTGAGTGCCCATATAATCAAATTCTTGTCTAAACTGCATTCTGCAAACGTTAGGCACAAAACCCTAGAAAACATTTATTAAAACAAAAATAAAAACAAACATAAAATCAAGTCAAATTCAATCAGTTCACACTACTTCAAAAAGTTAAACCTTGAGTCCTGGCAACGGCGCCAAAAACTTGTTGAATCACTGGCAAGCGTACCAGATCGATCCAAGTAATATAATCGGTAAAACTCGATATCGTTCTTCCCAAGAGACTTGAAAGGCCTTATCGTTCGTGCGAATTAAAATCGTAAGACTTGTAAAGAAAAATTAATTGGGTGGAATGCAAAAACACAAAATAAACATGCAATGTGTTGATTCAGTTGAGGAAAAAGACTATCGATGAATGGAGTTGTTGGGGGTTTACAATTTCATCTTATCCTCTCTCTCTTATCTATTCCTCTTGTTTAAATTGCTTTGTTATCTAATTCTTATGCAAACTTTCTTGGCCTACCCTTAGCCCGATCCCTCGGCGAAAAGAGCCTATTACTAATTACCGGCTTGTTATCCCTAGCCTCCCCTAACAACTAGCAATGCATTACTGAACAGAAGCAAAAACAATTGACCGTCCTACCTCCCTATCCCTACGTGGTATTTCATTGATCAAGGAATTTCACCCAGTTCATGACATTATCGTACATTCCCGTATCAGTAAAGACAAATAACAATTATCGAATGAGTGAAACGATAAAAGCTTTAAGCGGAGAAGAGAAACCCAACAATCGATAAACAAAGCATATGACAATCATATAATTAAACAAGAGTTTGAATAAAAGAGAGTTTCAAAAAATTACATTGTTCCCCCAACAACAAAAGGGTTTAGTTCACCATTGTCATGGTGAACCAAGATGAAATTAATGAAAGAATGGAAGAGCAAACCCTAGAAAAGATGAAAAGGAGCCTAAGCATCCAAGAGGTCCTCTTCAGAGAGTGAAAAGTAGGTTTGGCCGCCCTCTTTTGTCAAAAAAATGAGAATGAAATCGCACTAGGTCTATTTATAACCAAGAAAAGTAACAAAATTCAAGCCCAGGCCAATCAGAGAACCGCCCGGCGCTTTGCCTCAAGCCGTAGGACCGCCCGGCGCCAGAAACAGTCACCTGGCGCTTTCTGGCCACCGCCCGGCGCTGGTCAATTGCACTTTGGTTGACTGGTTGACTTTTCTGGTTGACTGGTTGACTTTTCTGCATTCTGGTTGACTTTTCTGCACTGCAACCTTTTGACCTTTAATCTTTCTTTCCAGTCATCTCCAATTCTCATCAAAACCCTGCAAAACAAGCATAATATCTCTAAAAACAACTTTTGACTCTCAAATGACTCAACTTAATAGTTTTACTTGATTCTAAGCTCATTCTAAGTCAAAAGGGTGTGATTTATATCAAATTTAAGCATGAAAATAACGGTTTTTCAACCGTTATCAGGTGCTCCAGCCGAGACCCACTTGTTTGGAACTTAAATGTAAATTCTTCTCTCCACCTAACAACCGTACACCATCACCTAATCCAATCTAATATACTTTCATTCTTCAAAGTCAAATGAACCAAGAAACATCCCATCACCAAACCCCACAATCATGAACCGTGTGGTTCTCTTTCCTCAATTAAAAAGAAATGCATCCTATTAATAAAACAAAGAAATTGGAAGTATCTTTTCTCTCACCAACGTGTTCATCCATCCAAATCAAACTATCACTTCAAACAAAAGGTGGAAGAAGTCTAGCTTTTACCGTAATAGCAACAGCAAGCACAAACTTTCCTCATCATGCTACACCTCTTATTTCTAAACCAATTGCAATTGTTACTTTTCAAGGCAAAGAAATGGACCATAGATTGGTAAGTGATGTGACCATCCAGCTTTTCCTAGAAGAAAGGGAAGTAATTGCTTCTTCATTCAACCATGTGGACTGTAAATTCCTAATCCATTGCCCAAACATCCATTCAAAAGTTAACCATCTTCATTCTACCGAAAAACAATGCAAGTGACCCATCCCATCCAACCTTTACCAACTCACAGTACCTCTCCTCAATCAAAGCAATCAAAGTGGAAGAAAGGCAACACACTTGCATCAATGCATCTCAAAAGAAAACAAACAATGCTTTTATATTCAACAATGTACCACCATCGTACTAATACATTGATATTCTAAAAAGGAAGGAAAAATTTGTAGCCTTCACACAAGAAATGAGGAAAGAAGGTTCTCCTTTTCCAAAGAAACCGAGCACTCATTCCCTCATCATTCAAAAACGTTGCAGCTCCATGTGTTCTCGGCAAGTGGATGCTTCCAGCAAAAACCAAAAATAATGAAAAGTGTGTCAAGCAAAAGTGTCGGCTCCCTTCCTTCAAGTTGTCGAGAGTTCCCAATAAAATGGATGGGGTCCACCCATTTGAAAAACCCTAGGGCCATGTCACCATCTTTACAATTGGGCTTTTGTCTATTCTACCAAAATTAGCCCAAATAACCAAAATTTGGTTTAAAAAGCCTAATATACTAAATTAAAATTTGACTAATTCTAAAATGAGTTTGTAGAAATTCTTCAATTGCTTGGTGCCCTTCCAAAAGTCTCATTGTAATTCCAAAATTTGCCCTGAAAATAAAAATAGGACTAATTAAGCTCAAATAATTCCAATTAATTAAAATAAGAATTATTGGTGAAAATGACACAATAACTAAGAATTAAGCACAATTCATCAACACAATTCGGCGCGAAAACTAAGTGAATGGTATAAAATATTGATTCATCATAGAGAGTTGTGCTTAAACTTTGATATTATCGTAGCTCTCTTAACTCAAGGATTTTGCATTCTAGAAAAACCAATTTTTCTTGTTAGCCCAGCCTTAATACACGCCTTAGAAAAGTCCTTATGACTGCATTTGCATGTGAAGATTTTGATTGTTTGAGATGAATGGAAATTTTGTTTCATGTGACTTGTGAATAATAGAGAGTTGGAGTGTCACCTTAAACACTTGAGTGATTGAGTGAAACACTTGCTTGGTGAGAATTGATAAATTTCATGCTTACATTTTTGCTTAGTGAATTGGTCATTCATAAAGTGTAACATCTGTTGAGAAATATGTTATCATGTGAACTGAATTAAATTGAAAGCATGCATGCAACTTGATTTGATTCCACTGAAAATCTGAAATTGAGTAGTTCTTGTCATGAATTTTAGGAGGGTTGAACTATTGGATGAAAAAGTGGAAAGCCAAGTTTTGTTTTGTTTGCTTGAGGACAAGCAAAATTCTAAGTTTGGGGTTGTGATAACTGTTGAAAAACAATTGTTTTCATGCTTCATTTGAGATCAAAATACACCCTTTAAGGCTTAGAATGAGCTTAGAATCAAGCAAAACATGTAAGTTGAGTATGTTGAGAGTCAAAAGCTGTTTTTAGAGATATTATGCTTGTTTTGCAACATTTTTGATGAAAATGAAGAATGGGATTGAAGATGGAAGGTCTTAGACTCAAGAAAGAAGAAGAAACATGAAGAAAGGAAGAGTCTAGGAACCGCCCAAGGCCAAATCAAACGTTGGGCGGCCAAATGCGAGGAGAGGCCACTGTCTGGCGCCCAGGCGGTGCAGCCAGGCGGTTTTGCGATTAGAGGCAAACCGCCAAGCGTTGGCACGATTATGGGGAAACCGCCGAGCGCCAAAATGTGATGTCGGGCGGTTGTCTGCTGGGCTTGGGCCTAAATTTTGTGACGCTCGTTAGCTATAAATAGCCCTAGCGCGACTTCAGATGTATAGTTTTGACAGAAGGGGGCGGCCAAACCTAGTTTTCACTCCTTGGAAAAGATCTCTTGGATGCTTAGGCTCCTTTTTATCCAATCTAGGGTTTGTTTTTCCATTCTTCCATTATTTTTCATCTAGTTTCACCATGACAATGGTGAACTAAACCCTTTTGTTGTTGGGGAACAATGTAATCTTTTGAACTTTCTTTTATTGAAACTCTTATTTATTTATATTCTTGTCGTATACTTTGATTATCAATTGTGGGGTTTCTCACATGCACTTAATGCTTTTATCGTTTAACTCATTCGATAATTGTTGTTTTTCTTTATTGATACGGGAACGTACGGTACTGTCATGAACCTGTGGGAAATTCCTTGATTAAGCAATACCACCTAGGGATAGGGGGTAGGACGATCAATTGTTTTCGCTTCTGTTTATAATGCATTATTAATTACTAGGGGAGGCTAGGGATAGCAAGCCAGTTATTAGTAATAGGCTCTTTTCGCCGAGGGATCGGGTTAAGGGTAGACTAAGAAAGTTTGCATGATAATTAGATAACAAAGCGAATCAAATAAGAGGAGTAGATAAGAGAGAGTGGATAAAATGAAATTGTAAACCCCAACAACTACATTCATCCATAGTCTTTTTCTCGTCAATTGAATCAATCGCATTTGCATGTTTACTTGTTGTTTTTTGCATCCAAACCAATTAATTTTTCTTTACAAGTCTTACGATTTCAATTTGCACGAACGATAAGGCCTGCGAGTCCTTTGGGAAGAATGATATGGGGTTTACCAATTATATTACTTGAAACGATCTGGTACACTTGCCAGTTGGTTAACAATCAACAGGGAGATACATGAGTTATGTGAGGGGGCAGTTGATCAGATACGACCCTGACACCATCAACACCTTCCTGGGGACTGAGTGGCCAGGAGAGTAGTGCAGGTATGCTGCTATTCTAGGGGAGCACAAGGATTACGAAGAAATTGAGAGAGCGATGTGTATCCCTAGGAGACACTTTCAGAGGAACCCTAATGTAGCGCTAGTCAACATCCTTAGGGCAGATTTGGCTCCCTTAGCCAAGTACTAGATGGCATTCACTCACTCAAACATACAACCATGCTCCCATGTCTTCGATATCACGATGCATCGGATTCTTGTCATCTACTGCATGCTGAGACAGATGGATGTTAACGTTGGCAAGGTGATCGCCGACGACATTCAGAGCTGCGTTACTACTGTGAGTAGCAGGACACCACTGGGCACCCGTCCCTGATTACACACTATGCCAACAGGCTGGAGTGGACATTGCAGTTCCACCTTAGGAGAGGTCGAGGAGGGCTATTGATGCCTCCTACTTTCGTCGGTACTGTAGAGAGGAGGAGTCAGCCGGAGCAGTTCCTAGGAGACGTCCTAGGAGAGCAGCAGCACAGCAGGAGGACGCACCTACAGATGCACCGGCACAACATGCTGAGCCTTTCCAGATGAGAGAGATGTATATGTCTCTGATCGATGCGAAGATGGAGTCTCTCTGCAAAGGGCAGGTGGCCACTACCAAGATGATTGTAGGAATGTATGACATGCCACTAGTGCACAGGTGGACTATGGATGAGTTCCATAGTGCGATGGCTTGGCCCCAGGAGCAAGCACAGCGCAGTGGGTCTAGAGCAGCTGGAGCATCAAATAGAGATGAAGATGAAGATGATTTTGAGGATGCACAGGATGAGGAGGAGTATGACTCAGATGAGGACTTGCGTTGAGGGCATCTACTGATGAATGTCAGCACTTGTACAAGGATTTTCTTTTTCTTTTGTACTTTGCATTTGTAGTATAGGAGCATTTTATTTTCGTGTTTATGCTTGGCTTGTACACTGGTTCTGATGGTGGTTTGATTTTATAATGCATGATGAGTTATTTGATGATGATTGAATGTGGTTGATGATTGAGAATGTGTGTATGTTGATATCTAGGTGAATGGTTCACTAACTGTGTGAACAGATGTGTAGGGGTTTATGATTGTGATTATGATGCTAAGCAGAATTCATGAATGATGTGTGAGAAAGCATGTTGCGTGAGGTATTGAGCTCCAGAGTCTTTATTGATATATGTACTATACATAGGGAATCATGAATGATATTGCTTTAGTCTTGATAATTGATTGAATTGCATGTTTATGTTGAATGATCAAGGCCATGTTTGGAAGCCCTTACTTAGCCAAATTTTCACCCAAAATGCTTAAAATTTTCGCCAAGGGATTGGATTAAGGGTAGACCAAGAAAGTTTGCATGACAATATGATAAATAAGCAAAATAAATAAGAAGAGTAAATATATGAGGGTGGGGAAGATGAAATTGTAAACCCTAACAACTTCATTCATTCATATTTTCTTTTAGCCAATTGAATCACTGCATTTACATGTTTACTTTTGTCTTGCATACAAAAACTCAAATTAATTTCTTTTCTCAAGTCTTATGCGATTAGTTTACACGAAAGGTTAGGCCTTTGAGTCCTTTGGGAGAACGATATTGGGTTACCAATTATATTACTTGATAACGATCTGGTACACTTGCCAGGGTCTTAACAGTAGTCGACAGTGTGGATCACACATTCGACTATATTACTGATCTGTTTGGAATTCTGTTAAGCCTACACGCTCCAACAGCTATATTTTTCAAAAGTTAGTTGAGCTTGTGTGACTTGATCAACTGTAGTAAATGTGTATTGGTTTTGTTGACTGAGGAGCCTTTGAGTTGATTGTCTGTTATAACTGTTTTAATACAGTCGACTGAATTAGTAGGTTATTCGACTGAGAAGCAATCTGATATAATAGAAAACTATAAATAGACAGAACACGAATTGTTCTGTGACTTTTGATGATCTAACATTTTCATTTTCCTGTTTCAGATTGAATTCTCTGTTTTAGAAGCTCCAAGAATTCTCCAAGAAGACGGTGGTGATCTTTCTTGAGAGAGATGCAAAGGGAGGAGTCAATTGCACTCACTACTTGATCATTATCTGCACAAAGAAGGTGCTTCTTGTTTGATCCTGAAGGCTTGACATCCTGTGAAGAGTGCTGGTTACAGTTGAGGATTGTTCGACATGGGTTCAGATTGCAGAAGAGGGAATTCTTGCTGCAATTCTGGTTTTTGTGTGCAGCTATATTTTGGTTTTGGGTTAGAGAGGAGATTTATATTTTTGCGTGGTGCTTCTATAAATTCCTTATTGTAAAAACCGCAACCATTATAGTGCATTTGCTTCCTGGGTTGGAAGGACACTGGATGTAGGCATTGTTGGCCGAACCAGTATAAAAACCAGTGTTTGATTTTCTCTATCCTTGCACTCTTTATTTTCAGTCGACTTTATATGTTCTGCACTCAACTGTTTTTTCCGCTGCATTGAATTTTCATTTACTTGCATTTCAAGAAAGATCAAAAAGCTTTGCACTTTGCCATAAAGATGGCGAAAAGATTTTGTTTTTAAACTAACATCAATTCACCCCCCTTCCTCTTGGTGTAAAACGAAGCCAACCTATTTCCTAACACCTATCACACAGAAACATGTTTTTCACCCCATTGGGGCAGAATTGGGGATTTGACAACTCTCCTTTTCTCTTTCTAGGGTTTCTATCTCTTTCATTCCATTGTACACCTAGTTTCTTCATGATGATGGAGAACTAATCTCATTTGTTATTGGGGATGATGTAACCCTAAACTCTCTTGTATTTGAATTGATTTTTGTTATTGATATATATATATATATATATATATATATATACGCTTCTTTCATTAATTGTTAGAGATATTCTTCTTTGCTCAAATGCTTGTTATGATTTATGTTTGGCATAAATCTTATGATTTGTAAGTATCATGACGAGATATCGCACTTTTAGGGTTGGTGGATTTGGGGAAGGTGACAGCTCTCCTCTTCTCTCCCTAGGATTGGTATCATGAAATATTTATAAATCACAACCTAGGAAATTCTCTTGATAATGAATATTACCTAGAGATAGGAATAGGAACAACAATTGCCTTAAGCTTCTGTTCACATCAATGCATGAATAATTGTTAGGGAGACTAGAGATAGTAAACTAGTAATTGTGATTAGGCTCTTTTCACCGAGAGATCGGGTTTAGAGTAACTTAAAAATTGGCATTGGCATTAATGAAGAAGATGAATTCGTTTATGCATGAGAGTGATTAGGTGAAATCTAAAGCCTAACAACATATTCATCCCATATTATTAACATCATCCATCCACTTTTGTGTTTAGCCTCAATTGATCAAATTGCATTCATGTTTATTTTTCCGCACTTTGCATTTAAAAACCACAAAATATTGTTCTTATAGTCTTAATTGGTTAAGCAAGACCACAATTGTTTAGTGCCATGAGTCTCTTGGGAAAACGATACTTGGACTTACCGTTTATTTATTATTTGATACGATTTGGTACACTTGTCAGGGTGTTAACACTTGGGAAAGGGAAATTGATGACATGCATCCATTCATTGCTAGAAAAAGTAAACATGAATCATATTTCCATTCTAGCAATAGTGAATCTTATGTCCTTAGTCTCTACACATCTAGATTTAAAGTGCATGCAAGAGAGTGGTGGGATGAAAGACAATATCATGTTAGGATAGGTAGAAAGTTCCCCATTCGTGATTGGAATGAATTAAAATCTTGCATGAGAAAAGAGTTTGTCCCTTCAACTATTAAGAGAAACCTACAGTTATTGAGAGATTCCATTGAAAATGGAAAAACATTTCTTGAAATTTTAAACGAAAATGATTTCCTTCTTAAAGAACTAGAATTTGAAATTACCCTTAAAGAGTTGAAGACTAAGAAAATAGAGTTGAAGATTAAGAAACTAGAAAGAGATGTTGAGAGACAAAAGGAGGAACAAAGAAAAGAAGAGAGACGAAAAAGAGAGAGAAGAAGAAGAGAGAGAGGAAAAAGAGAGACAAGAAAGAGAGAGAAGAGAAGAAAAAAACCAAAAAGAAGAAGAAAATAAGAAAGAGGAAAATAAAGAAAAAGAGTTATTGCTACTGACGACAACTCCTACTCTTACCATTACCATGGAACCTAAAAGGGAAGGGTTCTCATTCTTTACTTCTTTTCCAATTATTGAGCACTCTTCAACTATTAATTCTTCTTTTAAATCAATTGTCATTCCATATTCTCATGCAATCCTTTCCAAACTATGGCAATACGAATTTTGAGTTAATGTTACCCTTGTGGAAACAAGTAACTCAAGATATAAGTCAAATAAATTGTGAATATAGACTTCTAAATTTTTCTTATACTACTTCTAACAAAATCTTTTTCAAAAATACAAGTCCTTCATTTTGTATTCTTATCTTTGCACACATCCTTTTAATCATACTCATTTTTTCTATCTTTTGTAGATTAATAATAGTTGAAAAACCATTATTTTCATATGCTATTTTAGACCAAATTACTCCCTTTACTGCTTAGAATGAGCTTAGAATCAAGCAAAACTTAATAAATGAGTCAGTCGAGAGTCAAAAGCTGTTTTTGGCGATATTATGCTTGTTTTGCATTGTTTTGCAGCAATTTTGTTGAAAGTGAAGAATGGAGGCAGGGATGAAGGTCTTAGACTCAGGACAGAGGAAGAAAGTCAAGAAAAGGAGAGTCTAGGAACCGCCCGGCGGCAAAAGTGCACCGTCGGGCAGCCTGATGCGAGGAGTGGCACCATAGCGGTGACGCCTGGTGGATTTGCGATACGAGGCAAACCGCCGGGCGGTGGACCCCTGCCGTCGGGCGGTTTTGCTGCAAGAGGCAAACCGCCGGGCGGCATAAGTGTGACAACGGGCGATGGACTGTTGGGCTTGGGCCTGTTTTCTGATGCGCTCCTCAGCTATAAATAACCCTGTTGCGACTTCATTCTCATTCTTTTGACAGAAGAGGATGGCCAGACCTACTTTTCACTCTCTGAAGAGGATCTCTTGGATGCTTAGGCTCCTTTTCATCTTTTCTAGGGTTTGCTCTTCCATTCTTTCATTAATTTCATCTTGGTTCACCATGACAATGGTGAACTAAACCCTTTTGTTCTTGGGGGAACAATGTAATCTTTCGAAACTCTCTTTTATTGAAACTCTTATTTAATTATATGATTGTCATATGCTTTGTTTATCGATTGTTGGGTTTCTCTTCTCCGCTTAAAGCTTTTATCGTTTAACTCATTCGATAACTATTGTTTGTCTTTACTGATACAGGAACGTACGGTAATGTCATGAACTGGGGGAAATTCCTTGATCAATGAAATACCACCTAGGTATAGGGAGGTAGGATGGTCAATTGTTTTTGCTTCTGTTCGGTAATGCATTGCTAGTTGCTAGGGGAGGCTAGGGATAGCAAGCCGGTAATTAGTAATAGGCTCTTTTCGCCGAGGGATCGGGCTAAGGGTAGGCCAAGAAAGTTTGCATAACATTAGATAATAAAGCAAATTAAACAAGAGGAGTAGATAAGAGAGGGCGGATAAAGATGAAATTGTAAACCCCCAACAACTGTACTTATCCATACTCTTTTCCTCAATTGAATCAACGCATTGCATGTTTATTTTGTGCTCTTGCATCAATAGCAATTAATTTTATTTCTTTACAAGTCTTATTATTTTAATTCACATGAACTATAAGGTCGTGAGTCCTTTGGGAGAGAACGATATCGGGTTCTACCAATTTTATTACTTGAAACGATCTGGTACACTTGCCAGTGAGTCAACATAGATATATTTTTGATCGAGGTGGAGAAACAAAACCCAAAGTTGTGCTTCTTTCTTTCTTCCCGATTTGAGGACAAATCGTTTTTAAAGAGGGAGGGAATGATGGCAACTACTTTAGGGATTTCCCATCCAAAGAAGTACCAACCTAGTGTAAGACTACGAAAGGGAAGTGAATAAAAACTTGCAACAAAAGATCTTTCCTTATCTAATTCTTAGATGAATTTTCTTTGCTAAACACATTTGTAATGTTTTGTAGGTCACAAATAAGGGTTGGAGATCATGCATATGCATCCTAGGAAGGTTCCCATGCAAGGGAGAGCAAAGGAGGCAAAGAAGAGTGGAATTTAAGTGACTTTTGGATTGGGAAAAGCTAGTTAAGAAGCCTTCCAGATTCGCCAGCTCTCAACAAATCTCGCACTTACCGCTCAGCTGCCGCAGACTAGTCTTCTTCTTTATGCACGTGCTGCTGAGCTGGCTTCTGAACCTTACATCCCAAGTGATGGAATCCTACCTGATGTAGTCCTCTTTTTCGTATTTTTTTACATTTTATAGTATACGTGTTTTAGCTTGTAAGGAGCATGGGTTACTATAAATACCCAACTCCTCTCTTGTATTCCCCACTTTTGAGATTAATGAGAATTTGATTTTCTGACCTTCACAAATAATTCTCTCTTGAAAGTCACAGGCTAGAGAGTCCAAAGACTCCCTCTAGCCACCTTCTAGCACACTTTCCTCCATTTTCATTTTCTCCATTAATACCTTAGTGCTTCTCTCTCCAGATTGCATCACCATCTCCTTCAATATGCTTTAGACGCATCATCAGTAAAATCAGCGTTCCTTAGCCACGCGTCGTTCCTCACATCAGCGTCAGCCCTCATCATTTTGCACCTCAGCCACATTTCATCTTCATTTCTCCTTCACACACATCACATTCGCAGAACCTCTTCATTTAGATCCACCACTTCTCCTTCGTAAACATCTTCTCTTCACAGATTTGCACCACATTGACCATTTGTTTTCGTTTTACACCGATTAAATCCTCCTTTACTCCGATCTAGCCCATTCCCACCGATCAAACGTTGTATTCCTCTGATTAATCGATTCAGGTTAGGTTTCTACTGCGTTTTAGGGTTTCCTTCGAGTTTATAGGTATTTCCACCCATTAAACCTAGGTCTATGGTGTTTCCTATGTTTGTTTCTCTGTTCTCTCAGTTTCCTTCGAGTCAGCTCTTTTAGAGCTTCGTCTTCATCATTTTCCGCTGTGTTCATCTCTGAAGGAAGCCTCGAGGACTTTGAATCGCGCTCGCACCGCTCCGACAAGTGTTCTCCTCAAGGTGTCTTCCATCACCAAGCTTTGTAGCTTCTCCAGCTCACTTTTTGTATCTTTAGTAGCTTGCCATGTACGTTTCAAAGACCTTTCTTCATCTATAAAAGGGAGGCTCATTCCTTTGTAAAAATAACTTTGAATTTGATAAGGAAATGCTGTTGAGATTTCTTCAGGCCTATCTTCAGAGTTCAAACTATCTTGTGCTTATTTTGCACTCCCTCCTCTAGCTTCCTTCCCTTTTGGAAGGCTTTTTAAGCTTGAGAAACCTCATACACTCACCGCAACTTCATGGAACCAATCATCAAAGACATTGCGTGCATCTTCTCCATCAATCATCTTCTCATTCTGCTGCCTATTCTGGTTCAAGTAGCTGCTCTAGCTTGAAGTGTGGAGCCGCTTCTATCAGGACCTTAATAGATTTTCCTAAAGGAGCAAAACTCATTGGTTATAATTGGATATTTAAGAAAAGTATCACCCTGATGGATCTATAAAGAAGTATAAGGCAAGATTAATAGCAAAAGGTTTTACTAAAAAACCAACATAGATTAATTTGATACCTTTGCCCTCATGACTAAGATTTTTCCTCCATTTGACTATTGTTAACTCTAACAGTTATCCATAAATTATACACCAGATGGATGTTAAAACAACCTTTTTGAATGATGATTTGGAGGAAGAAATTTATATGACTCAACTTGAAAGGTGTGTTGTACCCAGTCAAAAGAATAAAGTATGTAAACTTTTAAAATCTTTGTATGGGTTGAAACAAGCACCAAAACAATGACATGGAAAACTTGATATGTTTTGCTATGTGTTGGGTTGTCACCTAATGATGCTGATATTAATGTGTGTACTATAAATTTGAAAATGGTGATTGTGTCATTATATGTTTGTATGTGGATGACATGTTAATTTTTGGTACATGCAGTGAGATTATCGCTAAAACTAAATTATTTCTAGAATCTTATTTTGAAATGAAAGACATGGGTGAAACCAATGTGATTTTACGTATTATAATCATATGGAAGGGAGATGGTATATTATTATTCCAAGAATAATATATTGAGAAACTTCTTAAGAAGTTTGGGTTTTATAATTTTAAACATGTGAGTACCCCTAATTATGTTAACTCTAAATTAATGAAAAATAAAGCAGAACCTATATCTCAGCCTCAGTATGCCCAGATAATTGGGAGATTATTATACTTGATGATCTTTTCTAGACTTGATATTTCTTATGCAGTAGGTAGACTGAGTAGGTACACTCAATGTCCAAATCATGAACATTGTCATGCTTATCTTCCTTCTCTGTCAACCAATCATAGAAGTATCTTATTGCAGGTAACCATGTCTTCTTCCTCGTTCTCGTCCGATGAGGTCGCCGACTAAAGTCATGTGTACGCTGACGCTACGGCAGAATTATCTGCATCAGTGGGATACTCCATCTTAGGCTCCGCTGGAGAAGGCAATCGGCCAGCGAAGGCTGAGGAAGCTATGGAAGAAGACGTAGAAATAGATGTCAACACTTCTAGAGAATGGACCGATGCTGCTCCTCCTCCTACCATTACTGGGTATGACTAGGCTCCCCATGAGGTAGGCTTGTATGTGCCCTTCTATATCACTAGCGCCTCTTTGGAGTACTTAGTCGGTAGAGTAAGTATATTGGCCAGTTGATAACGGTTGAATTTACCATTATCTGTTATTCAATTTTGGTACTAAATGAACCCTTTTTGACTTAGAAACTTTCTTGAACTCTTGAGTTTAGTTTATTTTATGAATAAAGAGAGTTGAGGTTATACTTGATGAGTTTTATCACCAATTCCCTTGACTTTGTAGGTTATTAGGATGATTTGAAAGAGAAGTTAAAGTATCAAGGAGTTGGAACCTATAAAGGAAAGAAAAAAGCACCAGAAAAGAAGGTTACAGAAGGTCGCAGGACACTTGGTTGCCCTTTTCTGGGGCCCTCATCGCCAGAAGCTCTCATTTGTGCCTGATTGCCCTTTTTTGAGGCTTGCAACGCCAGAAGCTCGCACTAGCACCTGGTTTCCCTTCAGGGGGCGCTGAGCACCAACTTCCTTGGACTGTAGGACGCTTGGTTGCCCCTTTCAAGGCCCATAGCGCCACTCCTCTCACATCAACGTCTGTTGCCCTAAGTAAGGGCGCTGAGCGCCAGCATATTGGGCTTGTACTTTGTTTTCTGATCTATTTAAGGCCCTATGCACCCTAGGGTTTGTATCTTTTAAATGCATAAGCGTAGAAACACACTTTGCGACCCTCTAGAGGTAGAATTAGATTCGAGAGCTCTCATCTTCGGTTTTTCTAGGGTTTTTCTATCTCTTTCATTCCATTATACACCTAGTTTCTCCATGACGATGGAGAAGTAAACCTCATTTGTTGTTGGGGAAGATGTAACCTTTAAACTCTCATGTATTTGAATATGTTCTAAACTATTTTATGCTTCTTTCACTGAATGTTAGTGATTTTCTTCTATTTTGAATGCTAGTTGTGTTTTAGCTATTCATGACTTGATATTTGATTTGTCTCAGTATTGGGAAATATCTTACGAATCATGATTTGGAGAATTTCACCTAAGGGAACTATTGCCTAGACATATGGTTAGAACGTTTGGTTGTCTTAAGCGTATGTTCGTAATGCAGAATTAACATTCTAATGAAGAAGATGAATTTTGAAGTTAATTTAGAAAGTAATAGGATTAACTTTTTGAATTTCATAAACATCGAATTCTAAGTAATTTAGAAAGTGACATTAAAATTCTAATGAAGAAGATGAATTCTTATATGCATGAAAGTGATTAGGTGAAATCTGATAACGGTTGAAAAACCGTTATTTTCATATGCTATTTTGGACTAAATTACACCCTTTATTGCTTAGAATGAGCTTAGAATCAAGTAAAACTCAATAAATGAGTCAGTAGAGAGTCAAAAGCTATTTTTAGCGATATTATGCTTGTTTTACATTGTTTTGCAGCAAATCTGAGGAAAGTGAAGATTGGGGACGAAGATGAAGGTCTTAGACTCAAGAAGAATGAAGAAAATTGAAGAAAAGAAGACAAACCCCTGGCGCCGGGCGGTCTGACGGGAGGAGAAGACAGCAGCACCTGACACCGGGCGGTTTTGCGGCACAAGGGAAACCGCCGGGCGGTAGACCCCTACTATCGGGCGGTGGCGCGATTTAGAGTGAACCGCCGGGCGGCAAAGTGTGACGTCGGGCGGTTGTCAGATGGGCTTGGACCTGTTTTCTGTTGCGCACCTCAATTATAAATAGCCCTGTTGCGATTTCCAATGCATTCTTTTGACAGAAGAGGGCAGCCAGACCTATTTTTCACTCTCTGGAGAGGATTTCTTGGATGCTTAGGCTCCTTTTCATCTTTTCTAGGGTTTGTTTTCCATATCTTCCATTATTTTCATCTTGGTTCACCATGACAATGGTGAACTAAACCCTTTTGTTGTTGGGGGAACAATGTAATCTTTTGATACTCTCTTTTATTGAAACTCTTGTTTAATTATATGATTTTCATATGCGTTTATTATCAATTGTTGGATTCTCATACTGTGCTTAAAGCTTTTATCGTTTAACTCATTCGGTAACTGTTATTTGCCTTTATTGATACGGGGACGTACAGTAATGTCATGAACTGGTGAGTAATTCCTTGGTTAAGAAATACCACCTAGGGATAGGGGGTAGGACAACTAATTGGTTCTGCTTCTGTTTGTAATGCGTTGCTAATTACTAGGGGAGGCTAGGGATAGCAAGCCGGTAATTAGTAATAGGCCCTTTTCACCGAGGGATCGAGTTAAGGGGAGGCCAAGAAAGTTTGCATAACAATTAGACAATAAAGCAATTTAAACAAGAGGAGTAGATAAGAGAGAGAGGATTAGATGAAATTGTAAACCCCCAACAACTCCATTTATTCATACTCTTTTCTTGTCAACTGAATCATACATTGCATGTTTATTTTCTGTCTTTGCATTCACCACAACTATTAATTTCTCTTTCACAAGTCTTACGATTTTGATTCACACGAATGATAAGGCCTTTCGAGTTTCATGGGAAGAACAATAATGGGTTATACCATTTTTATTACTTGAAACGATATGGTACACTTGCCATCGAGTTAACAAGTTTTTGGCGCCGTTTCTGGGGACTCTAGGTTTAACTTATTTAGTAGTGTGAATTAATTGAATTTGACTTGATTTTATGTTTATTTTTGTTTATGCTCTAATAAATGTTTTCTAGGATTTTATGCCTAATGTTTGTAGAATGCAGTTTGGATAAGAAGTTGATTATATGGGCACTCAATCCTACCAAAATAACTTCAATCACTGGTGGGAACCTCACTTATACATGGATCAAAATGAAAAAGAGAAACAATCCTCTTTAAGAAAAGAAACGTTGTGGGAAACTGAACAACGTTTACAGGATGAACAAATCTCTTGTGCATTAAGGTCTCTGGGCATTATTGGGGTTAATACTGAAGCGGACCCCAGAGAAGAATGTCAATCTACTATCTTTAAGGATGATAAGGTTATTGATGAAGAAAAGATAGACGAAGATGAGATAACAAATGCATTGATTTCTCTGGGCATTATTGAGAATAATGCTGCCATTAATCCTAGAGAAGAATGTCAAGCTACTATCTTTGAGGATGACAAGACTATTGATGAGGAGAAGATAGACGAAGATGAGATAACAAAAGCATTGATATCTCTGGGTATTATTAGGGGTAACACTGAAGTTGACCCTAAAGATAAGGTTATTGATGAAGAAAAGATAAAAGAAGATGAGATAACAAAAGCATTGATATCTCTGGGTATTATTAGGGGTAACATTGAAGTTGACCCTAAAGAGGAATATCAAGTAACCATCTTTGAAAATGATAAGTTGAGTGAGGGAGAGAAAAATGAGGAGAAAGAAGAAGAAGTGGTTGAAAGAAAAGAGAAAAAAAAAATAGAAAATGTGTGAAAAAAAAAAGACATCATGAAAAATAAAAAGAGAAAGTTGAAGGAGAAGATTGAGAAAAAAGGAAGAGGGGAAAGAAGAAAAGATTATATGTAAAACCTATTCCTCATCAAAGGAAGAAGAGGAAGAAAAAAAAGAAGAAAAGATCATATGAAAAGCCCTTTCCTCATCAAAAGAAAAATCATAAGAAGGAAAAGAAAGTCAAGTACTTTATGGAGATCTTCAAGAAATTGGAGAATAAAGTTCCTATGGTTGATACATGGAAACATGTGCTTGATGTTCTTAATTTTATGAAGAAATTCAGCAGGAAGGAGAAGAAGAAAAGAATATCAAGTGAGAAGCAAGTTAACACCTACTGATGGGTGTTTGTTGGGGCCATCCCAATTGTTGTAGAGCATTTTTATTTTTTTTTTGTAAATATTTGTTTATTTGAACAATCTTTAGGTAGCATCTACTGAGGGATGCTAATTTTTAGGTATCTATTGAAGGATACCAGGAAGGTGTACCCGCTGATGGGTATTGGTAAGGTCTGTACTCATTAATGAGTATTGAACAGGTTTGGGTCAGGCTTGTGACATTAAACAAGTGCTACCTGGGAGGCAGCCCAGTTAATTGTTTGTTGGTTTTCAAACCCTGTTTGTAGTGCATTATAGGTTGCATGAACATCTGAGTGGGGAAAGTTTTGTAAGTGAAAAATTGAAGGCAAAAATCAGGTGTTACAGGAAGAATCATGCAGAAAAAAAAAATTTGGGAAGGGGAAGTACCGCTCACCGCCGGGCGGTGCAACTTTACCGCCGGGCGGTGGCGGCGAGAAACCCAAACCGAGCCCTTTAAAGCTGGGCGGTTTTGGGTGTTCTGCACTTCATTCTTCTTCTTTGGATTTCGCCCAGCGATCTTCTTGGAGTGTAGCACCCAATTTGCACCTTCACAAGTTTTTCCAAAGAGTTTTCCCACATTTTCCTATCACCCACACACAAAAACCCATTTTCTTGTTTAAAATTTGGGGGTTTGTGGGGAGAGTTGTGCATTAGGAGGTTTTGCATAATCAATTGAAGAAATTCTTGCAAGCATTTCATATCTCCACTCAAGTAAGTTGTGCTATTTCATCTCTAGTTTCTAATTTTGGGATTTGATGAAGAACATGCTTAGGAACATGACAAATTAGGGTTTTCAAATTCTTTGCATGAATTGTGTAATTAGGAACTGTTTTGGCTTATTAGGATGCTTCAATCTTGTTGCATGGATGAATTTAGAGTTTGAGTGGAGATTAGGGCTGTTAGAGACAAGTTTTGGGAAAAATCTTGTCGCACCGCCGGGCGGAATTGATACTGGTGCATACCGTCGGGCGGTAGACCCCTGCCGTCGAGCGGTTTACTGTAAATTTTTGTGAAATGCTTGATTTTGATGCTAGACACGGAGGGAAACCTGTTTTATCCCCATTGTTGAAATGTGTCTGATTTAAAAAGGTATGATGATGTATTATCCACTAATGACGAATTCCTATGGTATGTTGTGCATTATATTTTATGCAGGAATGGCATCAGCATCACGAAGGGGGAGATGTACCGGCAGCAAAAGGAAGGAGCCTGAAAGACCAAGAGGGTTTGATTCTCAGAGGTTCATCTCTAGGAACCATGAGGAGCACTTTGCAACTGTGCAGGAAAGGAGATTGTTGATGGAGAGGAAGGTTGCCTTCATCACAGATTCAGCTCCTGAATTTGGAGCGGAGATTTTAAGGAGAGATTGGACGAGGCTGACAACTTACCCTGCACCCGCCAGTGTTGAGTTGGTGAAGGAATTTTACACCAACGCTATATCCAGAGGTGGAGTTGCAGCTGGATGGTATAGAAGCTTTGTGAGGGGGCATATTATTAAGTATGACCCCGAGACCATAAATAGCTTTTTGGGCACGGAGTGGCCAGGGGAGCAGTGTCATTATGCGGCTCGAGCTAGTTTGCTTGAGGATATAGCTGAGATTGAAAGGGTTTTGTGCCTCCCTGGAAGGCATTTTCAAACAAACTCTAGTGGAGCACGGGTTAACATTAGGAGGTTAGACTTGTCACCTTTGGCAAGATATTGGATGGCCTTCACTCATGCCAACATCCAGCCTTGCTCCCATATCTCTGACATCACGATGAATCGGAGCTTACTTATCTACTGTATGCTGAGACAAATGGATGTGAATGTTGGGCAGATCATTGATGATGAAATATGAAGCTGTGCCACCACTGTGAGTAGCAGGGCACCATTGGGGCATCCGTCTCTTATCACTTTTCTCTGCCAACAGGGTGGAGTGGGCACTGTCGTTCCCCCATATGAGAGACCCAGGAGTGCTATTGGTGTCTCCTACTTTCAGTAGTACTGCGCTGAGGAAGGAGAAGCAGGAGCAGCACCCAGGAGACGTCGTAGGAGAGCTGCAGCACAGCAAGAGAAGGTGCCTGATGCACCAGCACAACATGTAGAGCCATTCCAGATGAGGGACATGTATATGTCCATGATGGAGGCTAGGATGGAGGCCCTTCGTAGAGGGCAGATGATTATCAGATCCTATGATCGGCCACCGGTGCACAGGTGGACTATGGATGAGTTCCATAATGCTATGGCTTGGCCTCAGGAGCAGGCACAGAGCAGTGGATTTGGTGCAGCTAGAGCACCAAACACAGATGAAGAGGACTTTGAGGATGTTGATGATGAGAGTCAAGAGGACTCAGATAACAGCATGGGATGATTGAGGGCATCTACTGATGGATGCCCATACTGTAGACAGGATTTTATTTTTCTTGTTGTCACTTTTGCACTTTATATTTTTAGAATAGGTTGAATTTTAATTTTAGTGTGTATGCTTGGCTTGAATACTTTTCTGAAGATGTTTGACTGAATAATTTGCATGATGAGCCTGTCTGATGATGATCAGATGTGAATGATTATTGAGTTGTGTTGCATGTTGATATCCTGTGAAATAGATCTGTGATGAATTATGATTGTGGTCATGATGCTAAGCAGAATGTGTGAATGAATGTATTTGAGAAAGCATGTTCAGTGAGGTATTGAGCTCCAGAGTTATTGTTGTATGTATTGTTCACAGTAAAGCATGCATGATATTGCCTAAATCTTGATGATTGATTGAATTGCATGTACATGTCATATGATCAAGGCCATTTTTGAGAGCCATTATTTAGCCAAAATTTTACCCAAACGTGCTTAAAAGTTTTGTACCCTTTTTGAACCTTGGCCCTAAACAGAATGAAAACCCTTGTACTGAAACTATTTACTTTGAATTGGGTTAATGATTCAAGGTTCAAGTTTGGGGTTGTGGGGAAAGCTTGAATGGCAAAAAGAAAGGCATTGAGCTCAATTGAGAAAAAAAAAAGAAAAGCATGAGCAAAAGAAAAGAAAAGCATGAAGATGAGCTCAATGGAAAAGAAAAAGGGAAGAAGTTGGGAAACAAGTGAGATTGGTAAGAAAGAGAGTTAAACTTGAACCTTGAATGATAAATGAGCTCTCTTGATTCAAAGATTTTGTGATCCAGAAAAACCAATTTTTCTTGATAGCCCAGCCTCATTACAAGCCTTGGAAAAGTCCTTTTGATGACATTTGCATGTGATGATGTTGATTGTTTAAGATGAATGGCTATTTTATTTCATGCAACTTGTGAATAATAAAGAGTGGAGTGTTACCCTAAACACTTGAGTGATTGAGTGAAACACTTGCTTGGTGAGAACTTTTAAATTTCATGATTGCATTTTTCCTTAGTGGACTGATCATTCATAATATAAGACATCTGTCGAGGAAAGTGTGAGCTAAATTCAGGAGAGAACATGCATGCATCTTGATTTGATCTCACTAATGGTTTGAAATTGAGTAGGTCTCATCATGTACTTTAGGAATGTTGAATCATTGGATGAAAGTATAGAAAGCCAAGTTTTGTTTTGTTTTGCTTCAGGACAAGCAAATTTCTAAGTTTGGGGTTGTGATAACGGTTGAAAAACCGTTATTTTCATATGTTATTTTGGACTAAATTACACCCTTTATCGCTTAGAATGAGCTTAGAATCAAGTAAAACTCAATAAATGAGTCAGTAGAGAGTCAAAAGTTGTTTTTAGTTATATTATGCTTGTTTTGCAGCAAATCTGAGGAAAGTGAAGATTGGGGACGAAGATGAAGGTCTTAGACTCAAGAAAAATGAAGAAAATTGAAGAAAAGAAGAGTCTAGGAACCGCCCGGCGGCAAACCCCTGGCGCAGGGTGGTCTAACGGGAGAAGAAGACAACAACACCTGATGCCGGACGGCAGACCCCTGACGCCGGGCGGTTTTGTGGCACAAGGGAAACCGCCGGGCGGCAAAGTGTGACGTCGGGCGGTTGTCAGATGGGCTTGGACCTGTTTTCTGTTGCGCACCTCAGTTATAAATAGCCTGTTGCGATTTCCAATGCATTCTTTTGACAGAAGAGGGCAGCCAAACCTATTTTTCACTCTCTGGAGAGGATCTCTTGGATGCTTAGGCTCCTTTTCATCTTTTCTAGGGTTTGTTATCTCATACTATCTCATACTAACAAAATCTAAACCCCAACAACATTATTATCTCATACTATCAACTTCATCCGTTCATTATTGTGTAAAGTCTCAATTGATCAATTTGCATTCATATTTACTTTTATTGCATTTGCATTTAAATACCAACAAAATGTTCTTTTCAATGTTAATTAGTTGAGTAATTACACAATTGTTTAGTGTCGTGAGTCTTCTGGGATACGATACTTGGTCTTACCATTTTATATTACTTGATACGATTCGGTACATTTACCAGAGTCTTAACACCAGTGCAAGGGATGTTGAGAGTATTATGTTGGCGTTTTGCTGAATGAACGAGCGGGCTTGCTACGGGCGAGAGGATCACAACACTTATTTCTTCTATGTATATATGACCTTCTTTTGTGATTTCGACGTTCGACTTCCCTTTACAAAACTTCAGTCGGGCATTCTTCGAGCTCATAATATAACTCCAACTCAACTTCACCTAATGGATGGGCCTATATGTAAGTGTTTAATGTTGTTTGAATAATATTATATTTAAATCCATGATTAACTTCTTATTATAAGGTTATATTAAGGAGAAGGTTTTATTAAGGAGAAAAACATAATGTAGTACTAAATGGAAAAAGACATTGATTGAATTATATGTAACCGTTACAATGTTTTTTTTTTTTTTGTCTTTTTAGTTATGAATAATAATGAAACTTGTGTAAAAAAATTTAATGTGTAATATAATTTATGTATTAAATAACAAAATGTTATGATATAAGTTGAGAGAGAAAATGTTAGAATTAATAAATAAATTAATTAAATTATGTAACTGATATGAAATATAATAATAGACCAAGTGTAATTTAATAAAATAAAATTTTATTAGTTATTATGGAAAATTGTGATAAAATAAAGATTTAAATTCTTTTTTGGTTCCTAAGTTAAAAGTTGGTGTTCAGTTTAGTTTCCTTTTTAAAAATGTAAACCTTTGGTTCTCATGATGTCCAAAATATATCAAATCAGTCCTATCCGTTAACGTTTTTTATTAACTTCTTTGATTTGTCTCATTACTAACTCTCATGCTTTAGGGGTTATTGATGCTGCAGCCTTCCATAGTAATTGTCTCAGGTTTATGCCAGCAAATTTCTTCCTAAAATTTAACGGATAAGACTGATTTGATACATTTTGCACATCATAGAGACTAAAGATTTACATTTTTAAAAGAGGAACTAAATTGAACACTGACTTTTAACTTAGGAACCAAAAAATGATTTAAACCTAAAATAAAAAATAAATGGTAACTATCTTGATGAATAATAAAAGATTTAAGATTTTTTTTCTCCTTATAAAATTTTCTCAATGTATAACAGAGAAGAAAAGGAAGACTAATATTAGCATTTCTATCTTATGAATGAGTGAGAATCATAATCTAACATGTTAAAGTAATTTTCTGAAATTGAATTATTGAATTAAGATATCAGAAAAATTAAAGAAAAAAAAAATAACATATATGATTTATGAGTTGTCATTAACAGTTGATAAGAAAGAAAACACAATTCATTCATCCAATTTTTTATAAAAAAATAAAAAAAATAATTTTATATTTTATATTATAACAACTATTAAAACAAAATATTAAAATTATATATTGAAATTATAGAAAAATAAATGTAAAATTTTTTTTATTAACTTTTATAATTTAAAAATACTCAAGATAATCAATATTTATTACAAAGAATTTTCTATAAACTATAAAATTAATAAAATAAGTTGTGTTTATAAAAATAAAAGTAGTAATATAATGGGTGATATAATCAACTTTCAATAATAATTATAAATAGGTAATAAGAAATATTGTTTATTATACAAAAATCTAAAATAAAATACTAAATATCTGTTTAAAAAAATTTGTAGAAAATAGGCTTAATATCTATTTTGATCCCTCAAATGAGGGGTTGTATTCAAAATCATCCTACCTTTTTTAAAAAGTAACAATTGGTCCCAACTTTTGAAAAAAACTATTCAAGTTAATCCTTTTTTGTTACGACATTAATTTTTTTACAGTGGAGCTACCACCCTGGACAGAATGACGTGTCTATTATATGTGACTGTGTGGTTGTCTGAGGTTAAAATTGTGAATATATATATATATATATATATATATATATATATATATATATATATATATATATATATATATATATATATATATATATAACGTGGCCGTGGTTAAAAAAATAGGGGTTACGGTTATAGAGAAATCGCGAATTGAAATTAAGCATTGTGGAGAAACTGGTGTTCAAATTGGGGTGTTCTTGAAGCTGAAATCTGAAGAGCGAATTAGGTTGAGAGGTTCCATGGCGTTTCCATTGGGTTCCCGATTCCGTCCCTCCCAAGCATCTCCGTTTGACTGGGGAGCTACAAGGAGAAACGCAAGACTGAGTGAGTGATTGAAGAGACAAGAAAATGCAGAGTGTCATGGAAGAGGGAAGGAGAACCTAGCTGATTGAGGCGTTGGTTGTGGGAGGGCAATTGAGATTTGAGTTTGGCAATGTCTTCGTTGGCCAAACAGAATTCGTAATCGCTTGATGGCCAGCTTGTGTTCGGATTGGTTTTTAAGGTGGATGAGGGTTTGGGGATCGACGGTGGGGAAGGAGTTGAGGCGGACGATGTCGTGGGGACGAAAGCGGGAGGATTCGGAGAAGTAGTGCTGGAGGCGAATGGCCTGGTCGTGGCGGCCATCGTCGAGTAGCTCGTGGAGGAGCTCGAAGCGGTGAGAGGTAGTTCTCTTCCAGGAGATCGTTGACAAAAAAGATAACTTCTTTACATACCCCTTCCTGCAATCATTACAATTCCAGATATAAAAGCAAAAGGGGTGCACAAAAACTCTCATCATTCCAAAGATTTCAAATTTGACATTAAATGTCAAACAATCCGAGAGATATAAATCAAAGATCAACATAATAAGAAAGCTAATTCAATTATTTTTTGGTTTTCAGAGGAATGGAGAAAGAAAGTCACCTGTCACCAAGAAAGGGATTCGACTAAGAAGTCTGACAAAACAAGAAAAAACGATTCTTTAGCAGTCCCCAGATATTTATCGTACTATTGATGACAATCGTTTTACTATGATGGGTGGTGTAGTGATAATCTTTTGCATTTTGTAATGAGATTGGGTGGTGCAATTGCGGTTAAAGCTGCGTCTTGCAATGCAATGTTAACTGGGTTGGGAAGAAAGAGGGACACTCAGAGCATGAATAACAGGGACACTCAGAGCATGAATAACTGGGTTAGATTCAATTTTTTTTTTCTAATTTAAATTTTACATATCAATAAACCTAATACTGTCATACTGACACGTCATTAATTTTAGTCTAGAAGAGTAACTTTGGCTGTTAGCGAAAAGAATTAACTTGATCAGTTTCTCCAAAAGTTAGGACTTATTACTTCTTATCAAAGGTAGAACGATTTTGAACACAACCCCTCTTTCGAGAAAAAAAAAGTATTAAACCTAGAAAATATTTTATTTTCGTCTTTTAGATTAATTAAACAAATTCATGAAGTTAAATATAAGAAAAACCTAAAATAGAGTTACCATCTTCATCTTCCAGCTACAAGCTCCGGAGTGACTAACTTCACTGTGTGCGCCTTTCAACACCTCACCTGTCCTCATCCTCCGCTCCGCTTCAGAATGAACAACGCAACACGCAACGAAGCGGAGCGCCTCATTGGGATCGCGGAGAAGCTTCTCCAGAACCGTGATTTGATGGGTTCGCGCGAGTTCGCCCTCCTCGCGCAGGAAACTGAACCCCTTCTCGAAGGCTCTGACCAGATCCTCGCCATCGTCGACGTGCTCCTCGCCGCCGACAAGCGCGTCAACAACCACCCAGACTGGTACGCCATCCTTCAGGTCGATCGGCGGTCCGACGACCTTGACCTCATAAAGAAACAGTACCGCCGCCTTGCGCTCCTCCTTCATCCCGATAAGTCCCGCTTCGCCTACGCTGACCACGCCTTCAAGCTCGTCGCCGACGCGTGGGCTCTATTTGCGGATCCCGTGAAGAAGTCTGTGTACGACAAAGAGCTCTCGTTCTTCTCCCGCGTCGATTTGTCTGTTCCCGGATGGGTCCAGCAGGAAAAGCTCTCAGTCCGCAGGCCTGGGCCTGGGCCTGAACCCGGGCCAAGCACCCGCAACAGTGCCTCGGCCCGCGACCAGATTCACGCTGATGAAAGTTCCCGCAGGAGAAACTCAACTTTCTGGACTGCGTGTCCCTACTGTTACCGTTTGTATGAATACCCTAGGGTTTACGAGGGTAATTGTCTACGGTGCCAGAATTGCGATAGATCCTTCCACGGCGTGGCGGTTCCGACGCTGCCGCCGCTGGTCCCCGGCCAGGACGCGTATTATTGCTGCTGGGGCTTCTTCCCCATGGGGTTTGTAATGGGTAACTTCGGTTCACCGGAGAAAGAGGCGGCGGTGGAAGTGCCAGCACCGCAGCCCCCTCCTCCTCCGCCTCCATCTCAACCGGCTTCTTCTCTGCCGAATTGGATGCCCGTGCCGGCGAATAACGGTGCGCAGGCGACGCCGGTGCCGGCGAGGGTGACTAGGTCGGCGACGATGGTGGCCGCAAGAGCGACGAACGGGACTGGGCCGAAGAAGAGGGGGAGGCCGAGGAAGTATCCATTGCAGTCATGAGAAGTTAATGTGAATGAAGATTTGTAGGTACTCTGTTATTTGGCTGTTTTTTTTTTTTTTTTTTGTAGATATGGTTAACTGGTTTTTATCTCTTGAATTGGGGTATTTTCTTTGTCTATGTAGTTTTTACTATAGGGTTTATTGTTGCATGCCTTGTTGAGGATTAGAACAATGTGGCCGGTTATCCTTAGTTGAAAGTAGATTCAGAAGGCCTTAAGGCCCTTTAACTTCATTCAGTTGTTTTGAAGAGAATTGAAAATATTTGGGTTCTCCTAACTGTGGGAAAGCTTACACCTTCAATGTCAAGGACATGGTTTTGAATTGTGGTGGTTGTTGTTGCGGTTATATTGCGAGTTCTTATGAATGAACTGATGTGATCCCAGTTGAGGATTTGTTGCACAGCTTTATAGTATTGTTAGTGGGTGTTCAATGTATTATAGAGTAAGGAATGCTCTTGGTAACTGGTAATCAGAACATGCACATTCTTGAGGACTTGTTTATGTTAAAATTCTTACCTTGAAATGGGTTTGTTTATTGGGGGAGGGTGAGCCCTGACACAGTGGTATATTTGTGACTAGGTGACTGGTTCTGGTTAATCATGGATTCAAATGGTTGGGAACCTTCTCATACTGGGGTACCCTGTTTTTTCTTAATCTGAGATGGGTGGAAAACTCTACTATCCCCCACACGCTGATGCTTAAATACCATTTTGATAGTTAATTCTGGATGGTTTATTTGAATTGATGAATGTTTCATGCATGTGTGTTTGAAGTAATCTCAGTGATTTTGACTTTACACTGAATATGTGTGTGTGTGGAGGCATGTGAATTGATCCTGCCTGCCAACCACCAAATAAACAGTGCTGAGAATGCTCCAAAAAGTTCAAAAGAGAATTAATATCCCTTAATAAGGAGGGGTAGTTTGCCATTTATAGATTCTCCTAAAGCCTTTCTTTTACCATTGTAAAATCATATAAGTGCACAGCAATGGTTAATTGGATCTGGATTCGCCACTATCATATTTTTTTTTATTCATGAATCATGGTGACTCTTTTATACGATAATGAACTGCTTTGTAAACTTCTCAATGCCTTTGAAATTACTTAGTTGGAACATATAGCTTAACAGTGTGTTGAGGTAGAGAATTTTCCTGAAATAATTTAATTTAATTGTAAATTTCAAATGTTTTATGATAAATATTTTGATTAAGTAAGATTAAAAAAATTATAAATTTTGGTTGAAAAGTTGTAATATTGAGATATTATTCGGGTAATTGATATTGAGATATTAATGTAACTTTTTGGCTTTTTACTAATTTTAGGATTATATATGTTTTTATTTTTTAATTTTAAGTGAAAATTAAAATTAGTTTTTTCAAAAATTTGATTCAATTCTTAATTTCATAAATGTGTGGATGTAGTTTTTCTTAATCATTTGTTAAATTTATTTAATGTTTTAAATATATTTTATAATAATATTGAGTTGTTTATGCTGTTTAATATGTTTTTTTTTTCAATATTAACATGTTTGAAAATTTAAATAAATTTAACAAAACTTAATTAAAAAATTAAATGTACATAATTTAAAAAATAAGAGATTAAATTAGTTTAAAATATTAAATTAACGTAATTTTGAAAGTAGAAATTAAATTTATTTAAAGTTAAAAAAAAAACAAATTTCAATTTAGTTAAAAAATTAAAAATATATTTGACCTTTTATTTTAATAAGAGTTGTTTTTTATTTAATTTGTTAAGATTATTTTTGTTGAAAAAATAAATTTTTATTTTTATTTAAAATTAAAAGATTAAAAATGTATTTGACCTTTTATTTTAATAAGAGTTGTTTTTTATTCAATTTGTTAGGATCTTTTTTGTTGGTTTTTTTAACTATTATTTTGCACTTACATATTTTCAATTGAAGTTTTTTTTTTTTTTTTTTTTTTTTATGTTAATAGGTTATTTTTTAAATGTTAAGTAGAAAAGCTTTATATTATCCATAAGTATGATCTTTTTTTTTTTGTTGTTGTCATGCATGAGAAATTGTAGTCGTTGTCAATATAAAAGTAAAAATAAAACACCTTCCAATCAACAACGTTAATAATCTTGATCTATAGAGTAAAAGATTGTGATCAATATTAATAAAAACTAATTTTGCTAAATAAAATTATAAATACTGATGTTTTAAAATTATTAATTATTTTACATTTAATTTATTTTTTCATTTGAAATCAATATATTTTATGAAAAAAATAGTATTTAATAAATTTAATTGTCTTATCAAATAAAATGCTTGAAAAATAAAATGATTTTTAATATAATCAGTTTAAACTTAATATATTTGAATAGGTTATAAATTGTAAAATTTTTTTTATCGAGTTCAACTGTACATGTTTCTCCATTCCTTATATATATATATATGCATACGAAAAGAAAATCACTTTCTGATTAGCGAACGAATCCTCTTTTTGGTTCTTTTACATATCACCGTGACCAATATTATGTTTATATCCGTCTTCACTATAAGAAAATAGCAATGGTATTGAAATTTCAGGTAACTTTAGTGTAACTTATTTATTCTTTGTAATTTTCCATTTCCATTCTTCATTATAATATTCTTAGGTGACACATTATCAGCCCAAGGCGAAAACCTTAAATAGTGAAAATATTATAAATTCAACTATTTTTATCTTTGTCTCGAATAAATTCCAATTAAGGTGAAAACCTTAAATCGTGATTGTTCATGAATTCTTAAATTTGGTGGTCCTTGACCATTATTTATGGATCTATTTATCTTTGTTTTAGGAGATGTGAATGTAAATATCATGTTGTAAGTTCTAATGTATTATTGGTAAGTTTTACTTTGTATAGATTGTATATCACTAAGGAGCCTGAGAAGTGTAGATTGAAGCTCTTTTAAAAAAGTGAGTTAAACTTTTCCATTTTTGCAATATAGTTGAAAGTTTGTAATTGAAGGATGTTTATCTTTGATTATTCTTTCTCGATATCACATATGAGCTTTGCAATGTTAACATTCATATATAGGATTACTTATATCATCGTATCCCTAAGATAAACAAAGTGATTTTAGTGTACGATGGTAAACATGTTTAAATATAAAACAATTACAAATATGAATTTTGTGAGATGTTACGTTTGAATATGATGGAATATCCATGATAGGGTCTGAACTGATTTCTTTATTTTAAGAACTTGTGTGTAAATCATCTGATAGGGTCAAGTATAAGCTTAAAATTGTTAGTGATAGCTATCAATAAGGATAAAATAGTGAGGAATATACAAATATTTAGAGTCAGATATGTTAAAGAGAAATTATCGTGTACCTTTTGGCTTCACCACTAAATTTTGATAAATGACTACCGTGTTGAGGCTCTAAATGTTGTCAAACAAAATCAAATTGATTCAATAGGTTTCACTTATATGAAATATTGTGTAAAATACTTTTAGTTTTGAGAATACTAAGATGATTAGATGGTTGTTAGTACAATTTGTCTTCAAATAAAGTCTTTGTTGAGATTCTTGGTTAATGACTACAAATGTTATGTCAGAAAGTGATGTACTATATGTCTTTGTGTGTATGTGTTGATGTTGTCTACTATAGCTACACTATCCTTCAGATCTTGTCCTCCATAATGTACCCAATATTTTCCTTTTCATTCTTGCCACAACAAACTTATCCCTATTATTAAGATTTTTCTCGTCCATAGGTGATTAGACCAAAATGCAAAACACTTTTCTATCCACTATACTATAATATTCATTAGAAAAGAAATGATAATAGAACAATAATAATAATAATATACTATAATATTCATTAGAAAAGAAATGATAATAGAACAATAATCATAATAATAAGCTCGATAAGTGAATGAAAGTCATACTTTTAGAAGAAATCAATCAATAGTGTGAATAAGGAGGTTTTATGGTTAACTTGTAAACTTTTGATATTATGCTATTACATTTCCTTGTTGTTCTTAACTTGTGGAGTGAATAGTTTTGGTGATAGTTTTGCTAGAAGCTTGGTGCTTTCTGTAAGTAGTTGAAGATGTTAGGTTTCTTTCATGTAGAGCATCCCATTAATGTGAGAAATTAAAAAAAAAGTCAGTTACTTTATTTTTCAGTTTGATGATTAATAAGACCTAACACCATTGTTTGTCTTATGATGTGACTAAATGTTACTAATATTGATTATGTGTAGAGCTCGATAGTGTAAAACCCCTTTCAGGATGCCATGTACAATTTATAAAATATCCATTAACTTATTAACATCTCAATCTGATACCATCGTGAAAAAATTGAATTAATAAAAATTTGCTAATTTATCTCAAGTAAAACAAACCAAGTGGAAATCCACATTAATGCAAGTTTAAAACCATAAAATAATATTCTAATTACATAAAAGATAAAACATTGTCTTAATCATATTTTGAAAATCCCCTATAAGATTTTCTCACGCGTCTCCTCACTTTAATCACCACCAACAACATCAATAATATCATTTATTCCCGCATAACAACACAAGTTATACGATCATCGCACAACATAAACAAACAAGCAAAGGTGTACTAACAAAACATAATTAGATAATAGCTATAATCATACTCACCCACTATACTCAAAACATCCATTACAAGCGATGAGTTCAAACCACAATGTGCAAGAATTCCACATCACCTCCAAATGATACCAAACTATATGTCATTCTCTCGCACCCTATTGTACACAACCTATTTACCAAAACAAGACGATTTAAGTCGTCTTGTCATCACAACAAGGCCTTGTCTCTCCCGCTCCTTAAGGACTTATGACTAAAAACTTTGATGCGTCACATATGCACTATACTCAACAATGACTTGGAAACTTACAGGTGAAACATCCTTCTCTTCTCCATTGCTTCACACAAGCGAAAAGGTGCAAATCTCGAAACTTTCCTCTTCCACTACCTTACACAAGCAAAGATAATCCCCTTCCACTGCTTCACACAAGCAAAAGAAACAAACCCTGACTTTACAAGGTATGACAATAAGACATAATAGCCAACACTTCTTTTAGCTTCACATTGAACAGACAACATCACAACCATACTTCAACACAACATGGTATCATTACAACAGCTCGACTAGACATACTGTAACACCCCGTTTTTTTAGATGTCATAGTACAATTTTTTTTTTCAAAACCTTTCTATAAAACATTTATGAAAGATAATAAACTTTATCCGATTAAAATTGCAGAAGGTAAACATAATCATAAATGTTGTCTAGAAATATCAGAATATCACTTTCACATAAAAATACCAAATCGAAAAACTTTTAAATAATAGAAAATAAATAATAAATCCCCAAGCATAACATCCCAACTCTCGTCAGTTACTTAAGTTCGATCTTATTTGCAAATCATCTACTCCTGTACAAGTACGATCATCGTAGGTGGGAAACCATAACCACAACATTTCAGGGTGAGCAACCAGAATTATCATATCACACAGTATACAATAATCATATTAACTAAAATAATAACCAATTCATAAACATATATCATCACAACATTAACATCACACATCACAACATTAACATCACAACATAAACTAATGTCGTTTCCTTCTACACTGCCATATCGCCTAATCATCATGACCAGTTTATTATGAATCACCCAACATCCTCTCCCCATATCACACAACCAACGAGAACCTCTTTTCCGCATCACACGCAAAGCAATAAGACAATACCATCATGCTATAGAGATATGCATTCATCACCAAACACATTCACACGAGATAAATATGGCCACTCCCATTACCTTAGTTCTAGTGGGAATTTCAAGCATTTCCTGGTGTCTAAAAACTGTCCGAGAAGCTTGTTCTACCTTGACGCAACCTCCTTCACAACTTGATCCCCGAGGTCCTCTATTTCTCCCTCACTAGTTCACGGTGGAGTAGGGATTAAAGTTTCTCTCAAGCACATTCTCATTGGAAGCAAAAGAATATAACTAGGAGTCATTCTCACGGCTGCTAAGCCCCCCCTTTTCGTTTGACCCAAACCCGTTGTTATATACTCCCTTATCTCTCTCGAGTAAATCTGTTAAGATTCTATAAATATCTCACTTAAAACTCTATATTTAAAAATATCTCACCTCCCTGAAATAACCTCTCTAAATACCCCTCTTAATCTGGACGAAAATTATGGGCAGAGTAAAAGAGAATAAAGCCCTCCCATCCCTCTTGTTTACAGGCGCTGCTTAAAGAAAAATGAAGGGTCATGTTATTTTGACAACCCTTTTTTAACACACATTTGACAACGCTAGTTGTCAGCTTCCCCTTGGTCCAGGTTTCTTTTAGTTTTATTAATAAAATTTGTCCTAGAAAGTGAAGATGGTTTCAGAAAGTTTTCGTTTCAAGTATACCCTTGCCCTCTTTCATTAGAAATGAAGGTTCTCTTTCTTCGTTTTCATTAGAAAGTTGGTTCTCCGTTTGCGTCTTCCTTTTTCCTTGTCGTCATTGTTGGTTCTCATTCTTGTTGTTCGAAATGGCAAGTTCCGGTGAACATCTTCGTTTGACCAAGGTAAATGCATTTTTCATTCTGTGTTTACATTTGTGTTGTTTTCGTTGAGCAGTTGACCGTTCGTCACTCTTTTTCGACAAAGTATGTTTGTACTTTGAACGAACTTTTGACAAAGTATGTTTGTACTTTGAACAAGGTGGAATGTCCAACAATGAACCGGGTGGAATATCCAACAACAAACCTCATTTGAAGACGTATTTGAGGTTGAGATCAATAAGGCATTACAAGAGCCAAGCGCTTAGGACACCGTATACCGGAAATTTAGTACTTAGAATAAAAAATCACTGATTATTATATTGAGTTTATAATAGTCGAGTAATACGACACTTGATTTTAACATATTTTGTTGAATTTAGACAAGATCGATGTTTGGTTCCATTAAGTAATGTAATTTAAAATTGAAATTTAATTGCCTACGTTATTGAAGTGCTTTACATTTTGATTTCTTAAATATTTTTAATAATAAAGTCATCATTTTTATGAATTGATAATGTTAGTGATACAAGAATGAAATAAGGTTTGTGACTTGATCAAGTTAGTTGAATTGGTTAAGATTGTGCAAGGAAAAACTGCCCTGTAATCGTTTACAAGTGGCTTGTAAACGATTACGCGAATGATTTCTCAAATTTGGGCAACTGGTTGAACTGAAGGAACCACCTGTGGTAACTTGGGTGACCACAGTTCAAGTGCAGTGGTTTTTCACACAAGTTCATTGGTTTTAATTGTAATTTGTTGCTTAAGTGTGTCTAGTGCCTTGAATGTCTAATTTTGGGTGGGCCATCATGGTGTAGGGGATCACCTTTGATGGTAAGAGGCACATAGGTAAGTCCTATAAGTAGGGCACCAAAAAGTACCCTTGTAATCGTTTACCAGTGGATGATAAACGATTACCGCTAGTGTTTTCTCAATTTTGGACAACTGGTTGAATTGAAGGAGCCACCTATGGTAACCTGGGTGACCACAGTTCAATTACAGTGTTTTTTCACACAAGTTCATTGGTTTTAATTGTAATTTGTTGCTTAAGTGTGGCTAGTGCCTTGAATGTCTACTTTTGGGTGGGCCAACATGGTGTAGGGGACCACTTTTTATGGTAAGAGACGCACAGGTGAAGTCCTATATGCAGGGCACCAAAAAGTACCCTTTTAATCGTTTATCAGGCTTGGTAAACGATTACGCGAATGTTTTCTCAATTTGGAACAACTGGTTGCACTGAAGGAGCCACCTATGGTAACCTAGGTGACCACAGTTCAAGTGCAGTATTTTTTCACACAACTTCATTGGTTTTACTTTGTTTTAGTGTTTGTTAAATACACAGTTATATGAATATTTCACATATTCAAATTTTGACTATTAAAAATACTAGAATGCATCAAAGTTCCAAATTTAAAGAGTCCAATTTGAGCAGAATTTGAGTTCCATAAAAGTTGCATAAAGGTACAATTTGAGAATTAAAAAGAGAACAATGTTGAATTACTAAGGCAGTAATGCATAAAAGTTCCTAATCAAAGCAAATACATGTGAACAACAAATTCTAACTACGAGGTTCATTATCTAATGGGGTGAGCGAGTGATGCAGTTGCTCCTCAATGTTCCCAACTCGTGATTCCAAGGCGTCAAATCTTGTACCGACAAAGGTCCGGAGTTCTTCAATGCGTTTAATGACATCATCTAGTGTTGTAGAAGAACTTGGTTGTTCATTACCATGGACTTGTCCGCGTTGACACTATTGATTGGTTGTTTTGTCTTTCGGAACCCAGACTCCATCTTCATTTTGCACATAACCAAAGGAGGATATAGACTCATATCCCACCCTTTGTTGAGGAAATTTAATGCAAGGATCCTTAAGCAAATCAAACGAAACACCTCTTCTATGTGAACTTCGCTTGTACTCTGTTAACAAACTGGCAAGTGTACCAGATTGTATCAAGTAATAATAAATGGTAAGTCCAAGTATCGTTTTCCCAAGAGACTCACGACACTAAACTGTTGTGCTTTTGCTTAACCAATCAAAACTATAAAAATAATATTTTGGGATTTTTAAATAGAAAGTACGGAAAAATAAACATGAATTCAATTTGATCAATTGAGGTTAAACACAAAAGTGGATGAATGATGTTGATAAAATGAGATGGATTTGTTGCTACTAGGGTTCAAATTTCACCCAATCACTCTCTTATATCTACTCTTCTTATTCAATTCACTTGTTTATAACTTTCTTGGTCTACTTGTTAGTGTATTGGCAAGTGTACCAAATCGTATCAAGTAATAAAAATGGTAAAACCCATTATCGTTCTTCCCATGAGACTCGAAAGGCCTTATCGTTCGCGTGAATCAAAATCGTAAGACTTGCGGAGAAAAATTCAATAATTGTGGTGGATGCAAAGACAGAAAATAAATATGCAATGTGTGATTCAATTGACAAGATTTAGACAATGGATGAATGGAGTTGTTGGGGGTTTACAATTTCATCTAATCCTCTCTCTTTTATTTACTCCTCTTGTTTAAATAGCTTTATTATCTAATTGCATGTAAACTTTCTTGGCCTCCCCTTAACCCGATCCCTCGGCGAAACTGGCCTATTATTAATTACCGGTTTGCTATCCCTAGCCTCCCCTAGCAACTAGCAACGCATTACAAACAGAAGCAAATACAATTGGTCGTCCTACTCCCCAATCCCTAGGTGGTATTGCTTAACCCAGGAAAATCTCACCATTTCATGCCATTACTATACGTCCCCGTATCAATAAAGTCAAAGATCAATTACCGAATGAGTTAAACGATAAAGGCATTAAGCACAGTATGAGAATCCAACAATTGATAATAAACGCATATGACAAACATACAATTCAAACAAGAGTTTCAATAAACGAGAGTATCAAAAGATTACATTGTTCCCCCAACAAAAAAAAGGGTTTAGTTCACCATAGTCATGGTGAACCAAGATGAAAATAATGGAAGATATGGAAAGCAAACCCTAGAAAAGACGAAAAGGAGCCTAAGCATCCAAGAGATCCTCTCCAAAGAGTGCAAAGTAGGTCTGGCCGCCCTCTTCTGTCAAAAGAATGAAGCTAAACTCGCACTAAGGCTATTTATAACCAAGAAAAGTAACCAAATTCAAGCCCAGGCCCATCAGAGAACCGCCCGACGGCAGGGGTTTATCGCCCGGCGCTTTGCCTCAAGCCACAGGACCGCCCGGTGCCAAAAACGGCCGCCCGGCGCTGGTCAACTGCACTCTGGTCAACTGGTTGACTTTCTGGTTGACTGGTTGACTTTTCTGCACTGCAACCGTTTGATCTTCAACCTTTCTTTCCAGTCATTTCCAATTCTCATCAAAACTGCTGCAAAACAATGCAAAACAAGCATAATATCGCTAAAAATAGCTTTTGACTCTCGACTGACTCATTTATTGAGTTTTGTTTGATTTCAAGCTCATTCTGGGCAGTAAAGGGAGTAATTTGGTCTAAAATAGCACATGAAAATAACGGTTTTTCAACCGTTATCACTACCCTTAACCTAATTCCTTGGCGAAAAGAGCCTATTATTAATTATTGGCTTGCTATCCCTAGCCTCCCCTAGTAACTAATAATGTATAGCAAACGGAAGCAAAATACAATTGATCGTCCTACCCCTATCCCTAGGCAATATTAGCATAATCAAGGAATTTTCCACTAGTTCATGACATTACCGTACGTTCCCGTATCAGTAAAGACAAACAACTTTCACTGAATGAGTTAAACAATAAAAGCATTAAGCATAGATGAGAACCTAACAATTGATAAACAAGTATATGACAAGCATATGAAATAAATAAGAATTTGGATAAATGAGAGTTTAGAGGTTACATCTTTCCCCAACAACAAATAAGGTTAGTTCTCTATCGTTATGGAGAAACTAGGTGAATAATGGAATGAAAGAGATAAAAACCCTAAAAAGGAGAAAAGGAGAGTTGTCACCATCTCCAAATCTACCCCCAAAGGGGTGAAAAGTGTGTTTCTGTGCCTAAGCCATCAAAAGATACAAACCCTAAGACTTCTTGGCCTTTAAATATGCTATAAAAATAACAGAAAACAAGTCCAGGCCCGAATAGATCATAAAAATAACATAAAATAGGTCTAGTCCCGCGTCCAAACCGCTCAGCGCTCAAAAACGGCGCTCAACGGTTTGCCAAATCCACTCAGCGCCCAAAACCATCGCTCAGAGCTGGTCAACTACACTCTGGTCAACTGATTGACTTTTCTGGTTGACTGGTTGGCCTGTCTACACTATATTTGACTTTTCTGCACTGCAACCCTTGGTACTTCAACCTTTCTTTCAATTCATTCCAAAAACCTACAAAATCAAGGGAATTTAATGATAAAATCATAAAACATTTCCTCAACTCTTTTATTCACAAAACTAAAGAAAAATCATAAGTCAAAGCAAGTTTCTAAGTCAATAAGGGTGCGTTTGATATCAAAATTAAGCATAAAAATAAAGGTTTTTCAACCGTTATCACAACCCCAAACTTGAAACTTTGCTTGTCCTCAAGCAAACAAGATGAAACTTAGTCTTCCACAAGTCAACACAATGCTTCAATCACATTCAAAAACTTTTTTCTTTCAAGACAAGTAATCACTCAAATCAACTCATCAATAGAATTTAGTCAAGATGTTCACATGCTTTGATTCAAATTACTCATCATGGTGTTCACATAGTCACAAAATTTTCCAACAAATGCTATTCTCATGAATGATCAATTAGATAAGCATAGATATAATCACAAATTCATGGAATTCTTCCTCACCAAGTGTTTCACTCAAGCACTCAAAAGTATAAAACTCAAGCACTCAAAAGTGTTTCACTCAAAGATATATAAAGGTCACTCCTTCCCTCTATTATCTACATGTCACATAGAACAAAGTTGCCTTTCATTTGCCACAATCAAACATCATCAAAGGACTTTTCAGGGCTTATAATGTGGTTGGGCTAACAAGGAAAATTGGTTTTTCTATATCACAAAACTCTTGAGTTAAGAGAGTTATTCACATAACCATGGTTCAAGCACAAACTCTCTTTTTACCAATCTCACTCATTCCCAACTTTCCATTTTCTTCACATTGAGCTTTTCTTTTCATGCTTTGCTTTTTTCTATCGTTTTCATCTTTTCTCATGCATTTTCTTTTCAACACATAAGCTCAGTGTCTAACTTTTCTTTTCTTTTTCAATTCTCCCAACAATTCCAAACTTGAACCTTTATCAATACCACACAAATATTTCTCAACCTAACTCAAGGCACTAGTACAACAAAGGGAAACAACCGCGGTTGTTTTTTACTATATGTCGCGGTTTATAAACCGCGGCATATCTAGACGCGGTAAAAAGTCTTAGACTTTAGGCCGCGGTTCCAACCGTAGTAAAAAGCTGAAAAATAGATCACGGTTCCTACTAGAACCGTGGCCAAAACCCCTTTTTTTTAAAAAAAAATTGCTTAACAATAGGCCGCGGTTCGTCCTACAACCGCGGCCAAAACCTTATCTTTTAATAAAAAAAAGTCTAGCCAATATACCTAATGATTCCCATGATGGAATCCTGACAGCTTTCTAATCCCAAAAACCGTAATAACTAAGGAGTGAGATAATAAAAGATAAGATCTTGACCATTAAAGGGACAAAAATATTGAAAATTACATATGTCTTTAAATATTGAAAATTACATGTTTGTAATAAATTAAAGAATTCTACTGCCTCAGTAAAATGGCCACCTTTGACATAGCCTCTTAACAACCATGATAGACTTTTCTTCTTCTACTGCGAGCTCGCAAGGTCCAACACCATGTCAAATTCCTCACTGTAAAATCATATTTTTTTAAGATAATGCAGCATAATTATTAAACAAAAAAAATCTTGTAAAATTAGTAATTTCTTAACATTATTTGCAACTATATACTTATTTCATCATAACATCTAATTTTATATATATATATATATATATATATATATATATATATATATATATATATATATATATATATATATATATATATATATATATATATCAAATTTCTAAAAATTCATATAAGCAACTATAAAATGTATCGCAATCAGCAGAAAACTGTAATCACTTCAAGCAAATTAAATCTTAAAAAGAAAACATTAATGAAAATAAAATCATAAAAAAAGATATTACATCACAAGGTGCTGCATATCAACAATGAAAAATGGTTGGTTCAATAACAAAAGGATTGATTCATTCTCATGAAAATAACAAGTGCAAACATGCAAAGTTTATAGTAAATGTGTTTGTCCTTCACATTATTTATCCCTGTGTTGTGATTGGGGTGGTTTTATAATTATCACAACTATCTAAGTCAATTTTTGAGATTAATATGACTCTAATACATGATTTTTTTTTAAGAGATTAAGATTATATAAATGTGATGAGTCTAAAAAATTGATATTACTTTTAATCTAATTTTAATCTAAAATTTTAAGATATTAGATTTATGGGTTCTCAAAATATCCACATTCTAGACCAAGCCCTTCACTTATCAAACTCAAGATCCTAGAAGCCAACTTCTTCACTTCAACTGAAAACGACCCAACACACTCTCTGCTAAAGATGAACAACACTACTATGGAAGACAAATCATTTAAATATTTACACAACTATACATTTAGCACTTGAACTCCACTTTTTTGAAACAATCCTATATATACCAGTAACTAGTTGATTGAATAAAACTTTTTAATTTGAATGCAACAAAAGCAATTCTTCAACTCAAATAAGATAAGACAGTTTTTCAATTAGAATGAGTCAATAGAGTTTTTCTTCCTTTTCTTTTCTTTTTTTTTCAAATGAAAAGGTACAACTTTTATAATTACCCACTTTCATTTACCTGTATCTAGTTGGATTTTCAGGCCAGAGGTGTTGCCACTGTTCCAAAGGATTTTCAGTTGCATAATTGACACTGCTGGTAAACATCTTGCATGTCTTGGAAGGATCATTTGAACACAGTTTCTGCTTTTCCTCTGTTGGCATCTCAAATAACTCTTTGAAAACACTTCTTGCTTCGTTCATTACATTCTCGGAAATTCCATGATTGATAACCTGCTCTAATCATACATAACTTTCTGTTAAACATTACCATATAACATGTTGAATACTCTATAAATGCTTAGCTTCTACATAGGAGAATTCTTAATGTTTACCAAAAATAATATTATAGTAGTAATAAAAAAAAAGTGATCATTATCTGAACCTGGAAGAATCCAAACTCCTCAGAAGCCTTGATAATTTTCTGAATTGTGTTGATTCTATCACCATTTTCTGCTTCCCTAAGATCAATCACAGAAATATTGCTGCCAAAGGGGATTTTGAGATCTCCTGGTCTTGATTCTGGAGGGAATATGTAGTCTCCTGGGAGAGATTCATGATTGAATCCGCTTGAAAGAAGTTTATCCATCTGAGATAGTTTCTTGCTTCAACAAGTTCCTTTATCTCCTCATCCTCTTCGTCCACCTTGGCTGCTTCATCTTCACCACCACCGCCGGAGGAAAAAAAGCGCCACCATCAAAGAAATGCAAAATCTCACCCTCATCCCAACCCTCCTCCCCTTCCCACCCAAAATTTAAAACCCACAAAGCCCTGTCCTCTTCTTGGCATTTCATCAAACACCTTCTTTCCACCAAGTCCTGCAAAACCCCCCAAAACAACGTTGGTCAGTCTCTAAAAATTGACAAGGGCAACAACAACGCGTTCTCGTCAACGTTGTCATCCCGCCGCAACTTCATCCACGGGGTTGAGGGCTTGGGAGCGGGTTGGACCGGGTGCTAGGCTAGCGGCTCCACCACTAGCACGGGCCACACCAATCAGTCCACGAACAACACCAGATGATCTGAGAAACCAAAAAAAAAAGGGAGAGAAACAGGATAACAACTGAAGCAATGTAGATCTGAGAAAAGGTATAACAACATAAAAAGTGAGGATGAGGATCTGGATAAGAACCCTAGGAGTTGTTTTCGAGAAGCTGCTTCAGTCCCAACGGCCACCGCTTGCTCTTCACTCCGACGTACTCGCAGGCGAGGTGGAAGCCGCACTCGTAGCTATCGCACACAAGGAGGTGGTGGTGGCTCCCTGCGGCGGCGGGGTAGGGCTTAAAGCAGGAAGCGCAAGGAGCGAGATTGGAGCGTAGAGACAACGACAACGATATGGAACCAACGATGTGGAAGAAGAACACTGCGAGAAGAGGCAACATGACAACACTGTAGAGGTGGCAACGAAGCGGTGACCCTGTAGCGGTGACGATAACGGAGCGGCGACGATAACAGAGCGGCGACGATGAAGGAGAGGTTGGATGCAGCAGAGGAGTTCGCGGGAGCATAGGAAGAAGAAGAAAATAGTGCAAAGTAGGGTAATTTCCTTCATGGGGTGAAGTTAAATAACTGATACTGCCTCGGGTGTGCTGGCAACCGCTATCGATCGTCGTTCTACAGAGCATTACGTCTCGGTTCAACCATTAACCGAGGTAATTTGATTTTTATGCCGCGGTTCAAAAGAAACTGCGGCCTATAAGTTTGTTTAAATTTCAAAAATGCCACCGTCTTTACATATACTGCGGTTTTCTCAAAACTGAGATATTATTACCCGCGGTCTTTTTCGCGTTTTGTACCAGTGAGGCAAAGACTTTCAAAGCAAGAGTTTTTATTCTGTTTAAGACTTAGGTTCAAAAAGGGTAGAACATATGATGTTCCTTTTTCATGTGGGACGAAATTTTTGGCTAGAAAAAGGGCTTATCAAAAACGACCTTAATCATATAACACATACATGCAATTCAATCAATCACAGAAAATCAGGAAAAATAATTCATGCTTCCAGTAGATAGCAAATATATTAATAAGAACTCTGGAGCTTAAAAACCTTACATAAGCTTATTCCAATCATTCAATCAAATACCCTGCTTAGCTTCATAATCACAATCACAAAATCACAATGCATCTGTTAACACAGCTTGTGAACCACCACCTGTACATTAGCATATTGTGCACATTCTCAACATCATCAATATCAAAGCATCATCAAGCAATACCCATCATGATAAAATATCAATATCAAACCACTGCATCAGATATAGTATCCAACCAAGTTCATCAATCCTACACTACTAAACAGAAACAAATAAATACAAAAACAAAAGATAGAAAAATTTTGTTCTAGTGCAGATAACATCCATCAGTAGATGCTACCTCATCATCTTCCTCCATAGTTGGAGCTTCAGCTGCTCCAACTCTGATTCCTTCCTTTTGTTTCCCATAGTCTTGATCCTCTTTCCTGATGAGGGAGAGGGCATCCCTTCATGGAGGGTATCCCTTCATCAAATACAATTCATAAAACCACAAGAAATCTCATTAAGCGTTAGTAAAATACAAAATTTCTTCCAATGAATGTGGAGGAATCAACCCCAAATAACCGTGCTCTCTCAAAACCCCAAACTTGGATGGAAAAGTGATAAAAATTGAGTTTTCAAGAGAGAGGATGATAGGAGAAGTGTTGGGGAATCTTTGAAAGAATGTTTAAAAGTGAAAGAGAGGTTATAGGTCTGGTAGAGAGTGCTTGGGCGAGCACTAAGGGTAAAAAGAATCAAATAATCTTTTAAAACGCATATACCCTTCAGTGACGCCACCGCCCAGCGGTGAGCGCGAGTTACACCCTTTTTTTTTTCTGTTTAAAACATTTTAACCCTTTAAACCTTCAAATTCAACTTTCAAAATTTAATTTTTATGCAATTCCCAATCACTTAACTCATATATGTGACTAGAACAAGAATTAAAACATGCAAAGGTAAATCAATCAACTAGGTTGCCTCCCAGGTAGCACTTGTTTAACGTCACGAGCCTGACCCAAACCTTTCTAGCACCCATCGGTAGGTGCAAATCTTACCATCACCCATCAGTAGGTGTACCTTCCTGGTATCCTTTAGTAGATACCTAAATCTTCTAGCATCCCTCAGTAGATGCTATCCCAGTGGCATTCATCAGTAAATGTTGTTTAATGACATCCATCAGTAGATGTCTAACCAAATAGCATCCATCAGTAGATGCTTTCATCACTGCCATCAGAAGCAGCATTTAACCTAAAATAAAATAAAATTAAATAAAATTAAATAAAAGAAAAGAAACAAAAATTCAGAAACGGGGTTAGAAACTGGGTTACCTCCCAGCAAGCGCTTCTTTAACGTCATTAGCTTGACCCGGTAAAGCCCAAATACCCATTAGTAGGTCTTGAAATTCTATGTTGGCATTCTTCCTTCCTTCATGAAACCAAAAAAATCTCGAAAATTCCTTGTCACCAACTCTAAGGATTCTCAATCTCAAGAGCGCTCTCTCTTTACTTTGATAGTCTTGACAACCCATAACCTATTCTGAAATTTCATTGGTGTGCCAGGTTTGGGTTTGTCACTTTTCACATCAGGGTGTTGGTGAACCAATTCTCCTTCCTTATCTTCCTCCTAATGATCTTGTGCTCCTGGTACAAATCTTATCTGCACACACTAAAGAACACTGCACTAGAGCACAAAATTAGCCCAAAAAATAAAAACAGCAAAAGACATGACCTTTTTTTTTCGTTTTTTTAGAAAGATAAAGATAAAAAGATAAAAATAAAATAGAAAGGAAAATAGATAGAAGGATAGAAAGACAGAAAGATGGAAAGATAGAAAGATGAGGAGAAGAATGAGGAGAATAATAAGGAGAAAGATAGAAAGATGGAAAGATGAGGAGAAGAATAAGGAAAAGATATTATTTTATTTTATTTTCGTATTTTTTTATAAAAACAGAAAGATAAAAAAACATAATATATATATATATATATATATTTTTTTTTCGTTTTTTATATAAATATAGAAAAATAAAAACAGAAAGATAAATAGAAAGAAAGATAGAAAGTCTAATCAGTTAAGAATCACATACATAGAATAGTTAAATCACGAGTCCCCGACAACGGCGCCAAAAACTTGTTAAACCCCTAGCAAGTGTACCAGATCATATCAAGTAATAATAAATGGTAAGTCCAAGTATCGTTTTCCCAAGAGACTCATGGCACTAAACTGTTGTGCTTTTGCTTAACCAATCAAGACTATAAAAATAATATTTTGGGATTTTTAAATATAAAGTACGGAAAAATAAACATGAATGCAATTTGATCAATTGAGGTTAAACACAAAAGTGGATGGTTGATGTTGATAAAATGAGATGGATTTGTTGCTAGGGTTCAGATTTAACCCAATCACTCTCTTATATCTAGTCTTCTTATTCAATTCACTTGTTTATCCAATTGCCACGCAAACTTTCTTGGTCTACCCTTAACCCAATTCCTTGGCAAAAAGAGCCTATTATTAATTACCGGCTTGCTATCCCTAGCCTCCCCTAGTAACTAATAATGCATAGCAAACGGAAGCAAAATATAATTGATCGTCCTACCCCTATCCCTAGGCGGTATTAGCATAATCAAGGAATTTCCCACCAGTTCATGACATTACCGTACATTCCCGTATCAGTAAAGACAAACAACTTTTACTGAATGAGTTAAATAATAAAAGCATTAGGCATAGATGAGAACCCAACAATTGATAAACAAGTATATGACAAGCATATGGAATAAATAAGAATTTTAATAAATGAGAGTTTAGAGGTTACATCATTCCCCAGCAGCAAATAAGGTTAGTTCTCCATCGTCATGGAGAACCTAGGTGAATAATGGAATGAAAGAGATAGAAACCCTAAAAAGGAGAAAAAAAGAGTTGTCACCATCTCCAAAGCTACTCCCAAAGGGGTGAAAAGTGTGTTTCTGTGACTAAGCCATCAAAAGTTACCAACCCTTAGACTTTCTGGCCTTTAAATAGGCTATAAAAATAACAGAAAACAAGTCGAAGCCCAAACAGATCATAAAAATAGCACAAAACAGGTCCAGGCCCGCGTCCAAACAGCTCAGCGCTAAAAAACAGCGCTCAGCGGTTTGCCAAAAAGCGTTTGATATCAAAATTAAGCATAAAAATAACGGTTTTTCAACCGTTATCATACTCCTTGCAAGAGACACATCTTCCCTCCAAAATACTTCTTTTTTCTCCCATAACGTCCTTCAACCATCTATCTTAAGTAATCCATTCATTTGAACAATGGTTGATGAATCCATGGAGATTCGAATCCGCCACTACACAACAATAGAAAAACATTGCCATTAATTAACAATGCGAGGATATAAAATACACTACAACAAAAAAAAAACCAAAAATTTGTCTTATTTTTAGGTTCTGCGTTGCCATTCAAACCTATACTTATATAATAAACCAAAACCAATGGTGGACATTGTTAGGGTTGGCGCAACACGATAAAAATAAAAGAGAAAACAGAAAACACATGAGACCAAAACATTGAGGCAACACGATAAAAACATGGCTAGGGTTCGACAACTTCCTTTTCCAAAACAAACAGTAATGAGAAAAGAGAAAAGAGATGAGACCAAGGAAGTTATGAGACCAACCGAATAATGAGAGCAATAGAGCCGACGACAGAGATGAAAGTGAAGCAAGCGAGAATGCGAAAATGAAAATGAATAATGAAAACGTTAAAGCGCGAAACGATTTGTCATATGTTCTCAAATTCCAAATATACCCTTATGTGTATTACTTTTACTTCTTAAGAAACAGTCAACCAACAACAGCCACGTGACGTTGTCAAATAGTTGGCAGAAAAACGTTGTTAGACAAACGTTTTCGAAAAAGGAAAGAGGAAAGAAAATAAGGAAAACCTTCTTCCCATTTTTACGTGCTCTCTGTACGAACCCCATGCATCCTTTCTTTCTCTCCAACCATAAAAAAAACAACTTAATTCCTATTTGTTTAAAATTAAATGCTGGGCGCACTAATTTTCTGTCTCATCACGTCAAAGATTCAAAGCAATTAAAAAATCAAATTCCTTTCTCTAAGGTGAACAAAGATCTCCCTGACAAAGATAATGAATTCTCTTCTCTTTGGTTCATGCTGCACTCATCAATTCACACATCATGGTGGGCCCCTCGTCTGGGTCCTACCCTTAGCCAAATCATTAAAGGAGAAAACAATGAAAACAAACAGTAATTCATCATGGTGGGGATTCGAACACTGGACATGGTATTATCTCACATTTTTATGAACACCAGCCACCAGGTACCAAACTCTTTTCCTAAGCATTAATCACAAACATTAAGCTATAAACCTTAAGACACCTCCAAAAATTACAATATCAAAAACAAATAATTAATTTTAATTCATCTCTTTAATACTTTTATCATATGATATCATACCATAATTAAATCTTTAATATTAGAAAATATAAAATAAAATAAAAATTATTTCTTTTTTATCCGGATCTTATACATACTCAACCTGAAAAACATGCACACAGCTCCGTTGACACACAATAAGCTCAATAATTCACAAAAAACGTAACTAAACACTCATACAAACACCTCAACAAACACAAGAAACAACTTAAAAACCACAAGCAACAACTCGACCAGGGTAAGAAACCCTTAGATCAACCTCCAGAACATCTAAATCGAGTTCCATAACTTGTAAACCGTGGTCTTAAAATAACCCGGCCAAACAGCCTAGTTTAGACAACCAACATAGCTACCTAACTCGACGAACAAACCCAAGCTGACAACATGCTCAATAACTCGACAACACCACAAAACAACATAGATTACCCATTTATCAACCTGGATTAACACTCAAATAGCTCGAAACATAACTTAATAACTCAAACATTAACTTGCAACACCTCAATTCATGCATACAATACCTTAAAACAACTTAGAGAAACCAAATAGAACTCCAACCAATATAACAATATTGTTCCTGTACCTATACCATAGCTTTAAGCCTATATAACATTGATTCAATCCTAAACCACATGACACAAGCTTTCAGCATCATGAATCAAGCCTAACAAAATAATTATCAATCAAAAACCATAAAACAAACCATATATAACTAAACCAGAATGCTTAAAACATTGTGCAGGTATTGAAAAAAATAAGCTTTTATACTAAAACCTTGATTACTTATTAAGCACCTCACAACATTGTGCCTATGCTACGTTAACAACATTTAAAATTGATTGTTAGCAATGAAGTGTCTTGCTTCTCAACACTAAGAGGGGGAGGGGGGTGAATTAGTGATAAATAAAAATGAATGCTTTTTAAATCTTTTCCCAAACTTAGAATGATCATTAAAATTTCTTGTAATCTAAGTAATACACCTATGCAATGAAAGTAAAAGAGATAGTGAAAGAAATACAAACAGAGAATTTATACTGGTTCGGCCTCAATGCCTACTTTCAGTTTCCCTTCTAATCAACCTTAGATTGAAGGATTTTCACTATAATGATTTGAGTTTTACACCAAAGGTTTTACAGAGATTCTCTCAAATGTAAACACCTCCCCACTCAACAATCAAATATAGAAAGATAAAACCTGCACAAAGAACCAGACATCCTTATTGCATGACCCTTTGAGAACACCTCTCAAAGTACCAAGAACCCCTTATTTTTCTTCCTGTCACGCACGAACAGGGCAGCACAATCCAAGATTGCAAAAACACGTTTCTGATTAATGTAAAAACACCTCAGCAATGCAAAGAATGATCAACCAATACGTCCACAATGTTCCTCTCAAGATTCCTTCAAGTTTCTTCCAATTCTTTGAATCTTGATTCTTGAAGCGTCTCAAGAACCTGTAACACTTTTCTCAAATCAAAAATATCATATATGACAACTTAGAATGATCAAAGTTTACAGAGTTATGTGTAGGGCGTCAATTTATAGTTTTCATCATGCAAAACAATCGATTACGTTAGTAATGTAATCAATTACATTATTAACATGTGTAAAAGAATTACAACTAACACAGTTCCAATTAAATGCACAATTAATGTAATCAATTTGCAAGAAATGCTAGTCAAACATATTTAAAAATATGTCCATTATTACTATTATGACATAGCTTGAAAACAGTTTTCAAAGACTAACAAACTTAATTGATTACATAAACAGTGTAATCGATTAAGCTCTTCACTTAAATAGATTTTGAAAACTTTTTCTCTTCAAAACTCATCACAACATATTGTTGGGGCAAATCGACAAGTGTACCGAGTCGCACAAGTAATATAAAATGGTAAGATCGTATCCCAGAAGACTCTCGGCGCTGAACAATTGTGTGATAACGAGATTAATTAAGACTTAAAAATAAAAGAGATCATGGGTTTGGGATGCAAAAATAATAAATAAAATAAAGGCTTAATAGCACTAATGGTCCCTATTTTGGTTGGCAAAATTCAAATTGGTCCCCATTTTTTTTTTGTTCAATTTAATCCTAAAGAATGAATATTGTGTTTAATTCGGTCCTTTTCACAGACGCCGTTTAAATCGTTAGCGGCAGACCCTCCAACAGTGCCAAACAGTGTTGATGTGACATTTAACTGCCCATGTGGAGTCTGTAAAGGCACACCGAGATGGATTTATTGATTTTGAAAGAAATGCAAATTATTTATTGTACCCCAATTTATGAGCAGAGGGTGGAGAGTGAAATTAGGTTTAGGGTTCTTCTTCTTTTTGCAATAGCTCCCAATCTTCAGAGTTGATGAGCCATGTCTCTCTCACAATGTTCTTCTTCTTTTTGCAATAGCTCCGGCAACCGAAGTTGTAATTTGTCACTTGGTGGTGGTTCAATGGGGGTAGGGATAATCCCCATTTGCAATTATGGTGAGTTGGCTGTAGTAAAAATGGCTAGAACTTTAAAGAATGTTGGAAGATACTTTTGGGGTTGTCAAAACTACAAGGTGATGTGAATAAAAGCATCTGTAATTATAGCTTATTTTCTTGCCTATTTTCTTTGTGTTTGTAATTAACAATGTTTTTGATGAATAATAGAGTGGAATTGGTAATGTGATGTCTTGTAACTATTTCAAGTGGTGCAATGAAGAAAAGGTTGATGAAAGGGATGTTATCATTGGTAGTCAAAGGAGGAAGATTTGTGATATGGAGAAGACAGTGAGTGCTTTGACGAGAAGGAACCAATTCTTAGTAGTAGTGGTCTGTGTTCTTAGTGTAGTGGTCTATGTTGTGTGTATTTTTAGGTTGATGTGTTGAAAGTGTGGTTGATGTGTTCAAAGTGTGTTTTTAGGTTGATGTGTTCTGTGTGTTTAGGTGGTCTGAATGTACTTTTCTTTTGTTAGGTGGTCGCATTAGACGACTGTGTTTTGTATTGAATGAATAAATGAATAACTTTTGTTGTTCAAATTAGTCCTCATTTCAGTTAAATATGTGTGCATGTGGTCCTCATTTGTTGTTAAAAATGTTCGCATGTGGTCCTCATGATGTTGACAGTGTTGTGTGCCAAAATGGAAGTGGTCAAATTCAATATGAAATCATGGGAACCTGAATATATTTTCACAATCAAAAGTGAGTTCATGGGTACACCATGAAGTTACATAATAGAACATCATTACATATCCAATGCCAAATATATCAAAACATTATAAAGTATTTCAAAACATGATCACTAAGGACACGAGGTTCAAATTAGGAACGTATTTCAAAATAGATACAGTGCCAAGTGCATGAAATTTATACAATTACAATTGCACAGATGGTCTCCTAATTGGTAACTTGTTCCTTCTGATTGGCTCAGTTGGTTGCTCAGTGGATTCCTGTGTTGGTTGGGGTGGTGGTGCTTCAGATGGTTGTGGTAGGTCTAATTGATCTTGAGGACGTAAAGGGCATTGATTTATATTATGCCCAACAACACGACAAATGTTGCATTTCTTGCGGTGGCCACCTTTGGTCATCTGGGTTTCATCCCTCTTCAGCTCCCAACTCTCAAACCTTCGCTTTTTCTTTGGTCTGCCAGGTAATTTTCTTTTAAAAGGTGGGAGGAAATCTGGGCATGCTGTTCTTTCCCATAAATGTTGCCCATTCACTGGAAATATGATTGAAGCATATGTTTCATCATAAGTTGACCTTCTGAACCAAACGGGTACATATTCTCTTGGATCTAAATTTAAGAATCACATTGCTGCAATAGCATGGCAGCAAGGAATGCCACTAATGAGCCATTTCTTGCAGGTACAGTCTTGGCTGTCCAGGTTCGCTGCAAATTTGTATGTAATCACAACACAATGTCTAACTTCAAAATTTTTTTCTCCACACCAACTGCCATCAAATAAGACATGATTAAAAGTTAAATAAGAAGTCTTGAATATGAACAATTTTATCACAGACCAAGTGACATGAAATAAAACTGGGAAAGGAAATGCCTACCTAGGGATCCAATTCTTGGATAAATTTGATTCATTTGTAAGTCTCTTCGTAATCTTGGGACATATATCAAAGTCCATATTACACATTTTGGTTCTGTTGGTGGCCCATTTTTTCATGATGTAAACTCTAATTTCCTCTAGCATGGTTACAATGGGCTTTCCTCTAGCATCAACAATAACACTATTAAAAGCTTCACTCATGTTATTGACTAGTGTATCAGTAAGAATAAGAAATTGTTAGGAAGCTAAAAGTATGTAACAGGTTGCAGTAGGGAAGAAGAAATACCTTGGGGGAATAGAAATAAGGTGTTTGTAAGCGTCTACAATGACCTCTTTCATATTCAACATTTCTTTTTCCCAAGCTTGGGGGTAGGTACTAGTAGCAGCCTTCCACATCAGTGTCTTCAAGGTGTTCCCGGTGAACTTTTTTCTGAAATTTGCATATAAGTGTCTCATGCAAAATCTATGCTCCGCCTTAGGTAAAAGTGCTTCCAACGCTAGCTACAAACCCTATGGAAAGGGACCGAATTGAATATTTTTAAAATAAAATGGGGACCAAGTGCAACAAATGGGCTGTCGTGACCCACACAAATTTGATTGCATATGAGAAATGCAATATAGCTAGGAATGTGACTCCTAGGTCGTCTCTCAAGGACCAATTTTGCGGTTTGAGTCTTAGGTCTACACGAAGGGGGGGGGGGTTGTGGAAGGGGTTTGGAATGCGGATGAATCAACTTGAAAACACAAATGCAAACAAAGATGTAAACACAGATCTAAAGAAAACGGTTTCAAACACAAACTAAAGAAGGTTGGTCATTAGATCATCCCAGCTGCCTAATCCCAGTTATGTCTTTTCTGATCCCAATACTCATACAAGCTCTCTCCACCAAGCTGCCTAATCCCAGTTATGTCTTTTCTGATAGCCGTGGTCCGGGATGCTGGGAAAAATTTCTCCAATAACAGCCTCTTTAGATCATCCCAGGTAGTGACGGGTCTAGGCGCCAAACCATATAACCAATCCTTAGCAACACTTTCCAATGAATGAGGGAAGGCCTTCAAGAAGATTTGATCTTCAGGAACATCATGCGGTTTCATAGTGGAACAAACAATGTGGAATTCCTTCACAAGCTTATGTGGACTCTCACCTGCAAGACCATGAAACTTGGGCAACAAATGGATCAGTCCAGTCTTGAGAACAAATGGAACGTCCTCATCAGGATATTGGATGCACAAGCTTTCAATATCGAAATCAGGTGCAACCATCTCCCTAAAAGTCCTCTCACGAGGTGGAGGAGGTTGTGCCATATTGTTCTCAGTGTGAAAAATAACAGAATCATAATCAAGTGCAGATGCAACAGATGCAGTGGATGCAGTATGCACAAAGTACTCAGCAGTGGATTCAGATTCAGCAGTAGGATAAACAATATCTAATGGAACAGACTCAAAAATAGACTCTAAAGACAAATTCCTAGAATGCCTAACTAACCTATGAAACATCCTATCAATCTCAGGATCAAAGGGTGGTATGAATCCGGGATTTCCTCTAGTCATGCACTAAATCACAACACCCTGTAATCATGAAACAATAGCACAAAAAATTCAAACCACAAAAAATAACACAAGACAACACAACTCAGACAAACACAAACACAACACTTAAAACTGAACTGTTGGTCCCCGGCAACGGCGCCAAAATTTGGTGGGTTGTCGCGACCCACACAGATTTGATTGCATATGAGAAATGCAGTATAGATAGGAATGTGACTCCTAGGTCATCTATCAAGGACCAATTTTGCGGTTCGAGTCTTAGGTCTACACGAAGGGGGGGTTTGTGGAAGGGGTTTGGAATGCGGATGAATCAACTTCAAAACACAAATGCAAACAAAGATGTAAACATAGATCTAAAGAAAACGGTTTCAAACACAAACTAAAGAAGGTTGGTCATTAACTTAACTACAATGTTTCCAATCACAAATAAACAAAATAAGGTTGCAACTCAAACCTCTAATCCAACAAAGATAACCAACTAAGCGAAGGTTAACCCTGTTTTCTTAAAAGCGAAGTAAGCGAACGCAGTGTTAATATCAACTCTAAATTACACCATTCAGTTACATCAACTAAGCAAAGATGTAACACCAACTGGGCAACTAAGCGTATCCCAATTGCAAGTGCAAAAATAGAATTCACATTAACCAAGTCAGAGTGCACAGACAATCATAATTCAAGAATCTCAAGGAAACAGTGCAATATAGTCAATGACCAACCAAACTAATTTAAGCTACCATGGAAATTAAATTAACACTATTAAAGACCTTAGACAACATTCAAACATCAAACACTATTACAAACAAATTAACAAACACAGTTAAAAATAATTAAACTCAACACTAACTCAAACACATTAAACTCAACCTAGTAAGCAATTTAATTGAAAACAAAAGAAACCAACAAACCTAATTTAATTCTAACAATTAACTTGACACAATGGCAATTAACAAATGAATTTAAAAGTCCAATTGGCCAAAGAAAACCACATGGCCGTGCATCATGTTCTTCCAAATACCAATTCCAAAATTAACTTTCAAATATCCACCAAATGAGTTGACTTCTTGTCCCATGTGCACCATTCTTCAAGGAAATTAAAGATGTGCTTCAACAATCCCAATGAAAACTTCCCTTCTCTCTTTCCATGAGCAAAATTTCGGAATCCACACTCCAACACCAAAATTGCCGAGCCTACCAACAACCATTGTGCAAAAAGTGCTCTAAAAACCACTAGCTAAATGGACAATATATTGAATGCTTCTCCCAATGTGCCATGTAAGCAAAACCAAATGAAAATAAACAACCAAAGACCTCCCATGTCAAAGACAATTCTTGGCAGAATTCAAATAAAGCCAAAGCTCAAAATGGAAATCTTCCTAAAATGAAAATAAGCATCTTTTTTTGTTTGCCCAAAAGTGGTAAAAACTTAAATGCACTCCTCTCTCTTCCTTTCTTGTCCATTTTCGGTTTTCTCACACCAACAATCACCATTCAGCATTTTCTTCTTCCTCCCACCGAAAACACACACCCAAGAAACCCTATTTGAAGTTGCAACACCATTCAAGACAATAATAAACCCACACTACTACTACTTCAACTCAACCCAATCTTCTATTTCTTCAAGCTCTTGTGCAAAAACGAAAATAATAACTTACCCTTCAACTCCAGCATTGTCCAGCCACAATAACACATCAAACTTTGGTTCCAAACTGGTTTCAAACGTCCAAACCGAAATATGGAAGGAAAAAGCCGAACCCACAACACCCATACAACACCTTAAGCTCTCTTCAACCCAAAACTCACCTAGAACTTTATTTTCATCATCCAACCAAGTAAAATGCAAGGAAAACCGTGAGTACTGCAGCAAATGGAGAGGAAAACGGAAATATAACTTCATTCAAACCCAAGAACCACCATGAAAATTCAAAGAAAAGCTTCAAAGCTCAAGCTTCCAACTTCAAAGAACAAGCAAATGAAGAGAGAAATGGACGGTCTTTTGCTTCTAGCAAGCCAAGACAACTAAAATTAAAGCAAGAGAAGAATAAGATCTGCAACTTTGTTCATTCATATAGCCAAAACCGAAAACTCCATGGCAAGCTCCATGAGAGTGTCTTCATACATGAAAACCTAGAGAAAGTGAGCCAAAAACGTGAAAATGAAAGTGGCTAGTGTGTGCTCGGTATTCTCCTCCCATATGACCGAGAATGACCTTCAAATGATGGGCTCCACAATAAAATAAAACCCTAGACTAAAAGCCACATGTCCTACAAAGTGGGCTTTTACAAAATTACCCGTAAAAGGGCCCAAAAACACCTAATTCTAATTAACACTTATAGAAAACGAAATTACAACTTTAATTAAAATTTAAATGACTAAATGTTGAGTCTTTAATGTGTCACGCCACATCCTAATGCTCCAAATGATGTTTCCAAAATATCCCTACACCCAAAAATGCAATTAAGCAGAATTCGGAAAACGGGGAAATAACAGACAATTAAACACAATTCCCTGGTTTATTTAAGTGCAATAAACTAAATATAGTTCAAGAAATAACGACTCATCAACAACAATTTTAATATAAAATGTGGACCAAACTGAACTGATGTACATAACTCAGCAAAATATAACAAGTACGTATACCTTTTGTTGGTCAGACATAAAAGTGCATGCATCCATTACTTCAGTGCCCCCAAGGTCTTCTATCAACAATTCCAAAAACCAAGACCAAGTTTCTTTGTTTTCTACTTCCACAATTGCATATGCCAGATATAACATATGCTCATTAGGATCTCTAGCAACAACTGTTAATAACTTCCCCTTGTACTTTCCTTTTAGGAAACATCCATCCAAACCAACAAAGGGCCTACAAGAGACGAAGCTATTCTTGCAAGCTTTCAAACATACATAAAACCTTTGGAAGATAGGCTGACCAGTTTCACTATTCACTTTAACTTTGACGGTTGATCCCGGGTTAGATCTTAATAATTCATGTGCATAATCAAATATTCTTGTGAACTGATCTTTGAATGAACCTTCAACTTTGCATGATGCCATTAATCTTGCCCTACGAGCTTTAGATAGTGAGACATTTATATTCCATTTCCTCAAAGCTTTTGACCGTATGTCATTTATCTTCAAATTCAGATTTTCAAGTAGTGTGGTATCTAAAGTGTCACTCAACCACTTTGCATTCATCATTTTGATATTGAATTGCCTACTGCAGGTATGGGTATCCAAAATTTTTCTCAATTGCCAAGTTCTACATCCTTCTAAATATCCACAGTAAGCCATCCATGGACATTGTTTTTCTGCACCCAAGCATCTCACTCGAACCCTTCTATTGTCATTCTTAAGAAACTTCAAATTCCTCCCTGCATGCACGACATAACTTCTAACAGCCTCCATAAATTCATTCTTATCACTGAACTTTGTTCCCACTTCCCACTTGTATTCTGACATATCTTTTTGCTTCACATACGTCCCAAATGGACCACAACTTTGCCTTTCATCAACACCATCCTCACTTTCACTCTCTTCTAGACTGTTCAAGGCTTCTGATTCCCAGTCATCATCAGACAACTCCCTGTCCTTTGGGTTTGTCTGTATATGTCCACTATCATCTGTGTCTGAATCACTGTTGCTTTCATTCTCACTATATTCTACTGACACTAACCCTTGTACTTCATTATGTAGTACCCCTTCATCAATATTAACATCAACATCAACTAATCCTTCATTCACTTCTTCTTCATCAACTACTCCATGAGGAACTTCACCATGCACCACCCCCGCATCATCACTTGAACTAAATGCTTCAATGAGAACTTCTTCCTCCACCTGGCCGTCTTGTTTAATAACAACTTCCTCCTCCTCCACCCCAACATTCTGTTCAACCATATCCTCCACCTGCACAACCACTTCCTCCTCCTCCATCCCAACGTTTTCTTCAACAATATCCTCCACCTGCACAACCATTTCATCCTCCACCCCCACAACCACTTCATCCTCCACCTACACAGCCACTTCATCCTCCACCCCCACAACCACTTCATCCTCCACCCCAACAGCAACGTTCTGCACATCCTTTTCTTCATTCCCACTCTCTATACTTCCAAGACACAACAATGGAACTGCCTCATTTAATTCACTTTCAACAGTAATTTCTGGCTCCTCATCCACAGAGTGCACCACAAACAAGTTAACTTCCCCTAAAATCTTGGCAATGCCTACCATGTTCACTGCATCTATGTCATCGAACAACTTATACAGAATATGGTCAATGCAATAAAATAACTCAGACACATTCATATAACCCAACTCCTTAATGGAATCTACCACTTCAAAGTAACTCCATTTGTCTGGGTCCACACTCCAATAAGTGACTTCCCCACCAACATATTGAAAAGGTATATCTGTAACCAGGGTCCCACCATGGTGGACCACAACATTAAATCTCTCCTCAGACATTCCAAACGCAAGCCTACAAAATGAACTTTATGGGCATGGGACCACTATGGAAACGGAAAAAGTAACAGCTTTTTACGCTAAACCCTATGGGAAACAATAAACAATAAATCAACAATCAGCAATCAACGAGACACAACCCATTATAATACGTTAGAGAACAATGCCCTAAACAGTTCACCCTAAACAGTTCGCACAATTTCTCAATCCTAAACCGTTTCGAAAAAATGTAACACTCACATTTTCATGTGTGCAACCAAGTTTACACAGGAATGAATGGAGTTGTTGGAGTTTACAATTTCATCTTATCCGCCCTCTTATATCTACTTTTCTTATTAAATTCGCTTTATTATCTAATTGTCATGCAAACTTTCTTTGCCTACCCTAAACCTGATTTCTCGGCGAAAAGTGCCTATCACTAACTACTAGTTTACTATCTCTAGTCTCCCTAAGTAATTAGCAATGCATATATAATAGAAGCAAAATACAATTGATCGTCCTACCCCTATCTCTAGGCAATATTTCTTAATCAAGGAATTCACTACCAGTTCATGACTTCCCCGTATGTCTCCGTATCGACAAAGGCAAATATCTTCTTACCGAATAAGTTAAACGATAAAAGCATTGAGCATAGATAAGAAACCCAACAATTGATACTATAAGCATATGAAACATATGAATAAAATAAGAATTTCAATATAAGGGAGTTCCAAAAGATTACATTGTTCCCGAACAACAAAGGGTTTAGTTCACCATGGACATGGTGAAACTAGATGGAATTAATGGAAAAGATGAAACAATAAACCCTAGATTTGATAAGTTGCAGCCTAAGCATCCAAGAATCCCTCTCCAAGGAGTGTATAAGTGCTCCGGACGTCTCTGCTTGCCAAAAGAATACTCTGAAGGTCGCACTAGGGCTATTTATAACGCATAAATTAACAGAATTTAATCCCAAGCCTAGCACTCCACCCCTCAGCGCCTAATTTGACCGCTCAGCGATTTCCCTCTAATCGTAGGACCGCTCAGCGGTCTATCTCACCGCTCAACGGTTTGCCTCTAATCGCCTGGACGCTCAGTGTTAAACAAAACAGGCAAGCGTACCAGATCGTTTCAAGTAATATAATTGCTAAAACCCAATATCGTTCTTCCCAAGAGACTCAAAGGCCTTATCGTTCGTGTAAATTGAAATCGTAAGACTTGTAAAGAAAAAGTGATTGGTTTGAATGCAAGAAACAACAAATAAACATGCAAATGCGATTGATTCAATTGACAAGAAAAAGACTATGGATGAATGGAGTTGTTGGGGTTTACAATTTCATCTTATCCACTCTCTCTTATATACTCCTCTTATTTAATTCACTTTGTTATCTAATTGTCATGCAAACTTTCTTAGTCTACCTTTAACCCGATCCCTCGGTGAAAAAAGCCTATTACTAATTACTGGCTTGCTATCCCTAGCCTCCCGGAGTAATTAATAATGCATTATAAACGGAAGCAAAAACAATTGATCGTCCTACCCCCTATCCCTAGGTGGTATTGCTTAATCAAGGAATTTCCCCCAGTTCATGACAGTACCGTACATTCCCGTATCAATAAAGGCAAGCAACAATTATCGAATGAGTTAAACGATAAAAGCTTTAAGCGCTGAAGAGAAACCCAACAATTGATAATCAAAGCATACGACAAGCATATAAATAAATAAGAGTTTCAATAAAAGAGAGTTTCAAAAAATTACATTGTTTCCCAACAACAAAAGGGTTTAGTTCACCATTGTCATGGTGAAACTAGATGAAAAATGATGGAAGAATGGAAAAACAAACCCTAGATTGGATAGAAAGGAGCCTAAATATCCAAGAGATCTTCTCCAAGGAGTGAAAATTAGTTTTGGCCGCTAATGAGTCGATATTTTATTGATTTCACTTAGTTTATTGTGCTAGAATTAATCAGGGAATTGTGCTTAATTATCCGGTATTTTTCCATTTTTCCTAATTATGCTTAATTTGACCGGAAATTCTAATTTTAATTAATTTGAATTTTCTGAGCTAATTATTTGCATTATTATTTTCAGGGAAAATTTTGGAAACACAATTTAGGACATTTGGAGGACACCATATAAATTAAGACTCTCCATTTAGACATTTTAAATTTTAGTTGTATTGTAATTTTAATAGTTTAAGCTTTTTAGACAGCTTTTGTACATTTGGCCAATGTTGTCAAATTTTATGTTGAGTCCAATAGTAAAATATGGACACTTGGCACATGACCTAGGGTTGGGTGGATCCCACCCTAATTTTTGAGGCACACCTCATGGCATTTGGAAGGTCCAGCCGTCACTTGAAGAAAAGAAGAGTCTACAAACCGCCCATCACCAAAATTCACCGTTGGGTGGCCAAATGCGAGGAGAAGGCATTGTTTGACACTCAGGCATGGACGCCGGGCGGATTTGCGATTAGAGGCAAACCGCCGGGTGGCATATGTGTGACACCGGGCGGTTGTCTGCTGGGCTTGGGCTTGTTCTTTGTGACGCTCCTCAGCTATAAATAGCCCTATTGCGACTTCATTTTCATTCTTTTGACACAAGAGGACTACCAGACCTAATTTTCACTCCTTGGAGTAAATCACTTTAATGCTTAGGCTCCTTTTTATCCTATCTAGGGTTTGTCTTTCCATTCTTCCACTATTTTTCATCTAGTTCACCATGACAATGGTGAACTAAACCCTTTTGTTGTTGGGGGAAACAATGTAATCTTTTGAAACTCTCTTTTCTTGAAACTCTTGTTTATTTATATGCTTGTGGTATGCTTTGATTATCAATTGTTGGGTTCTCATCTGCGCTTAAAGCTTTTATCGTTTAACTCATTTGATAACTGTTGTTTGTCTCTATTGATACAGGAACGTATAGTACTGTCATGAACTGGTGAGAAATTCCTTGATTAAACAATACCACCTAGGGATAGGGGGTAGGACGATCAATTGCTTTTGCTTCTGTTCAATAATGCATTGCTAGTTACTAGGGGAGGCTAGGGATAACAAGCCAGTAATTAGTAATAGGCTCTTTTCGTCGAGGGATCGGGTTAAGGGTAGGCCAACAAAGTTTGCATAACAATTAGATAACAAAGAAGTTTAAACAAGAGGAGTAGATAAGAGAAAGCGAATAAGATGAAATTGTTAACCCCCAACAACTCTATTCAACCATAGTCTTTTTCTCGTCAACTGAATCAACCACATTTTCATGTTTACTTTTTGTTCTTTGCATTCAAACCAATTGCTTTTTTCTTTACAAGTCTTACGATTTCTATTCACATGAACGATAAGGCCTTTGAGTCTCTTGGGAAGAACGATATTGGGTTTTACCAATTATATTACTTGAAACGATCTGGTACGCTTGCCAGTTTTGTTCAACACTCATCTTCATGCTTTTCTTCTTTTCTTTTCTCTTTCTCATGCATTTTTCTTTCTCAACATTTGAGCTCAATGCTTTTCAACTGCCTTTTAATTTCCCCCACACAACCCCAAACTTGAACCTTTTCAATACATACAGTTAAGCTCAACCCAACTCAAGGTAAAGAATTTTCAAATCAAGGGTTCACATCCTGTTTTAAGGCTAAGGTTCAAAAGGGTATAAAACTTCAAGCACTTTGTGTGAAAGTTTGGCTAGAGAAGGGTTTTCAAAAATGGCCTTGATCATATGACATTCACATGTAATTCAATCAATCATCAAGATTAAGGCAATATCATTCATATTTTCCTGTGAACAATACATATAACAATGAAAACTCTAGAGCTCAATACCTCACAGAACATGCTTTCTCACACATCATTCATTCATACACCCTGCTTAGCATCATAACCACAATCATAATTATCACACATCTGTTCACATTACTAGTGAACTTTGTCACTTGGATATAAACATGCAACACAACTTAATTATCATTCACATCAAATCATCATCAAATAGACTTATCATGCATGTCATTCTGTTAAATATTGTCAGAAAAGTTTCAAGCCAAGCGAAGACACTACAAATAAAATAAAAGTTCAACCTATTCTAAAAAAATTCAAAATGTAAAAACGAAAGAAAGAAAAATAAAACCCTGTCTACAACATGGACATCCATCAGTAGATGCCCTCGATCATCCCATGCTGCCATCTGAGTCCTCCTGGCTCCCATCATCAGCATCCTCAAAATCTTCTTCATCATCATCCTCGTCCATGTTTGATTCTCCAGCTGCTCCAGATCTGCTACCCTGTGCCAGCTCCTGAGGCCAAGCCATAGCATTATGGAACTTATCCATAGTCCACCTATGCACCGGTGGCCGATCATATGATCCAATTATCATCTCAGCAGTAGCTATCTGCCCTCTGCGAAGAGCCTTCATCCTAGCCTCCATCATGGACATGTACATGTCCCGCATCTGCGCAGTACTGATGATAATAAGATGCATTAATGGCATTTCTGGGTCTCTGGTATGGTGGAACTGTAGTGTCCACCTCGGCCTGTCGACACAAAAAGGTGATCAGAGATGGATACCCCAATGGTGTCCTGCTACTCACTGTAGTACCGCAGCTCCGTATTTCGTCAGCAATGATTTTGCCAACGTTTACATCCAACTGCTTCAGCATGCAGTAGATGAGAATGATACGATGCATCGTGATGTCAGAGATATGGGAGCACGGCTGTATGTTGGCATGAGTGAATGCCATCCAATATCTTGCTAAAGGCGTCAAGTCTAGCCTCGTAATGTTGACCGGAGCTCCATTAGGGTTAGCCTGAAAATGCCTTCCAAGGAGGCACATAATCCTCTCAATCTCAGCTATGTCACTAACCAAACCAACTCATGCCGCATACTGGCACTGCTCTCCTGGCCACTCAGTGCCCAAAAAGTTGTTTATGGTATCGGGGTCATACCTGATATTATGCCCCCTCACATAACTCATATACCTTCCTACTGAAACTCCACCTCTAGATAAGGCGTTTGAGTAAAATTCCTTTACCAACTCAATACTAGCTGGTGCAGGGTATGTAGTCAACCTTTCCCAGTCCCGCCTCATAATCTCTGTTCCAAATTCAGGAGCCAAATCAGGAATGAAGGTAACCTTCCTCTCCATAAGTAATCTCCTCTCCTACACAGTTGCAAAGTGTTCTTCATGTGTTTTGGAGAGGAACCTATGAGAGTCAAATCCCCATGACCTTTCAGGTTCCTTCCTCTTGTTGCCAGTATTTCTCCCCTTTCTTGATGCTGATGCCATTCCTGCATAAAATATAATTGAAAACAACCACAGGAATTTATCAGTAGAAGTTAACACATCATCAATCAATTCTATACCATTTACAGTTCAATACTAAGGGGAAAACAGGGCTCCCTCGGTATCCCTGCATCAAAATCAAGCATCCAACAAACATTGAGGTAAACCGCCTGGCGCCCAAAGGGACCGCCCGACGGTATGCTTCAAGCTGCAACACCGCCCGACGGTGCGCTAGGGTTTTGGAAAATAACTTTTCTACAATGCCCTAATCTCCACTCAAATACCAATTTCATCAATCCAGACAAGAGTCCATGCAATTTAATCGGTTTAAACAGTTCCTATTTCATCAATTCATGCATAGAAATCAAAATTCCCAAATTATCATGTTCCTAAGCATGTTCTTCATTAAATTTCACGAATAGAAACCTAAGAATAAAATTGCACAACTTACTTGAGTGGAGATGCTATATGCTTACAAGAAATATTCAAATTTGATGATGAAAAGCTCCCAATGCACAACTCTCACCAAAACCCCCAAATTGTTAGACAAGAACTAGGTTTTTTGTGAGTGAGTGGTAAGAAAATGTGGGGAAAATCTCTTCAGAAACCCTTTTGAAGGTGCAAATTGGGTGTTAAGGCTTGAGAAGATTGCTTGGCGAAATGCAAATGAGGGGATTCAAGTGTAGAACACCTAAAACCGCCCAGCTTTAAAGAGCTTGGTCTTAAGTGTTCTCCGCCACCACCCGACCTTGGCCCCATTACAACCATGAAAAGACCTTTTGATTTGAACATGCGTATGTGCTTGAGTGTTGATATTAGAGGCTTGCCAAGTCTATTTGTGTTTGCTTTCTTGAGTGCATTGAGTGACATTGATCTACTTTATACACTTGAGAGAAACACTGATTGTGTGCATCTGTGAGGCTTTGTTGCTTTTGATTCATCTCTTGAAATGATTGATTGTTTCCCATGCACTAAACTGCTTGGATGATTCTGTGAGTATCTGCTTTCATTGACTTTGTGTGGGATTCTACCTATGCCTTTCACTGTCCAGATTTTGTGAGAACTGTGCAACTCTGTGTCTGTCTGTTGAGTCTGTGTCTCTTCCTGAAGTCCTCAGTATTGTTCTCTGCTTTGCGTCTTGATTTTGTCCAGGAGTGCAAAAGACTAAGTGTGGTCTATTTTGATGAATCAATATTTTATATCATTAACTTAGTTTCTTGCGCCGAATTGTGTTGATGATTTGCGCTTAATTCTTAGTTATTATGTCATTTTCACCATTTGGGCTTAATTAGACCACTAATTCATATTTTAATTAATTTGAATTATTTGAGCTTAATTATTCCTATTTTCATTTTCAGGGGAATTTTGGAATTACACTGGAAGACTTTTGGAAGAGCACAAGCAATTGAAGAATTTCTACAAATTAATTTTAGATGTAGTCAAATTTTAATTTAGTAGATTACGTTTTTTAAAATTAAGTTTTGTATTTTTGGGCCAATTTTTGGTAGTGTTAGACTAAGCCCAATTGTAGAAGGAGACACATGGCATTAGGGTTTCCTTAGGGTGGACCCCACTCCCTCATTTTTGGAGACACCTTGCTGTCCTAGGATGGGGGGAGCCGTCACACTCTGGACAATTTTTTTTCCTTTCTTTTGACTGTTACGCTCTCTGGAAAAAGGAGAATGAAACTTACGGGTTTTTGGCTGGAGGTTGAATGAATGAAGAAACAATTTTTTTGCTTCATTGGTTTGCTGCAATGTTTTTCTTGTTTGCCTTTTAAAACGTCACTTCATCTTCATCCCATCTATTAATTACATTGTTTCTCTCGTGCTTGGAAGTGTGAGTTTTAAGTGAAAGCAATGTGCCAGTGGAGTGATTGCTGGAAGGTGTGCCCTGAATTTTGCATCTCTCGGTCAAAGGAGCTGAAACAACTTCTTTGGGAGCTTTTTATTTAATGTTTACGGTGCAGTGGTTAAACTAGTTCAGCTTTTAGTTGAATCTCTCTTGTTCCAAGAAAAGCATGTGGTTTTATTACAAATATTTGGCATTTAATAACATTTGGTGAGGAGTCTACGGCTGAAACAGGGGGCACGGTTCCCTTGATTTGATCATGAAAAGGTATATCACTTTTAGTTGAAGAAAGAGAGGGCACCGGTGTCATAGGTGGCAGCTGCAAGACTGTTGATGTGTTAGCATTGGGATGTGTCCGTGAATGAAGAATTCTTGTGGAACCAAATGGGACAAGCTGCAACAACAAGTCAGAGCATTTCCATGCTTCTCTTTCCTTGCTTTTCATCATTTGAAGGCTGAATTAATTCATTTCAATAGTGTCTCGGTGATTGTCCAGTAGCTGATTCTACGAGTTTACTGTTCCAACATTTTGTTTCTCCAATTTCGTTTCCGCTGCACTGTGTTTTGATTTCTGCAAGTTTACTGTTTTTGCATTTACTGATATTACCGTCTAGTTTTCCAATAGCATCGTTCGGTCTCTAACAAGCTTCACTATTAGAGACCGTTCGACTTTCTTCTACATTGACTTGCCCAATTTTTACATTTTTATTTGCATTCAGTCTTGCTTTTAATCCGTTCGGCTTCTTTGTTTTAACTAGTTTCCTTTTCTGCTTCAATTGTCGTTCGGTTTCCTTACCAGGACCGTTCGGTCTTATGAACAGAACCGTTCGGTATCTGGCACACTCGTGTTAAAACCGTTCGGCATTGTGAAGAACCGTTCGGTTTTCATGTTTTTCCACATTCAACTCAATACTTTAAATTCTGGTTACATCTTTATTTAATTTCCAGTTTTAATTAGGTTTAATTCTTCTTGCATTCACAAAACAATTTCAAACCCCCCCACTTCGTGTTAGACTTGACTCTGAACCGCAGTTGGTCCTTGAGAGACGACCTAGGAGTCACTTCCTAGTCTATACTGCATTTCTAATATGCAATCAAATTTGTGTGGGTTGCGACGCCCATCAAATTATGGCGCCGTTGCCGGGGACCAACGGTTCAGTATTGAGTCTTTTGTTTGTGTTTGTGTGTCTTGTGATTGTGTTTTGACGTGCTTTGATAGTCTTTGTTGTGTCTTGTGATTGTTTTCTGTGATTTGAGATTTTTGTGCTATTGTTTCATGATTAGAGGGTGTTGTGATTTAGTGCATGACTAGAGGAAATCCTGGATTCATACCACCTTTTGACCCTGAAATTGATAGGACGTTTCATAGGTTAGTTAGGCATTCTAGGAATTTGTCTTTAGAGTCTGTTTTTGAGTCTGTCCCATTAGATATTGTTCATCCAACTGGTGAGTATTCTGTGCATACTGCATCCACTGCATCTGTTGCATCTGCACTTGATTCTGATTCTTATTCTGTTGTTTTTCACACTGAGAACAATATGGCACAACCTCCACCTCGTGAGAGGACTTTTAGGGAGATGGCTGCACCTGATTTCGATATTGAAAGCTTGTGCATCCAATATCCTGATGAGGACGTCCCATTTGTTCTCAAGACTGGACTGATCCATTTGTTGCCCAAGTTTCATGGTCTTGCAGGTGAGAGTCCACACAAGCATTTGAAGGAATTCCACATTGTCTGTTCTACTATGAAACCTCATGATGTTCCTGAAGAGCACATCTTTTTGAAAACATTTCCTCACTCATTGGAAGGTGTTGCTAAGGATTGGCTGTATGCTTTGGCGCCTAGATCCATCACTAGCTGGGATGATCTGAAGAGGTTGTTCTTGGAGAAATTTTTTCCAGCATCCCGGACCACAGCTATCAGGAAGGACATCACTGGGATTAGGCAGCTTGGTGGAGAGAGCTTGTATGAGTATTGGGAGAGATTCAAGACACTTTGTGCAAGCTGCCCCCACCATCAAATACCTGAACAACTCCTTATATTTCTATGAGGGTTTGAACAACATGGGTAGGGGTATGATTGATGCTGCCAGTGGTGGAGCTCTTGGAGACACCACACCTGCTGAGGCCAGACATTTGATTGAGAAGATGGCTTCGAACTCCCAACAGTTTAGTGCCAGGAATGATGCCATTGTGGTGAGGGGCGTACATGATGTGGTTGCCCAGTCTTTATCAGCCATTGAAAGCAAGTTGGAAGGCAAGATTGAATCTCTTACAAAGTTGGTGACACAGTTGACTACCAACCAGAGATCTGCAGCTCCATCTGCATCTGTTGCACGACTATGTGCTATTTGTCCTTCCAGTGACCACTATACAAATGCTTGTCCTACTTTGCAGTCCTCAGCTGCCTCTGATGCGCCTCAGGCTTATGCTACTAACATATATAACAACAGGCAGCCACAACAGCAAAGTCATGACTTGTCCAGCAACAGGTACAACCCAGGGTGGAGGAATCACCCTAATCTTAGATGGAACAATGCACCACAGCATCAGCAGCAGGCGACACCTTTCCAGAATGTTGGAGCACCTAACAGATATGTGCCTCCACCTATGCAACAACACCAGAGGCAACAACAACAACAGCAGTAGCAAGAGGCACCTGCCCAACCAGCTGCCCAACCTTCCACTTCTTCTGAGCCTTCATTGGAAGAGTTAGTGAGACAGATGACTATGCAAAACCTGCAGTTTCAGCAGGAGACTAGAGCTTCCATACAGAGTCTCACTAACCAGATGGGTCAGATGGCTACTCAGATGAACCAGGCGCAGTCTCAAAATTCTGATAAGTTACCATCCCAGACTGTGCAGAATCCGAAGAATGTGAGTGCCATTACCCTCAGATCAGGGAAGCAGACTGTTGTGCCTTCAGAGCCCGCTTCTACACCTACACCCATGCCTGCCACTTGTCCTAGAGAGGACGACCATGACGGTCCACGCAGGGCATTTGAGGTGGGTGGATCTTCTTCTTCAGCCGGTGGTTCTTCTTCAGGTGGATCTTCTTCCTCTTCCACCACCACTGCTGTTGCACCTTCTCCATTTGTTGACCGACCTATCCCTCTTCCATTCCCTTCACGGGCACTTCCTAGCAAAAAGACTGAAGAGGTGGATAGGGAAATTCTGGAGACCTTCAGGAAAGTAGAGGTGAACATACCTCTACTTGATGCCATTAAACAAATTCCTAGATATGCCAAATTCTTGAAGGAGTTGTGCACACACAAGAGGAAGATGAAGGGCGATGAAAGGATTAGCATGGGAAGGAATGTATCTGCGCTTATTGGTAAGTCGGTCCCGCACATTCCTGAGAAGTGCAAGGACCCAGGTATATTTTGCATTCCTTGTGTGATTGGAAACAGTAAATTTGAGAATGCCATGCTTGATTTGGGTGCTTTTGTTAATGTCATGCCTTTGTCTATATATTCCTTTTTGTCTCTTGGTCCTTTGCAAACCACGGGTGTGGTCATTCAGTTGGCCAATAGGAGTGTTACCCACTCAACAGGTTTCATAGAGGATGTCTTGGTTAGGGTAGGTGAATTGATTTTTCCTGCTGACTTTTATGTTTTGGAGATGGAGGAGGGATTCTCTCATGGATCCGCTCCCATTATCTTAGGCAGGACATTTTTGAAAACGGCCCGAACTAAGATTGATGTGTATGCTGGAACTTTGTCTATGGAAATTGCTGATATTGTTGTTCATTTTAATATCCTTGACGCAATGAAATTTCCAGCTGAGGACCATTCTGTGTTTAGGATTGATGCATTGGATGACATTATTGATAAATTTGTTGTTCACGGCTTTCACTCTTTGCATGAGAAGAAGCATTCTTTTCTATCTTCTTTACATCCATGCATTGAATATGGGATTGAGACAGGAATTGAGAATAATGTTGAATTAGATGTTGATTTGGATGAGAATTGTGATGTCCAGGGTATTGTTGATGTCCAGGTTATTGATGATATGCATGTTTTTGATGATTTGGATGATATTGATGATGTTGTTGATATACCTGTGATGGATATTGATCTGGATTGTGATGAGATGGGTTCTCTGCCTTTACCTGTTCATTCTTTAGAGTCAGAATGCATTAACCACATTGCAGGAAGTACACTTGAATCTGACTTGCAGGAACCCACTCTTGAGCTGAAACAGCTTCCAAAAAACCTCAAGTACGTGTACTTGGAGGATGATGAGAGGAAACCGGTCATAATTTCCACCTCCCTTGATTCTGTGCAAGAGGAGAGGTTGCTTGGAGTGTTGAGGGCGCATAAGAAAGCCATAGGTTGGAGTTTGGCTGACATACTTGGTATTAGCCCATCCACATGCATGCATAAAATTCTTTTGGAAGATGGGGCAAAGCCAGTGAGACAGCCACAAAGAAGGCAAAACCCCGTTATCATGGACGTCATCAAGAAGGAGGTGACCAAGCTTTTGCAAGCTGGGATCATCTACCCTATTTCAGACAGTCAGTGGGTGAGCCCCATCCATGTTGTGCCCAAGAAGACTGGCCTCACGGTTGTGAAAAATGAGAGGGATGAGTTGATTCCCACAAGAGTGCAAAACAGCTGGAGAGTCTGCATTGATTATAGGAGGCTCAATCAAGCAACCAGGAAAGATCACTTCCCCCTGCCATTCATTGATCAGATGCTGGAGCGCCTGGCAGGTAAATCTCATTATTGCTTCCTTAATGGTTTTTCTGGTTATTTTCAAATCAATATTGCTCCTGAGGACCAAGAGAAAACCACATTCACTTGCCCCTTTGGCACTTTTGCCTATAGGAGGATGCCCTTTGGCCTATGCAACGCCCCTGGTACCTTCCAGCGGTGCATGCTTAGCATTTTTAGCGACTTTCTTGAGAGTTGCATAGAGGTGTTTATGGATGATTTTACTGTGTATGGATCCTCTTTTGATGCATGTTTAGACAGTTTGGAAAACGTTTTGAAAAGATGCATAGAAACAAACCTTGTTCTCAATTTTGAGAAATGTCACTTCATGGTTGAACAAGGTTTGGTTCTAGGGCACATCATTTCTGAAAAGGGAATAGAGGTAGATCCTGCTAAAATGTCTGTGATTTCACAATTGCCTTACCCCTCTTGCGTGCGAGAGGTTAGATCTTTTCTAGGACATGCAGGTTTCTACAGGCGCTTCATCAAGGATTTCAGCAAGAAGGCGCTTCCCCTGTTTAGACTACTGCAGAAGAACATCGATTTTGAGTTTGATGACAGGTGCAAGCAGGCGTTTGATTGCCTGAAGGAAGCTTTGACCACCACTCCGATCATTCAGGCACCAGATTGGACAGCCCCATTTGAGCTCATGTGTGACGCATCAAATCATGCCTTGGGAGCTGTCCTGACACAGAAGATTGGCAAGCTGCCTAGAGTGATCTACTATGCTTCCCGCACTTTAGATGCTGCCCAAGCAAACTACACCACGACTAAGAAAGAGTTGTTGGCAATTGTTTTTGCCCTTGATAAGTTTAGGTTGTATTTGCTTGGATCTCCTGTTATTGTGTATACTGACCATGCAGCTCTGAAGTTTCTGTTGGAAAAGGCTGAGTCAAAGCCTAGATTGATCAGGTGGATGCTACTACTCCAGGAGTTTGACTTGCAGATTAAAGACCGGAGTGGAGCACAAAATTTGGTTGCAGACCACCTCAGCAGAATTGAGAGAGCTGAGGATGAAGCTGATGTGTTGCCTATCCAGGATGACTTTCCTGATGAGAGTTTGTTGACAATTTCTTCTTCTCACCCTACTCCTTGGTTTGCACACATTGTGAATTATTTGGTTGCTTCTGTTTTTCCTCCCTTAGCATCACGTGCTCAGATTGCCAAAATTAAGAGTGATGCTAAGTATTATGTTTGGGATGACCCATATCTGTGGAAGTTGTGTAGTGACCAGGTTACTAGGAGATGCATCCCGGACCATGAGATTGACTCGGTCCTGCAGTTTTGCCATGCCTCCTCACCTGGTGGTCATCTAGGGATACAGAGAACAGCTCGCAGGGTGCTTGATTGCGGTTTCTACTGGCCTTCCATCTTCAAGGATGCGGAGAGGACTTGTAGCACCTGTGAGCCATGTCAGAGAGCAGGAGGACCTATTTCACATAGACAGGAGATGCCTCAACAGCCTATGCTATTCTGTGAGGTGTTTGATGTCTGGGGTATAGATTTCATGGGTCCTTTTCCTGTTTCTTTTGGTTTCTCTTATATTCTCCTTGCTGTGGATTATGTTTCAAAATGGGTGGAAGCTAGAGCCACCAGGACTAATGATGCTCGGGTTGTTGTGGATTTTGTTAGATCTCACCTCTTTTGCAGGTTTGGAGTGCCTAGAGCGATTGTTAGCGATCAGGGAACCCATTTTTGCAACAGATCCATGCAAGCCTTGCTCAAGAAATATGGGGTGACGCACAGAGTTTCTACACCTTACCACCCCCAAACAAATGGGCAGGCTGAGATCTCCAACAGGGAGATCAAGAGGATTTTAGAGAAGATTGTCCAGCCCAACAAAAAGGATTGGAGCAATAGGTTGGACGATGCTCTTTGGGCCCACAGGACTGCCTACAAAGCACCCATTGGGATGTCTCCCTATCGGGTTGTCTTTGGAAAGGCATGCCATTTACCAGTTGAGATTGAGCATCGGGCATATTGGGCCGTGAAGATTTGCAACTTCTCCATTGACCAAGCTGGAGAGGAAAGGAAGTTGCAACTGAATGAATTGGATGAGATTCGATTGGAGGCCTATGAGAATTCGAAGTTCTACAAAGAGAGGACCAAGAGGTTCCATGATAGTTCCATTGTTAGAAAGGACTTCGAGGTTGGCCAACAGGTTTTGTTGTATAACTCTAGGCTTGGCCTCATGGGTGGTAAGTTGAGATCAAAGTGGACTGGACCTTTTGTTGTGACTAATGTTTATCCTTATGGTATAGTAGAGATCCAGGATCCATCTGCAGCTACAAGCTTCAAGGTGAACGGGCATAGACTGAAGCCTTTCCTCAGCAATCCTTCTTTGTTGGATGCAGTGGTGGAGGAGACGTCTTTGGTCCACCCCACCTATCCTCCCATCTGACTCAGGGAGTTTCTTTTCTCCTTCCCTCCTCACTTTTATTGCACTTTGTCTGTATCTGATGATTGTTCTGATTGTTGATCTGTTGATTGTGACACACTGAGGACATTGTGTTGTTTAAGTGTGGTCTATTAGGGGAGGTTGTTCTTTGTTTAAATTTCGTTTTCTAGTAAATTTTGTTGAGTCTTGTGTACAGTTTTGCATGCTTTTTGTGAATTCTGGACTCTGATTAGGTTGCTAGTTTTCCTTCATTGCATTGATACTCTGTTTTGTTGGAATCCTTGCTCCTCTTTGCTTGGAAGATAATCATGATGTTTGAGAGTTGGATTAATTGTGACCGATTACCTGTGTGAGATTTGAGCCATTTGATGATCTTTCTTGTGTGTGATATGTCTCTAGATTCTTGCACATTTGCCTTGGCTTGACTCTGTTGTTAATTCTTGATTCGTGAGCGTGTTTGAAAATGATAAAGGCATTTTGTTGATTGAGCCTCTCTAGCCAGATAGCCTACCCTGTTATGATCTCTTTGTTAGCCCCCTTGAGCCTATACTTCTCCCATTTCTTTGTTTTGAAGCTCATACAATAGCCTAAGTGAAAAACCATGATTACCTGAACCTTAAGGAATTTTGGAGCTTTGGAATTGTTTTGGGAATAAGTGTGGTCTCTTAGGAGTTGCAGATGAATTGGCTAGTGAGTCCTCTTCTTGCGGTTGCATTGTAAATATCATGTATCTTGTCTTTTGAATTGTGTGTTGAATAGAAAAAAAGAGTCAAAATGAAAAAAATAAACAGAGAAAAATGAGAAAAACAAAAAAAAATAAAAATAAATAAAATTGTGTGAATAATGGAGTCAAGAAGAGGATGGAATTAGAGGTTGTGGGTGTGTTTGAACGTGTTTACACTTGTTCCCCATTGCTCCTCTATTCCTTATGGTTTGTAGCTTCTTATCCAGATGTATCCTCCCTTGACCTTGGCCCCATTACAACCATGAAAAGACCTTTTGATTTGAACATGCGTATGTGCTTGAGTGTTGATATTAGAGGCTTGCCAAGTCTATTTGTGTTTGCTTTCTTGAGTGCATTGAGTGACATTGATCTACTTTATACACTTGAGAGAAACACTGATTGTGTGCATCTGTGAGGCTTTGTTGCTTTTGATTCATCTCTTGAAATGATTGATTGTTTCCCATGCACTAAACTGCTTGGATGATTCTGTGAGTATCTGCTTTCATTGACTTTGTGTGGGATTCTACCTATGCCTTTCACTGTCCAGATTTTGTGAGAACTGTGCAACTCTGTGTCTGTCTGTTGAGTCTGTGTCTCTTCCTGAAGTCCTCAGTATTGTTCTCTGCTTTGCGTCTTGATTTTGTCCAGGAGTGCAAAAGACTAAGTGTGGTCTATTTTGATGAATCAATATTTTATATCATTAACTTAGTTTCTTGCGCCGAATTGTGTTGATGATTTGCGCTTAATTCTTAGTTATTATGTCATTTTCACCATTTGGGCTTAATTAGACCACTAATTCATATTTTAATTAATTTGAATTATTTGAGCTTAATTATTCCTATTTTCATTTTCAGGGGAATTTTGGAATTACACTGGAAGACTTTTGGAAGAGCACAAGCAATTGAAGAATTTCTACAAATTAATTTTAGATGTAGTCAAATTTTAATTTAGTAGATTACGTTTTTTAAAATTAAGTTTTGTATTTTTGGGCCAATTTTTGGTAGTGTTAGACTAAGCCCAATTGTAGAAGGAGACACATGGCATTAGGGTTTCCTTAGGGTGGACCCCACTCCCTCATTTTTGGAGACACCTTGCTGTCCTAGGATGGGGGGAGCCGTCACACTCTGGACAATTTTTTTTCCTTTCTTTTGACTGTTACGCTCTCTGGAAAAAGGAGAATGAAACTTACAGGTTTTTGGCTGGAGGTTGAATGAATGAAGAAACAATTTTTTTGCTTCATTGGTTTGCTGCAATGTTTTTCTTGTTTGCCTTTTAAAACGTCACTTCATCTTCATCCCATCTATTAATTACATTGTTTCTCTCGTGCTTGGAAGTGTGAGTTTTAAGTGAAAGCAATGTGCCAGTGGAGTGATTGCTGGAAGGTGTGCCCTGAATTTTGCATCTCTCGGTCAAAGGAGCTGAAACAACTTCTTTGGGAGCTTTTTATTTAATGTTTACGGTGCAGTGATTAAACTAGTTCAGCTTTTAGTTGAATCTCTCTTGTTCCAAGAAAAGCATGTGGTTTTATTACAAATATTTGGCATTTAATAACATTTGGTGAGGAGTCTACGGCTGAAACAGGGGGCACGGTTCCCTTGATTTGATCATGAAAAGGTATATCACTTTTAGTTGAAGAAAGAGAGGGCACCGGTGTCATAGGTGGCAGCTGCAAGACTGTTGATGTGTTAGCATTGGGATGTGTCCGTGAATGAAGAATTCTTGTGGAACCAAATGGGACAAGCTGCAACAACAAGTCAGAGCATTTCCATGCTTCTCTTTCCTTGCTTTTCATCATTTGAAGGCTGAATTAATTCATTTCAATAGTGTCTCGGTGATTGTCCAGTAGCTGATTCTACGAGTTTACTGTTCCAACATTTTGTTTCTCCAATTTCGTTTCCGCTGCACTGTGTTTTGATTTCTGCAAGTTTACTGTTTTTGCATTTACTGATATTACCGTCTAGTTTTCCAATAGCATCGTTCGGTCTCTAACAAGCTTCACTATTAGAGACCGTTCGACTTTCTTCTACATTGACTTGCCCAATTTTTACATTTTTATTTGCATTCAGTCTTGCTTTTAATCCGTTCGGCTTCTTTGTTTTAACTAGTTTCCTTTTCTGCTTCAATTGTCGTTCGGTTTCCTTACCAGGACCGTTCGGTCTTATGAACAGAACCGTTCGGTATCTGGCACACTCGTGTTAAAACCGTTCGGCATTGTGAAGAACCGTTCGGTTTTCATGTTTTTCCACATTCAATTCAATACTTTAAATTCTGGTTACATTATTTAATTTCCAGTTTTAATTAGGTTTAATTCTTCTTGCATTCACAAAACAATTTCAAACCTCACCCCACTTCGTGTTAGACTTGACTCTGAACCGCAGTTGGTCCTTGAGAGACGACCTAGGAGTCACTTCCTAGTCTATACTGCATTTCTAATATGCAATCAAATTTGTGTGGGTTGCGACGTCGATCAATCCCTTAGTAGATGCTACCCAAAAATTGTTCATAAACCATAAAGAAAAACTTTACAATTTCAAAATGAAATAAGCCTAGGACTACTATTTTACAACAAAATCAATCGTCCCAGCAGCATCACATGTTATCCTTTGTGTTGGTGTCTCCAGTACACCAGATCCTCAGTTTTCCTCTGTCTACTCTTTTGGTATGTTTGTTGTATGGTACTTCAATGTTCACCACCCCTTTTTCTTTCAGCTCCTTTAATACCCACTCCCTCCTCTTATATTTCACTTTACTCCCTGGTTAGAGTGGGTCTTCTTTTGATTTTTGGTGAATGGTTCTTCTTCATTTATTCACAGGTACCTGCAAAACATTACAGCTGTCAGAATAATCAGTACCTGATGTGCTCTCTTTATGTTCAGCTTCTCCCCTTGGCTCCTCATGTCTGACTCTTTTTATCATTTTGACCTCATTCTCCTCATAGCCGGTATAAAGATGTGAGTAATCTTGGTCTCTCATCATTATTCTTCCATCATAAACACTAATAAGCATCTTTGAAGTTTCCATGAAAGGTCTTCCCAAAATCACAGGAATCTCATGCACATTTTCCATGTCCATGACAATGAAGTCTACCAAGAACTCTAGCTATTGTACTCGCACAACAACATCCTCCACCACACCCAATGGTATTTTTGCAGAGCCATCCGCCATTGTCACAGTAAGACCAGATGGTGTCAACACTAGCCCTCTGATTTTTTTCAAGAAATCCTTGGGTATCATATTGATGCTAGATCCAGAGTCTATCATGGCTTCTACCTCAAAATCATTCAGAACACACGAGAGTGTTAAACATCCTGGATCTTCTATCTTAGGCATACGATTCCTCTTCTGAAGTTGAATAACAGGATCCTCTTCTTCATCAGTGAGTTCAATTTCATCTTCAAGATTGTATTTAATTCTTTCAGAATAAGGAGGGATCTGTTGATTTACTGAAGGTACATAATCACTTGGTTAAAAATTTCTCTAAATGTCCCATTATGACTGCTTTTTATCCTCGTTTCTTCTTCACCTCCACTAGTATCTAACTTACTGACCTCTTTTTCTTTCTGACTTTTTTCTTTTTCATCTTCACTGCTTTTCTTGTCATTGAATTCATCAGCACTCATCATTTCTTCATCTTCTTCTTCACTGCTTTCAAAGTTAATTGGCTCAACTTCTGCCTTCCTTTTATCTCCTGTCAGAATAGCTTTGCACTCTTCTTTAGGGTTAACATCAGTGTTAGCCCTAAACTTATTCTTCTCGATGATTTCTATCCTATTAGACAGCTGGCTAATCTGCGACCCCAATGATCTAAAGTTGGCTTGATTACTATTTAAATGAGACTCATATTCTTTGAAAAATTTATCAAATTTGTCGCTTAAGCCTTTAACAGTCTCTGTCAAGCTGCTGACCTGCTGCCATAAAGGTGATGGTTGTTGCTGTCGGAAGTTTCCTCCTTGCCCAGAAGAAGTATTCTGATTCTGCTCAATACAGGGGTGGTTCTTCCAACCTTGGCTAGAATTTCCTTGGTTGGTGTTACCTTGCCTTGCCTGTACTGTAATTGATTTCCCATGTAGTTTACTTCCTGCTGCATGTCTTCAGTGAAAGCACATTGACCATTGATATGGTCACCACCGCATAAATCGCAAAGCTGTTGAGTCTGAGAAATATTCCTTATTCTCTTTGGAAGTTCAGAAAGAACCTTTGTTAACTGTTAGCGGATTGGCAAGTGTACCAAATCGTATCAAGTAATAAAAATGGTAAAACCCATTATCGTTCTTCCCATGAGACTCGAAAGGCCTTATCGTTCGCGTGAATTAAAATAGTAAGACTTGCAGAGAAAAATCAATATTTGTGGTGGATGCAATGACAGAAAATAAATATGCAATGCGTGCAATTCGAGCAATGGATAAATGGAGTTGTTGGGGGTTTACAATTTCATCTAATCCTCTCTCTTTTATTTACTCCTCTTGTTTAAACGGCGTTATTATCTAATTGCATGCAAACTTTCTTGGCCTCCCCTTAACTCGATCCCTCGGCGAAAAGGGCCTATTACTAATTACCGGCTTGCTATCCCTAGCCTCCCCTAGCAACTAGCAACACATTACAAACAGAAGCAAATACAATTGGTCGTCCTACTCCGCTATCCCTAGGTGGTATTACTTCCACCCATTTGCTCACATAATCAAAAGCTACCAAAATATACTCATTATTCAATGATGGAGGAAAGGGTCCAACGAAATCAATACCCCAGCAGTCAAAAACTTCAACCTCCAGAATTCCTTGCAACGACATCTCATGCCTTCTTGAAATATTCCCCGTCCTTTGGCATTTGTCACAACTCCGAGCATGGTGATAGGCATCTTTAAACACAGTTGGCCAGTAAAATCCAGCTTGTAAAACTTTTGCAGCTATGCGCTCACCATTGTAATGACATGAACTGGTGAGATTTTTCCTTGGTTAAGCAATACCACCTAGGGATAGGGGAATAGGATGACCAATTGTATTTGCTTCTGTTTGTAATGTGTTGCTAGTTGCTAGGGGAGGCTAGGGATAGCAAGCCGGTAATTAGTAATAGGCCCTTTTCGCCGAGGGATCGGGTTAAGGGGAGGCCAAGAAAGTTTGCATGCAATTAGATAATAACGCCGTTTAAACAAGACGAGTAAATAAAAGAGAGAGGATTAGATGAAATTGTAAACCCCCAACAACTCCATTCAACCATTGCCCAAATCTCGTCAATTGAATCACATTGCATATTTATTTTCTGTCATTGCATCCACCACAAATATTGAATTTTTCTTCGCAAGTCTTACGATTTTAATTCGCGCGAACAATAAGGCCTTTTGAGTCTCATGGGAAGAACGATAATGGGATTTACCATTTTTATTACTTGATACGATTTGGTACACTTGCCAATCCGCTAGTTGTCAGCTCCAATCTTGAACAAGTACGGGTCATCCCAAATGAATTGTTTAGCATCATGTAAGAACTTCTTTTTCTGTTGCCAATTGAGTGCTTCAGGAATAACACCAGCAGCTTTGAAATTAGCCAGGTCAGCAAATCAGGGTCTTTGCTGAATATATAAAAGAGTTTCATCTGAAAATGACTCCCAGATTTCCTTCTCCTTTCTTGTTACTTCATCATTAACCAATCGGGATAAATGGTCAGCAATCAAATTTTCACTTCCCTTTTTATCTCAAATTTCTATGTCAAACTCTTGAAGCAGAAGTACCCATCTGATCAATCGTGGCTTTGAGTCTGGTTTAGTCAATAAATACTTCATAACTGCATGGTCCGTATATATAATTACCTTGGACCCAATAAAGTAAGATCTGAATTTCTCCAATGCATAAACTATAGCCAAACATTCTTTTTCTGCTGTGGCATAATTCTGTTGGGCTTCATTCAGAACTTTACTGGCATAGTAAATAGCATGGAAAACCTTTTCTCTTCTTTGACCCAATATTGCGCCTATCACATAGTCACTAGCGTCACACATAAGTTCAAACTCTTTACTCCAGTCTGGAGCAACAATTACTGGAGCGGAAATCAATCTCTTCTTCAAAATCTCAAAAGCTTGCAGACATCCAGGACTCATTAAAAAGGGTGTATCTTTAACAAGTAGATTACTTAATGGCTTAGCAATCTTTGAAAAATCCTTAATAAAACGGCGACAAAATCCAGCATGACCCAGAAAACTTCGAATTCCTTTCACATTGGAGGGTGGTGGAAGCTTCTCAATAACCTCCACCTTTGCTTTATCCACTTCAATTCCCTTTGCCGAGATCTTTTGCCCTAACACAATCCCTTCCGTAACCATGAAATGACACTTCTCCCAATTCAGAACAAGGTTTGTTTGAACACCATTTAAGTACTGCATCCAGGTTAGCCAAACACCTTTGAAAGGAATTCCCAAAAACAGAAAAATCATCCATGAAAACTTCTATGCTTTTCTCCATGAACTCAACAAAGATTGCTTGCATACACCTTTGGAATGTAGCTGGTGCGTTGCATAACCCAAAAGGCATTTTTCTGTAGGCAAAAATGCCAAACGGGCATGTAAATGCTGTTTTTTCTTGGTCTTCAAGATCAACCACAATTTGATTATATCCAGAATAACCATCCAGGAAGCAATAATAGGTTTGTCCAGCCAATCTTTCTAACATTTGATCCATGAAGGGCAAGGGAAAATGATCTTTTCTGGTGGTTGTGTTCAATCTTCTGTAGTCGATGCACATTCACGATCCAGTGACTGCCCTTGTGGGAATAAGCTCATTCTTTTCATTATGAATGACAGTCATCCCTCCTTTCTTAGGTACAACTTGAACTGGACTCACCCATTTGCTATTAGAAATAGGATAAATAATTCATGTTTCTAATAGTTTCAAAACTTCTTTTCTCACTACTTCCTTCATTACTGGATTGAGTCTCCTTTGCGGTTGCGCCACCAGTCTATAGTCTTCTTCCATTAGAATTCTATGCATACAATAAGTGGGGCTTATGCCCTTGAGATCTGCAATTGACCAGCCTATAGCGCCTTTGTTTGCCTTTAAGACTTCCACCAACTTTCCTTCTTCTTCTGAAGATAATGACGTACTAATAATGACAGACTTTTCTCCACCATCCTCCAAAAACACATATTTCAAATGTGGTGGTAACTCCTTCAATTCACTTTTACTTTCTGGAATTTTCTCTTTACACTCAATTTTTTCAAAAAGAGTCTGTTCTGCTGGAATTTCCTTAGTTGCCTCCAATTCTTGGACACATTCCTGTTTCATTTTATCCTCTTCTTCGTTCAGATCCTCACATTCGTCAATGAGAGTTCTTTCCAGCATGGAGGCATTACGGACTCTACCACTTTATGTCATGCAAAGTTCTTCTACCACATCAATTTGAAAACAAGAATTGTTGTCTTTGGGATGTGACATTGCCTGAAACACATCAAAATCCACTTCTTCATCTTGTACCTACACTTTAAGCTTTCCCTTCTCCACGTCAATTACAATCCTAGCGGTCTTCATGAAGGGCCTTCCCAGAATCAGAGGTGCATCTCCATTTTCTTCCATCTCCATTATAACAAAATCCACAGGAAATAGGAATTTATCTACCTTGACTATCACATCTTCAGCAATTCCATAAGGATATTTGAGTGATCTGTCTGCTAATTGAAAGACCATTCTTGTTGGTCTAATTTCCACTCCTCTAATCTTTTTGAACATAGAGAGAGGCACCAAATTAATGCTAGCTCCAACATCAATCAAAGCCTTTCCAACATTTAATTCTCCAATAGTACAAGAAAGCTGCCTGGATCCTGTAATTTGGGAGGTAATGACCTTTGTAGGACTGCACTGCAGTTTCCCTGTATCTCAATTGTTTCCTCTTCAAGGTGCTTCCTCTTCTTTGTAATGAGCTCTTTTAAAAACTTTGCATAAGACGGTATCTGCTGAAGTGCCTTAGAGAACGGTATGGTTATCTCCAATTTCTTGAACAGTTCCATAAAACGCTCAAACTGTTTCTCCCTCTCTTTTCTAGAATATGTTTTTGGACATGGCAGTGGTTTTTCATAATCTTTCTACCTGATCTCTCTGCAACACATTTTTCTCTGTCTCATGCTTACTCTCTTCTTCAATATTCTCTTCCTCTTTTTCTTCTTTTTCAACCTCTTTCTCCTTTAATATTTTCCCACTTCGAGTGACAATCTCACATGCTTCTTCCACATTGCTATTCTCCACCGAGCTTACAGTACACATACTTCTCTTCAAAATTTTCTGAAAAATTTCTTCAGAATCTGCACTCCTTTGTATAGGCAAAAACTGAGGTTGCTGTGGTACCATAGAAACCTTTTTAACTGTCTGTGACAAATCAGATAATGTGTTTGCCACCTTCTCTAACTGCTGCAAAATTGCATTGCTTTGCTCCCTTGTCTCAATGTTCTTTTGCAACAGTGCAGCATCATCATCACAAGTACCATACATCTCCTCATTGTCCGCCATGAGTTCTATCAAATCATAAGCTTCATCCTCTGTCTTCCTTCTAATATCTCCTTGAGCAGCAGCATTCAATATCATCTTTAAGTGTATGTTCAAACCTTCAATGAATATGATTAAGTAGGCCGCCTTATCAAACCCATGGATTGGGGTTTTTCTCAACAAGCCTTTAAATCTGCCCCATGCATGCCCAAGGGTTTCTTCCATTCTTTGTTGAAAATACGAGATTTCCAACTTCCCTTGATTGATCTTTGATTGCGGAAAGAATTTGGTTACAAACCGTCTTGCTAAAACATTCCAGCTTCTAAACGTACCTCTATCAAATAAGTGCAGCCAGTCCTTAGCATTTCCTCCCAAAGAGAACGGGAATAGGCTAAGTCTGATCCTTTCATCTGAGACTCCGGCCACCTTAACAGTATTGCAAATTTCTCCAAAGATAGTCAAATGTTTGTAGGGATTCTCACTTGACAGTCCATGAAACTGGTTGCTTTGGACCAACTGAATAAGTGCAGGGCTCATCACCAAATTCGTTGCATTGTCTGCGGGAATGACAATGCTGTTGAAATTCAAGGGACCCAGAGTGTTGGCTGACTCCCCCAATGTACGTCTCTGAGGAGTAGGTTGTTCCACTATCTCTTCCAAGTCATGTGCAAAAGGTTGCAAAAGTGGTTCATGAGAAGGAAAGTTTTCATGTTCAGAATGATTAACTCTCCTACCTCTCCTGTCTGGTAGCCCCTCGAGAAGAGGTTGCTGATCTTTTCTGCTCCTAGTGTGTACTCGTTCCTGCATACACAAGAGAAAATACCCCTAAAAGCACTTTTACAGAAAAATAAAATAAAAAAAAACAAAAGAAAATATAAACAAATAATTACACACAAGTCAAATTCAGTCAATTCACACTACTTGATAAGTCAAACCACGAGTCCCCGGCAACGACACCAAAAACTTGTTAGCGGATTGGCAAGTGTACCAAATCGTATCAAGTAATAAAAATGGTAAAACCCATTATTGTTCTTCCCATGAGACTAGAAAGGCCTTATCGTTCGCGTGAATTAAAATAGTAAGACTTGCTGAGAAAAATAAATATTTGTGGTGGATGCAATGACAAAAAATAAATATGCAATGCGTGATTCAATTGACGAGGTTTGAGTAATGGATGAATGAAGTTCTTGGGGGTTTACAATTTCACTTAATCCTCTCTCTTTTATTTACTCCTCTTGTTTAAACGGCATTATTATCTAATTGAATGCAAACTTTCTTGGCCTCCCCTTAACCCGATCCCTCGGCGAAAAGGGCCTATTACTAATTACCGGCTTGCTATCCCTAGCCTCCCCTAGCAACTAGCAACGCATTACAAACAGAAGCAAATAAATTGGTCGTCCTACTCCCCTATTCCTAGGTGGTATTGCTTAACCAAGGAAAAATCTTACCAGTTCATGTCATTACTGTACATCCCCGTATGAATAAAGTCAAAGAGCAATTACCGAATGAGTTAAATGGTAAAGGCATTAAGCACAGTATGAGAATCCAACAATTGATAATAAACGCATATGAGACACATATAATTCAAACAAGAGTTTCAATAATCGAGAGTATAAAAAGATTACATTGTTCCCCCAACAACAAAAAGGGTTTAGTTCACCATAGTCATGGTGAACCAAGATGAAAATAATGGAAGATATGGAAAGCAAACCCTAGAAAAGACGAAAAGGAGCCTAAGCATCCAAGGGATCCTCTTCAAAGAGTGCAAAGTAGGTCTAGTCGCCCTCCTCTGTCAAAAGAATGAATTGAAATTCGTAATAGGGCTATTTATAGGTTAGAAGCGCAGTAGAAAAATAGGCGCAAGCCCAGCTAACCACTGCCCGGCGTCACACTTTGCCGCCCGACGGTGGACCTTGAATCGCACCACCGCCCGGTGGGTTCCCTCGTGCCGCAAAACCGCCCGGCGGCAGGGGTCTGCCGCCCGACGCCCAAAACTGGTGTTTTCCCCTCCCGTTTGACCGCTCGGCGCCAGGGGTTTACCTCCGGGCAGTGCCTAGACTCTTCTTTTCTCTAATTTTCTCTCTTTTCTTGAGTCTATGACCTTCATCTTTATTCCCAATCTTCACTTCTGTCAATTTTGCTGCAAAACAATGGAAAACAAGCATAAAATCACTAAAAACAGCTTTTGACCCTCGACTGACTCATTTATTGAGTTTTGTTTGATTCCAAGCTCATTCTAAGCAATAAAAAGCGTAATTTAGTCTAAATTAGCATATGAAAATAACAGTTTTTCAACCATTATCATTAACTTGTCTAGTTTTTTAGTAAGGAGATGATTTTGTGCAGCCATAGCATCATCAACAGGGAGATGCAAGAGTCCTCCTTTCTGTAAGCCCCTCTCACTTTGTGATACTTCATTCATAGCCATTTCTTCAATCAATTCATAAGCCTCATCTTCAGTGTTTCTGTTTATACTGCCTCTAGCTGAGGCATCTAACATCATCTTAGACTAAGTGTATAGCCCTCCAAGGAAAGCAAGTAAGTATGAGGTCTTATCAAACCCATGAACTGGGGTTTTCCTCAACAGGCCTTTAAATCTGTCCCAAATCTATCCAAGAGTTTCTTCCATTCCTTGCTTGAATGAAGAAATTTCTAGCTTCCCTTGATTGATCTTTGTCTGCGGAAAGAATTTAGTGACAAATTGTCTTGCCACAGTCTCCCAATTTCTGAAAGTACCTTCTGGGAATGAATGTAACCAATCTTTAGCGTTTCCTCCAAGAGAGAAAGGAAACAAGCTAAGTCTGACCCTGTCATCCGAAACTCCGTTTATCTTGACGGTATTACAAATTTCACCAAAGATGGTCAAATGATTATAGGGAGTCTCATTTGACAAACCATGAAATTGGTTACTCTGTACTAACTGGATGAGTGCAAGGTTCATCACCATGTTCGTTGCATTATCTGCTGGTATGGCTATACTGTGAAAATGCAATGGACCCACTGTGTTTGATGAGTCCCCTAGTGTACGTCTTGGAGGAGGTTGGTTCGTCATCTCCTCAATGTCTTGTGCAGAAGTCTCGAGTGAAAATTGCAAAAGTCTTTCAGGAGATGGAGAATTTTCACATGAAGAACATCTGATTCTCCTTCCCCTTCTGTCTGATAACCCTTATAAAAGAGGTTGCTAGTTCTTTCTGCTTCTAGTGTGTATTGTTTCCTGCATACACAAAAACAAAACCCTAAAAGCACTTTTTCAGAAAAAAAAAACAAAATTAAACAAAACAAAAATATAAACAATAATTACAAACAAGTCAAATTTCAATCAATCCACACTACTTGAAAAAGTTAAACCTCGAGTCCCCGGCAACGGGGCCAAAAACTTGTTGAACAAAACTGGCAAGTGTACCAGATCGTTTCAAGTAATATAATACGTAAAACCCAATATCGTTCTTCCCAAGAGACTCGAAGGCCTTATCGTTCTTGTAAATTGAAATCGTAAGACTTGTAAAGAAAAAGTGATTGGTTTGAATGCAAGAAACAACAATTATCGAATGAGTTAAACGATAAAAGCTTTAAGCACAAAAGAGAAACCCAACAATTGATAATCAAAGCATACGACAAGCATATAAATAAATAAGAGTTTCAATAAAAGAGAGTTTCAAAAGATTAGTTCCCCAACAATCAATAAAAGAGAGTTTCAAAAGATTAGTTTCAATAAAAAAATATTAAAAACATTGTTCCCCAACAACAAAAGGGTTTAGTTCACCATTGTCATGGTGAAACTAGATTAAAAATGATGAAAGAATGGAAAAGCAAACCCTAGATTAGATAAAAAGGAGCCTAAGCATCCAAGAGATCTTCTCCAAGGAGTGAAAATTAGGTCTGGCCGCCCTCTTTTGTCAAAAGAATACATCTAAAGTTGCTATAGGGTTATTTATAGCTGAAGAGCGTCACAGAAATCAGGCCCAAGCCCAGCAGACAACCGCTCGGCGTCACACTTATGCTGCCCGGCGGTTTGCCCATAATCGCGCCACCGCCCGGCAGTGAGTTGCGCAGCCTGGCGATTTGCCTCTAATTGTAAAACCGCCTGGCTACACCGTCAAGGCGCGAGACAGTGGCTCCCCCTGCATTTGGCCGCTGGGCGGTTCTTAGACTCTTCTTTCTTCATGTTTCTTCATCTTTCTTGAGTCTAAGACCTTCCATCTTCAATCTCATTCTTCATCTTCATTAAAAATGCTGCAAAACAAGCATAATATCTCTAAAAACAACTTTTGACTCTCAACTGACTCAACTAACGTGTTGTGGTTGATTCTAAGCTCATTCTAAGCCTTATAGGGTGTATTTTGGTCTCAAATGAAGCATGAAAATAACTCTTTTTCAACAGTTATCACTGAACGACACCGCTTGAGCGAGAGATAGTGGCTGCTCCCTCGAGTATGGCGCTCAACGCTGGAAAATAGCGTTGAGTGGTGACTTTGACTCTTCTTTTCTTCCTTTTTCTCCTTCTTTCTTGAGTCTAAGTCCTCCCTACTTCACCTTTATCTTCAATTCGCATCAAAACCTTGCAAAACAAACATAATATCTCCAAAAACAACTTTTGACTCTCATGTGACTCAACTAAGTGTTTTACTTGATTCTTAGCTCATTCTAAGCCATAAAGGGTGTGGTTTGATATCAAATTTAAGCATAAAAATAACAGTTTTTAGACCGTTATCAACCTCTCGGCACTCATGCAACTCATAAATAATGCTATTGTATAAGTAAGAATAAAAATAGATGAATTACTCTAACAATTAATGGAAATGCATATGGAATTAAGAATTAATTCAAATACATGAGAGTTTACAAGGTTACATCATTCCCCAACAACAAATAGAAATTAGTTCCCCATAGACATGGGGGAACTCTATGAACAATGGAAGAAAGAATGAGAAAGAAAGCCTAAGAATTGGCTAAGAGTGAATTGCTATGCTCTTCTCTGCCAAGGATGCAAAACCTAGAGCCCTAGGGTCCTTTAAATAGTGTAAGAGGCGTGCCAAAACAGGGCCCGGTCCAAAAGAATTGAAACAGAGCAGAAATAGGGTCTGATCCATGAGAATTCTCGCCCAGGCGTCCAAGGAGCTCGCTCGGGCGTGAATTGAGCCTCGTGTTGAGCCTGGGCTACACATGTGGTCGCCCAAGCTACGGGGCCTCGTCGCCCGGGCGACAAGGATTCTCACCCAGGCGACTGACGTCGATACAACTCGCTTGGTTCTCGCTTCCAGTTGCCCGAGCTTCGTGTTTTCCCTCCTTCTGGTGCCTTTTTTATCCCTTATGAGCTCCATCTTCTTGGCTTTTCATCTCTTCTTCCAATATTACTTCAGTCTATGTTAAACCAGGGGGAATTAGTCATAAAACTATTGAAATCAACCTCAACTCTCTTCTTCACACAATTTATCGAAAAAGTATGAATGCAAGCAAGTTTCTGAGTGAAAAGAGTGTTTTTAGTATCAAAATTACATCACAAATAACGGTGTTTTAAACCGTTATCACATATTTGAACAAGATGTTTGCAAAGACATGAGTTTTTTAATCGATTTAACACTTAATATAATTGATTTAAAACTTGTTTTAAAACATAAGTTGTCTGATGAATTTAATTGATTACAACATCACTATAATCGATTATTTCATATAGAGTTGCTTTGTGCTTGTGGTTTTAACACACAAAAATATTCAGTATGCATACAGAAGATATAAACACATCATGATCACAGTAGTATGCAAACTAAACAACATATTAACATATGTATTAATCATCAAGAAACATTTCCATAACAACACATGTATCAATCACAATGCACATTTCTGTTGTTTTATGACATCATCTATGTGTTGTTACAATCAATGTGTAGTCATCAACAAAAACCAAACACATCAGGGATTGGGTTCAACACTCATATTGCTTCCCCTATCAAGAATGATTACACACCTGGTGTTTCTGCTCCTAAAATCAAAATATGCACTACAAAATAAAGTATATTCCAACCCAAGAAAACAACGCATACTCATAGAGAATTCCAAACAACAAAATAAAATTCATGGTAAGCCAAAATAACACATCATCACAAAAATAGCTCCATCAATAACAAAACTATGCTTCCAATAAAGCAAAGGATGGACGTTCAACAACACATGATCATTACATCATATTTCATAGAAAGACAAACAAAGGTCAACATCCCTTACCTCTGTTTCTCCTAAGCCTCTTTTCCTTGCACAGATAAATTCCTTCTACTGCACCAGGTTGCACACTCTATTTCTCATGGAACACTCATAATTCTGTTTCTATTTCACAATATCTAGGTTTCTCCCTTGAAAACTTGCAATAATAAGCATTTATAACCCTAAACTTGTAGCCTTTGCCAATCTAATATTTCCAGAATATAATATTTTTAATTTCCTAATTGATTCTAATTCAAACTTTCCTTTCCTGCCTCAATTTCATGTTAAAAAAAATATTATCATTACTAATGTTGATTTGCACGTTAATATCCAACTTCCTAATTACCTTTATTAACATTAATTTCTCGTGCCTGTGTCCAAATTCAATCCACCTATACTCTTTTCATCCACACAAAATAGACAACACGACCAAAAATAATACACTTAAGCTCTAGGTAAGGTTCAAACACACTACCCTCAATCTCCATACAAGCATACCAAACCAATGAAACTATCACATGTATCTTGTCATTAACATGCACAACAGTAATTACAAACAAAGATAAACACCACAAGTCCACATAAATTAAAAGAATTAGAACATATATATTATACACACAACAAGAATCAAACACATGATCACCTAACAATCATAAAGAGCTTTAACTATTTGTGCTACACCTCACTTGTGTAATACTTATCTTTCTCATAACTTAATAAAAGATGCCTACATCAACCACCTTGTTCTGCGCATATTGTAATTGCTCGGTCCAGAGTGGACGGCCAAAGGGCCCGAGAGTATGTGGAGAGGTTCGTGGAGCATAAAGACAACTCAGTGGAGCATAAGGTTGTTAGCAAAAAGATGAAGCATAGAATTTATGATGATGCCCAAATCAAGTCTCAAGTGCTCACTTTGCAAGAAGAATGAAGACTTATATTATGTATTAGGACTTAATGTTTTGTTTCATTCGATGTAGTTTATGCTTTTCAATTCTCTTTAGAGTAAAAAAGCTTTGCAATAATTTATTAACTACTTTAGATAATCAATTATCACAGAGAGGTTTTTCAAAATGCTAGAAATTATAGTTTTCCTCTAGAATAATCGATTACAAAAGAATGATAGTTGATTACGACTTGCAAAAATCGATTATCATGACTATCCATTAGAGTTTTTTAGCACGTTTTTTACCGTGGTGCATTCATTAAATGCAAAATCGATTACCTTAATGAGATAATTGATTATTTATAACGGGTGAAGACACCGTTATTTGATACTTAATTTTGTTACAAATCACACCCTTTTTGACTTAGAAACTAGCTTGAACTCATGAATTTGTTTAAGTTAGAAAACAAGAGAGTTCAAGGTGGAATTATTGGTTTTATGCTTGGTTTTCCTTGTTTTGAAAGGAATTGAGATGATTTGGAAGAAGAGTTGAAGTAGCAAGGAGGTGGAACTCAGAAGAACTAGAAAAACATCAGGAAGATTAGTCACAATTTATGCCTGGGCGCCTTTTTTGAGGCTCTTAGCGTAAAAGGCTCGCATTCACACCTGGGCGCCACTCCAGGGGGCGCTGAGCGCAACCTTTAGCCGTAGAGCTCGCTTGGGCGCGATTGCAAGAGGCGCTGAGCACAAATTTTAGCCACAGAGCTTGCCTGGGCGCCCTTATAGGGGCACTGAGCGCAAATCTCTCACATCCACGCCTGGCGCCCTAAGTAAGGGCGCTGAGCGCAGGCGACTGGGCTTGGGCTATGTTTTCTGTTTCTATTTCGCACTATTTAAGGTTTTGGACGACCTAGAGGCTATATCTTTTGACAGAAAAGACGCATAAACACCCATTTCACCCCTTGGAGGAGGATTTTGGATGCAGAAGCTCAGATCTTCAACTTTTAGGGTTTTATCTTTCATTCTTTTCAATATTTCATCTGGTTTCACCATGTCTATGGTGAACTAAACTTCAATTGTTGTTGGGGAAACAATGTAATCCTTTGAACCTCTCATGTATTGAATTGATTTATATTATATATGCTTTACTTCATTAATTGTTAGGGTTTTTCCTCTATACTCAATGCTTGCTTTGTTAACTCATTTAATTATTGATTTTGTCGATATGGACACATACTGGGAAATCTAGAACTGGGGAAATTCTCATAAAGGTAGTATTACCTAGACATAGGAATATAAGGGTTGGTTGCATTTACACTCCTTTGCTTCAGAATTAATTATTAGGGATGCTAGGAATTGTATGAACTCGTAATTAAGGATAGGCCTTCTTCACCGAGACATCAGGTTTTAGGTATTTTAGAGAGTGACATTAACATTAATGAAGAAGCCGAATTCATAAATACATGAGAGTGGATAGGATAATTCGAAAACCTAAATAACATAATCATTTCATATTTTATCAATCCACCTGTGCATCTTTATTGTCAATTGATCACAACTTGCATTCATATTTATTTATGCATTTTAAACCCAATGATTTTGTTTCCAAGTCTTAATTAATCAATAAATCACATGACTATTTAGGCCGTGAGTTCTTTGGGACATGATACTCGGTCCTACCATTTTATATTACTTGATATGATTCGGTACACTTGCCAGAGTCTTAACAATTATCACGCGAGAAAAAACTAACAACAGCTTTTTGGAGGTGTCCTTGAGTGAGGTCTTTATAAAGATGTTTTAGATTCTTATTCTAACACACACACACACACATATACAACTGAATGTTTTTGAACGAAGTAATTTGTGACCTAGGCTTTGTGTAACTCTTGTGCTTTAGCTTTGAGAACTTGGTGTTGGCAAGAGCGAGAACTTTCACTAGGAATGTGATTGAGTGCTACTACTGCTAAGTGAAACCTGTCATCCTTCGTAAAGATTGATAACGGTTTAAAACACTGTTATTTGTGATGTGATTTTGATACTAAAAGAACCCTTTTTCACTTCGAAACTTGCTTAGACTCATACTTTTTCAATAAATTGTGTGAATAAGAGAGTTGAGGTTGATTTCAATGATTTTATGACTAATTCCCCTTGTTTTGATAAAGATTGAAGTAATACTGGAAGCAGAGATGAAGAGCCAAGAAGATGGAGCTCAAAAGGGCTTAAAAAAGCATTAGAAGGAAGAATAACACGAAGCCCGGACGCCCTGAATGAAGGCTCAAGTGAGGGAAATGGACGTTCGCCGCTCGGGCGCTCTCCCTGGCCAGTTGGGTGTCGGGGTCTCGAAGCCTGGGCGCCCTATTTGAAGGTGCAGGCCTTACATGAGGTGTTCTCAACGCTCGGGCGCCCTCTTTGGGTGCCTGAGCATCGGATTTTCGTGGACTAGGCCCTGTTTCTACTCTGTTTCGACTTTGTTGGAACGGGCCCTGCTTTTGCACATTTCTGACCCTATTTAAAGGATCCTAGGGCTCTAGGATTTGTATCTCTGGCAGAGAGCTGCATAGCAACACATTTTTTTCCCAACTCTTAGGCTTTCTTTCTCATTCTCTTCCTTTGTTCATAGAGTTCCCCCATGTCTATGGGCAACTAATTTCTACTTGTTGTTGGGGGTGACGCAACCTTATAAACTCTCATGTATTTTAATTGATTCTTAATTCCATATGTTTTTCCCTTAATTGTTAGAGTAATTCATTTGTTTCAATGCTTGTTGTGTTTAACTCATTCATTAGCATGATTTATGAATTGCATGAGTGTTGGGAGGTTCTTACAATTCAGGTTCCTGTTGAATTACTCCCAAGAGTAATATTGTTCAGGGGTGAGGGTATGAGTCTTGGTTGTCTTAATCTCTTGATCTTCACATCATACTATCAGGAATGTTAGGAATTGTATGAACTGGTAATTTGGGATAGGCTTATTCGCCGAGAGATTGGGTTTAGGTAATTTAGTGAGTGACGTTCGCATTAATGCATAAAGAAGAATTCTTATATACATGAGAGGAAACTTGGTGAAATCTAACCCCAACAACATACCCATCTCATATTAATCAACATTCGTTCATCTCTATGCTCCTTTGCTATTGATCAATTGCATTCATATATAATTTTATGTTTTTGCTCCAAACGCAATGATCTCTTTTTATTTTATTTGTCTTAATTAATCTTGCTATCACACAACTGTTTAGCACCGAGAGTCCTCTTGGATACGATACTTGGTTTTACCATTTTATTTTACGTGTGCGACTCGGTACACTTGCCGATTTGACTCAACAAAGATTCAAAGAAAGTGTTCATCCTTCGTGAAACATCCATAGGAGGTTTTCATTCCTTGTGGTATTGAGCAGAAGTGAGTATCATCTCTTGGGGGTAACAAGAGAGGTGTTTCTAAACCTTAAACTTGTTTTTCTGTGTAATTATAACAGTTTATTGGTTTGTGATAGTGGAAGTTAATCTCTTATTGGGATTAACATCTGAACCACTATAAAACTAATTGTGAAAATGTCTCTTTTCCCACATCTTTTATTGTTCTTGATATTAACTGTTAGTAAGTTTAAAAAGAAAGAAGAAAAATTATTTTAAAGCACAAGAAATGAATTCACCATGTTATCTTGATTTTTGTCCAAACACGTTAATCATTCCGCTGCACCGCTCTGAAAAAGGTTTGTTAGCATAAAACTAAAGAGAAGTAGTTTTGATGATGTCCTTAAGTCAAGTCTTAACTGTTCTTATTGCAGGAAAATCTTCATGAAGACTTGTTTTTATATTAAAACTTTTTTATTTTAGTAGATTGATGTATAGGTGATAACGGTCTAAAAACCGTTATTTTCATACTTAACTTTGATATTAAAACACATCCTTTATGGCTTAGAATGAACTAAAAATTAAGTAAAACACTTAGTTGAGTCATGTGAGAGTCAAAAGTTGGTTTTAGAGAAATTATGCTTGTTTTTGCATGGTTTTGCAGGGTTTTAAGGTGAACTTAGACACATGAAAGATGAAGAAAAAGGATGAAAAGAAGGGTCAGAAGAATCGCTGAGCGTCAGAATGGACCGCTGAGCGTCTAGAGCGGCAAAGAGGCAAACCGCTTAGCGGTAAAACTGACCACTGAGCGGTTTATTTAGCCGTTGAGTGGTTATCTGTTTTTGTTAGCTCGGATTCTGTGATCTTTCTGTTATCTTTTCGGCTTATATATTGCCCCAGTGCGAATCAAAACTCATTCTTTTGGCTGAGAGAAACGTCCACAGCAGTTCTACACACCTTGGAGGAGGTTCCTTGGATGCTTAGGCTCCAATCTACCAAATTTAGGGTTTTCTTTTCCATTCTTCCATTGTATTTCATCTAGTTTCACCATGATTATGGTGAACTAAACCCTCTGTTGTTGGGGAACAATGTAATTTTTTGAAACTCTCACATATTCAAATTCTTATTTAATTCATATGCTTGCATATGCTTGATTTATCAATTGTTGGGTTCCTTACTTGTATTTAATGATTTTATCGTTTAACACATTCGGTAAATGTTGTTTTTCTTTATTGATACGGAGACGTGCAGTAATGTCATGAACTGGTGGTAATTCCTTGATTATGCTAATACCACCTAGAGATAGGGGCAGGACGATCAATTGTATTTTGCTTCCCTTTATCATGCATTATTAGTTACTAGGGGAGGCTAGAGATAGCAAGCCGGTAATTAGTAATAGGCTCTTTTTGCCAAGAGATTGAGTTAAGGGTAGACGAAGAAAGCTTGCATGGCAATATGATAAATAAGCGAATTAAATAAGAAGAGTAGATATATGAGGGTGGATAAGATGAAATTGTAAACCCCAACAACTCCATTCATCCATAGTTTCTTTTAGCTAATTGAATAACTGCATTTGCATGTTTACTTTTGCATTCAAAAACATAAATTAATTTCTTTTCTCAAGTCTTATGCGATTGGTTTACATGAAAGTTAAGGCCAAAGAGTCCTTTGGGAAAACTATACTCGGACTTATGCATTTATATTACTTGATAACGATTTGGTACACTTGCCAGAGACTTAAGAAGTTTTTGGCGCCGTTGCCGGGGACTCGTGGTTTAACTTATCAAGTAGTGTAAACTGATTAACTTTGACTTGATTGTATATATTTTATTTTTGTTTTGTTTTTGTTTTTGTTTATTTTTATATAAAAGTGCTACTAGGGTTTGTGTTTCTTGTGCATGCAGCAGGAGACTTGACATACTAGAAGCAAGAAAGATACGCAACCTCTTCTTGAAGGCTTAATTGAGACAAGGGGAAGAAGGAGAGTCAGACGCCCATCTAGGGATTTGTTCCCTTCTCTTAATAGATTACTATCACTTTCACCATTTAGAAGAGCAAAGGAGATGGTTGAACAACCTCCTCCAAGACGCACTCTTGCAGACCAATCTAATGTTGTTGGCCCTTTCCACTTTAACAGCATAGCCATGCCTACGGATCAAACGACTAACATGGTGATGAATCTAGTGCTTATACATCTGGTGCAAAGCAACCAGTTTCATGGCTTGTCAAATGAAAACCCATATGATCATTTGACAACGTTTAGTGAAATCTGCAATACAGTAAAGATGACAGGTGTATCAGACAAAAGAGTAAAACTTAGCTTGTTCCCGTTCTCCTTGATGGGCAATGCTAAGACGTGGCTCAATTCCTTTCCTGAAGGAACATTCACAACATTAGAGACTGTGGCTACAAAGTTTGTCACTAAATATTTTCCACGGTCAAAAGTTACTCAGGGCAGATCTGATCATTTAAGCAAGGCATGGAAGAAACTTTAGGTCAACCATGGGAAAGATTTAAAGGCCTGCTCAGGAAGACGAAAATCCATTGCATACCTTGGAGGTTTAAACACTCATTCGAAGATGATGCTTGACGCCTCAACTGGAGTTGATATTAAACAGAAGGCTGAAGATGAAGCCTATGACTTGATAGAGAGTATGGCTGCTAATGAGCAGGAGAATTATAGTGAAAGGGGCGTACCTACACAGAAGAGATGAGTTTTGCACTTGCCTTCAGATGATGTCATGCTAGTGCAAAATCATCTTTTGACTCAAAAGCTAGACAACTTGGCCAAGATCCTCTCACAACTTCCAAAGGATATCCGTAATGTCTCCCAAACACAACAACTTTGTGATTTTTGTGGTGGTGACCATATCAATGGTCAATGTGTTGTACTAGAGGAGATGCAGTAGGAAGCAAACTACATGGGGAATCAGTTCCAATATAGGAAAGGGAACTTCAACCAACGCAATTCTAGCCAAGGTTGGAAGAACCATCCGAGTATTGGTCAACAACAGAATAACCCATCAGGGCAAACAGAAGGCTTCAGGCCGCAGCAACCTTCACCCTTATGGTAGTAGGTTACTCATTTGATAGAGTCTGTCAGAGACTTTCATTCTAGATTTGACAAATTTTTGAAGGTCTATGAGTCTAATCATGCAAGTGACCAAGCTAGTTTAAGATCTTTGGAGATGCAAATTGGCCAGTTCTCAAAAAGGGTAGAAACCAATGAGAAGAACCAATTTAGGGCTAATACTGATGTTAACTGATAACGGTTGAAAAATCGTTATTTTCATATGCTAATTTGGACTAAATTACGCCCTTTATTGCTTAGAATGACTTGAAATCAAACAAAACTCAATAAATGAGTCAGCCGAGGGCCAAAAGCTATTTTTAGCGATTTTATGCTTGTTTTCCATTGTTTTGCAACAAAATTGACAGAAGTGAAGATTGGGAATAAAAATGAAGGTCATAGACTCGAGAAAAGAGAGAAAATCAGAGAAAAGAAGAGTCTAGGCACCGCCCGGCGGTAAACCCCTGGCGCCGGGTGGTCAAACGGGAGGAGAAGACACCAGTTTTGGGCGCCGGGCGGCAGACCCCTACCGCCGGGCGGTTTTGCGGCACGAGGGAAACCGCCGGGCGGTAGACCCCTACCGCCGGGCGGTGGTGCGATTCAAGGACCACCACCGGGCGGCAAAGTGTGACGCCGGGCGGTGGTCAGCTGGGCTTGAGCCTATTTTTCTGCTGCGCTTCTCACCTATAAATAGCCCTGTTACGAATTTCAATTTATTCTTTTGACAGAGGAGGGCGGCCAGACCTACTTTGCACTCTTTGGAGAGGATCTCTTGAATGCTTAGGCTCCTTTTCATCTTTTCTAGGGTTTGCTTTCCATATCTTCCATTATTTTCATCTTGGTTCACCATGACTATGGTGAACTAAACCCATTTTGTTGTTGGGGGAACAATGTAATCTTTTGATACTCTCGATTATTGAAACTCTTTTTTGAATTATATGTGTCTCATATGCGTTTATTATCAATTGTTGGAGTCTCATACTATGCTTAATGCCTTTATCCTTTAACTCATTCGGTAATTGTTCTTTGACTTTATTGATACGGGGACGTACAGTAATGACATGAACTGCTGAGATTTTTCCTTGGTTAAGCAATACCACCTAGGGATAGGGGAGTAGGAGGACCAATTGTATTTGCTTCAGTTTGTAATGCGTTGCTAGTTGCTAGGGGAGGCTAGGGATAGCAAGCCGGTAATTAGTAATAGGCCCTTTTCGCCGAGGGATCGGGTTAAGGGGAGGCCAAGAAAGTTTGCATGCAATTAGATAATAACGCCGTTTAAACAAGAGGAGTAAATAAAAGAGAGAGGATTAGATGAAATTATAAACCCCCAACAATTCCATTCATCCATTGCCCAAATCTTGTCAATTGAATCACATTGCATATTTATTTTCTGTCATTGCATCCACCACAATTATTGAAGTTTTCTCCGCAAATCTTACGATTTTAATTCACGCGAACAATAAGGCCTTTCTAGTCTCATGGGAAGAACGATAATGGGATTTACCATTTTTATTACTTTGATGTACCGCCGGGCAAAATTGTTGCAGATGAATACCGTCGGGCGGCAGACCCTTGCCGCCGGGTGGTCTGCTTTAGATTCCTGAAAATTTCTTCATTTTTGATACGGAGGGAAACCCTTTTTCACTCTTAGTGTCGAACTGTGCGGCCTATAAATGCTTGATGATTTATTCACCACTAATGCTGGATTCCTATGGTCTGTTGTGCATTATGAATTTTGCAGGAATGTCTTCATCGGCACGAAGGGGGAAAAATACTGGCAGCTAGAGGAAGGAGCCTGAGAGGCCGAGAGGGTTTGATTCCCAGAGGTTCCTTTCTAGGCATCATGAGGAGCACTTCGCAATCGTGCAAGAGAGGAGATTGCTGATGGAAAGAAAAGTAGCATTTGTCACTGACCTGCCCCTCAATTTGGAGAGAAAATTTTGAGAAGAGATTGGTTGAGGCTGACAAACTACCCTGCACCAGCCAGTGTGGAATTGGTGAAGGAGTTTTACACCAATGCTATTTCCAGGGGAGGAATTGCAGCTAGACAGTATAGAAGTTTTGTCAGGGGACATATTATTAAGTATGACCCTGAAACAATAAACAACTTCTTGGGCACGGAATGGCCAGGAGAGCAGTGTCATTTTGCTACTCGTTTTAGTTTGCTGGAGGATATTGCTGAGATGGAAAGGGTTTTATGCCTTCCTGGAAGGCGTTTCCAGACAAATGCCAGTTGAGCCCGGGTTAATATCAAGAGGCTATACTTTTCACCTTTGGCAAGGTATTGGATGGCTTTCACCCATGCCAACATCCATTCGTGCTCATACATCTCTAATGTCATGATACAGAGGAGCTGTCTTATCTATTGTATGCTGAAGCAGCTGGATGTGAATGTCGGGCAGATTATTGCCGACGAGATACGCAACTCCGCTACCACTACGAGTAGCAGAACACCATTGGGACATCCATCCCTTATTACTTTTCTCTGCCAACTGGGTGGGGTGGATAGTGCAGTTCCTCCATATGAGAGACCCATGAGTGTTATCAATGCTGCTTACTTTCAGCAGTACTGTGCTGACGGAGGAGATGTAGGAGTAGCACCCGGGGGACGTCGTAGGAGAGCTGCACCACAGCAGGATCAGGTTCCAGATGGTCCAGCACAGCACGCAGAGCCATTTCAGATGCGGGACATGTATATGTCCATGATGACACTACTACAAAATTGACTATAGATAGCGCTCAATAGATAGCGCTTTTTTAAATAAGCGCTATCTATAAACATGCGGAACAATAGACAGCGCTTATTTAAAAAAACGCTATCTATACCTATAACAATAGATAGCGCATTTTTAAATAAGCGCTATCTATATATAGTTAATTTTAATTTTTTAATTCATAATTTAAAATAAATTAATAGATAACGCTTTTTTAAAAAAGCGCTATCTATTTAAACACCATATATTTAAATAAACACTATTTATATTTTATTTATATTATTATTTTTAATTAAAAATTTAAAATAAACCAAAAATAACTCTTATTTAAAAAAGTTGTATCTATTTCATATAAAAAAATTTAAAAACTTTTCATCCTATTTCGTTTCTTCTCTTCTCTTCTTTCCTTGTTTTTCATTCATAAACTCTGAAAACGTGGTTGTTTCCACCTTTGCATCCCGCATTTTCGTTCGTCACTGGTTTTAGAAGGTTAGTTCAATTCTCCTCTTTTTCTCCCTTCATTCTTTGTTCTCTTTTTCTTTTTGCCAAAACTGAAAAAAAACCTAGGGTTGGCCAAATGGGGGAAATAGCGGCGTGAGCACGAGTGAAAGGAGGAAAGAGCCTTCAATGCCAAATCCATAACAGGCATGACTCGTTGGGATGAACATCGGTGATTGGGGGCCAAAATGGGAAGGAGCGAGAGACGAAGGCGAGATTGTGAGAAGTAGTAGATAATAGTCGTTTTTGGAGAGGATTGTGTTCGGTGAGTGGAGAGCAGGCTAAGGGGAGTAGTTTGGGCGTCAAACCTTCGAGGAAGGATCGAAAGAGAGAACCAAACCAGGTATGGGGAGCAAATTTTTGACGTTTTTAACTCGGTTTATGCCATTTGTTATGTTCTGTGTCAATCCTGCTTCTGTTTTAAAGATATGAATTGTTATTATTGATACTTGTACCATGTTGTTTCGTAAATTATGAAATTGTTGTCTGATTAGTGAGGAAAAAACTTCCCATTATGTGGTTTCTATTATGTCCTATCCTTTTCATGTTCGTTCTTTAATTGATAATGCATATAAAAATTTATAATTGATTATGTCTAAGCACTTTCTATGATAATGGTTATGGTTAAGGATTTATTCTTTTAGATTATTTGATGCCTTCTAGAACAGGGTGCTATTCAAATCCAGTAGATGAGTCAGCCTAAAAAATGCTGAGTTGAGCCAAAAATGAGAACATGGTTTTCCCAGTCAGTGAAAAAGTTTTTTTGATGGTATCCACGAGGTTTGTCTTAAATGTATTACTTAAGTCGATAAATTATGTGAATGTTGGTATTAGTGCTTGTAATGCTTTGCATTAAGTGGTAGAGAAGTTAGAGATCAATATCTGAATTGTGAGTTGTTATAGTTGTATGGCTAACTTCTAGAGCTTTAATTTAATGTGTTGTAATGTTATGTCAAAGATTCTGATTGCAACTCTTAATTGGTTTTGAATTGAACAATTGTTGTACATGCATTGTTTGGGTGCCTAGAGGTGATTGTGCTTTTGTTGTTTCTCATTCTGATGGTAATTTTTACGTGTATGAGAAGGTAAGAATCAATTATCAGTAGAGAGTTTTATTTTATGGTTCGCTTAGAATGTGATATTTCTTGTTGTAAGTTACGAAGATATGTAGCTTTTCTTTCCCATTTCAGAACAAAGATGGTGCGGGTGATTCTTCTTTTCCAGTTGTAAAAGATCAAACTCAATTTTCTGTTGCCCATGCACGTTACAGCAAGGTATTGAGTTTAATAAATTTTTTATTTCTAAATAACTTACTGATACAAAACGTACTTTAACCCCCCTTTGATCTAACTGTCTATATATTTTAATTTTTCTGTAGTAAATCCAACTTATATCACTTGTTAGTGTTGACTGCTTAGTTCATGTAGAACTTTGCAGCTTTCTCGCTCAATACTTTATTGGCAATACTACTAATACATCCAAGGCATAATTAGTTTTTGGATGATATGAACTCTACAGCTTGTAGTTATGGAGAATATGTTATCTATCATTTTTTTTAAAATGTTGACTTTTGCAATAGAGCATAGGGACAGGGAGTGACAACAATTGTTGAAAGTTAAACCCGTGAAGGAATGAGACTAAAGTAGGGGCTACGGGATTGTCAAGAGTTTATGTATCTTTTGAATTTTTGGGGTGAAGGGAAATGATACGATGAGGATGCATGATCTTGAACTTCGTTTTACTTTGATAATGAATTGAAGCACCTTCTAATGTTTTTTTCCATGCTTTTATCTTTCTCGTGTAGTCCTTCAAATTCATTGTTCATTGTTTCCGTAATTGTCATTGGCTTTTAATTTTCAGCATACTTCTGTTGTTACCTTTATTGAATGATAATGCTATTGTTCTTAATTTTCCTATTCGGTGACTTGCACTTTTGGCCATGTATCTGTTGTGATATGTTGAATACTGTCATGTATCTGTTGTGATATGTTGAATACTGTTCATTGTTTCATTACAATATGATCTCAATGCTGGAATTTTGAATTCCTATGGTTGTATTAATTATTTGTGCCTGATGATGTCCAAATTGATTACCGAGACTTAGTGTAAGGGTATGTTTGTATTTTTGTTAGTGATTAGCTGTTGTGGATCACTTAGTTGGTAGTAAACCTTAACTGTACTTTGGCCTAGGGCTTTAAGCACTTTACGTGGACAACATTTTTACCTTTCTCGGTACTGAAATATTCACACCTTTCATCACAAAATGATCGTTTCATCACAAAACTCAAAGCCAGAGAGTTAGTTCCCCTTACTATAAGCATTACAAGTTCAATAACTGACATATAGAGTCACTAGCATATAAGACCAAAAACATATAAGATCAACTTATTTTCACCAACAGACTTAATTTTTTATAACTACAACAAACGATTTAAATTTTTATCAAATATAGCTAAATCCATAAGTATTGTAAATTTTAATTTAAACCAGAAGAAAATATAAAAAAACTTTGATAAGATTATAGAAGTTGTAAATTCATGTATTGAATTATGTAATATAAATGTTTAAAAGGACCCAAAATTAATATTATAATATTCATAAACTATAATTAATTTTTACTTATATTTAAAAAGTTAAACGGTAAAATAAAGATTATTGAAGAAATATCATAATAACTTAAACTAATCATTGACAAAAACAATTTCCACACGAATGGCAAGCAGGGTATTTTAGTTTAGTTTCACTGAATGTGTTCATTGCTGCACAAACTGTGTACCTGGAATCCAAGATCATAGTTAGCTAAAACAACCCATCAACTAGTTATGCTTAATATACTTATAAAACCATGTTGAAATTAATTAACCTAAGCATCAACTTTTGCACACATAAAATTTTATGCATACAACACCAAGAGACACCTTTATTCGCCTCTGTTCAAAACTTCATTGCAACGTAAATCATGTGGTTGGAAAAGCCTTATTCTCATTGGTTCTTCATCCTTTCCAAATCAGAATTTCTGATTTTTTCTAGTTGATATAAGGTAGAATTATTACTCTCTTATATAACACCTTAAATTTGGTCCAGAGTTTGAATTTTAGTAAGGAAAAACATCTTAAATCTGGTTGTGAAATCTAAATTGGAAAGGAACTTATATGTTGGTTATTAGGACAACGTGCTTTATTATTTCATCTAAACCTTTCACATGTGCACTACACCGTAAGTCTTTCCCTTTATTTTATTTTATTATTTTTGTTATTGTTTTTACTTATACATGTTTTAATTTTATTTCTTTACTAGGGTTATACAAACCTATCAAGCTCAAACATCATGGTTTCAAAGTCTAAGTCAAACAATATCAAGTGGGCACTAATTAAGGTACATTACTCTAGTATGTTTTATGTGTAGTATAGTCTTGATTATGATAATTAAATTGTTGAATAACCTTATGTGACCTAATTTTAAATTATATTTCTTTCTTGCAGTATTTTTCTAGTTGCAGATGTCAACAAAATATCGTGACAATCAAATTATTGAAGTTAGGGAAGATTATGTTTACATGTAATTAGTACATGCTTATAGGTTTCTGATATGATATATATGTTATGATTGTATATATTATTTATAAAGCAATGTCATGTCATGACACATACATGATGACTTAATGATTATATTTTGAAATGCTATTGTACCAATAGTTTTTATTCATATTAATGAATATTTTTTTTTGAGATCTTTGTCTTTGTCATATTTTTCTTAATATTTTATATTTTTTTTATATAACAAAACCAAGCATAAGTTTGTATATAATAAAATCAATATTTTATATTTTTTTAGAATTTTTTTATTTTTTGAAATATTTTATTGAAAAATTATGATTTTTTTTAAAAAAATTTAAACCAATAGATAGCGTTTTTTTAAACAAGCGCTATCTATTGCTGTCAGACAATAGATAGCGCTTATTTAAACAAGCGCTATCTATTGTCAAGCAGTAATAGATAGCGCTTATTTAAACAAGCGCTATCTATTGTCAGACACCAATAGATAGTGCTTGTTTTAGAAGCGCTATCTATTAATAGATAGCGCTGTCATAGATAGCGCTTTTTATGATAAAAAAAAGCGCTATCTATGCACTTTTTTGTAGTAGTGTGAAGGCTAGGATGGAAGCTCTCTACAGGGGGCAGACAACAACTGCTGAAATGATTATTGGGATGTATGACCAGCCACCAGTACATAGGTGGACCATGGATGAGTATCATGCAGCAGTGGCTTGGCCTCAGGAGCAGGGCCAGAGTAGTGCTTATGGTGCAGGCAGAGCGCCAAACATAGATGGAGACGACTTTGTGGATGCTGAGGATGAGAATCAGGAGGACTCAGATGACAGCATGGGATGATTGAGGGCATCTACTGATAGTTGCCCATTTTATAGACAGGATTTTTTTTTTCTTTTCTTTTCTTCTCTTGTCTTCTTTTATTTTTGCAATTTCAATTTTTGAATTTTATTTTGTCAGTGTGAATGCTTAACTTGAATACCTTTTCTGAAGATGTTTGACTGACTGCTTTGCATGATGAGTCTATTTGATGATGATATGATGTGAATGATTATTGAGTTATATGCATGTTAACATCCTGTGAAACAGTTGCGTGAGGAAGTATGATTGTGGTCATGACGCTAAACAGGATGTATGAATGACTGTGAGTGAGAAAGCATGTTGTGTGAGGTATTGAGCCCGAGAGTTCTTATTGTTGTATGTATTGTTCACATTGAAGCATAAATTTTATTGCCTTAATCTTGATGATTGATTGATTTTTATATGAATGTCAAATGATCAAGGCCATGTTTGAAAACCCTTTCCTAGCCAAATTTCCTTCCAAAAAGCTTTAAAGATTATACCCTTTTTGAACCTTAGCCTGAAACAGGATGAAACCCTTTGATTTGACATTATTTATCTTGAGTTGGGTTGAGAATAATTGTATGGAATGAAAAGGTTCAAGTTTGGGGTTGCATGGGAAAATTGGAAAGGCAAAAGAAAAGCATTGAGCTCAAGTGTTGAAAAGTAAATTAATACATGAATAGAGAAAAAGAAAAGAAAAGAATAAAAGCATGAAGATGAGCTCAATGAAAAAGAGAAAGGGAAGAAGTTGGGAATGAGTGAAATTGGTAACAAGAGTTTAAACTTGAACCTTTTCATTGATGAAATAGTTCTTTTGACTCAAGAATTTTTGATCCAGAAAAACCAATTTTTCTTGACAGCCCGACCTCATTACAAGCCAGTGGAAAAGTCCTTTTGATGGCATTTGCATGGAAAGATGTTGATTGTTTGAGATGAATGGCAATTTTATTTCATGTGATTTGTGAACAATAAAGAGTGGAGTGCAACCTTAAACACTTGAGTGATTGAGTGAAACACTTGCTTGGTGAGAACTTCTTAAGTTCATGATTGCATTCTTTGTTTAGTGGATTGATCATTCATACTGTGTAACATCTGTTGAGGAACGCATGAGCTAAACTAAGTTGAGAACAAGCATGCATCTTGATTTGAGTTCACTGATTATCTGAAATTGAGTAAGTTTTGTCATGCACTTTGGAAATGTTGAATCATTGGATGAAAGGGTAGAAAGTCAAGCTCTGTTTTGTTTTATGGTTTTGTTTTGTTTTGCTTGAGGAGAAGCAAATTTCTAAGTTTGGGGTTGTAATAACGGTTGAAAAACCGTTATTTTCATATGCTAATTTGGACTAAATTACGCCCTTTATTGCTTAGAATGAGCTTGAAATCAAACAAAACTCAATAAATGAGTCAGCCGAGGGTCAAAAGTTGTTTTTAGTGATTTTATGCTTGTTTTGCACGCAGAAAAATTGACAAAAGTGAAGATTGGGAATAAAGATGAAGGTCATAGACTCGAGAAAAGAGAGAAAATCAGAGAAAAGAAGAGTCTAGGCACCGCCTAGCGGTAAACCCCCGGTGTCGGGCGGTCAAACGGGAGGAGAAGACACCAATTTTGGGCATGGGGCGGCAGACCCCTGCTGCCAGGCGGTTTTGCGGCACGAGGGAAATCGCCGGGCGGTAGACCCCTACCGCCGGGCGGTGGTGCGATTCAAGGACCACCGCCGGGCGGCAAAGTGTGACGCTGGGCGGTGGTCAACTGGGCTTGGGCCTATTTTTCTGCTGCGCTTCTCACCTATAAATAGCCCTGTTACGAATTTCAATTCATTCTTTTGACAGAGGAGGGCGGCCAGACCTATTTTGCACTCTTTGGAGAGGATCTCTTGGATGCTTAGGCTCCTTTTCGTCTTTTCTAGGGTTTGCTTTCCATATCTTCCATTATTTTCATCTTGGTTCACCATGACTATGGTGAACTAAACCCATTTTGTTGTTGGGAGAACAATGTAATCTTTTGATACTCTCGATTATTGAAACTCTTGTTTGAATTATATGTGTCTCATATGCGTTTATTATCAATTGTTGGAGACTCATACTGTGCTTAATGCCTTTATCGTTTAACTCATTCGGTAATTGTTTTTTGACTTTATTGATACGGGGACGTACAGTAATGACATGAACTGGTGAAATTTTTCCTTGGTTAAGCAATACCACCTAGGGATAGGGGAGTAGGATGACCAATTGTATTTGCTTTTGTTTGTAATACGTTGCTAGTTGCTAGGGGAGGCTAGGGATAGCAAGCCGGTAATTAGTAATAGACCCTTTTCGCCGAGGGATCAGGTTAAGGGGAGGCTAAGAAAGTTTGCATGCAATTAGATAATAACGCCGTTTAAACAAGAGGAGTAAATAAAAGAGAGAGGATTAGATGAAATTGTAAACCCCCAACAACTCCATTCATCCATTGCCCAAATCTCGTCAATTGAATCACATTGCATATTTATTTTCTGTCATTGCATCCACCACAATTATTGAATTTTTCTCCGCAAGTCTTACGATTTTAATTCACGCGAACAATAAGGCTTTCGAGTCTCATGGGAAGAACGATAATGGGATTTACCATTTTTTTTACTTGATACGATTTGGTAGACTTGCCAATCCGCTAACATTAACCCTAAAGAGGAATGTAATGCTATTGTTACAAGGAGCAAAAGAAAAGCTGAAAGGGAAGTTATGGAAATTGGGAGCATGAAGACGAAAAGGAGGAAAAAGAAATCATTGAGATAGACAGTAGTTAAAGTGAAGAAGAAGAGGAAGTAAGAGACGGTCACAATGGGCAGATTAATGTGATGCCTAGGCGTTTCTTGAGAACAATTAGAGGGCTAACATTAAAACCGTCTAATCTTAATGTGACGGTGGCGGATGGTTCCACTAAAAAACCACTTGGTGTGGTGGAGAATGTAGTTGTGTGTGTGGAGCAGCTAGAATTTTTGGTGGACTTTATAGTCATGGGCATGGAAGATGATGAGAAGATTTCAGTGATTCTTGGAAGGACTTTCATGGCTACTTCAAAGATGTTTATTAGTGTCCATGATGGAAGAATTATGATGAGAGATAAAGAACATGTGCTATTATGTACTGGCTATAAAGATAATAATATTAGAGTTAAAAAGAGAGCCAGACATAAAAAGTCAAGAAGGGAAGTTGCATCAGATGATGAGGATTGCACAACAGGTACCAATATTAACAGTTGTAATGTTTTGCAGGTACCTAAAAATAAAGAGGTTGATAAAGGAGGCACAATCCACTCAGAAAATACCTCACTTCCACGTGAAATTCAAAAATAGGAAGTGGATTGTCAACAAGGTCAAAGAGATTACATGGTAGAGATTAGAAGACCATATACTAAAGCCATTATAAGAGTGGATAGAAGGAAACTGATGAGTTGGGTGGATGAAGACCCCCACCGGGATGGAAAGACTTGAAGACATTTGATTTAATCCCATTTGTTGTAAAACATTTTTAGTTTTAGGTTTATTTGATTTTGGACATGTAACTTTTTGGATTTTTAAACATTTTTGGGTAGCATGTACTGAGGGATGCTAAAAATTTATGTATCTACTGAAGGATACAGGTAAGCACACCTAACGAAGGATGTTGGAAGGACAAGCACTTACTGATGAGTGCAAGGCAGGTTTGGGTCAGGCTCGTGACGTTAAACAAGCGCTACCTGGGAGGCAACCCAGTTGATTATATCTGTTTTTAACTCTGTGTTAAGTGCATTGCATGTTTGAGTGTTGCATCTGAGAGGGAAAGGCATATGATTGAAAAATTGAAGGTCGAAATTGAGTGCCACAGGGTTAGATTGCTCAAAAGCAAGCAAAGAGGAGAAAGGCAAAATTACCGCAAACCGTTGAGCGGTCAATTTGGCCGCTGAGCGGTTGCGGCGTGTTTTAGTCTCGACTTTGTTAAAAGCGGAGCGGTTTTTGAACTTTTTCACTTTGAATACTCTTCTTTGCAAGTCACCCAAGCGGTCTCCTTAAGCCCTAGCACTCCTTTTTCACTTTCAAGAGCTTTCTAGAGAGAGTTCCCCACTTTTCTCATCACCCACTCACCAAAATCTCACTTTTCCACCATTGTTTTGTCAAAGTTTGGGATTTTTGGTTGAGGGTTGTGCATTGGAGAGGACATTCATCATTAATTAGAAGAATTTTAGCAAGCATTCAAAGTTTCCACTCAAGTAAGTGTGCAATTTCAATTTCTAGGGTTTCTATTTAAGAACATGCTTAGGAACATGATAAATTAGGGCTTTTTGATTTTTATGCATGAGTTGATGAATTAGAAACTGTTTGAACTGATTGAATTGCATGAAATAGGTTTAGAATGGTAGATTTAGTGTTAAAGTGGAGATTAGGGTTGTTAAAAGAAGGATTTTGAAAAACCCCTTTGAAGACCACTGAGCGGTCTCCCTGGCCGCTGAGCGGAATTTATACAGATTGGGGGATTTGTATTTTTGGGTGCTTGAACGTTGAGGGGCCCTATTTTTCCCTTAGTATTGGACTGTGAGTGTTCTGGAAATTTAATTGGATTTGTGATATTACTGGGTTTATTTAATACAGGAATGTCATCCTCCAAAAGAGTGAAAACCATGGGCAATAAGTGGAAGGAGCCACAGAGACCAAGGAGATTTTACTCTCCAAGGTTCCTCTCTAAGAAGCATGACGAGCATTATGCAACTGTGCAGGAAAGGCATTTGCTGATGGAGAGGAAGCCTATGTACATCCCTGACTTAGCTCTAGAGTTTCGACTGGAGATAGAGAGGCAAGGCTGGGAGAGATTGAAACATATCCTGCACCACCTAGCATTGAGTTGGTGAAGGAATTTTATGTTAATGCCTTATCTAGAGGAGGAGTTTCAGCTGGGAGGTACATGAGCTACGTAAGGGGACAGATCATCAGGAATGACCCTGATAACGGTTGAAAAAACGTTATTTTCATATGTTATTTTAGACCAAATTACTCCCTTTACTGCTTAGAATGAGCTTGGAATCAAACAAAACTCAATAAATGAGTCAGTCGAGAGTCAAAAGTTGTTTTTAGCGATATTATCCTTCTTTTGCATTGTTTTGTAGCAATTTTGATGGAAGTGAAGAACGGAGTTGAAGATGAAGGCCTTAGACTCAAGACAGATGAAGAAAATCAAGAGAAAAAGACTCTAGGAACCGCCCAGCGGCAGAAATACACTGCTGGGCGGACAAATGCGAGGAGAGGCACCATGGCGGGGACGCCTGGTGGATTTGCAATTAGACGCAAACCGTCGGGCGGTGGAATCCTGACGCCAGGCTGTGGCGCGATAAGAGGCAAACCGCCGGACGACATAAGTGTGACGCCGGGCGGTTGCCTGCTGGGCTTGGGCCTGTTTTCTGTGACGCTCCTCAGCTATAAATAGCCCTAGTGCGATTTCCTTCTCATTCTTTTGACAGAAGAGGGCGACCAGACCTAATTTTCACTCTTTGGAGAAGATCTCTTGGATACTTAGGCTCCTTTTCATCCTATCTAGGGTTTGCTCTTCCGTTCTTCCATTATTTTCATCTTGGTTCACCATGACAATGGTGCACTAAACCCTTTTGTTGTTGGGGGAAACAATGTAATCTTTTGAAACTCTCTTTTATTGAAACTCTTGTTTATTTATATGATTGTCATATGCTTTGATTATCAATTGTTGGGTTCCCACCTGCGCTTAAAGCTTTTATCTTTAACTCATTCGATAACTGTTGTTTGACTTTATTGATACGATTGATACGAGAACGTAGAGTAATGTCATGAACTGGTGAGAAATTCCTTGATCAATGAAATACCACCTAGGGATAGGGAGTTAGGACGATCAATTGTTTTTGCTTCTGTTTGGTAATGCATTGCTAGTTGCTAGGGGAGGCTAGTGATAGCAAGCCGGTAATTAGTAATAGGCTCTTTTTGCCGAGGGGTCGGGCTAAGGGTAGGCCAGGAAAGTTTGCATAACAATTAGATAGCAAAGCAATTTAAACAAGAGGAGTAGATAGAGAGAGCGGATAAGATGAAATTGTAAACCCCCAACAACTCCATTCATCCATAGTCTTTTTCTCGTCAATTGAATTAAACACATTGCATGTTTATTTTGTGTTCTTACGATTTCAATTCGCACGAACGATAAGACCTTTCGAGTCTCTTGGGAAGAACGATATTGGGTTTTACCGATTATATTACTTGGAACGATCTGGTACACTTGCCAGTGATTCAACAACTACAAATAAGAATTTCGAATATACACTTTACTTGTATATTTTGTATTTTAGAATGAGAGTCCCAATCTAATTTATAGAGATCTCACTATAGGATACCTCAAAAATTCATTGTATGTTTTTGAATGGAGTTGTTGGGGGTTTACAATGTCATCTTATCCGCTCTCTCTATCTACTCCTCTTGTTTAAATTGCTTTGTTATCTAATTGTTATGCAAACTTTCTTACCCTACCCTTAACCCGATCCCTCGGCAAAAAGAGCTTATTACTAATTACTGGCTTGCTATCCCTAGCCTCCCCTAGCAACTAGCAACGCATTACTGAATAGAAGCAAAAACAATTGATCGTCCTACCTCCCTATCCCTAGGTGGTATTGCTTAACCAAGGAATTACTCACCAGTTCATGACAGTATTGTACGTCCCCGTATCAATAAAGACAAACAACAGTTATCGAATGAGTTAAACGATAAAAGCTTTAAGCGCGGATGAGAACGCAACAATTGATAATCAAAGCATACGACAAGCATATAAATAAACAAGAGTTTCAATAAAAGAGAGTTTCAAAAGATTACATTGTTTCCCCCAACAACAAAAGGTTTTAGTTCACCATTGTCATGGTGAACCTAGATGAAATATAATGGAAGAATGGAATAACAAACCCTAGATAGGATGAAAAGGAGCCTAAGCATCCAAGAGATCTTCTCCAGAGAGTGAAAAGTAGGTCTGGCCGCCCTCTTCTGTCAAAAGAATGAGAATGAAATCGTAATAGGGTTATTTATAGCTGAGGAGCGTCACAGAAAACAGGCCCAAGCCCAGCAGACAACCGCCCGGTGTCACACTTATGCCGCCCGGCAGTTTTCCTTTAATCGCGCCACCGCCCGGCGCCAGGTTCCACCACTCGACGGTTTGCCTCTAATCGCAAAACTCCTAGGCGTCCACGCCAGGATGCCAACTCCTCGCATTTGGCTGTCCAACGGTGAATTTTGCCTCTAGGCGGTTCCTAGACTCTTCTTTTCTTCAGTTTTCTTCCTTTGTCTTGAGTATAAGAACTTCATCTTCAACTCCATCCTTCACTTCCATGAAAATTGCTACAAAACAATGCAAAACAAGCATAATATCGCTAAAAATAGCTTTTGACTCTCGACTAACTCATTTATTGTGTTTTGCTTGATTCTAAGCTCGTTCTAAGCAGTAAAGGGAGTAATTTGGTCCAAAATAACATATGAAAATAATGGCTTTTAAACCTTTATCACAACCCCAAACTTAGAACTTTGCTTGTACTCAAGCAAAAAAAACAAAACAGCACACAAAACAAAGCTTGACTTTCTACTATTTCATCCAATGGTTCAACATTCCTAAAGTACATGACGAGAACTACTCAACTTCAGATCTTCAAGTGAAATTAAATCAAGATGCATGCATGCTTCCAATTCAGTTTAGTTCACAAATTTCTCAACAGATGTTACATATTATGAATGACCAATCCACTAAGCAAAGATGCAATCATGAAACTTAGCAATTCTCACAAAGCACGTATTTCACTCAATCACTCAAGTGGTTAGGGTGACACTCCAACTCTCTATCATTTACAAGTCACATGAAACAAAATTGTCATTCATCTCAAACAATCAAAATCCTCACATGCAAATGCCATCAAAAGGACTTTTTCAAGGCTTGTAATGAGGTTGGGCTAAAAAGAACAATTGGTTTCTCTGGAAATCAAAATTCTTGAGTTAAAAGAACTATTTTATCATTGAAAGGTTCAAGTTTAAACTCTCTCTTTTTCACCAATTTCACTCATTTCCCAACTTCTTCCCTTTTGTTTTTCATTGAGCTCATCTTCATGCTTTTCTTCTTTTCTTTTGTTTTTCTCATGTACTTTTCTTTCACAGCATTTGAGCTCAATGTTTTTCAACTGCTTTTCAATTTTCCACATACAACCCCAAACTTGAACCTTTTCAATACATACAGTTAAGCTCAACCCAACTCAAGGTAAAGAATTTCAAGACAAGGGTTCACATCTTGTTTAAGGCTAAGGTTAAAAAAAAGGATATAATAGTTTAAGCATTGTGGCTGAAAATTTGGCTTGAGAAGGGTTTTCAAAAATGGCCTTGATCATATGACATTCACATGCAATTCGATCAATCATCAAGATTCAGGCAATATCATTCATGTTTTCCTGTGAACAATACATACAACAATAAAAAATCTGGAGCTCAAAACCTCACACAACATGCTTTCTCACACAACATTCATTCATACACCCTGCTTAGTATCATAACCACAATCATAATTTATCACACATATGTTTCACAAAATATGCAACACAACTCAATTATCATCCACATCAGATCATATTATCAAATAGGCTCATCATGCAAATTATTCAGTCAAACATCTTCAGAAAAGTATTCAAGCCAAGCATACACACTAAAAATAACAATTCACCCTATTCTAAGAATTTAAAATGCAAAAGTGAAAGAGAGAATCTAGGTTGCCTCCTAGTAACGCTTGTTTAACGTCATGAGCTTGACCCAAACCTGTTTAGCACTTGTCAGTAAGTGCAGATCCTTCCAACACCCCTCAGTAGGTGTACCTTCTGGGTATCCTTCAGTGGATACCAAAAGTTAGCATCCCTCAGTAGATGCTACCCAAAAATTGTTCAAAAATTCAAAAATTACAAGTTCAACAGAAAATTAAAATAAAATGTTTTATAATACAAAAATGTGTTTTCCAGCAAATCAACTCTTCTTCACATTGGGTTCTTCATCATCCCACCTACTAAACTTTCTTCTGTCCACTCTTTTGGTATGTCCATTGTATGGTGCTTCAATTTCCACCACCCCTTTGTCCTTCAGCTCCTTTATTACCCACTCCCTCCTTTTATATTTCACTTTATTCCCTGGTCGGAGTGGGCCTTCTTTTGCTTTTGGGTGAATAACTCTTCTTTCTTTATTCACAGGTACCTGCAAAAAATTACAGCTATCAGAATAATCAGTACCTGATGTGCTCTCTTCATGTTCAGCTTCTCTCTCTGGCTCCTCATGTCTAGATCTTTTTATCATTTTAACTTCATTCTCCTCATACCCAGTATAAAGAAATAAGTAATCTTGGTCTCTCATCATTATTCTTCCATCATAGACACTAATAAGCATCTTCGAAGTTGCTAACTTTTCTGCTCATTGAATTCTTCAACCCTCATCATCTCTTCATCTTCTTCTTTACTGCTTTCAAAGTCATTTGGTTCCACTTCTGCCTTCCTTTTATCTCCTTTCAGAATAGCTTTGCACTCTTCTTTAGGGTTAACATCAGTGTTACCCCTAAACTGATTCTTCTCGGTGATTTCTATCCTTTTAGACAGCTGGCCAATCTGCGACCCCAATGATCTAAAGTGGCTTGATTACTGTTTAGCTGAGACTCATATTCTTTGAAAAATTTATCAAATCTGTCACTTAAGCCTCTCACAGTCTCTGTCAAGCTGCAAACCTGCTGCCCTAAAGGTGGTGGTTGTTGCTGCCGGAAGTTTCCTCCTTGCCCAGAAGAAGTATTCTGATTTTGTCCAATACTGGGGTGGTTCTTCCAACCTTGGCTAAAATTACCTTGTTTGTACTGGAATTGGTTTCCCATGTAGTTTACTTCATGCTGCATTTCTTCAGTGAAAGCACATTGACCATTGATATGGTCACCACCGCATAAATCGCAAAGTTGTTGAGTCTGAGATATATTTCTTATTCCCTTTGGAAGTTCAGAAAGGACCTTTGTTAACTTGTCCAGTTTTTGTGTAAGGAGATGATTTTGTGCAGCCATCGCATCATCAGTAAGGAGATGTAAGAGTCCTCCTTTCTGTACTCCCCTCTCACTTTGAGACACTTCGTTCAGAGCCATATCCTCAATCAAATCATAAGCCTCATCTTCAGTCTTTCTATTTATACTGCCCCCAGTTGAAGCATCCAACATCATCTTAGACTGAGTATTTTTACCCTCTAAGGAAAGCAAGTAAATATGAGGTCTTATCAAATCCATGGACTGGAGTTTTCCTCAACAGGCTTAAATTTGTCCCAAGCCTGTCCGAAGTTTCTTCCATTCCTTGCTTGAATGAAGAAATTTCCAGCTTCCCCTGATTGATCTTGATCTGCGGAAAGAATTTTGTGACAAACTGTCTTGCCAAAGCATCCCAAGTTCGAAAAGTACCTTTTGGAAATGAATGCAACCAATCTTTAGCGTTTCCTCCAAGAGAGAAAGAAAACAAACTGAGTCTAACCCTGTCATCCGAAACTCCAGTCATTTTGACGGTATTACAAATTTCACCAAAGATGGTCAAATGATTATATGAAGTTCTATCCGATAACCCGTGAAATTGGTTGTTTTGAACTAACTGGATGAGTGCAGGGCTCATCACCATGTTGGTTGCATTGTCAGCTAGTATAGCTATGCCGTTGAAGTTCAAAGGACCCACTGTGTTTGTTGAGTCCCCCAGTGTGCGTCTTGGAGGAGGTTGGTCGCCATCTCCTCAATGTCTTGTGCAGAAGTATCTGGTGAAGATTGCAAGAATTCCTCAGGAGAGGGAGATCTTTCACGTGAGGCACGTCTGATTCTCCTCCCCCTTCTATCCAATAACCCTTCTAAAAGAGGTTGTCGGTTCTTTCTACTTCTAGTATTTAATCCTTCCTGCATACACAAGAAACAACACCCTTAAAAGCACTTTTACAGAAAAAAATAAAATAAAATAAAAAAAAACAAAAATATAGACAATAAATACAACCAAGTCAAATTTCAATCAATTCACACTACTTGAAAAAGTTAAACCACGAGTTCCCGACAACGGCGCCAAAAACTTGTTGACTAACTGGCAAGTGTACCAGATCGTTCCAAGTAATATACTCGGTAAAACCCAATATCGTTCTTCCCAAGAGACTCGAAAGGCCTTATCGTTCGTGCGAATTGAAATCGTATGAATTGTGAAGAAAAATTAATTGTTGTGGATGCAAGAACACAAAATAAACATGCAATGTGTTTGATTCAATTGACGAAAAAAAGACTATGGATGAATGGAGTTGTTGGGGTTTTACAATATCATCTTATCCGCTCTCTCTTATCTACTCCTCTTGTTTAAATTGCTTTGTTATCTAATTGTTATGCAAACTTTCTTGGCCTACCCTTAACCCGATCCCTCGGCGAAAAGAGCCTATTACTAATTACTGGTTTGCTATCCCTAGCCTCCCCTAGTAACTACCAACGCATTACCGAACAGAAGCAAAAACAATTGATCATCCTACCTCCCTATCCCTAGGTGGTATTGTTAAACCAAGGAATTACTAACCAGTTCATGTCAGTACTGTACGTCCCCGTATCAATAAAGACAAACAACAATTATCGAATGAGTTAAACGATAAAAGCTTTAAGCGTAGATGAGAACCCAACAATTGATAATCAAAGCATACGACAAGCATATAAATAAAATAAAGAATTTCAATAAAAGTGAGTTTCAAAAGATTACATTGTTTCCCTCAACAACAAAAGGGTTTAGTTCACCATTGTCATGGTGAACCTAGATGAAAAATAATGGAAGAATGGAATAGCAAACCCTAGATAGGATGAAAGGAGCCTAAGCATCCAAGAGATCTTCTCTAGAGAGTGAAAAGTAGGTATCGCCGCCCTCTTCTGTCAAAAGAATGAGAATGAAATCGTAATAGGGTTATTTATAGCTGAGGAGCGTCGCAGAAAACAGGTCCAAGCCCAGCAGACAACCGCCCAGTGTCACACTTATGCCATTCGACGGTTTACCTTTAATCGAGCCACCGCCCGACGCCAAGTTCCACCGCCCGACGGTTTGCCTCTAATCGCAAAACCGTCAAGCGTCCACCCCAGGATGCCAACTCCTCGCATTTGGCCGCCCAGCGGTGAATTTTGCCGCTGGGCGGTTCCTAGACTCTTCTTTTCTTCAGTTTTCTTCCTCTTTCTTGAGTCTAAGAACTTCATCTTCAACTTCATTCTGCACATCCATCAAAATTGCTACAAAACAATGCAAAACAAGCATAATATCGCTAAAAATAGCTTTTGACTCTTGACTGACTCATTTATTGTGTTTTGCTTGATTCTAAGCTTGTTCTAAGCAGTAAATGGAGTAATTTGGTCTAAAATAACATATGAAAACAACGGTTTTTCAACCGTTATCAGTAGTGTGCAGTGATAAGTGTTCTAGGGCTTGCTGAACCCTTGTGCGTTGGCTTTGGGAACTTGGCGTGTTGGCATAGAGCGAGAACTTTCACAGGGAGTGCGATTGAGTGCTTTACCTTTGGCATTGGACAACTTTGATCTTTGATCAATGTTTTACCCATAACTCTTTCTACAAAGCTCTATATAAGATGATTCTTTTTTTCCTAGAAAATAGACTCAAAGATATTTTATTTGACATATAAAACGTAGAATTTGGACTGTTGGTCTAGTTGTAGTTAATTTTGGAAAATCACGTTCAGACAACTCTTTGCACCAAATTTCAGAAAATGGGTAGCTTCAAGTTTTCAGTGTTTTCAATATTTGTTTCAAGTTCAACAAAAATGTGATGACATATATGGATATACAAGACTTAAGAAAAAACAATAGGATTATAAAATCAAAGAAAATAAATCAAAAGATGACATAAACTGATAAACTCTACACACATACAAATAGAAAAATTGGAAATCCTAGGCACACAACATGGATGATTCAAGAAGAACAATTAATTTGAATCAATATTTCAAGACATACAAAATATAATCATGACTCAAGCAACATATTAGGCATGTTGGAAAAGATTAAACAACAAGGAATTCACAAGAACACAAATGGGTAAGAACTTTGAGACACTTATCTCTTGAAGATTTCCAAGATAGTGACTATAGCTCTTGATACCAAATAATGGAGGATTGCATTGAGGAGCCTCCTTCAACATAAGATGATCTCCATGATCAGTTGAGGAAGCTTCTTCAAAGGGGTGGACTCCATGATGATCAACGAAAGTAGCAGAAGCAAGTAGATATGAAGAGATGAAGATGTTGGTGTTGTATGGTCTTGGTAGATGTCCTTTTAGGAGGTTAGGCCAACCATGAAGGAGAAGGTATGAAGAAGTCTAGAAGAAGACAATTTCATAAGGTGAGAACTCAAGAAGAGAAGTCTTGCAATTTTGGCAAAAGGACTTTATATTTAATCAAGTTCTAAAGATTACAAAAGGGTGTCTCTCCTTTTATATGTGAAGGAGAAGGCTAGAGTAAGTACTTAGGAGCCTTTCCATCATTTAATGAGGAGCCTCGTCACTAAATGAGGAGCCTGAACATTAAATATGGGGAGCTTTATGCTTTGTAACTAACTTAGTCAAAACATTTAATGTAAAGGCTTTTTGTAACTAACTCCTTCCAAAACCCATTTCTAACCCATTTTAACTGTTAAAGCCACCAAACCTTCTACATAAAGCTAAACAAAGTGTCTTTGATGGAATCTTGCCTGATGTAGTCCTCATTTTCGTATTTTTTTATATTTTATTGTATACGTGTATTAGCTTGTAAGGAGCATGGGTTACTATAAATACGCAACTCCTCTCTTGTATTGTCACTTTTAAGATTAATGAGAATTAGATTTCTGAAACCCAGAATTAATTCTCTCTTGAAAGTCACAGGCTAAAGAGTCCAAAGACTCCCTCTAGCCACCTTCCAAGCACACTTTCCTCCATTTTCATTTTCTCCGATTTTTCCATTTGTGCTTCTCCTGCCAATCCTCCGCTGCCACATATCCTTGTGCATGCGTCAACCTTCGGCATGCGTAACACTTCACCACATCTTCATCACTCCTCGCCACATATTAGAATCACAGACTACATTTGCACTTTTGTGCATCAGATCCACGACTCACTCACTTTTGGACCAATTAAAACCTCTCCTCAAATCGTTTTTCATTTTCCACCGATTGAACCCTCCTTTGCTCTGATCTAACGCATTTCTACCGTTTAATCTGTGTTTTGAACCGATTAATCGGTTCATATTGAATCTCTCCCCATTTCTAGGGTCCAGATTAAGATTCTTAGTGTTCTTCTCCGATTTTAGGATTTTTCGATTCAAATCCTTTCTGGTTTTAAAGTGTGACTTGTCTCCTAGGGTTTCCTAGAGTTTCTTCCGATTTCTCTCTCGTTCTAAAGGTTCTTCAACATTTCTGCTACATATTCTTCATCGGAGAAGCTTCTACCATCAATCTCTTTTACATTATCGAACTTCTTAGCCATTAGAATAACTGTATACTATATTCAACAAAGTAAAAGGGTGGTAGAAGGACGACCCTTAAAGGTCAAATTCGTGTTCGTGCAGCTATGATTCGCCTTTCCTTGAAGCCTCTTCTATCAGCCTTAGCCAAATACAAGACCTAAAAATGAGCTATATTACATATTTACAAAAAGTGTTTTAAAATAAAGAAGAAGACTAAAATGTGATCATCCACAAGAGTAGAAACCTTCAAGCTCCATCTTCTTCTTCCATCTTCTTTGACCATGACTCTTTATGAGAGGTCCAAAGTCTTTTTGGGCTTAAGGGAAAGCAAGAACAAGCTTGAAAATCCTTCTTCTTCTTTCAATCTCGTAGCCTTAGTTTAAGTTCACGTTCCCTTCATGGATCTCCATTTAGTTCCCAAAACGGATTCCATCAACTCTTGACTTCAAAGGGTTTGCTGCAACAGGGACGAGTTGTTCTATGTTGGCAAGTTTTTTTGTTCTATATTTCATTGAGAGTTTGTGAGGTGTTTACATTTGAGAGTTGCTCTGTAAAGCCTTAATTGTAATACTCTAATCATTATAGTAATGATTCTTCAATCTAAGGTTGATTGAGAGAATAACTCGATGTAGGTGATGAGACTGAAACAATATAGAAACTGAGTTTGCTTTTCTTCTCCCTATCCCTTTACATTTTCGTTTACATTCTTCGTTGCCATTGCACATACTGTGTTATTACACGCATACTTACGACATAAGAAAGATTTCAAGAACACTATAACTTACGAAAAAAATTTAAGAAATGAATTTTAATAAAATATTAATTCAACCCTCTTATTATTGAGAAACAAAATCTATCAACTCTAAAACTTAGCACTTTATATATATATATATATATATATATATATATATATATATATATATATATATATATATATATATATATATATATATATATACACACACACACACATATATATATATATACATACATATATATATATATAGATATATATGTATATGTAGATATACATATACATCTACATATACATATACATCTATATATATATACATATATGTCGCAACTGGAAAAATCGCGACGGGACGACGACGATCCAAAAAAAGGAACGTAGTTTTGAAAAAGAGATTTGGAGTCGCCACCATAGTTTATTCTGGAAAACTATGGAAAAAAACCATAAAGAAAAGACATGGTCTACGAAAACCGAAATTCGGGTTCGGGAGTCGGTTACGTGTGGGGAAGATATTAGCACCCCACAACGCCTACCCTAAGGCAGTACCTTTAATTAAATACGCGAATAAAGATGTGGTTTTCAAAATGTTTAATTTCCCCAAAATGTAAAAATCAAGAGAGACAAAATATATTTTTTAATTTTTGTGCCCGACAAGGATTGACCTTGCTCCTACGTATTCTCATTCAGAATGAGAAATCAGGGTTACGTAGTTCTTTCTGAAAAATTGTTGTTTGAAGATGTTTTTAGTTTTTGAAGATTTTATATTTTTTGGTATGTTTATATAAAAGAGAAAAGGTTTTTAGCACAAGGCCTACGCGAGTGGTCGCACGTGTGTTTAAACCTTTTCAAAATATTTTTATTGATTTTAATTTTTTATGAAAGAGAAGGAAAAGATCTTCAGCACAAGGCCTACGAGAGCGGTCGCACGTGTGCTTAAATCTTTTCAAAATATTTTTATTTGATTTTTTGTAAAAGAGAAGGAAAAGATCTTCAGCACAAGGCCTACGCGAGCGGTTGCACGTGTGCTTAAATCTTTCCAAAATATTTTATTTGATTTTTGTTTAATTATATATTTTTTATACTTTTTATTTTAATAAACAAACAATAATAAAACAAATTCTAAAGCTAAAGAAATAAAAGAAAAGACAATAATAAAAAAATAAAAAAATACAGTCCAAAAGGCCCATTAAAAAAAAAAGAGTGCAGAAGACAAAACCAGGGGTGCAACATGAAACTTATTGGCTCAAGACCAAAGGTAGGAGTGCAGCAGTGCCATTTGGGGGGTGCCACTGGATATTTTGTTGACCAAGCCCAAGGTCTCTTTTCCTCAGTTCATAAATGTTAGGGTGTAGGTCCGAAATGGGGGTGCAGCCTGAAGTAGCCTGTCCAGGCCCAAACGTCCTTTTTGTTTGCAGCAATGGAGTGGGAGTGCAAATAGAGTTGCGCAGTGACGGGCAGAGAAAACCCTAGCCCAACTGCCAGGCCCAAATCCCTTAGCCCTTGAATCAGAAACATTGGGGGTCTCATTGAGTTCCCCATTTGTGCAATCAGCCTCCAATGCCAGAGACCTAGGTCTCTTCTTCCTCTGATGAGAAAAATCCAGAAATACTTCCGCTGCTCATGACCACGGCCCAGCCCTCACTCGACCGGCCACCACCGTCTACAGCCGACGGCGTCGTCAGCGGTGATGCTCGTCGCCAGGGTCATTGTCAGCCATGTCAACAGAATCCCCTTCACCTTCTTCTCCTCGCGCGAGGGAACCTTCCTATTCGTGAATAACGCCGGCCATTGGTCGTCGCAGGTCGCCGCTGCCACCAAGTCAAAGGCGTCCCCCTCCATCGAGCTCTTTTCGACCTCTCTCTCGCCTTCTCTTCACGCGAGAACAAAATCCTCACCCTATGTTATTCGTTATCCGCACTGCCGGCGATGACACGGGGCTACCAAACCAGGGCCTCCGCTTCCCATCGAGCCCCCTCTTCTATTCGCTATCAGGATCACCGGTGACGATGCCAGTCACTGCCAGAGCTCCTCCTCGCGTCGCAGTCGTCACTGCTTCTATCGAAGTCGCGCCGCCGCCATGAGAGTCGCCGTGAGAGTGATTGCGACCACGCCTCTGTGAACGACGTATGCCGTTCGTCACCGCAACGGTGCCAATGCCGCCCAGCTCTCTCCTCTTCCTCTGTTTCTTATTTCCTCACAGGATCAAAGAAAGGCTTTGATGCACCTCTCCGAGTATCATCGAATCTCAACCCCGGTACCTGCCACCAAAATTGATTTGAGTATTTGATTATGGTTGTAATGGTTATGGTGAGGGATAGAGTTTTGTTGAAGATGGTGGTGATGGACCGGATTGGTGTGTGATGACGGAAAGCGTGTTGAAGGTGGAGGTTAATTTTTGTCTCTCTGTTTTGGTTTGAATGCAGGGAAAAAATAGTTGAAGATTTGATTCAAATGAATATGGTTGGGAAATGGTTTGAAATATCAATGGGAAGCGTGATGGAGATGGAGGTCAATTTTATCTTCTCTGTTTTTTTTTTTGTTGAATTTTTGAAGATGAAGAAGTATGTAGTCGTATGAGATGGTTCAGAGGATGAACTCGGTTGTGAGATGTTGGGTGGATGATGGGATTTGATGGGGATGATGGATGAATTGTTGCCCTGCATATGTTTCCTCTGATTTCTTCTTTTTACTCAGGACCGTGAATGGTTTTGGAAGCAATGAGGATGGTGTGAATTGTAAAAGAACTGCTTGGCTTTAGTGAAGATTGCTGGAAATTGGTTCCTGTTCTTGGGGGTGGTTTTTTTTCTTTTTTGTGGCTTTTTGTAGTGTAGGTTGAGGGTGATGGTGTGAATGGAAGGGATGAAGGGCGAGAGAGATGATTCGGCTGGAGGAAAAAAAAAAGATTCCCCCTCTGTGTGATGATGGAGCTGAGGGATTAGAATGGGTGTGATGGATGATGAGGGGTGTGCCCGTGTGTTGAGTGATGGATAGAAAAATGTATGAGGTCAATCTGTTGATGTGTGAGAGTGGTGTGTGTTGGGTCATGAGGTGCCATGAGGATGAAGGTGGTTAGTTATGGGTCAATCCTGAGAGAGAAAAAACGTGATGGATTGGAAGAATCTCGCATGTGTGTGAAAATGTTGAGTGAACCATTGCATCAGAATGGTATTTTCCCTTTGGCCATGGCCATGAGGTGTGAACCTGCTCCTCCCCCTGTACTGCCCTCCGAAACCAAATCTCAACTGCCTTCCTCCTTCAACAAACTTCTTTCATTTCATTTCTTTTCTTTTTTTTTTTTTCAATGAAGACAAAACTTTCCCTCTTTTTTTATTCTTTACTTTTTGTTTTCTCTTTTTTTTTTAAGAATATTTAAAAATTAAATTAAATCAGATTATAATAAAAAAAACTAAATCAAATACAAAATATAAAAATAATAAAATAAACTAAAAATGAAAACAAAAGTAAAAACAAATCCTATTATTTAATCACCCGGACGAAATTGGGTGTTGACAGCTGCCCCTCTTTACTTAGATATTACCGGATAAGATGAAAATTTGATATTTTCGTATTATCCGAGTAAAAGCTAAGTAAAGATAGAAACACTAATTTCGTCTGGGTTTCAAAAGAGAAAGAGACGGAATAAAAACTGATCCAAGAAGATAAGAAAAAGTCAATTAAAAGCAACAAGATGCAACAATGAGAGTTCGACCATTGCCAAGCAGAGGGCCGATAACAGAAAATAAAAACCTGGACTTGACCATTGCCTCGCAGAGGGCCAAACTCGCAGAGCAGAAATTTAAAACCGACCATTGCCAAGCAGAGGGCCAATGACAGAAAACTAAAACCTGGATTTGACCATTGCCTCGCAGAGGGCCAAACTCACAGAACAGAAATTTAAATCCGACCATTGCCAAGCAGAGGCCCGATAACAGAAAATTAAAACCTGGACTTGACCATTGCCTCGCAGAGGGCCAAGCTCACAGAACAGAAATTTAAAACCGACCATTGCCAAGCAGAGGGCCGATAACAGAAAATTAAAACCTGGACTTGACCATTGCCTCGCAGAGGGCCAAGCTCACAAAACAGAAATTTAAAACCGACCATTGCCAAGCAGAGGGCCAAGCTCACAGAACAGAAATTTAAAACCGACCATTGCCAAGCAGAGGGCCGATAACAGAAAATTAAAACCTGGACTTGACCATTGCCTCGCAGAGGGCCAAGCTCACAGAACAGAAACTAAAATCCGACCATTGCCAAGCAGAGGGCCGAAGTGCAAAAGAAAAACTTGAGTTTAGGATGCCAGGTGAACTGGGCTTTGGGTACCAGACAAAACTGGGCTTATGAAATTTTTGAAATGGCCAGATGAAACTGGGCTTATGAAATTTTTGAAATGGCCAGATGAAACTGGGCTTATGAAATTTTGAAATGGCCAGATGAAACTCGGCTTTTTGAATTTTGAAATGGTCAGATGAAACTGGGCTTATGAAATTTTTGAAATGGCCAGATGAAATTGGGCTTATTGAATTTTGAAATTTGTATTTTTGTGATTTTCGACAAAAATTGACTTTTGAAAAACAACAAGGAGTTGAAACCCTTCATGACAAAGTGTCAAAAATTTGATGCAGGATCCAGGTTGTGTCAAAACCCCAATATATGAGAGAAAAACATGATCGATAAGAAACAAAATCATGTGAAAGAGATCATTTGAATGTCATGTTTTTTATTTTTGAAGAAGGACTCAACAACCATTCATATGAATGAAGAGGGTTTCGATCCGAAAGATTTTTTTTTTTTTTTTTTTTATGGATTGATGAAAAACATTTTCTTTGTTTTGCATTTCTTTTTGCTTGAGTCGGTCATCTTGCTTGCAATCATCAAACTGATCTTTATTTTTCAATGTTTTGTGAAAGTAAGGAATGTTATACATCCGAAGTCTAAACTTTGAGATTATTAAATTTTGACTTTTCTTCTGAGATATCAATGCACACATGCTTGAATTTATTGGCAAGAGAATGGTTGGAGACATTTAGAAGGGTATGAAGAAGACTAGGACAACCACACAGGAACATCATCCCTCATGCACTCCTCAACGGAGATGTGATATATGAAATTCAAGGTGAAATGAGACACCCATAAGCTGCCCCAGTTTGGTGTTTGGGAAAATGGACATCGGGTTTGAATTCATGAAAATCAAGATGAAAAATTCCAGTGAGATTCATCAAATTGCCCCAGTCTTAAGATCACAGATTGGTGAAAAACTCGTGAGACTCACAAAGTTGCCCCAGCTTTTGCAAAGGGTTGATGAATTTCAGGGGGAATACGCATGGTGAAATCCCCAAAGCTGCCCCAGTTTTTAGATTATGGGTTGAAGAATTTTAGGGCAAAGATGCGTGGTGAGATCCACAAGGCTGCCCCAGTTTTTTCTTTGCATAGGGTTTTATTTGGAAGAAGTGGTGGGCATGAAGAGGATTGTCTAAAAGGATGAACCCAATTGGTTTGATTCTCTTTTTGTGTGCTTCTGGTTAGATGGTAGGATGATCCCCTCTTCCTGAGACATTACTTTTTCCTTCTCTTTTTTTCATTCATTCATTTTCAACTTTTTTTTTTACGACACTGTGAAAGTCGCCTTATCGCAAAATTAAGCTTTATGAAAATTTGAACAATCATTATTCAATCTGCGTGGACTTTATTAAACTTGTAACGTGGCTAAGGGCTACAAGGTATTGAAGAAAAGGATATAAAGGCCCAAATGAATGTTTGTCGGTTATATTTTTTGAAACAAGGGTTATCATCTAAGTATTGCATCAACTATTTGACTTTTTGAGCACTTTGTTTTTTCTTCCTTTTATTCAACATCACTTTGTGATTTTTTGTTGTTCTTTTTGTTTTTCTTTTGTGATTTTATTCACTCTTCTTGATGAATTCTCTTCGTTTGATCATTGAGTGCTCTTTATTTAGACATTGAGTTGACTCCTACCTGATGACAACCCTTGCTTGGGGATTTTTTTTTTTTGAAAAAAGAATTTATTTTTGGCTCAAATGGGGTGACAATGGATATATTTTTGTTTTTTAGATAAAGACAAGAAGGCCACACATCATTTTGAACTCAGATTGCTTTATTTTCAAAAGATTAATTTTGCAACTAGATGACCTCAACATGAGTCGTTTTCGTTTTTTCTTTTTTTTTTTTTAGACCGCCCTTTCGGGTTTTCAATCTAGTGGAATGTTCTTTTTGTTTTTGTTGTTTTTGTTTTTTTTGTTGTTTTTTTTTTATTTTTTTTGTTTTTTTTTTTGTTTGAAATTTTATTTTATTATTATTATTTTTTTTTGTTTGCCACAATGGATTCGGGGATCACCCTACTAGCGCAAACGAGAAAACTTTTGGCCAAGCCAATCTGCCCCAATGTGAAGGTTTTTTGTTATTAAGGGTAGTGACAGTGTTTGTTGGGAAAAATCCTTTATTTTGGGGAAGTGAAGGATGGAGGTTTTCAAGCGCATGTGCACAAATGTTTTTTGAGAAAAATGTCAAATTGTTATTTTTGATTAAATATTTGACCTCGGAAAAGTCTGACATTGCAACATTTGTTTTTGATTTATCATTTTTTTTTTAAAACAAGAGTTTGATGATTCGTAAGAAAGACAAATGACTCAAGATTGCCTTCATCTTTTTCAATCAATTTTTTTTTCAATACCCTTTCAGGACTCGATTTTCAGCACTACTTGGAGAGACCCTGTAGCGAATGCTCGGATTGCAAGGCACGGATGAAAACACGATATCAACGAGCATGCTTCCCCAGTAGCAAGACTCTTCACAATCATCAAATTCACTTGTACAATGACTTATGCCTTCTTATGTGGTCCTAAAGCATACTTCATTTATCCATGGCATCTGTAGAGACATTCTCAAGTCTTGCCCCAGCATCAGACTGACCTTTTTTCTTTAACCTTAACCATCTCGAATCATTCAAAGGTTGCATTTGAGCTTGAACACCCAACACTTTTGATGGAACGATCGATAGCCTCTTCGTGGTAATCACTTTTTGTATATGATGTATCACGAGTCTTGGGGGACTGAGGCTTTATAGGAGGTTCTTTATCTTGATCAACATTTTTCTACCCAGCAACTTGGTGGGAAGTTGAGTTAGATTTGGTTTCCAATTTTTTCTTGCAACCATTTCAAATGGAGATTAAGGTAATGGTATTTAAGTGGGGGAAATGGTTGAGCTCTTCCTCCTCTCCTTTCCCAGGTGTAGACCCAAACTCATTCACGTTTGCTGTCATGGTATCACTTTGTGCGATCTTTCCAATCCTCACACTAACTTCAAATTTTATATTAACACCTTTGTCAACAAAGTTTGAGAAAACATTACTCATCATATGCTTATAGAAGGATGATTCCAGCGTATTTAGGAATGTTTCAATCATCTCGTTATCACTCATAAGAGACTTTCCTTGAGCAACACTCTTTCCACCTTTGTGCATACTCTTAGAATGATTTTGACTCCTTTTCTTGCCATGCTCTACAGTTGTAATCTATGAGATGTCACATCCGTGTTTTATTTGAAATGCTTCAAGAAAGCATCCACCATATCCTTCCAAGACCGGATGCACGAAGGTTCAAGAGGAGTGCCCCAGTTTAGTGTCATGCAAACCACACTCTCAAAAGAAAACATCTTCATGCTATACATCATGAGATGGCTCGTGAAACAAATGGTTATTTTGGGTAATTTAAACTTTAGGCAGTATCATCAGATCCGTGACAAAGCAAGCCATGCAACATTTTCAAACTCGAACTTCCTCTGCCTTCTATGGCTGTCATCTTTTCCAGCATTTTAGATTTACCCTTGTCAACCTCAACATGCATTGGCGTGACGACATGGGGAGAAGATTTCAACTCGAGTTGCTTTGTCATTATCTTGCTCACAAGACTTGGATGAATCACTTTTGTGAGGACCATGAAAGTGGTTGCCCCAAGCTTGTTTCATCCCTCAATTGTGTTCTCTTCGGCTTTTTGAGTGCCAACATGCCCCAAGTTTGCTCTTGAGAGTGGAGTGTAATTTGAGGGAAGACCATTAAGGTGGGAAAGTTTGTGCCTCGGGAACTCTCCATTGTAGTCATGGTGTGCATGAATCTCCAGGGCTTTGTAAGGCATTCAGGGCCTCTACGGCTTGGCTCATTTGCCCCTTCAATCGTTGGACATCAACTTTCATCCCTTCATTCTTGAACTTCTCATTGGTTCTCCAAGATTTGGTAGCTGGTTCGAGTCCTTTAGAGTATCTCGGTTTTTTTTTTTTTTTTGAATTTTTTTTTAAATTTTATTAGATAAAACAAATTAAGAAGCAGAAAATAAAAATGAAGACAATGAAAAGACAACTATTCTAGTCAGAAATTATAAAGCTGTGAAAAGATTGCCCCGGTATAATTTGGAAATTAACACAAGACTGAGTCAATAGGGTGATTCATCATTCAGAAGTTCCCAAAATGTGAGTCAGGAAGTCTTGGTCAACTAACTTGAGCCTTAGCCATCGCATTCTTCATTTCTTCGATCGAACCTTGCAGCAATTGAGGAAAGTTCCAATCCCCTTAAGCAGGTTAAAGATCGACAATGCAAATTCAGTATCAGCCAATAGCTTAGGGATATCTTTCATGACTTCATTGGCAAAGGAAGCTAGTTGAGAGAGACTCCATTTTCAATTCGCCCTTGTTCGACAACATGTTCCTTCATTTGAATTGTCAATTCTTGATGTATCCTTTTTAATTTGATGCCAATAATCCTTCTCCAATTTTGTCACTGTTGCTTTCACCCGCTACTAAGTATTATGAAGTTGCTTTTCACAATTTTGGTTGGGAGAAATTAACTTGAATCGCAACTTGATTGTCTTGACCCTCTCTGTAATCCATTGGCGAAAGGAATCTTTCACTAATAGTCCATGATCTCGGGCAACTCTCCAAGCGAACAACGTGACCCCAAGCATCCCTAACATGAAACATTTCAGTAAAGGTTCCTTGCTCAGAAGGTATGCAATGTGGCAAGAGATGCAGGTGTTGGTGACTCTCTCATAGGATACTCAAATTGTTTTTTTTGTTTTCTTTTTCCTTTTTTTTTCTCTCTTTTTTTTTCTTCATTTTTTTTTGTTGTTTTTTTTTTGTTTTTCTTTTTTTTTACACGCATTCAAAATGGGTACCTATGAGGGGGGCATTTAAGTAATTTCTGCTATGGTGTATGATACACGATCTTTGTTGCCAAGAAAGTTGTCAATCCAACTTTTCCTCCTCTGAGCCTGTACAAAGTTGCACCCATTCATTTGCCCTTTTCATCTTTGGTTTACATTGCAGTAGTTCACATAGGGAACATGTAGCATTCAAGACTCCCTTACTCATGCGAGAGATGGATCATACATACGACCCCAGTAAACAACATAATCTCTTCCTTGTCTTTGGCTTACACCATTGACTAAGGGATCCCCCAAGCTTTGGCTAGGACGACCAAGACCGGATTCACAAAACAAACTTTTTATCTTGTAAATGCATTCATTGCGGCATAGTCAACAAAATCCCTGGTATTAGGAAGGATTATGACACCATAGAAGATAAAAGCCAACACATTCATGAATGTTTTCCACTTTTCCTTTTTGGTTAATCAATGCAAAAAACCACTCTAGGCATCCTTGAGCTAGTATGAATTCGCTTTCCAACTTTATAGGATGCATTTTCGTGATTCTCGTTAGCTGCAAGACAGTGGTATATTGCCCAAGGTGATTGCTTGGATCTTTGCTCTCAAGAAATACATCTAAGATTAACTCAAATTCTTCTATTGTAGGCACCAATTAGAAATGGGTCATAGTGCTGGGTTGAAACAATAATTGTTGTTACCCGGACCTCCACCTCTGACAGGATCAACAAATTCTCACCCATTCCTGAATGCATTTTTCAAGGTCATCTTTTTCATATCCCTCAAGAGATTGATACTGTCCCCCTTGACTTCAATGCGTATGCTTTTCTTCGAAAAGTTTAAACTTGAATGCCCCTTGACTCAAAATCCCATGTTAATTTCCATTTTTACTATAATCACGACTTTATAATTTTTTGACTAGAACTCACAAAATTTGACACGACCATAAAAACATGAGTAACAAAGAAAGAAAGAAAAACGAGGCGTTTGACTTTATTAAGCAACAATGAGGGTTATAAGACTGCACACATCTCCCTTTGTGCCCTAATAAAGGTCCAACGCTTCAGATTCAAGGTCGAGTATATGCAATCTCACAAGGATGGTTCCCTGAGCCTAAAGGTCAAAGGTCATTAGAGCTATGGCCCCCTCCACAGTCGAGTAATCAACTAGGTTTGAAAATACAAATGAAGAGAACAGACTCTAGCTGGAGTTCTCACGATAGCCAAACAGGAAGTACATCCCAGAGTGACACCGCTACACAACTCCTCTATTTCTAAGTTGCACTCAGACCCGGGTATAGGGCCTCACTCAATAGATGCATAATGTGTGTGTGTGTGTGAAGGGAGAATGCAATGCACCCAAACCCTCACCTGCAAAACAACCAGAAAAATTCCCAGGCAGATATAGACATATCATCTATCCTAGGGTTCAATATCCAGCAATTATTTCAAACATAAAGAACAAGCAGCAGAACTCGCATGCAATTATTCTAAATACCAAACATAGACAAAGAAAAGGGGAAGAAAAACATCAAGCAAAACCACATCGAATTCGCGCATCTAATTAAATGGCTTGACTCTCTAGACGTCCCCAGCGGAGTCGCCATCTGTCGCAACTGGAAAAATCGCGACGGGACGACGACGATCCAAAAAAAGGAACGTAGTTTTGAAAAAGAGATTTGGAGTCGCCACCATAGTTTATTCTGGAAAACTATGGAAAAAAACCATAAAGAAAAGACATGGTCTACGAAAACCGAAATTTGGGTTCGGGAGTCGGTTACGTGTGGGGAAGATATTAGCACCCCACAACGCCTACCCTAAGGCAGTACCTTTAATTAAATACGCGAATAAAGATGTGGTTTTCAAAATGTTTAATTTCCCCAAAATGTAAAAATCAAGAGAGACAAAATATATTTTTTAATTTTTGTGCCCGACAAGGATTGACCTTGCTCCTACGTATTCTCATTCAAAATGAGAAATCAGGGTTACGTAGTTCTTTCTGAAAAATTGTTGTTTGAAGATGTTTTTAGTTTTTGAAGATTTTATATTTTTTGGTATTTTTATATAAAAGAGAAAAGGTTTTCAGCACAAGGCCTACGCAAGTGGTCGCACGTGTGTTTAAACCTTTTCAAAATATTTTTATTGATTTTAATTTTTTATGAAAGAGAAGGAAAAGATCTTCAGCACAAGGCCTACGCGAGCGGTCGCACGTGTGCTTAAATCTTTTCAAAATATTTTTATTTGATTTTTTGTAAAAGAGAAGGAAAAGATCTTCAGCACAAGGCCTACGCGAGCGGTCGCACGTGTGCTTAAATCTTTCCAAAATATTTTATTTGATTTTTGTTTAATTATATATTTTTTATACTTTTTATTTTAACAAACAAACAATAATAAAACAAATTCTAAAGCTAAAGAAATAAAAGAAAAGACAATAATAAAAAAATAAAAAAATACAGTCCAAAAGGCCCATTAAAAAAAAAAAGAGTGCAGAAGACAAAACCAGGGGTGCAACATGAAACTTATTGGCTCAAGACCAAAGGTAGGAGTGCAGCAGTGCCATTTGGGGGGTGCCACTGGATATTTTGTTGACCAAGCCCAAGGTCTCTTTTCCTCAGTTCATAAATGTTAGGGTGTAGGTCCGAAATGGGGGTGCAGCCTGAAGTAGCCTGTCCAGGCCCAAACGTCCTTTTTGTTTGCAACAATGGAGTGGGAGTGCAAATAGAGTTGCGCGGTGACGGGCAGAGAAAACCCTAGCCCAACTGCCAGGCCCAAATCCCTTAGCCCTTGAATCAGAAACATTGGGGGTCTCATTGAGTTCCCCATTTGTGCAATCAGCCTCCAATGCCAGAGACCTAGGTCTCTTCTTCCTCTGATGAGAAAAATCCAGAAATACTTCCGCTGCTCATGACCACGGCCCAGCCCTCACTCGACCGGCCACCACCGTCTACAGCCGACGGCGTCGTCAGCGGTGATGCTCGTCGCCAGGGTCATTGTCAGCCATGTCAACAGAATCCCCTTCACCTTCTTCTCCTCGCGCGAGGGAACCTTCCTATTCGTGAATAACGCCGGCCATTGGTCGTCGCAGGTCGCCGCTACCACCAAGTCAAAGGCGTCCCCCTCCATCGAGCTCTTTTCGACCTCTCTCTCGCCTTCTCTTCACGCGAGAACAAAATCCTCACCCTATGTTATTCGTTATCCGCACTGCCGGCGATGACACGGGGCCACCAAACCAGGGCCTCCGCTTCCCATCGAGCCCCCTCTTCTATTCGCTATCAGGATCGCCGGTGACGATGTCAGTCACTGCCAGAGCTCCTCCTCGCGTCGCAGTCATCACTTCTTCTATCGAAGTCGCGCCGCCGCCATGAGAGTCGCCGTGAGAGTGATTGCGACCACGCCTCTGTGAACGACGTATGCCGTTCGTCACCGCAACGGTGCCAATGCCGCTCAGCTCTCTCCTCTTCCTCTGTTTCTTATTTCCTCACAGGATCAAAGAAAGGCTTTGATGCACCTCTCCGAGTATCATCGAATCTCAACCCCGGTACCTGCCACCAAAATTGATTTGAGTATTTGATTATGGTTGTAATGGTTATGGTGAGGGATAGAGTTTTGTTGAAGATGGTGGTGATGGACCGGATTGGTGTGTGATGACGGAAAGCGTGTTGAAGGTGGAGGTTAATTTTTGTCTCTCTGTTTTGGTTTGAATACAGGGAAAAAATAGTTGAAGATTTGATTCAAATGAATATGGTTGGGAAATGGTTTGAAATATCAATGGGAAGCGTGATGGAGATGGAGGTCAATTTTATCTTCTCTGTTTTTTTTTGTTGAATTTTTGAAGATGAAGAAGTATGTAGTCGTATGAGATGGTTCAGAGGATGAACTCGGTTGTGAGATGTTGGGTGGATGATGGGATTTGATGGGGATGATGGATGAATTGTTGCCCTGCATATGTTTCCTCTGATTTCTTCTTTTTACTCAGGACCGTGAATGGTTTTGGAAGCAATGAGGATGGTGTGAATTGTAAAAGAACTGCTTGGCTTTAGTGAAGATTGCTGGAAATTGGTTCCTGTTCTTGGGGGTGGTTTTTTTTCTTTTTTGTGGCTTTTTGTAGTGTAGGTTGAGGGTGATGGTGTGAATGGAAGGGATGAAGGGCGAGAGAGATGATTCGGCTGGAGGAAAAAAAAAAGATTCCCCCTCTGTGTGATGATGGAGCTGAGGGATTAGAATGGGTGTGATGGATGATGAGGGGTGTGCCCGTGTGTTGAGTGATGGATAGAAAAATGTATGAGGTCAATCTGTTGATGTGTGAGAGTGGTGTGTGTTGGGTCATGAGGTGCCATGAGGATGAAGGTGGTTAGTTATGGGTCAATCCTGAGAGAGAAAAAACGTGATGGATTGGAAGAATCTCGCATGTGTGTGAAAATGTTGAGTGAACCATGGCATCAGAATGGTATTTTCCCTTTGGCCATGGCCATGAGGTGTGAACCTGCTCCTCCCCCTGTACTGCCCTCCGAAACTAAATCTCAACTGCCTTCCTCCTTCAACAAACTTCTTTCATTTCATTTCTTTTCTTTTTTTTTTTTCAATGAAGACAAAACTTTCCCTTTTTTTTTATTCTTTACTTTTTGTTTTCTCTTTTTTTTTTTTTAAGAATATTTAAAAATGAAATTAAATCAGATTATAATAAAAAAAACTAAATCAAATACCAAATATAAAAATAATAAAATAAACTAAAAATGAAAACAAAAATAAAAACAAATCCTATTAGTTAATCACCGGGACAAAATTGGGTGTTGACAATATACATACAAACATATATCTATATATATATATATATATATATATATATGTATACATACATATATATATATATATCTATATACATATATACATATATATATATATATAGTTATATGGATATATGTATATATGCATGTATGTATATATAAATATATATATATATAATTATATATATATATATATATATAATTATATATATATATATAATTATATATATATATATTTATATATACATACATGCATATATGTATACATGCATATATACATATATCCATATAACTATATATATATATATATATATATATATATATATATATATATATCTATATATATATACATATATATATATATCTATATATACATGCATACATGTATATATACATATATCCATATAACTATATATATATATATATATATATATATATATATATATATATATATATATATATATATACATACATATATATGTATACACACACACAGACACAACACACACACACACATACAGACACACACAGACACACACACACAGACACACACACACAGACACCCACACACACACACACAGAGACAGACACACACACACACAGACACAGACACACACATACACACACATATACAGACACACACAGAGTCGCCAAAAAGGAGCCCTTGGATCAAATGCATCCAACGGTGCAGATGGCGCAAGCGGTTTCGTAACCTCCACGCCTTTAATATTTGGTGAAATTGAAATGAGCCATTACATTCGCATTTCCATCTTCGTCTCTGTCTCTGGCACTTCCTCTTCCAAGCTTCAACCTTTCTTCCTCCAAGTTTCGACTTTTCTTCTTTGTTTCGCGGACCTCTTTTTAGGTAACCATGACTTCCTCCTCTATCGTTTATGATTTTCCTGATAATGACGAGGGGGAGCGTAGTGACTCATTGGTTGCCCAACCGGTAGTTACTGGTTGTGTTGAGTTTTTGCTTAGAGGGGATAAGGTTTTCGTCCATGGGGGAGTTGCTGTTGATGGCCCTGAAGAGGGCTGCTCCTCTTCCCTGGGAGGATATTCATGGGCCTCCCGTGAGGTGGGTGAACAGAGTAGTATATTTATTAGTAGGGAAATTTTGCTAGTTGGGTGAGGGACAACTGTGTTCTCCGAAACCTAGGCTATAATCGTGCCCTTAGGTTGGTGGCTTGTAGAAGATATGAGAGAGTCTTTCATGGGGAAGACCTTGCTGGGGGAAACTGTTTTTATATTTATATGCACATTCTGTATGATATGTATGTTAGGTTACCTTTTACTAGGTTTCAGATGGAGGTTTTGCGATGTTTGAACGTAGCCCCTTCGGAGTTGCATCTGAACGGTTTGGGCTATATTCAAGCGTTCGGTGTACTATGTCAGGCCTTAGACATAGAACCAACAGCTAAAATATTCCTATTTTTCTTTAAGACCCGCCCCAATGCCAAGAGAGGTTGGGTGTCTCTGACTTCTATGGCCAAGAATTCCATTTTCAATTTATTTGTTGAGTCATATAAGGACTTCAAAAACCATTTTTTCAAAGTGTCTATAACCGAGACGAGTCGGCCTTTCTTTTTGAGTGATACTGGGAGTCCTAGATTTCCTTTGTACTAGACCAAAAATCCCCGGATACTAACTTCCTGGTCGGTAGAGGATATGACCGACGTTGAGCGGAGGAATTTGGATAGGTTGGTTGAGTTACCCCGTCCTTATTCCTCAAGGAAGATGGTAAATTGCTTGAAATATAAGGACCTGAAGTCGAGGGTGTCCGGTAGGTCTCTTTACCAAATGTTTCCTCATTATGTCGTGTTAATTGTAACTCGTGTGCTTCCACTATTTTGCAGAAGTTATGGCGAAAAAAGGTGGCCGAGATTGGTTCAAGGAGACTCGAGCAACCAAGCAAGCTTCCGGTTCTCAGAACATTCGTTCTAGTGGCGCTATGCCCGATCCTACCACGATCGTTCATATAGACGAAACCCCATCCTCTCCAGTTCAATCTCTGACTCAGAAAAGGAAAGCAAGTACGGTTGAGGGGGCGTTAAAGGGAAAGAAGACGGTGGTTGATCCCTTGGAACCGGGCGAGGAACGATCCTTACCGCTGGGTATGGCGGATCCTGGATTTGATCTTAGGCAGAAGATCGAATTTAACTTTGATGCGACTGAGGAAAAAGCGATGGCGGCTGATGAATCAATATTTTATACCATTAACTTAGTTTCTTGCGCCGAATTGTGTTGATGATTTGCGCTTAATTCTTAGTTATTGTGTCATTTTCACCATTTGGGCTTAATTAGATCACTAATTCATATTTTAATTAATTTGAATTATTTGAGCTTAATTATTCCTATTTCATTTTCAGGGAAACTTTGGAATTGCACTGGGAGACTTTTGGAAGACCACAAGCAATTGAAGAATTTCTACAAATTAATTTTAGATGTAGTCAAATTTTAATTTAGTAGATTAGGCTTTTTAAAATTAAGTTTTGTATTTTTGGGCCAATTTTTGGTAATGTTAGACTAGGTCCAATTGTAGAAGGAAACACATGGCATTAGGGTTTCCTTAGGGTGGACCCCACCCTCTCATTTTGTGACTCATGATCCTAGGGAGATACTAACCAACCGTCACTCATTGGCTGGAAACATTCATATCTGGGCAGAAAAATATGGAGGCTGCTGGAACGTATTTAAAAGGGGAGAGTTGTCATATTTGCTAAGGCTTCTCGGCTGGAACATTGTGGAGCAGAGAAAAAAATGTTGTCCACGGTTATGGATTATGGATGAATGAAAGTAGCACTTTTCCATTTCTTTAATTTTGTGCAGAGGGCTGAAACATTTCTTCCTAATTTCTTCGTGATTTTTATTTCTTTTTCTTCAAAGAAATGTTGATTGAATAATATAATATTAGTGTGATGTCTTAGCTTGGGTAGCACACGTGATTCAGTAGCTTGGGTGTTGATTTACACTCATCTTTTACCAAATTTCTTTTCCTTTTCTCGGTGCATATGCTGGTTTCATTTCTTGGTAATTTGGTGCAGAGGGGTTCTAGGTATTTTATTTTGGTGGCAGCTGTAATTTCTCTCTTGGCAGTTTTTTTTTTTAGCTTTGAACGCTGACATCACAACCTCAAGATGAGATTTGTTTTCAATCAACACATTGCATTTTCCATTTTATTATTTAACCAGTACTCGGTGAATAGTGATTTTTTTCGATGATGAGCACATGTTTCCAATCATCTTGGGATATAAGGATGTTACGGTTGCAAAGTAACCTTTTCTTTTGTTTTATGAATGAAAAGTATATTAGGTTTTAGTACATGGTGATGGGACGTGGTGCAGTGGCTCATTCATTTAATGCTTTTCTTTTCTTAGTTCATGAAATTAGAATTAGGATAGATGGGAGTAGGATGGACAGTGTTAGGTGTAGCTAGATTTATTCTATTTTATTTAATAGAAGAGTGAAGAAGATGATTTGATGTGAGGTGTTACAGTGGTGCAGAGGGGTAAATTGATTCAGCCTTTATTTTCTTTTATGAAAAACAAACTCTGATTTCGTTTTGGTGTGCACATGGGTTTCGTCCAAAGTGGGGGAGCTAGTGGATATTATTTTTAGGAGCTGTTGTAGATGCTGAATCATTTGAGCTGCCACGTTAGTTTTTATTATTAGAAAATGAAGTGTTGAATTCATTTCTTTTAGAAGAAGGAGGTCACGACAGTGAAGGATTTTTTTTAGAAGTGTTTTTAATTTCATTTGCTATTGAGAAGTGGTGCAGCAGCGTTGAGGTAATTATTAAGTGGTCACGGTCTCGCTTTTGAAGAATTGGAGGGGCTGATTCATTCAGCCTTTGTTGCACACATTTCACTTACTTTTTACTGTGCTGATTGATGGGAGAAACTTCATTCATTTATCTTGGGGCACACGATGCTGCCACGTTCACCCTAGGAGAAAGAAAGGTTCCGTAATTGAAGGGCTGATTTTCATTCTGCATTTTGAAAGGGGCATGGCTGCCACGTTTACTAAAAAAAGAGCTCCAAGGTGTTGATTTCCCTGGTGATGTGTGTGAAAGCTTATGCATTTTGGAATTCATTTATTAACCAAGCTTATTTTATTCAATTGAATTTTGTGGTTTATCCGTGCATTTCAAGGTGTCAATGTATATCATTTTATTTATGCAGCATTGGATTTCCAAGGGTGAAGCATTATCAATTTGAACTTCATATATTCGTTGTTTACAAATTTATTTAATATGCATTTTAAGTTAGTTCACACTTTACCATTGAATGTTTTATTATAGTTCTTCTTATTTACTTTAATGTTTTCAATTATTTTAGGTTGCGTTGAATTTTTAATTTCGTCAGTTGTATTCACAACAAAACTTTTCAAAACCCCCCCACTTTGTGTTAGACTCGAAACTCGAATCGCAAAATTGGTCCTTGAGAGACGACCTAGGAGTCACTTCCTAGCACTATACTGCATTTCTTATATGCACATCAAATTTGCATGGGGTGCGACACCCATCAGCGGCTATGTCCGAACAAGAGATGGCGGAGAGTTCTTGCTTGACCACATATTGCGATGTGGTGCCGCGGCGTATAAAATAGCCTATGCGTCGAACCGGGGGGACGTTCGGAATGAGTTCGATCGTCTAAAGAAGGAACTGGGGAAGCTCGTGCCGCTCATGCTAGTTGTGCGAGGAACGCTGAAGAAGCCGCTAAGGTGATAGCGGAAGGCCGCACTCTGAACGAGCAATTGAAGAAGTTAAGTACTCATATGCAGACCGAGCGAGATGACCTTCTGAAAGAAATGGAGTCGGCTAGAAAAACTATCTCTCAACTAGATGCCATTAAGAAAGAGAGGAATGAGCTGAAAGAAGCGTCGAAGGAGTGGAAGAACACTGAGGCCGAGATGTATGCTGCCATTCGCCAAGAACACACCAAAGGTTTCAAGAAGGCGTTGAGGCAGATGGCTTGTTTAGCCAAGGTGTTTCCTGAAGGCCTCGGTTTCAACGTGTACCAGGATGTCTATCATGGGCAAATGACGTCAATTGATGATATCCCAGACGATACCTTCACCGAGGAAGGGGATCCAACCGATCCGGTGGATGAGGCTGCCACCGAAGAAAAAGAAGAAGGGCAAGAGAAGGAGGCCAATGTGGAGGCCTAAGCTTTTTTTAGAAATTTTTTATCATTGCGCCCTAAGTTTGTAATAATTCGTACTTTGTCTGGTTGAACTTTTTGTCTTCTACTTTGCTTTGATTGAATAGAATGCCTTTGTTATGTTGATTGCTTGAACCGTTTGGAGAATGTTTACTTGAGCGTTCAATGGATAGTTAGCACGTTTGGATTCTGATAGATATGCTAGGTCATGGCATACTAATGACGTGTAGTTCTGGTGGATTTTCTAGGTTCATTGATCTAGGGGACTAGGGGGTCCTTAAGATTTCTAGATTGGTTAATCTAGAGGACTTGGCGTCTTGTAGAATTTCTAGACTCGTTGGTTTAGAGGACTTGGCGTCCTGTAGAATTTCTAGACTCGTTGGTTTAGAGGACTTGGCGTCCTGTAGAATTTCTAGACACGTTGGTCTAGAGGACTTGGCGTCCTGTAGAATTCCTAAACTCGTTGGTCTAGAGGACTTGGCGTCCTGTAGGATTTCTAGACTCGTTGGTCTAAAGGACTTGCCGTCCTGTAGGATTCCTAGACTCGTTGGTCTAGAAGGCTCGGCGGACGTGTTGGCCGCCGGTAGTCTGGAATCGTTCGTTCCAGGTCATAAAATAGTTGCATATGAAAATTATACTCATGTGTCGAACTGGAATACTTCATTGAAAATGTACTGGAAATATGAAATTGTTTGCCAAAAAACAATATATGAAATAATAAATGAAATTTTAACTGTAGTAGAACTTGAGGTGGGTTGCGTTCCATGTGTTGGGAATGGTTTTCCCATCAAGGTGTTTCAGGCAGTATGCTCCATTCTTCAAATCTTCCTTGATGCGGAAGGGTCCTTCCCAGTTATCGGTCAGCTTGCCGTGCGTTCTGTTTTTCCGAGCATCTCCTCGTTTACGCCAAAGCAGATCTCCTTCAGTGAAATTGTGGGGCTAACTTTGGTGTTATAGCGTCGAGTAATGAGTAGTTTCTGAGCTTCATTTTTTATCAGAGCCGTCTCGCGCCGTTCGGGCAAAGTGTCTAAGTTCACCCTCAATTGCTGGTCGTTGAGGTTCATGTCTTGTATGTTCCGTTGGAGGGATGGTTCTCCCACTTCAACCGGTAACATGGCATCTGTCCCGTACGTAAGGTTGAAAGGATTTTCTCCGGTAGATCCGTGCGGCGTACAGCGGTAGGCCCATAGGATTTCAGGTAATTCTTCAACCCATAAGCCTTTGGCTTGCCCTAGACGCTTTTTTAGTTCGGAGATTATGGCTTTGTTTGCCGCTTCCGCTTGACCGTTGGTTTGCGGATGTTCGACTGAGCTAGTGACGTGCTTGATGCCCAGCTCGTGAAGGAAATCTTCCAGCATTCGGTCGATGAATTGCCGACCATTATCAGTGATGATTTTTTGTGGGATGCCGAATATGCATATTAAGTGCTAGATGAAGCTTTGCACTTTCCGGGCGCTAATTGTTGCGAGGGCCTCCGCTTCGATCCACTTGGTGAAGTAATCGATCGCCACTAGGAGGTACTTGCATTGCCCTTTCCCGATCGACAAGGGGACGGCTATGTCCATTCCCCACTGGGCGAATGGCCATGGGGAGATGATCCCCATAAGTTCCGAGGGAGGAACCCGAGTGTCATGTCCGTGGGATTGACAGGAGATGCATTTCTTGTCAAATTCTACACAATCTTTTTCGATGGTGGGCCAATAGAAACCTGCTCGTAAGATTTTGGCCCTAAGCATCCTTTTGCCCGAATGTGTGCCACAAATTCCATGGTGTAGTTCCTGCATGACGTATCTTGCTTCATCTGCTGATAAGCACTTTAATAACGGGGTGGTGTGCCCGCGTCGATACAAGTCATCACCTACAAATGTATAGCGGGCGATTCGTTTAGAATCGGCTGTATTTACTAGCCCGCCCTGTTCCTGCTAGACCATTAGCTATGTTATGTCCTGTCCCCAGTCGGTTTTTGAAGGGGTAAGATCGATGGAACATGTCTCTAGTAGAGGTTTCTCCAGCGTGGTTTTGATTACTGAAGTCAGTTGAGACTTTTCTTGGGCATGCGTCAGTTTAGACAGTAGATCCGCTCGGGAGTTTTGCGCCCTGGTTACATGCGTGATATTGAAACTGGAAAATAATTTGATCAAATCACTGACCTGGCAATTAGGTAAATTGCTGATGACAAATTCGTGATTGACCCCTTTCACTCTCCTTGCTGCCTCAGTGTATCTGCACATGAATGTTCTCAGTGGTTCATCTCTCCCCTGCCTGAGATTGACGAGCTCGGCGGCAGTTATTGTTTCTTTTCGGTTGGCTGCATATTGTTTTTTGAACAGAGTGGTGACAGTATGAAAGCTGTCAACAGAGTTGGGAGGAAGGGTATAGTACCATTACTTAGCCTCGCCCTTCAGGGATAGAGAGAACGCTCGACATTTAACCGGATCGCTGTTGGAGTAGAAGGCCATGGAATCAATGAAATTTCGGAGATGGTGCTCTGGGTCAGTTGTTCCGTCGAACCTTTCTATTTGTGAGGGAGGCCGGTCAGGCATGAGTGCTTGCAAGACAACCTCAGTGAAGGGTAACAGATCAGGTGAGCGAGGGGGGTCGTTTTGGTTAGTATTGTTATTGTTGCCATCATCGTTCCGGCTATTTTCGTCTGTTGTCTCTGGTCGTTTCTCTTTAAGTTGAATAATTTCCTCGGCTAGCTTTTGATAAGTTTCTTGTTGCTGAAGAATGAGTTGGTTCTGTTGTTCCAATTGAGTCTGGAGTTGTCTCAGCTGCTCTCTAGGTCAACGCCGTTCATGCTTCTGGTGGTCACCATAGGGAGTCTTCACTTTCGGCCCCACGGTGGGCGCCAAAATGTTTCAGTGAATATTTTGGGGACCGAAAGGACTGACCTTGATGACGTCGTCTTCTGTCCTTATGTCTGCTTCTTCTAGTTCTTGACCGTACGCTTTGTGCTTGCCTCAATCGTCCGGTAATCTTCGAACTCTTGACCGAGGGGGGTACCTGAAAAGACACTCCGACGCTCAAGTTAGGCGTGAATGACAGATTCTCAGTAGAAGAGAATTTCGATGATCCTCTGTGGGAGAGAATTGATAATGTATTCTAGCAGAGAATATGATAAATGTATAATATGAATGAATCGTGAGTGAAACGTACCTTGTTTGGAGCCCTTAGCCTTTTATTTATAAGCTTCGGATTGATATAAGATTAACAGAATATAAACATAATAAAATATAAACAAACTTACTTGACATATCTCTGTTTGGATATGTTTTGATATATTTCTGTTTGGATATTATTTGATACGTTTGATATATCTGTTTGATATATCTCTATGTGGATTGACATATCTCTGTTTGGATATGTTTTAATCTGTTTGATATATCTCTGACGTAATGGACCATGAGCCCAATAAGGGTTGATTCAAGTGATGGGCCGTGAGTCCAATAAGTCGTTCGGTGTAACCCACCGCTGGAGATTTACTACCGTACAATATTTTTTGAGAAATTTCTAAAACAATACATATCCGTTTTTAGCATTCAGTTATTGCTTTTTGATGCATTTTGTTGTATTTGAACTACTGCACTCTGCAAAATGATGAGTGTTACCAAATCTTGTAGCTGTGGGATGATTGTATGAAAACAATAGGTTATAAAAATATGTTATAAAGGTGAATATACGAGTTATCTTCATTATAATTTTTTGAGTTATTAAATACCGTATGGCAGTATACATGACAGTTGCTTCTTCTTGCACCTCCCTGTTAATTTAGAAATATCTTCTAAAACACCTAATTGAAAAATATAGAAATTTTTATAATACTTTTAATGAGAAATAATTTGTTGGTTTCAACATCACTCATATATACTTGTTTGTAATTTTAGAAAGTTTTGCTATCTCAAAACTCTAATTTATATATTGAAGAAATCCAACAAATAACTAGATATGTAAACGTATTATCGATATTAATTATTACATACTTTTTCTTATCCTTTGATAACAAAAGATAAATTTTGAAAAAGCTTAAAAGAAAAAAAATAGAAGCACAAAAAAATCCATTTGTCACGTGTTATTCTCATCGGAAAATGAAAAAAAAAATGGCTCGATTAGATAGAAAAGATGCAAAACCTTAAGACGTGGAATCAGAAAAACAATGACAAATTTTACTCTCTGCATTCTAATTTTAAGATTTATTACTATGCTTATTCCGAAACATCATAAGGTGTAGATATCTGCTTTCTGATTTTAAAAATTCCTTATACTTCACTAATAACAAAAATCTGTCTGCTTTTTTAATAAACCAGATATGCTGTATTCCCGTTAGTTTCAGAAATAAATTACGATGGATTTTATTTATTTTGAAATTTCTTTCAGTAAAATTTTCTTTTATAAGAAATTGTATCCTTTTTAATCAGAAAATATTTAAAAATTTTTGGAAGACTGATTTTCTTTTATTTTATATTTAAAATTTTGAGTAAGCAGACGGTTTTCACTTAAACTGATCAGATTTGATGAGCGAATTGTAATCCAACCCAAAATGGAACGCAAACATCGAAATGGGCTTCAATGAGTTACAGCTTAGGTTGGGCTTGTTCACTAATAAAATCAGTAAAATAAGAGCATTGCTCCCTACACCACGAATTATTCCTTGCACACCTCCATTCTTTTGTCTTTGAGTAAAATTTAATTTTTAGGGTTCATATTTTTTAACTTTCACCCACTTCATTAATGACTTGTTAATGGTCCCCCTATATGAATGCATGCAAGAACACATAACCTTTTCTTCCTCTTTAACTTTTGATTTCTTTCTCTAACTATTTCATTGTGCTGTGAGAATGTGGTGGTGTTTCATTGTGCTGTGAGTGTGGTGGTGGTGTGAGTGTATTTTGTGGTGTACTTAGTGGGAGGTTCCAAACGTTAGCGGTGGTGCAAGGGACTGATCCAACAATGGCAGGTTGGTGGTGGTGCTTGAAGGTGTAGAAGTGCAAGAGGAGGTACAATGCAGCATCTCAGGTGCATAAAAAGAGGATGGTAACCTTAAACGGATGTGAGCATCCGTTGATGGATGTCAACTATCCGTTAAAGGCCAAATAGATATCTCACGTTCGTTCCTTCGCGGGCTTTGTTCAAGCGAGAAACATCATAACCAGCAGCATAAACAATGCATAAGCAGCGATAAAACAACACTGGTTCAAAGCAAACAAACAATAATACACCCTAAATTAAACTACCTAACATGCAAACATAGTTAGAAAAGAATGGTGAAGAAAACAAGTCGCAACGAAATCCGGATCCATGCTCCTCGACGTTCCTCCACACCAAGGATCAACAGTAATGGAATGGAAGCAATGAAACCAAAAGGAAAATGGGAAAGAGACAAATGAACGAAAAAGAAAGGAAAGAAAGAAGAAAGGAGAGGATGAAATGGAAATGGGGAAGAGAAGAATATGAGATTTAGGGGATGGGGGCAACTGCATATTAAATAAAAGAGTAGAATTAGAGTTTTTAAATAAATTAAAAATTCTAAACGGTAAATGTAATAAAGTTTTAACCTAAGGGTAGAATTGAAATTAAAAGAATTTGAAGAGGTGCAAGAAACGAGGTGTGATGGTGGAAGGAGGGAGTCACGCTCATAAAATAATTGTTAGTTTATTTCTTTAATTTATAAATTAATTTTATAAGTATTTGAAAAATATAATTTTAAATCATTTCTTTCAAAATTTAGAAACTACTCTTAACTTATATCTTGTAATTTGTTTTCTTTATTATTATAAGCTCTTATATTTTAATATATTTTTTATTTTTTATTTTCTTTTATCTCTTTATTACTAATACAATGAAAACTATAAAAATGAAATTCAATATAAAATTAATCTACATAAAAAATAGAAAATAAATGATCTTTTGAAAATAAATTAAAATTAAATTTGACTATTTCTTATTAGATTAACAAATTTAAACAAAATAACTTAACCAAATTAAAAACAAAACATGTACCGCTTTAAAAAATGAAAAATGAACAAGAAGTTTAATTTATAATTGAATTATAGTATATATTTTAGCTATAAAACACATAAATGTATATATATAATAAAACTCAGATAGTTTTATTAATTTATGTCACTCCACATATATAAACTAGTTTATTAACTAGCTTTACTAAATACTTCTAAATCAATAAGTTATTTTTATCACTTCATAACATCTTATAATTGGTTGATATATTATATAGAAAATTCATGTAACACTTAAAATTTAATCACTAAATATTTATCTACTTTTTTCACCCTTCACTCCTAAACTCTACTCATGTAGCATACCACATCATATAGTAATAATAATAAGTCTCTCAACTTTGCATCTTCCATCTTAATAAGTCAAAATAAGTCTAAAATGTATTCTATTCAGACTTAAACATATATTGTAATAAGTTTTCTCTATTGTTTTTGTACACGTGACTTAACTATTAACAAAACACAAAAATATTTGTAATATTGGTTTCAAACTTAATTCACACATTCAATCAAAAATCAAATTCTTACTATAAACACTAGTGAAAAAAAATTGTTTAACGTCGCTTATTTTGGGCTTTTAACGTCACAAATGGAACCGACATCTATTCGGATGACGTTAATTATACATCGGTCAGGTTATCACCGACGTCTATATAGACGCCGATTGTGTACATAGTCGACATCTAAGTAGACATCGGTTATATATACAATAGATGTTTATATAGACGTCTGTCGTGAACATACTAGACCTCTATAGGCCTTGGAATGTTTTGTCCATTGTAACTTATTGGACATCGATTTGTGCACTGACAAACGTCTGTAGACGTCGGTTTTGCATTAACCGACATCTACTGGGTATTTTTTTTTTTAAATGATATTTTATTTTCGAATAAAATCACACATGTAAATTAGAAAAATTTCGCAGAACAATTCTTTATAATAAATATTTGAGTTTGAGTAATAAATAGATATAATTCAATCAAAGATCAAAAATATGAAATTATAAACTTAAACTAAACCTAAGTAATGTTTAACAACAAATATAAGTCTTGCTAGTTCCACATTTGCAGAAGATAAGTTGTCCACTCCTGCCTTAGCTGCTTTATGGTGTCTTCGGGTAAAGGAGATAAATTGTTGAAGCACTGCACAATTAAGAAATATTGATTATGGTTTGATATATGTTCAAAGAAAAATATTAATTGATTTGTGATGTTTTCAAAGTAAGCATGATTATTACCTCATTCCACTCTTGTATAATGCCAGCTCGAATGATGGTCTTAATCCAAGACATCAGATAATACCCACATTCCCATGAATCCTGCTGCTTGTTACACTAAAATGAAAAACTCAATATAGTCAAGATGTAAGATCATTGAATAACATAGTAAATGAATTAAAACTATAAATGAACCAAACCTTTGGATACAAGACTTGATTTAGCTAACCTTGAGATTTACCCATTACTCTATTTACATTAAAACACAAAGTAATATTAATATAAGTATCAAATCATAAAAAATTAAGGCCCACATGAATTTAAAAGTCATTTTTGGCGAAACAATTACCCTTGAAGCATGTTTCTCAAGTCATTTTTCATCTTCCTTTGCAGCGAACATAAGAATACTACTGTTGATTTTTTGGGAATGAGGACCAACAGCTGCCAGTGAGCACTGTTAGGAACATCATAAATAGTTAGTAAACTAATTAAGTAAACTTTAATTACCTTTTACATAAAACAACACATACCCATCAATGTATGACACAAGATATACGTCTTTGTTTGACTCAGCCATCCATGTTTGCAAATAATTTTGTTTGGTTTCAACTGTGTTACCAGAACGTTGAATGGTCTGAGGTTCAACAAATCCGTAAACGGAAGACCGACCTTGGTCTACGATGACTGTGTCCATGTACCTATAACAGCAAAGTTAAGCTATTACAAACTAGTAATCTAAATAAAATTATTATGGTAGACAAAATTAACTATCTTATATGCACCATAGTTGAATAATGGAAATATTCAACATCTTGTCTCCCGCAATGATCTCAGATACATCATTGAATGTGATATATAATGGCATATGGGGGGGGATACCAAACATTCTTAAATCCCAGTATATTTGTATTGATCCTTTGTTGAACCTAGGAATTCTTGATATTAGTTTTGCTATCGGATCATCCTCCGCTTCAGCCATGTCATCATCATCATATTCAGGCATTGGTGCCTCATGCATTGGTTGCTTTTGAGGACGTGTGAACTGAAGATAACATTTCCAAAGTTATGAACAAATATTTTTAAATGAAAATATAAAATTAGTAATGATAAAAATATTATACCTGTTGTGTAGCAATGTGTGTGACAATCAATGCTCTAGGCCAGGCTAAAAAACTACCTATGGCCTCCCCCACAAATTGAACTTCCGGAGTGGGTGCAGGCACCTGAGCCTGGGGATCCCGAACCTCGCCAATCATGACACGCACGTGCTGGGGTGATATGGAAACACCATGAATAGTCTGGCCTCCCTCAACTACTCGTCCGACAACCACAATGCAGGGGGATCCCCATCAACCAACAACTCATACTAACCAATGTACTCAGTACGTTCAATAGCAGAGCAGGATCCTCTGGTGCTGGCAGGAGGTGGTGTGGGAGTTTTAGTGGGCACACCCAGGGTGCCTTGCGTCATGGATTGCAGCTTCTCTTCAAGCGCTCTTTGTATTTCTTTTTGTTCTTGTATTTGGTCCATGAATCGTTGCTCCATTTGGCGTATTATTTCCTCCCACTGAAGATCCATCTGCCTCAATGCGTCCTGATTCCTTGATTGAGTTGTTTTTTGAACAGGGCCAAAGTAGTCACGAAGACCAATCGCCCCAGGAACTCCATGTACACGTCTTGGGTGCTCCGGTTTTCCAATGGCCGTTGTTAGAATGTCCTCCCTACCTTGGGGATTAAATGTTCCTTGTGTCTACTGCTCAACCAACTCATCCTGCACATAAAAAAAACTGTTACTTAAATTGCATGATATCATAAATAAAGAATCACCAATGTTTACAATTTCAACTTACAATTCTCTGTGAGATCAATGCAGCTGAGGAAGATGTCATGTTCCCATCTGATTTTGTCCGAGCAGCCTTCCACATCTCGTACCTTGTAGGTGGAGGTGCAAGGTCCGGGGACTCAAGCCCCAACTCATCTGCTCAACTTTTTTTAATTTTCTTCTCAAGTTTCACATAATTGTTAACGGATTGGCAAGTGTATCAAATCGTATCAAGTAATAAAAATGGTAAATCCCATTATCGTTCTTCCCATGAGACTCGAAAGGCCTTATTGTTTGCGTGAATTAAAATCATAAGACTTGCGGAGAAAAATTCAATAATTGTGGTGGATACAATTGATGAGATTTGGGCAATGGATGAATGGAGTTGTTGGGGGTTTACAATTTCATCTAATCCTCTCTCTTTTATTTACTCCTCTTGTTTAAACTGCGTTATTATCTAATTGCATGCAAACTTTCTTGGCCTCCCCTTAACCCGATCCCTCGGCGAAAAGGGCCTATTACTAATTACCGGCTTGCTATCCCTAGCCTCCCCTAGCAACTAGCAACACATTACAAACAGAAGTAAATACAATTGATCGTCCTACTCCCCTATCCCTAGGTGATATTGCTTAACCAAGGAAAAATCTCACCAGTTCATGTCATTACTGTACGTCCGCGTATCAATAAAGTCAAAGAACAATTACCGAATGAGTTAAAGGATAAAGGCATTAAGCACACTATGAGACTGCAACAATTGATAATAAACGCATATGAGACACATATAATTCAAACAAGAGTTTCAATAATCGAGAGTATCAAAAGATTACATTGTTCCCCCAACAACAAAAAGGGTTTAGTTCACCATAGTCATGGTGAACCAAGATGAAATAATGGAAGATATGGAAAGCAAACCCTAGAAAAGACGAAAAGGAGCCTAAGCATCCAAGAGATCCTCTCCAAAGAGTGCAGAGTAGGTCTGGTCACCCTCCTTTGTCAAAAGAATGAATTGAAATTTGTAACAGGGCTATTTATAGGTGAGAAGCACAACAGAAAAATAGGCCTAAGCCCAGTTGACCACCGCCCGGCGTCACACTTTGCCGCCCAGCGGTGGGCCTTGAATCGCACCACCGCTCGGCGGTAGGGGTCTACCGCCCGACGGTTTCCCTCGTGCCGCAAAACCGCCCTGCTGCAGGGGTCTGCCGCCCGATGCCCAAAACTGGTGTCCTCTCCTCCCGTTTGACCGCCCGGCGCCAGGGGTTTACCACCGGGCGGTGCCTAGACTCTTCTTTTCTCTGATTTTCTCTCTTTTCTCGAGTCTATGACCTTCATCTTTATTCCCAATCTTCACTTCTGTCAATTTTGCTGCAAAACAATGTAAAACAAGCATAAAATCGCTAAAAACAGCTTTTAACCCTCGGCTGACTCATTTATTGAGTTTTGTTTGATTTCAAGCTCATTCTAAGCAATAAAGGGCGTAATTTAGTCCAAATTAGCATATGAAAATAATGGTTTTTCAACCGTTATCACAACCCCAAACTTAGAAATTTGCTTGTCCTCAAGCAAAACAAAACAAAACCATAAAACAAAACAGAGCTTGACTTTCTACCCTTTCATCCAATGATTCAACATTTCCAAAGTGCATAACTAAACTTACTTAATTTCAGATTATCAGTGAACTCAAATCAACATGCAAGCTTGTTCTCAACTTAGTTTAGCTCATGCGTTCCTCAACAGATGCTACACAGTGATCAGTCCACTAAACAAAGAATGCAATCATGAACTTAAGAAGTTCTCACCGAGCAATCAAGTGTTTAAGGTAGCACTCCACTCTTTATTGTTCACAAATTACATGAAATAAGATTTCCATTCATCTCAAACAATCAACATTTTTCCATGCAAATGCCATCAAAAGGACTTTTCCAAGGCTTGTAATGAGGTCGGGCTATAAAGAAAAATTGGTTTTTCTGGATCACAAAATTCTTGAGTCAAAAGAACTATTTCATCAATGAAAAGGTTCAAGTTTAAACTCTCTCTTCTTACCAATTTCACTCATTCCCAACTTCTTCCCTTTCTCTTTTTCATTGAGCTCATCTTCTTGCTTTTATTCTTTTCTTTTCTTTTTCTCCATTCATGTATTTTGCTTTTCAACACTTGAGCTCAAAGCTTTTCTTTTGCTTTTCCAATTTTCCCATGCAACCCCAAACTTGAACCTTTTCATTCCATACAATTATTCTCAACCCAACTCAAGATAGATAATTTCAAATCAAAGGGTTTCATCCTGTTTCAGGCTAAGGTTCAAAAAGGGTATAATCTTTAAAGCTTTTTGGGTGGACATTTGGCTAGAAAAGGGTTTACAAACATGGCATTGATCATTTGACATTCACATAAAAATCAATCAATCATCAAGATTAGGGCAACAAAATTTATGCTTCAATGTGAACAATACATACCACAATAAAAACTCTAGGGCTCAATACCTCACACAACATGCTTTCTCACGCACAGTCATTCATACCTCCTGTTTAGCATCATGACCACAATCATACTTCAGCACAGAACTGTTTCACAGGATGTTAACAGGCATACAACTCAATAATCATTCACATTAAATCATTATCAAATAGATTCATCATGCAAAGTAGTGTGTCAAACATCTTCAGAAAAAGTGTTCAAGTCAAGCATACACACTGAAAAATAAAATTCAAAAATTTAAAATGCAAGATTAAAGAAGAAATCCTAGGTTGCCTCCTAGTAGCACTTGTTTAACGTCATGAGCCTGACCCAATCCTGTTTAGCATTTGTCAGTAAATGCTAGCCGACCAACACCCTTCAGTAGGTGTACCTTCCGGGTATCCTTCAGTAGATACCAAAAATTAGCATCCCTTAGTAGATACTACCCAAAAATTGTTCCAAAATTTACAAGTTCAAAAAGAAAAATAAATCACAAAAATAAAAATTGTCTTAAAGTACAAAAAGTTCTTCACAGCAATCAACTCTTCTTCCTCACACTGGAATCTTCATCATCCCACCTTCGCAGCTTTTGTCTTTCTACTTGGCGAATAGCAGAGGTATATGACCTTCTGATTTCCACCATTCCTTTTTCTTTCAGCTCCTTTACTAACCATTCTTTTTTCTTAAATCTCACTTTGCTCCCTAGGTGGAGTGGATCTTCTTTTGATTTTTGGTGAATGGTTCTTCTCCCTTTATGTTCAGGTACCTGCAAAAAGTAACAGCTGTCAGAATAATCAGTACCTGCGATGCTTCCTTCTTGTTCTTCGCTCATCTTTGGCTTTTCAATTCTGTCTCTTCTCACTGTTTTGATCTCATCCCTTTCACGGCCAGTATAGAGGAATAGATAATTTAAATCCCTCATCATTATCCTTCCTTCATGAACATTAATAAGCATCTTTGATGTTGCCATGAAGGGTCGCCCCAAAATCACAGGGTACTCTTCCTCAGTTTTCACATCCATAACAATGAAATCTGCTAAGAACTCAAGCCGATCTGTCCGTACAACAACATTTTCTACCATTCCCACAGGCACTTTCGTAGAATCGTCTGCCATTGCTATAGTCAAATCAGATGGTTTCAACACAAGCCCACTAATTTCCTTCAAAAGTTCCGTGGGTATTAAATTGATACTAGATCCCGAGTCTATCATGGCTTCCACATCTAAATCATTTAGAGTACATGACAATGTTAAGCATCCGGGATCTTTAACCTTGGGAGGATAATTACTCTTATGTGGTTGAAAGACATGATCCTCCTCTTCCTCACTCAGCTCAACTTTTTCCTCAAAGTTGATTTTAATTCTTTCATAATAAGGAGGAAGCTGCTTATTTTCTAGAGACACCACAGTCATTCGGTTGAAAATTTCTCTAAATCCCCCAATATGATTGATTGTAGTCCCTATTTCCTCCTTTTCTCCACCATTTTCTTCTTCATTATACCCTTCACCTTCTTCATCTTCACTGCTCACTCGTTCAAAGAAATCAGTCTTCAATATTCCTTCTTCTTCACTATCTACCACATGGAACGGTTCACAGTCTGCTTCCCAACCATCCTGGCTCGTGATGACTTGGCATTCTCTCTTAGGATTCACCTCAGTGTTGGCTCTGAACTAGTTTTTCTTAGTAATTTCTATTCTTGTTGCTAGCTGTCCAATCTGAGACTCCAATGATTTAAAACTGGCCTGAGTGTTATTCAACTACTGCTCATATTTTTTGAAGAAGTCATCAAATCGGTTACTTAAGGTCCTGACAGACTCAGTCAAATTACTCACTTGCTGCCATAATGGTGAAGGTTGTTGCTGTCTAAGCTTCCTACTTGCCCAGAAGTATTGTTCTGATTTTGTCCAATACTGGGTGATTCTTCCAACCTTGGCCAGAAGTGCCTTGGTTGAAATTGCCTTGTTTGTATTGGAACTGGGCTCCCATCTAATTACCATCCTGCTGCATTTCCTCAGTGAAAGCGCATTGACCATTGATGTGGTCACCACCGCATAACTCATAAAGTTGTTGAGTTTGAGAAATACTTCTTAACCCTGTTGGAAATTCAGAAAGGACCTTTGTCAGCTTGTCCAATTTCTGGTTAAGAAGATGGTTCTGTGCAGCCGTTGCATCATTAGCAGGAAGATGCAATATTCCTCCTTTTTGTGCGCCCCTCTCACTTTGGGAAGCTTCATTTAGAGCCATGTCTTCAATTAAATCATAGGCTTCATCCTCAGTTTTTCTATTTATACTGCCTCCAGCTTAGGCATCTAACATCATTTTTGACTGAGTGTTAAGCCCTCCTAGAAAAGCAAGCAAATAATTAGTGTTATCAAATCCGTGGACGGGAGTCTTTCTCAACAGGCCTTTGAATCTGTCCCATGCATGTCCAAGAGTTTCCTCCATCCCTTGCTTGAATGAAGAGATTTCAAGCTTCCCTTGATGAATATTGGTTTGTGGAAAAAATCTGGTGACAAACTGTTTGGCCAACGCATCCCAGTTTCTGAACGTCCCTTCAGCAAATGAATGCAACCAATCCTTGGCGTTTCCTCCCAAAGAGAACGGGAATAGGCTAAGTCTGATCCTTTCATCTAAGACTCCGACCACCTTAATAGTATTGCAAATTTTGCCAAAGATAGTCAAATGTTTGTAGGGATTCTCACTTGACAATCCATGAAACTGGTTGTTCTGGATCAACTGAATAAGTGCAGGGCTCATCAGCAAATTCGCTGCATTGTCTGCAGGAATGACAATGCTGTTGAAATTCAAGGGACCCACAGTGTTGGCTGAGTCCCCTAGTGTACGTCTCTGAGGAGGAGGTTGTTCCTCCATCTCCTCCAAGTCCTGTGCAAAAGGTTGCAAAAGTGGTTCAGGAGAAAGAAAGTTTTCACGTTCAGAATTATTAACTCTCCTCCCTCTCCTATTTGGTAGCTCCTCGAGAAGAGGTTGCTGATCTTTTCTGCTCCTAGTGTGTACTCCTTCCTGCATACACAAGAGAAAATACCCCTAAAAGCCCTTTTACAGAAAAATAAAATAAAACAAAACAAAAGAAAAATATAAACAAATAATTACACACAAGTCAAATTCAGTCAATTCACACTACTAAATAAGTCAAACCTCGAGTCCCTGGCAACGGCGCCAAAAACTTGTTAGTGGATTGGCAAGTGTACCAAATCGTATCAAGTAATAAAAATGGTAAATCCCATTATCGTTCTTCCCATGAGACTCGAAAGGCCTTATTGTTCGCGTGAATTAAAATCGTAAGACTTGCGGAGAAAAATTCAATAATTGTGGTGGATGCAATGACAGAAAATAAATATGCAATGTGATTCAATTGACGAGACTTGGGCAATGGATGAATGAAGTTGTTGGGGTTTACAATTTCGTCTAATCCTCTCTCTTTTATTTACTCCTCTTGTTTAAACGGCGTTATTATCTAATTGCATGCAAACTTTCTTGGCCTCCGCTTAACCCGATCCCTCGGCGAAAAGGGCCTATTACTAATTACCGGCTTGCTATCCCTACCCTCCCCTAGCAACTAGCAACGCATTACAAATAGAAGCAAATACAATTGGTCGTCCCACTCCCCTATCCGTAGGTGGTATTGCTTAACCAAGGAAAAATCTCACCAGTTCATGTCATTACTATACGTCCGCGTATCAATAAAGTCAAAGAACAATTACCGAATGAGTTAAACGATAAAGGCATTAAGCACAGTATAAGATTCCAACAATTGATAATAAACACATATGACACACATATAAATCAAACAAGAGTTTCAATAATCGAGAGTATCAAAAGATTACATTGTTCCCCCAACAACAAAAAGGGTTTAGTTCACCATAGTCATGGTGAACCAAGATGAAAATAATGGAAGATATAGAAAGCGAACCCTAGAAAAGACGAAAAAGAGCCTAAGCATCCAAGAGATCCTCTCCAAAGAGTGCAAAGTAGGTCTGGGCGCCCTCCTCTGTCAAAAGAATGAATTGAAATTTGTAACAGGGCTATTTATAGGTGAGAAGCGCAGCCGAAAAATAGACCCAAGCCCAGCTGACCACCGCTCGATGTCACACTTTGCCGCGCGGCGGTGGGCCTTGAATCGCACCACTGCCAGGCTGTAGGGGTCTACTGCCCGGCGGTTTCCCTCATGCCGCAAAACCGCCCGGCGGCAGGGGTCTGCCATCCGGAGCCCAAAACTGGTGCCTTCTCCTTCCGTTTGACGGCCCGACGCCAGGGGTTTACCGCCGGGCGGTGCCTAGACTCTTCTTTTCTCTGATTTTCTCTCTTTTCTCGAGTCTATGACCTTCATCTTTATTCCCAATCTTCACTTTTGTCAATTTTGCTGCAAAAGAAGCATAAAATCCCTAAAAACAGCTTTTGACCCTCAACTGACTCATTTATTGAGTTTTGTTTGATTTCAAGCTCATTCTAAGCAATAAAGGGCGTACTTTAGTCCAAATTAGCATATGAAAATAACGGTTTTTCAACCGTTATCAATAACCACCTCGTGATAACACGTGTGGTGCATCATTTAGCCTTTGCCTTTCTTCGGTGGCTAACCTTTTACCCTATAAAACCATGTATATTCATAATTATATAATAATAACTCCTTGTATGGGGTTGTTAGTTAAGATAAATACCTTCCATTCTAAGTCTCTCTAGTTGCACGAAACTGCTTCCGCTCTTCTTCGGTGAAGGAATACTCCTTACTTGGGTTCTCATGTTGTTTGTCTCCAAACACATACAGACATGTTAGCCTTGTCTTGAAATCCCTCCATCTCTTTTCTATTTGTGATAACACTTTCTTTCTCATCTGAAGTGTGTTTGGAAGATCATATTTTAGCTTTTTAAAACAAGAAAAATGTTAATAACATAATAAGATCAAATAAAAAAGTATATCAAATTTATTTTAAGTAACCATACCTGAACATCTTGCCATAAGAGGTTCTTCTCGACCTCTGGGACGTCATCCCAAGTTGCATGAAGGATAGAAACATGGGTTTTGACTATCTTACCCAGATAACAATTAAAATTATCAACATTTGGCCCTGATGCCACACCTAATCTAAGGTCAATCTCAACATGTCTCCTCTGGCCATGAACCTGTGTGGATGTCACTTATGCCAATCGTGTCAGGCCTCGTGTACGTTTGCTCTATCCTTATGCTGAGTCTGAGTTCGACATACCTGAAAAATAAGTACAAGGTTAGTACTAATTGAAATATTCAAAAGGAATGAAGTACATATATAATCAAAACAGAAAAAAATACGTTACTTATTAAGATATTGTTTTCTCCTAGATCCCTTCATTGTGATCACTATGAATTGCATGTATGTCATCGGCAACGCCATGAGGTGAGTCTTGAATGGGTCTTGATGTGGCTGATCTTGTCTCAAGTATATAAAGAGATTCTTCATCATCATACCCAAGCATGTTTTTTCCTTCCAAAACCATTGACAATTTTTCATTCGCTGGATCACTTACGTAGAATATTTGCCTTGCTTGACTGGCCATAATAAATTATTCATCAGTGTAATTCATTTTTTGAAGATCTACTAATGTGAAACCAGATCCATCTAACATGACAACAGAATTTATATCAACCCATTTACACTTGAAAACAGGGACTCTAAACCTCACATAATCCACCTCCCATATTTCTTGTATTACTCCAAAATAACTCAATGATGTAGTGATTGGATTTTTGTCTTTGGAACTAGAAAAGTGCACAGACTCAGCTTGTAGTGTAACCCCACTATTTTGAACCCTACTTTTGTCATCTTCTTCCTTTGTCTAAAAAGAGATATTGTTTATATAGTACCCACCATATGTAATAGCATCTGTGTTCGGCCCACGAGATAACCTCAATAGTGTTTCAGAAACATGTGGAGTCGCATAAATCTTTTTCTTAAACCAGTGTAAGAAGGTTTTGACATGTTCATTAAGATGTCATTTTTCACTCATTCTTGGGTGTGATGCCTTTCTTTCATTAACGTGTTCAGAAATGTAAGGAATTACATCATCAGTGTTGTTTAAGATGTACAAATGAGCTTGATCAACTTCTTTTCTACTAACACTTTGAATCCTTACACCACGACCCTTACCCTCACATTTTACTTCATGTATGATCTTGGGTAGACCCACATGTTCACAAGTTGATGACATACCCCTTGCCATGACCTAGCAAATTCATGTAGAGTTGGAGGCATTTATGGAAGATAGGCCTAGACTCTTTCTCTTGGGCCATCTTAAGTCATCATGGAAGAAGAAGGAGTAGTATAGGTTTAGGCCTTGTATTTGGCCATGTAGTGTAGGTTTGTTTAAGGCTTGTATTAAGGCCTAAGTAGCATAGGATTTTCCTTAAAGTTAGACATCTAAACCAAGTGGAAAGTGGGTGCCATGTGTCATGCTTCCATTGGAGAGGATTTACTTTTTAAAAGGTAGCCACATGGCACCTTAGGAGTGGAGAGTTTTTGCTTTTAGTAGTGGCCACATGGCACTCTAGGAATGAAGAGGATTATGTTTTGTGAGTGGCCACATGTCCTCCCATCATTGAAGGTTAGAAGGCCTCATTTTTGGCCAATGAGAGCAAAGGTGGGAGATCATGCTTTTAGGGTTAGAAGGACACACCCTTGGCCTATAAATAGAGGTGTCTCCACCCTTATATTTCATTTTTTATTTTGAGTAATGTTATGCTGCCCATTTTTGGCCATACTACTCATCTTAGATCAAGACTAGAGCAACCCATGAGGCCCCTCTAGTCACCTTACTCCTTGAGTTGGCCTAACCTCTCTTGGAGCCACTAAACACTACACCACCATCACCATATCTCCTAGAGGCTTTGAGCTTCTACCCCATCCATACCTTAACTCATCATCCTTGGACCATTTACCACCACATTTTCGCACCATTCATTCAAGGAAACACCCCTCCATTGCATCCTTCTAAGCTTTGGCCCAACCTAGCTTAAGGAGGTTGCCATCACAAGTTGGCATATAAACTGAACAAAATTCAACAACTTCTTCTGCAACGTGCTTCTGGTCTATACTAATTCTTGACATATCCCTTTAAGATTTTCATGTATCTTTCAACAGGATACATCCACCTTAGGTAAACCGGCCCACATATTCGAATTTCTCGGACTAGATGAACGATCAAATGAACCATAATATCAAAAAAATAAGGTGGAAAAAACATCTCCAATTCACATAGTAGTCTTATTCCTTCATTTTCCAATTGATTTAAACATCGAGGGTCAACAACTTTTTTGCAAATGGCATTAAAGAACAAACGCAAACGTGTCATAATACCCCTAACAGAAGGAGGTAATATGCCTCGAATAACAACTGGTGACAATTGTTGCATCAATATATGACAATCATGAGACTTTAAACCAACTAACTTTAGCTCTTGCATAGAAACAAGGTTACTAATATCAGAAGAATAACCTTGTGGAACCTTCACACTTCTTAAAGAGTTACAAAAACTTTGTTTTTCTTTTTTAGAAAGAGTATGACAGGCTGAGGGCAAATACGTGCGCCTTCCTATATTGTCTGTGGATGTAACTCTGTTCGGATTCTCATTTCAGCCAAATCTTGTCTTGCTTTTATTCCATCTTTTGTCTTCCCTTTCATGTTTAATAAAGTTCCGATGACACTATCACAAACATTTTTTTCTACGTGCATCACATCAATACAATGTCTAACATCAAGTTTGCACCAATAAGGAAGATTAAAAAATATTGATCGTTTCTTCCAAACGTTTTTTACAAAGGTACTTTTATGATGTTTTCCGAACACAATGTCAATGTTTTTGACTTCGTTGAAAACCTCTACCATTACGGGGTCTGGACACAACCTCATCCTCCGCACTTCCATTGAATGCTTTTTTCAATCTATGATAAGGGTGATTGCGAGGAAGGAATTTCCGATGCTTGTATATACCGCCTTCTGACCATGCTTCAATTGAAGGTAACTAGTGTTTTCTTCATAAATTGGACATGCAAAATGTCCTTTAACACTATAACCGCTCAAGTTTCAATAGGCTGGGAAATCATTAATAGTGCAAAACAACATTGCACGCAAACGGAAATTTTGTTCTGCATCTGAATTGAACACTTCGACACCTTCTTCCCACAACAATTTCAAATCATCAATTAAAGGCTTCAAGTAAACATCAATGTCATTGCCAGGTTGTTTAGGACCCGATATCATCATCAACAACATGACATATTTTCTCTTCATGCACAACAAAGAAGAAATATTGTATATCATCAACATAATTGGCCATGAACTGTGTTTGCTACTTATGTTCCCGTAAGGATTCATACCATCAGTTGCAAGTGCAAGTCTTAAGTTTCTTAGATCTAGACCAAATTCTGAAAATGTTGCATCGATCTTCTTCCACTGTGGTGAATCTGCTGGGTGTTGAAGAATATTATCGCACTTTCTTCCAACAACGTGCCATTTAAGGTTCTTTGCATCTTCTTTAACAGAGAACATACGTTTGAACCTAGGTATTATAGGCAAATACCACATCACTTTAGCAGGTGCACCACCATTACCTTCATCAGTAGTGTTTCTATCAAATTTCTTTTTAAACGGGCTTAATCCACATGTTGGACAATCCTTTAGTGAAGCAAACTTCTTTATGTACAAAACACAATCATTGGGACAAGCATGTATCTTTTGATATTCAAGACCCATTGGACATAAAAAAAATTTGCCTCGTAATTATGAATAGGTACTAGAAGCATCTCTTTCAACAACTCCAACAACTCTGTGAAACTTTTATCGGTCCATCCGTTCCTTGCTTCATTGAAAAGATAGATTACTTGACTAGTACTCTAGTTCAGTTTACTCAAGGTAGAGACAACTTAAATGTTGTTTTGAAATCCTCTGGCAGAGTTATAAATAAGCAAGGAATTGGATACAAAACTCAATCTAACAGAACCAATACTAAGAGATTTATTGATTTAAGCAAACCTGTTAAAAATGCATGTTTCTATTGTAGTTATATTGGCCACACTGTTAGAAACTGTTATTACAGAAATGTTGTTGTCCCTAAAGGATTGTATGTATGGGAACCAAAGTCAAATGGATGCCCAGCAACCATTGAATTGTTTTATAGGATATATAGCAGGTGCTGTATAAAGGAATGCCACTTGTAAATAACAAAATCCAAAATATACGCCAATTTTTTTTTAATGTTGTTGCTTATAACATTTATATAAAATCGCGGAAGTAAACATAACATCAAACGTCCGAATGTATTACAATATATTATTCAAAACTTACAATTATTAAAATCCATTACAATATATCGTAGTCATTACATTACAATACATCACAATATTTAACTCATAACTCAGAGCATACAAACAAGCTTATGTTGTTTCCTTGAATTTTGTCGTACCTGTTTACCAAAACAGAGCGATTCAAACCTATTTACCAAAACAGGGCGATTCGAGTCGTCTTCCATCGCAACTTCAAACCTATCTCCCTGACTTCTCAAGGAATTACGAGTAAAAACTTCGATTAGGCGCACCCACCGAGCACTATACTCACACGAGCCAAAGTCATTGGGCGAGACATTCAACCCTCTCATTGCCCGCGCACGAGGAAGGGTGACACTTGTAAGACCCAAAAAAAAAAAAGAATATATATATATATATATATATATATATATATATATATATATATGAATTGGTGTAGTGTTGAAAAACTTATTAGAAAGGGGTTTGTGGTCATGTATTCAAGTTTTACCTTAGGTATTTTTCTTAACTCCTTGTTACCATTTTTTTGTTGTGAATGGAAGACATGTAGGACACATGTAATGAATGAAAAATAGAAAGTTTGATGGAATTTGATCATTGAACAAGTAAATGACATAAGTGGTGGGTATGTTTTAATGTTTTATATTGCATTATTACTTGGCTTCTAGAAAGAAGAAATGATGACTAAATAGATTAGTATTTGTTTTGTTTGTTTCAAATTTATTGTGGTGCACTAGAAGATAGTATTTGGACTCCTTATTAGCTTGTATTAAATTGATTTTGGCTTGTTGTTAGAGAGAAAAAAAAATATAAATGATTGGTCTTGATTATGATTGAGTGGAAAAGAAAAGTTGGCCATTGTAGTCAAGTTCCCTAACATTTTCCTAAAAGACAAAATTGGTGCTTGGTAGGAATTATGAAAGTAGATATGGTATTAGTTTAAAAGGGATATTCAAATAACCTTAAGTAGAGTAATTACATAAGGTTGAAAAAAAAGAAGAAGAAGAAGAGAGAGCTTGGTTCTTTCCTAACAACCCAAAAAGAAAAAAAAAATTAGTGTTTGTGAGAGTAGAAGAAAAGTCCCTATTCTACTTCCTTAGAGGTGTGTTGAAGAAGAACCAAGAGGTGTGGAGGAATCTTGATATTACAACAAGAGGGGAGGAGCTTTTGTCACCAAGAAATCCTTAAAGATTTCTAGAAACTAGAGGTAAGGGGAGTTACCTAGAATTGTCATGATTTATTGAGTTTTGTTGAATGATGGGAAGGGATATATGTTTGTAGGGGAAGCTAAGCCTTATATAAAATATGATAATTGTATATTTCATGATCATATATCTGAATATGAGTATATTGGAATTTAGTATTGGTAGCTACTTACCTAATTTTGTGGGATTTAGTTTCCATATCCATGATTTCATTGTTTCTATATTTTCGAGTTACCTCGGTAAAATGTCCATATTTCCTTAATTCACCGTTAGATTAAGCTCGAATTTTGATATATGACTTCTAAGATATGTTATTTTGATTTGACCGTTCAGATTTGGGATTAGAATTATGTACCGAGAGGAGTTAATTTCGTAATTGTGAATAGATACATCACCACTTTAATTCTGCTACTAAGTTCCCTTGGTAAAACATAAATTTCTCCCTAGTGAACCGTTAGATTGATCTGCAATTTTGATATATGGACCATAAGGGATATTGAATTCTTTTGACCGTTCAGATTACAATTTAGAGAACTGTAATTAGAGGAATAAATTTCACATGTTGGATTAATTTACTGATCAACTGATTTTCTACTACTCAGCCCCCTCGGTAAAACATAAATTATAGTCAAGTTAACCGTTGGATTGATCTAGAATTTTGATATATGGTTTCTAAGGCATATGGTTTGAATTTGACCATTAGGATTATAAATCTAATGTCCCAAGTAAGAGATAGGGATTTCGTAGTTTGATCTGATGTTCAGCTTAGTTCTACCTCTAAACCATCTGAGGAAAAATTTTACTGCAGTTAGTATAGTTGTCCAACAATTATGATTCTGGTGCCCCAAGAAAGATTTTTAATTCTAGAATCCAATAAAACAAGAATTAACTAATTCGGAGTTCTGTGGAGAGAGTTATGAATAAAACATTGATCAAAGGTCAAAGCTGAAAATACCAGAACGTGAGTAAATTTACGATTTTTAACATTTTTACTCCAGTTAGTATAGTTGTCCAAAAATTATGAATCTGGTGCCCCAAGAAAGATGTTTAAGGCTAGAATCCAATAAAACAAGAATTAACTAATTTGGAGTTCTGTAGAAAGAGTTATGAATAAAACAATAAGCAAAGGTCAAAGCTGAAAATACCAGAAGTAACTAAGAGAGAATTGTTGATTTCTTTTGTTTGGTGTTATGTTAAACAATTATTGAGAATTGTTTTTTTTATATATATTGCTTAATTTGTTATTGGTTGATTTATACATATTATTGAGAATGTGTATGAATTCGTGATTGAGCACGGTTATTTGTTCGTGTCGTGTACGTTAACTATGTTAGTTACTAGTAACTTCGTCAGACGTGTCAGCATTTAAATGCTATTTTAAAATTTGAGTCTCGCGTGAGACTGAGATTCGAGTGTCACCTCCCTTTGCGCGGGGAGGTGGATGTCTCGCCCCATGACTTCGGCTCGTGTTGAGTATAGTGCACTGTTGCGCATAGTATCAGTGTTTTTACTCGTTAGTCCTTGAGGAGTCGGGGAGATAGGTCGGAAGTCGTGATGGAAGACAGCTCGAATCGTCTGTTATTGAGAACAGGTTACGATGACGAAATACAAGGAACCGACATTAGTTTACGAAATGTTTGTCGTCGATGACATGTCTCACATTTGTTACATCATGTATCTCATTTTAGTCGGTGTATAAAGTGTGTATGATGCATTGTTTTTGTGATAATACTGGTTACTCACCCTTGCATGTTGTGGTTGTGGTTTCCACCTACGATGTCGTACTTGTACGGGAGTAGATGATATTGCAGATAAAACTGGCATGGAATAGCTCGACGAGAGAGAGATGGGAAATAAAATTTGCTGGGGTTTTTATAATGGATTCGTATTTAAGTATGTTTGATTTGTGTTAATTTGAAGAACATATAAGATTTGGTTTGTTGTAATGTATGAACTTATGATGTGTGTATGGTTTGCTTCTCTATCTTAATGTATATAAAAAAAGTTATTTCATAAAATAGTACCCCATGATTAAAATTTTCATATATATACAACCCTATTTTATTAGGGGTGTTACAACACTCGAATCTCTGTCTCCAGAGAGACCCAACACTTTATCGTATACCAATACAAAACCAGCCGCTCGACAAAATTCTAAGGAAATAACAAACACTTGGTCAAACAACCACATCATCACGATCATACATATTTCATAACACCATGCCTATAATCAATCAATCTCATAGATCAACAATTTATTTAAAATTCACTACTATTTTAAATAAATAAATTTTCACAAATAAATTAATTAATTTCCATAATTCAATAAATTAATTAATTTTCACCACACTCTAATTTAAATATTTCTCTGCTGATGCACCCCCGTGAAATTTATACTCTCACACTCCCGTCCACTAGAATCAATATTTTAGTGCACCCCCCTCTTTTACTAAAAATCACAACACATATTAAAATACACTTTTTAATGTACCCTTTTTTATCTTAAATACACTCCCTCTCTTCAATCTACCAACCCAAGTGGACCCCATTAGTATTTTTAATTTAAAATCAAACTTTATTTTTTTCTTTCTCCAAGTGGACCCACTTAAAATATTCTTTTCAAATCAAAGCTCTCTTTCTCACTCCTATTTCCACTTTTTACGTAACCAAACCTTCTCCCCTTTCTCTATTTCTCTTTTGTTTTCAATTAAAACAGAAAGTTTCATTTTTGCTATCTTTCTCTCTCAAAAACCGTGGACCCCACTCCCTTTTCTAGCTCACTTTTCTTCTCTTTCCTAAGTTAAAGTTTACGACTTCTCTCCCATGCACAATGAAGTTTACGTATGAATCTCTCCATCCCATGTTACATTTTCAATCTTCTCTCTCTTGCCATTAACTCATGGTCCCATACCACTTTACCATCCACACTTTTATTTTGTTCTTTTTCTACACATCCTCACTACACTTACGTCAATTCACCACACACCTACACCTACATTCATCTTTTTTTTTCTACGTGCATCACATCAATACAATGTCTAACATCAAGTTTGCACCAATAAGGAAGATTAAAAATTAGTGACCGTTTCTTCCAAACGTTTTTTGCAAAGGTAATTTTATGATGTTTTCCGAACACAATGTTAATGTTTTTGACTTTGTTGAAAACCTCGTCACCATTACGGGGTCTGGATACAACCTCATCCTCCGCACTTCCACTGAATGCTTTTTTCAATCTATGATAAGGGTGATTGCGAGGAAGGAATTTCCAATGTCTTGTATATACCGCCTTCTGACCATGCTTCAATTGAAGGTAACTAGTGTTTTCTTCATAAATCGGACATGCAAAATGTCCTTTAACACTATAACCGCTCAAGTTTCCATAGGCTGGGAAATCATTAATAGTGCAAAGCAACATTGCACGCAAACGGAAATTTTGTTTTGCATCTGAATCGAACACTTCGACACCTTCTTCCCACAACAATTTCAAATCATCAATTAGAGGTTTCAAGTAAACATCAATGTCATTTCCAGGTTGTTTAGGACCCGATATCATCATCAACAACATAACATATTTTCTCTTCATGCATAACAAAGAAGAAAGATTGTATATCATCAACATAATTGGCCATGAACTGTGTTTGCTACTTAAGTTCCCGTAAGGATTCATACCATCAGTTTCAAGTCCAAGTCTTAAGTTTCTTAGATCTAGACCGAATTCTTAAAATGTTTCATCGATCTTCTTCCACTATGGTGAATTTGCAGGGTGTCGAAGAATATTATCGCACTTTCTTCCAACAACGTGCCATTTAAGGTTCTTTGCATCTTCTTTAACAGAGAGCATACGTTTGAACCTAGGTATTATAGGGAAATACCACATCACCTTAGCAGGTGCACCACCATTACCTTCATCAGTAATGTTTCTATCAGATTTCTTTTTAAACGGGCTTAATCCACATGTTGGACAATTCTTTAGCGAAGCAAACTTCTTTATGTACAAAACATAATCATTGGACAAGCATGTATCTTTTGATATTCAAGACCCATTGGACATAAAAAAAATTTTGCCTCGTAATTAAAATAGGTAGAGTTATTTTCTGGAAGCATCTCTTTCAACAACTCCAACAACTCTGTGAAACTTTTATCGGTCCATCCGTTCCTTGCTTCATTGAAAAGATAGATTACTTGACTAGTACTCTAGTTAAGTTTACTCAAGGTAGAGACAACTTAAATGTTGTTTTGAAATCCTCTGGCAGACTTATAAATAAGCAAGGAATTGGATACAAAACTCAATCTAACAAAACCAATACTAAGAGACTTATTGATTTAAGCAAACCTGTTAAAAATGCATGTTTCTATTGCAATTATATTGGCCACACTATTAGAAACTGTTATTACAGAAATGTTGTTGTTCCTAAAGGATTGTATGTATGGAAACCAAAGTCAAATGGGTACCGAGCAACCAAAACTTGAATTGTTTTATAGGATATATAGCATGTGCTGTATGAACTCAAGGATGGATCACTTTTGAAAAATCAAAATCTTGAGTATCTACAACTGGTAAAATTGTATAAATCTACTGCATTATGCTTAAATTGATTGGTTGTTGTTGTTTGATTGAATGAATGTATTGTCTGATTGTTTGATTGATTGAGTCTGAAACTTTGTTTTCACAATGTTTAGTCTACTACAATTTTAATTCATTCAACTATGTTTTCTGTATGTGGTAAACTCTTTTTTTAGAAATTCTTTAGACATACAGTAGTCAACTATATGTTAATGAATTCGACTAAGTCTCTGTTTTTAGAACGTTAGAATTTAATTTTTTTGAATCTGGGTTTGTATGCTAAATCTTTGGCACGTTTCTATATATATGTTTGTACTGGACTCCTAAACTCTATACTGCATACAACGAAACCCTTATTCTGGTTCAAAAGAGTTCTTCTCTTTGCTTTGCATCAAATGGCTACTTCCTCGTCACGCTCTGGAAAGAGACCAATGTCGGCAAGAAGAGAAGCTGATCCTTTTGGATGGTTTAGTGACGATGATCTAAGAACATATTATATCTGCAAGTGGGGTTTAAAGAAGTCATGTGCCACAAATGTATAAGCTTTCTTTTCTATCGCAATGAAGGATTCCAATTTCAAGAATGGCTTGTCAGGGATGGCTTGACAAAGTTTGTTAAGATGCAAGGTCTGTTATCCGAATTTAGTCAAAGTATTTTACTGCAATCTGAAAAGGGAAGGAAATAGTCTGAAGTCAAGAGTAAAAGGTGTTGATATTACCATCGACCAATTCATCTGGAGAATGTTGTAAGCGTTCAACAAGAAGGAATATTAACATATCATGGAATTGATGGTTTTAACGAAAGAGATTTATACAAATGTTTCTTAAGGAATCCTGCTCTAGGTGATGAATGTGAAGTGTTTAACATCAGGAATTTATTGATGGATGAATGTCTTTGTGCATACGTGATCACTAGGATACTACTTCCAAGAGAGAATGATCAATCCTTACTAAATGAAGAAGACTTGTACTTGATATGTGGTCTACTATCTGATACTCCAACAAATTGGGCCTTTACAATTCGTGACCATATGATGAAGTTCAATAAAAGCAAAGGACTATGTCTACCATATGGGGTGTTCATCAGCAAAGTACTAAAATTGAAAAATGTGGATCTCACAAATGAGAGGGTTATTCAGTGCAACAAAAGTAATGTTATGGAAAAAATATTCTTAAACTCTGTTGGCATCATCAAATTAAAGGAGGCATGGACTATGATTGATGATATTCCTACTACAGGTGAAACGGACCCCCTGAATATTGACTCTTCCAGATATAAGTTTCGTCCTCTAAGCATATTTGAAGGATATGTGGATAGAAGATTTGATAGACTGGATGATAAGCTAATTATGTTGCATAAGTCTCTATCTGAGTTACACAGAAAAATGAATCATGCTTTACGCAAAAAAGCTTTTGAAGAATCATCTATAGGGGACACCGACAGTGGAATGAACAATGCTGATAAAAAGATTGAAGAATCTTCTGAATCAGAATAAAGTTTTGTCTATCCAGTACTGTTTAGAGTCATAAGTTATGTCTGTCTTGTTTTTCTTGTGCCTTGGCTTAAAATGCCATCGTTTTGTTTTGTTCCTTGTTCTGATCCTATCATTGTAATATCTCTTAAACAAGGAAATGACTGTGTTTGAATCAATCTCAGTTGCACTCAATCTATTTGACATTGTTTGCTCTGTTTGATTCATTCGACTGTGTTTTGTGTGAAGTCGATTATGTATGTCTCATCTATTACATATCTTTGCATATTGACTTCTTATTGATTATGTTTCTTGCATAACTAAAATGTTTGATCTACAAAAGATCTTTGAAAGGTTTTGTAGGAAAAACATTGCTTTGGAAAATACAAGTGGAATTCAACATCATTGGCAAGCAATGAATTCAACTGGGAAATTAATTCAATCGACTGCATCATAACAGGACTATAAAATTCCAATTCTGGAATTTGGTTATCTTTCGTTGATTGATTACTTTATCCCAATTATCTGCAAATTATCTCTATTCTAAATTGATTATGCATATCTTGATTGAGATAATATTATGAGATTTTTGAAGTTTGTATCATTGCATGACTGAATTATTTGATATCTTATCTTTGACACAACTCTGTGCTATACTGTTTGTATACTCTGATTATTTGTACTGCATTGTGCATCTGATCTGGTTTTGATATCTATGCATAATGACAGGGGGAGTATTACATTCATACACATATTTCTTCACATGTCTGCATTTTAGGGGTAGTTATCTATTACATGTGAATAAATATATAAGGGAGCATCAATGCATGTTTTATCATTGCTTATTCTTACTGATGCATCTTTGAGTTGTTTTAACAGCACATTATATCATGAGCATTCCTTTTTTTTAATGCACAAAGGGGGAGAATGACTATGTATGAAAGGGGGAGAATCTTTTTTGTTTCATACCTGCTTGATATTATGCTGTTTGGTTGAGTTACATGCAGAGTATTTGAACTGTGTTATATCATTTGTTACTCTGTTTTGTATTTGATTGTGCAAACATGGTTGGTTATTAATCATGGTTGTGCATCATAAAAATAGGGGGAGATTGTTGAGATTGTTGACAACACAATATCTATATCACTCTAGTTTTTTATGACGACAACACATTGCTTAATAACACACTTATGTTGTTGTGTTACATGTTCTTATGCTGACTGTTTGATATATCTGTTGAACATGTTTATGTGATATATTGCTATGTGAATGCATACTTATTAAGTTTGTACTTGTTACATCATTTCTATATGCATTGCACATGTTTTAATGCATGAAAACCACAATCACTTTTATGAACTTATAACTGTGTGACAAAGCTGCAGTAAAGTCGACTCCATTATTAATTGAATCGACTATAATAAAATCTTTGTACAGATTTTGAGAATTAGTGTTGTGTGAGATTTTGAGAAGGAAAGAATTTCAAAATGTTCTTACATGTCGAAGTCGACTATGTGCGCCACATATTCGACTGTATTAGTTGTTTGATTTGAAATTATGTTATGCTCATGTACAGTAATGACTATATTTTAAAAAGTTAGTTGAGCATTGGATAGTAGGTCAACTGTATTAAATGACTTTTTAATTTGTTTGACTGAATGCTACCAGTTTGATTGAACTGTTATAACTTTCATAACATAGTCAACTGTATTAGTAGCTTATTCGACTCAGAGAATGTCTGTTAAACAGAAATCTATAAATTGACAGAACACGAAGTTGTTCTAAGACTTTTGATGATCTAATTTTCACATTTTGTTTCGGATTGATATCTCTGGTTTATTGATGAGTCGATATTTTATTGATTTCACTTAGTTTATTGTGCTAGAATTAATCAGGGAATTGTGCTTAATTGTCCGGTATTTTCCCGTTTTTCCTAAATATGCTTAATTTGACCGGAAATTCTTATTTTAATTAATTTGAATTTTCTGAGCTAATTATTTGCATTATTATTTTCAGGGAGAATTTTGGAAACTCGATTTGGGACATTTGGAGGAGACAAAATAAATTCAAGACTCTCAAATTAGACATTTTAAATTTTATTGTATTTTAATTTTAATTGTTTAAACTTTTTGGACAAACCTTTGCACATTGGGCCATTATTAAAAAATTATGAGAAGCCCAAAATTGTAGAACACTTGGCACCTAGGGTTTTATTATTTTAGGGTGGACCCCACCCTTATTTTAGAGGATACATGACCTCTCTTAAAAGTTACCAGCGGTCACATTTTTTGTAGATCACTCTCTCGGCTGCAGCAAAGTTTTTTTGGAAAAAGGAGAATGATGTTGAAGGTGATGGGCATTGGTTAAAAGAGGAGCTGTCACGTCTGGGTGCATTTGGAGCTGGTCCCTTTTCTTTTATTTGCTAGCAATGTCACGGTTAAGGTTGAAATTCATTTTTTATATTTAAGGAACATGACTTTGGAGTTTTTATTTTATATTTTGGTTGAAATCCTATATCACAATGTCATTTCTTTTTCTTTAGCTTTTGAAGTGTATCAGGTGCAGCGGTGACAAGTTATTGGGAAGCGAATTCATTTTGGCTTTTAGATATTAGAAGTAGCTTAATTCATTAGGATGCAATGTTTTTTTTTAATTGGGGAAAGCATGGTTTCACGGTTTAGGAATGGTCACATTTTCTTTAAGTTTTGTTTCCACTTGAATGCAATGTGTTGTGCTTTTTGATTAGCAATTTCACTTTCCATATTATTTGGCTAATGTAGTTTCATCTAGGAATTCCACGTGTGCTTGTTCGGTTTTCTTTTATTTATTTAGATAAATTTTATGTCTTTTTATTTTCTTTTATTTTAAATTAGTTTGAAATGTAGGTTGAGTTGTTTTTAATTTCTTTAATTTAGTTTTGTATTGAATTTAATTTAACTGTGTTTAGATATTTTTTTGGTCTAGTATTTGGTTTAGCATTTTCACTCTCTGGACTCGATTTTAAAAAAATAACTGCAACCAGACCAGAGCTCCAAATGCTACTTTTTATATATCAAATGAAAGATAATTGAGTCTACTTTCCAGGAAAAAAAACCTCATCTCATTTAGAGCTCTGTAGAAAAAGTTATGGTTAAAACATTGAGCAAAGGTCAGAGCTGCCTAGTTCCAGCGTGAATTTTCGTTTTTACTGTTTTAATTTCATTTTAATTTTTCCGCATCCACAAACAACATTTCAAAACCCCCCCACTGTGTTAGACCTGATTCTGAACCGCAGTTTGGTCCTTGAGAGACGACCTAGGAGTCACTTCCTAGCACTATACTGCATTTCTAATATGCAATTAAATTTGTATGGGCGGCGACACCCATCAAATTTTGGCGCCGCTGCCGGGGACCAATGGTTCGGTTTTAGGTCTTTTGTTGTGTTAGTGTGTGTTGTCTTGTCTCGTGTTGTGAGTGTGATGTTCTGTTTTGTGTGTTTGTCATTGTGTGTTGCATTTAGATAACTTTAGTTGCATATTTTCATTGCATTCTTCTTTCCCCCTTCTTTCCCATGTCTACCTATTTTGGGTATGTGAGTAATTCTCATTCTGCTCGTGTCTATGATTCTCCTCCTGCTTGTTACTCTGATATTGCTTCTCATATATACTCTGTTGATTTCTATGTTGAGAACAGAACGATTCCTCCTACATCTCATGAGAGTACTCCTAGGGAGCCGTTTCCAATTGATAAAGAGGATATTCGTTGTGTTTTCAACACTAGACTGATAGATTTGCTGCCGAGGTTTCATGGTTTTGCAGGTGAATGCCCACATAGAAATTTGGAGGAGTTCTACACAATCTGCTCTTCAATGAAACCTCCAGATGTCACGAATGAGGATATGTTCGTAAGGGCATTTGAGTACTCATTACATGGAGCGGCAAGGGATTGGTGTTGTTGTCTTATTCCAGGATCCGTCAGCAGTTGGGAAGATCTTGAGCATCAGTTTCTTGACAAATTCTCCCCTATGCGGTATGGTTATAGCAACAATCCTGGGTGGACGAATCCTAACTTGAGATGGTATGGTACTTCAGAGCATCAATATCAAGAACCATCATTCCAGACTCCTTCTATGTCTTCTCCACCTGTTAAGGAACCACAACAGCCGTAGTTTCATGAGCCTGCCCAAGCAACTCCTTATCCTTCTACTACTTCTGAGTCTACATTGAAGGAGTTACTAAGGCAGATAGCCATGCAGAACATTCAGTTCCAGCAAGAGACCAGAGCTTATATTCAGAGTTTGACTGATCATATGGGGTAGATGGCCACTCAGCGGAATCACCATTTCAGGTTGTTCAGCTTCCAGATGATGTTGATGCCATCCACATAGGAGATGGGTGATGAGTCGTTATTCCTTGAACTATATTTAGTTTATTGCACTTAAATAAAATAGGGAATTGTGTTTAATTGTCTATTATTTCCCCGTTTTCCGAATTCTGCTTAATTTGGTCGGAAATTCGTAATTGTGCTAATTTGGATTTTTTGAGCTGATTAAGCGCATTTCTGGTTGTAGGGAAGTTGTGGAAACGTCATCTGGAGCATTAGGATATGGCGTGGCACATTCAAAGGCTCAACATTTAGTCATTTAGATTCTTATTAAAGTTGTAATTTCGTTTTCTAGAAGCCCTTAATAAGAATTAGGTGTTTTGGACCCTTTTAAGGGCATTTTTGTAAAAAACCAAATGTGGGGCCATGTGGCATCTCTTTAGGGCTGACTTGTAGTGTGTGGACCCTACCAAATTGTAATTCTTGGTCATATAGGGTGTGAATACCGAACCACACACTTAGAGACCCATAGCTCATGGTTTTCTTCTTTCTTCTAGGGTTTCTCTTGTTTTGAACATGCCTTGAAGGAGCTTGTCTTGGTGATTTCGGTTTTGAGCCATTTCAATGAACAAGATGCAGATTTTCTTTGTTTCTTAACTCACTCTTGGTTATCTTAGCTTGTTGGTGGTGAAAAACAATTCATTTCCACTTCCGTTTGCTTGTTTTTTATGCTTGGAGCTTGAGCTTTGGAGCTTGTCTTTGCATTTCCATGGTGGATGTTGGGTTTGAGTAACTTTATATTTCGTTTTCCTCTCCCTTTTCTGCTGTTCCTCACGTTTTTCTTTTCATTTTATTTGGTTGGATGATAAAAATGGAGTTCCATGTGAGTTTTGGGTTGAAAAGAGCTTACCTTGATGTGTGGGTGTTGTAGTTTGGGCTCTTTCTTCTTGATTTTCGGTTTTGATGTTTGAAGCAAGGATGGGACCAGACTTTTGTGTTGTTATGGTGGCTGGACAGAGCTGGAGTGATGGCTTAAGTATTATTTTCGTTTTTGCAAAGAAGCTTGAAGAAATGGAAGATTTGGTTGGGTTGAAGTAGCATATGTTTGAGTTTATTGTTCTTGTGTTGATTTGGAATTTGAACTTTGGTCTCTTGGGTTTATGTTTCTGTAGTAGGGATGAAGAAAACATGAATGGTGTGTTGGTGGAGAAAGAAAACCGAAAATGGAGGTGAAAGGAGGAGAGAAGGTGCATTTAAGTTTTTGCCATTTTTGGACAAACACATATGATGCTTCTTTTGACCAAAAGAATGTTTCTACTTTGAGTTTTTGTCTTTTCCTTGCATTGTTGCTGGCATGAATTGCATGAGGAATGAATTGTTTTTGTAGTTGTTTTCATTTGGTTTAGCTTACTTGGCACATTGGTAGGAGCACCCAAGGTATCTTCCATTTGCACATTGGTCTTTGAAGCAATTTTTTGTAGAATTCACTTGGTGGGTTCGGTTTTTGTGGTCTTGGTGTGTGGATTCCGAATTTGCTGCATGGAGAAGGGATGGAAAGGTTTTCAATTGGTTGTTTAAAACATACTTTAATTTCTTTTGAGACATGGTGCACATGAGGACAAAAAGACAACAAAATTGGTGGTTCATTGAAGCTTAAAAATTGATTTGGTCTTGGTGGTGAGTAGTGCACGGCTATGAGGTTTTTCTTGGGCCAATTGGACTTTTTAATTTATTTGTTAATTGCACTTTGGTTCACATAAATTACTAGAAGTTAAATAGGCTTGTTAGTTTCTCTTGTTTTCACTTAGTTTAATTAGTAGGTTGAGTTGTTTTTCATCCACTTAATTTAGTGTTGCATTTTAATGGCTTTAATTGTGTTTGGATATTTATCTATTGCAGTGTTCAATTGTCTTTTTCCATTCACTATGTTGTCTATTTTGTTTGGTGTCTTTACCTTCTTGCATTTCCATTTTCCTCACTTGGTTTAGAGATAGTTTGGTCTCAATGTAGAATCGTTCGGTCATCTGTGGGACCGTTTGGTCGTCATGCTTTCTCCATTTATTTCAATGTTTTCAAGTATGTTTGGTTGCTTTTAATTTTCAGTTTTAATTTAATTTAATTTTCCTTGGATAAACCTTTCACAACCCCCCCCACTTCGTGTTAGACCTAAGACTCGAACCACATTTGGTCCTTGAGAGACGACCTAGGAGTCACTTCCTAGCTATACTGCATTTCTTATATGCAATCAAATTTGTATGGGTTGCGACACCCATCAATGGGAAGCAGAGTCATGAGTCTACTATTGCGCTATCTACTTTCCCACCCTCCTATGTCCCCACTCTTGCACTTGAGGAGACTGATGAAGAATTGGAAGACCAGGCAGATATGAGCAAAACTTTTGAGATAGGTAGACCACTTTCACCTTCCACCACTCTACCAATCTTCAGGGAAGTGGAGGTAAACATACCTGAGATAGATTCTGTTGTTGATGATTATGTTGATGATGGGTATGCTGGTGATTGTATTGTTGATGAGCATGATTTTCAATCCCCCTCTTTGCATGATGAGAACTACTTTGTGTTATCACATCTGAATGTTTGTTCTCCATGCACTGAACATGAATCTGAACCTGTGATTGATATTGTTTCTATTTCTGAAATTGATTCATGTTCTGAGGGTATATCTGAGGTTCAACCTCTTACACTAGGATTGGGTGTTATACCCCTGCATGTTATATCTTTGGAACCACATTGCACTAACCATGTTGCAGGAGGTGCATATGGATTTGATGAACACACACCCATGGTGGAAGACAAGAGTGCCAGTATACACGACAGTTTGAAGATTAATAGGCACCAGCTGAACCTGCTCATCAACAATCACTGCTTCTTGGATCTAGCTGTGGAGGACATCTCCCTGCTTGATCAAATTTGGAGGATGAAGAAATTCCTCCTCAAGACTTCTTTGCTGAATCCTGTGGTGGAAGAGATCTCCCTGAAAGTCCAAAATTGGCAACTGCCACCATGATCAGGGGAGTTTCCTTTTCCCTTCTCCTCCCTTTCCCACTTTTATTGCACTTGTCCATGATTTGTTAACTGTTCTGATTTCTGATCTGATGATTGTGACACATTGAGGACACTGTGTAGTTTAAGTGTGGTCTATTGGGGGAGATTCTGAATTTTCTTTGATTAGTTTATGTTTTCTGCGTTAAATTTTTTGTTTTCCAATTAGTTTTGTTTTGTCTTATGTACAGTTTTGCATGTTTCTCTTGATTTCTGGACTTTGTTTAGGATGTAGACTTGTCTTTCACTTCATTGATACTCTGATTTGTTGGATTCCTTGCTTTTCTTTGCTTGGAAAGATGATTATGATGTTTGAGAGGTTGAATTGATTGTGACAATACCCTGTGTGAGATTTGAGCCACTTTATCTTCTTCCTTGTGTGATATGTCTCTTGATTGCTTGCACATATGCCTTGGCTTGACTCTGTTGATAATTCTTGATTAATATGCATGTTTGGAAGTGATAAAGGCAGTTTTGTTGTTGAGCCTCTCTAGCCAGATGAGCCTACCTTGTTGTGATCCTTTGATAGCCCCTTTGAGCCTATGTTTTCCCCATTTCTTTGTTTTGAAGCTGATACACTAGCCCTAAGTGAAAAACCATGATTACCTTAACCTTAGGGAATTTTGGAGCTTTGGAAGTGTTTTGGGAACAAGTGTGGTCTCCTTGGGGATTCAGATGAATTGGCTAGTTGGTTCCTCTTCTTGTTTGTTTTTATATATATGTTGTGTTATCTTGTCTCTTAGAGTTGTGTTCTGAAAAAAGAAAAAAGGAAAGAGACAAGATGAAAAAAAAGAAAGAAAAAAATACAGAAAAATGAGAAAATTAAAAAATTGTTGTGTGAATAACGGAGTCAAGAAGAGGATTGAATAAGAGGGTTTTGGGTGTGATTTGATTGTATTTTCACTTGTTCCTCATTGCTCCTCTATTTCCTTTGGTTTGTAGCTTCTTATCCATATTATATCCTCCCTTGTCCTTGGCCCCATTACATCCATAAAAGACCTTTTGATTTGAACATGCATATGTTTTGAGTTTTGATATTAGAGACTTGCCAAGTCAGTTGTTGCTTGTTTTCTTGAGTGCATTGAGTTGACATTGTTTACCCTATACACTTGAGAGAAACACTGATAGTGCATCTGTGAGGTTCTGTTGTTTTTGATTCACCTCTTGAGCTGATTGATCATTTTTCCATGTCTTGAATTGCTTGGGTGATTTCATGAGTATTTGCTTTCCTTGATTATGTGTTGGATATTGTCTACTTTCTTTCTCTGTCCAGATTTCTTGAGGCCTGTGGAATTCTGTTTCTGTCCTTGTGAGTCTTTGTTTTCTGTGTGCTGAGTCTGGGTCAATTCCCTGATGTCAGTTGAACTGTTCCCTGTTCTGCGTCTTGATTTTGCCCAGGAGTGCAAAAGACTAAGTGTGGTCTATTTTGATGAATCAATATTTTATACCATTAACTTAGTTTCTTGCACCGAATTGTGTTGATGATTTGCGCTTAATTCTTAGTTATTGTGTCATTTTCACCATTTGGGCTTAATTAGACCACTAATTCATATTTTAATTAATTTGAATTATTTGAGCTTAATTATTCCTATTTTCATTTTCAGGGGAATTTTGGAATTATACTGGAAGACTTTTGGAAGAGCACAAACAATTGAAGAATTTCTACAAATTAATTTTAGATGTAGTCAAATTTTAATTTAGTAGATTAGTTTTTTTTAAATTAAGTTTTGTATTTTTGGGCCAATGTTTGGTAGTGTTAGACTAGGCCCAATTGTAGAAGGAGACACATGGCATTAGGGTTTCCTTGACCCCACTCCCTCATTTTGGAGACATCTTGCTGTCCTAGGATTAGGGAGCCGTCACTCAACTTGGTATCACATTGGCTGGAACATTTGCTGCAGAGAAAAAAATGGCTCACGGTTTTCATGTTAGAGGAAGAAGAGCACACTTTCATTTTGGCTGTGAACATTTTCTTTGAAGAAAAAGAGGATTCTCGGTTTTTTTTTTTGAGCTTTCATGGATTGAATGAGAAAGCTGGAGCCGTCACTCACTTTCTCCAAACTTTTTGGCTTGAACGTTTTGGACATAACATCTTCTTCTTTGAACTATGCTTATACTCGGTGAATTTGGTTGAATAAAAAGGGTGCAGCCGCCACTTTTCGAGTTCCACTCACTTAGTTTTTTTTTTATTATTTTGAACGTTCTTGATTAAATGGAAAAGGGGAGAACATCCAGCAGGAAGCGTTACTTTCATTTCCAAAAAGCTTTCTTTGATTTCAATGCACTTTTACTCATGGCCGTTTCCTTTTGTCTCAAGCACTTTTACATTACATCTAAATAATTTTTCTTTGATTTCCAATTAAAAAAAGTATGGTGCAGCACTTTTGCAATTAATTGTCTTGATTCCAGCATTTTTTGTTATTATTCCATTTTGATTTGTCCACTGAAATTTAATTAGCACATGTTTTTCTTTTTCTTTTTTTTTAAGCGGTGCATTGGTGGAGATTTAATTGAAGTTGTGTTTTCATTTTGCAATAGGCACATGCTATATATTTTTCTTGCTGCCCTTATTTTGATTCATGAGATTCAACACTTTTGCAATTTAATGCTCTTTTATTCTCTTATTCCCACGCTGTCACACCCATCATTGCTTGGTATTGGTTTCTTTATTTTACTATGCACAGATGGAAGTAGATTAGGTTGATGGGACGGTAGCCATTAGGTGGTGTAGTGCATTTTTATTTAATTGAAGAATGAGGCAATTGAAGAGATGGGACGCTGGTACCAACATGAAGGGAATTGAATGTCTTTTATTCCAGAAAAGGTGGTGTGTGGGGACTGAGAAGGAAGAAGCTGGTCTTTTTTTTTTTTATTTGTTTCTAGTTGGTTTCAATTTATTTTACCCTGGTCTTTCTTTTTTTTTATTTGTTTCTAGTTGGTTTCAGTTTATTTTACCATTTCATGTTTTCATTTAGAGTTGGAAGTGTGTCACGGCCATAGAGTGCATTTTAGAGTCATTTGTTTTTAGTTGGTTTTAATTTATTTTAGCTGCAATGTATTTTCTTTCTTTTATGATTTTAAGTTTGCATCTCATGTTATTTTAGTATTGATGTGTTTTGTTATTTATTTCTTGCATTTTAATTTGTCATCTTGAGCATTTAATTTTATTTTTAAGTTGCATTGTGCATTTAATATTTTAACTTAAGTGTTGCATTTTGATTATTTTAATTATGTTTAGATATTTGTTAGTTACATTGTTTCTATTTGCATATGTGTTTCAATTTAATTCAGCTGCAGTCACAAACCTTTCAAACCCCCCACTTCATGTTAGACTTGACTCTGAACCGCAGTTGGTCCTTGAGAGACGACCTAGGGGTCATTCCCTAGCACTATACTGCATTTCTAAATTGCAATCAAATTTGTATGGGCTGCGACACCCATCATTTATAGAGCTTCAAGAATTCTCACTAGTAAAAAATTGCCTTTTTACAGCGCACATTATGCCACGGTTCACCAGAAACCGCAGCATAATGCTGCGCGGTGGCAGTTCTGTAAATAAATTGAACTTATATGTCGCGGTTGTGTGGGGAACCGCGACATATACCCAAGTCAACCAACCCCTTTGACTCCACGTCAGACAAAAATATTTAATGACAGGGGAATATGCCGCGGTTGGGTGGGGAACCGCGGCCTATTCCCCCTGCCACCTACTGACGGGACCCCTGCAATAAATTGACAATGGGAATATGCTGCGGTTGGGTGGGGAACCGCGGCCTATTCCCCCTGCCACCTACTGACGGGACGCCTGCAATAAATTGACAGGGGGAATATGCCGCGGTTCCCCACCCAACCGCGGCATATTCCCCCTGCAAACTGCTGACATTCCCCATCAGTCAGCACCTGAAATAAATTGACAGGGGAATATGCCGCGGTTCTCTGACCAACCGCGGCATATTCCCCCTGTCAATTTATTTCAGGTGGTGACTAATGGGAATGTCAGCAGTTTTGCAGGGGAATATGCCGCGGTTGGTCAGAGAACCGCGACATATTCCCCCTACCACCTGCTGTCATTCCCCATTCCCCAAAAGGCAGTTGGGAGGCAGTTGGGGGAATTCTGAACGTTGGGGAATAGGCCGCGGTTCACCACCCAACCTCGGCATATTCCCTAATCTGAGTAACTTTTAAAATTTTCATAGGATATGCCGCGGTTGGGCGCTGAACCGCGGCATATCAGTTAAAAAAATTTTCAAAACTGCCATTATGGATTTTTTTTTTAAATGAATAGGCCGCGGTTAAGTGTAGAACCGCGGCATATTCCCCCTTTATGCCGCGGTTAAGTGGAGAACCGCGGTAGATTCTCTTTCTGAGAGTTAAAAAACAATGAACAGTTATCTTCTTCCACGCGATTCTGTTATTTTGCTCTGTCTCTGCCTCCACCACGCGAAAACGCCATTTCGCCTCTCTCTGCCTTTGCCGTCACGCCGTCCGCCGTCCGCCGTCGTTACGTCGCCATCGTGCCCTCGTCGTCGTGCCCTCGCTGTCTCTTCCTCTGAAACCAAGAAGATTTCGTGCCTTTGCCGTCACGCCGTCCGCCGTCGTGCCTTTGCCGTCACACTGTCCGCCGTCGTGCCATCGTCGTCGCGCGCTCTCCGTCTCTTCCTCTGAAACCAATAAGCTTTCGTTTTCTCCCCGCGCCGTCCGAACCCGCCGGTGCAATATTCTCTGTCGTGCCATTTCGTTTCTGTCGCGCACATTCCAGGTACTTCTTTTATGCCCTCGTCAAGTTTTCCATTAATTCTCTACGTTTGCTTTCGTTTCTTGATGTATATGTTGTTGTGGCTTTGATCATTTTTGTCGAATTTTGTGGTTTTGATCGTTCTTTAAGAGCCAAAGTATGTTAGCTTTTATTGAAGTTTTTATTTTTTTTATCAGCAATTTTTTTTTAATAATATGCTATGGACGTTTTTGTGTGATTATGTAATTAGTGTGATTGAATATTTGAATTGATAGTTTGAATTGATAATTTCAATGATTATTGATTGTATGAGTGAATTGATTGTATGATTTTAATTATATAATTTTATATAAAAAAATTGTATAATTGTAATTTTGTAAAATTTAGGAATGGATCGAAATTGGATTAATTTACCACGTATTAGTGCTGAGTACGAGAGAGGTGTAGAGGAATTTATAAAATTTGCGCAACGTAATGAGGGGAGAAGTGACGATGAAGTGAAGTTTAGATGTCCTTGTGTGAACTGTTTGAATGGGAGAAAGTTGAACGCAACTCAAATTAGAGAACATCTTATCTGTGATGGTTTCCTAAGATGCTATACAACATGGATATGGCACGGCGAAGAAATACACTTTCCGATTGACTCGCAAATTGAAAATGTTACAAATTCCACCATGGAAGAAGATCAACCGGATGAAGACAAATTAGAGGACATGATCCGCGATGTTGGCGCAGAAAATTTTGCCAAAGCTCATGTTTATGAGACGATGTCGACTGATGCCGAAACACCTTTGTATGTCGGTTCAACTAAGTTCACACGTTTGTCAGTTGTGTTAAGGCTCGTGAATTTGAAGGCGAGCATTGGATGGACTGATAAGAGCTTTACAGAATTGTTGACGTTGTTGAATGAAATGCTGCCAGATGGAAATACACTGCCAACTCGTAATTATGATGCGAAGAAAATTCTTTGTCCAATGGGTATGGAGTATAAAAGGATACATGCTTGTCCGAATGACTGCATTTTATATAGGAAAGAGTTTGAATTTTTGACAAAGTGTCCAAAATGTGGCTTATCACGATACAAGTCAAAAAACAATAGTGAAGATGATGGTCAGATTGAAAAAAATGGATCTGCTTTGAAAGTAGTTTGGTACCTACCAATAGTTCCCAGACTTAAGCGTTTGTTTGCGAATCCCAAAGATGCTAAAAACCTTAGATGGCATGCAGATGAAAGAAAAATTGACGGGTTGCTTCGTCATCCAGCCGATTCAAAGCAATGGAAAAATATTGATCCACAATTCCCCGAATTTGGTAAAGAGTGTAGAAATCTTAGAATTGGTTTAGCCACTAATGGAATGAACCCATTTGGTAATCTGAGTACCAATCACAGTTGTTGGCCAGTTATATTGATAATTTACAACTTATCTCCTGCATTGTGCATGAAGAGGAAGTACATGATGTTGTCTATGATGATATCTGGTCCAAAGCAGCCTGGGAATGACATAGATGTTTATCTAAGCCCACTAGTTGAAGACTTGAAGGTTTTGTGGGTTGATGGGGTTGAAATATTTGATGCATTTGCTTCAGAGACTTTTATGATGCGTGCAATGTTATTTTGCACCATTAATGACTTTCCTGCTTATGGTAATTTATCAGGATACAGTGTCAAGGGTCATAAAGCGTGTCCTATATGTGAAGAAAACACTGCAGCTCATCAATTGAAACATGGAAGAAAGACGGTGTATCTGCGTCATCGGAGATTTCTAAAACGTAATCATCCATATCGAAGGTTAAAAAAAGCATTCAATGGAGATCAAGAGAGGGACGAAGCACCAAATCCACTTATTGGCCTTCAAGTTCTTGAAAAAGTTAATAAAATACATCATGTATTTGGGAAAACATCCAAGAAGTCATCTGTAACGACCCCTTGGAAGAAGAAATCAATATTCTTTGATCTTCCATATTGGTCAAAGTTAGATGTTCGACATTGCATAGATGTGATGCATGTAGAAAAGAATGTGTGTGATAGCTTGATTGGTACACTACTCAACATTCAGGGAAAGACAAAAGATGGAGTGAATGCTCGTTTGGATTTGGTTGACATGAATATCCGAGAAGAGTTAGCACCCAAGGAGGTTGGTAAACGTACTTATTTGCCCCCTGCATGTTACACAATGTGTAGACAAGAGAAGATAAGTTTTTGTGTTTGTTTAAAGAGTATCAAAGTACCACAAGGATACTCTTCAAATATCAAGAGTTTAGTGTCGATGCAGGACTTAAAGCTTGTTGGCATGAAGTCTCACGATTGTCACGTCTTAATGCAACAGTTGTTACCGGTGGCTATTCGTGGAATTTTGCCCAAAAATGTTAGGCACACCATAAACAGGTTGTGTTCATTTTTCTCGTCAATATGTAGTAAAGCCATCGATCCTACAAAGTTGGATGAACTTCAAGGCGAGATTGTTATCATCTTGTGTCAACTAGAGATGTTTTTCCCTCCATCTTTTTTTGACATCATGGTACATTTACTTGTTCATTTGGTTAGAGAAATCAAGTTGTGCGGACCGGTATACTTAAGATGGATGTATCCTATTGAGCGTTATATGAAGATTTTGAAAGTGTACGTTAAAAATCCATATCGTCCTGAAGGTTCGATGATTGAAAGGTATATTGCTGAAGAAAGTATCGAGTTTTGTTCAGATTACATGACATCAACGAATCCAATAGGAGTTCCTCGCACATCATGGTTGAATAAATTTTCTACAAGTAAAAGCATCTGAGGTGTGAATGTGGTGACAAAAGATCGCGATGAATTGTTGCAAGCGCATCTTTATATATTGAACAACACAGATGAGGTAATCCCTTTTTTGGAAGCACACAAAGCCATTGTTAAGAATAAAAATCCAAGACAATCAGAGAAATGGCAATTGATGGAGCATAACAAAACATTTATGTCTTGGTTCAAATCTGAAATTGACAAAGAGCCACATCCTTCTGAAACTTTATTGTGGCTTGCAAATGGTTTGAAGTTTGATGTCGTGTGTTGTCAAGGTTATGAAGTCAATAATTGCACATTCTATACGAAGAAATTGGATGATAAAAGCACAGTACAAAATAGTGGAGTCAGTTTAGAAGCTGAGTCACTTCAATTTTCCACATCAAAAGATCAATCTCCTGTACTTGGATCAATGAGATATTATGGTATAATAGAAGAGATATGGGAGGTTGATTACACCAAGTTTTTTGTTCCATTGTTTAAATGTAAGTGGTTTGATAATAAGAGTGGTGTGAAAGTAGATGAATCGGGTATGACACTAGTTGATTTTCGAAAGGTGGGTTACCGAGACGAACCGTTTATCATGGTACATCAAGCATCGCAGGTTTTTTATGTCAAAGATCCTGCGTCTGACCATTGGTATGTTGCTCTTCAAGGCAAAAAACTTATTGAAGTTAACGAAGACAATCTGATTAATATTCATATTCCTGACAACCATTCATTTCAAAGTACAACAAATTTGGATGACCAATCTCTAATTGACGACGATGTACATGCAATTCGGTCAGATCATGATGAGGGAATATACATATGATGAATCCATATCTTTATGTATGAATTTCTATGATTACTATTACATGTTTTGTTAATTTATATGATATTACATAAGTCTTTTATTAATATTTAATGTTGTTATTTATGTTGACAGATATATGGCTGATCATTCACAGTCTTCAGGGGATGAGGCTCCCCCAACCAGATCCACTAGAGGACCCACTAGGATGAAACAACTATTGCTCAGGAAACAAAGTGGTGAAAGAACTCCGGTGAACGTGAATGTCACCACGGGTGTGGCAACTGGCCGCTATGCAGATGACTTCCGATCATACCTTGGAGTGGTGGCACGTGATAAAATTAGCATTCTCGTTCCATCTTTTGATCATGTGTCCGAGGTTGATCGGAACGTTATTTGGAACGATATATTGGTAAGTTAATTAATAGCATTTGAATTAAAATTTGTTTATATTGATAATTTTGAACTAATACAACTTTATTATGTTTATTTCAGGTGACTTTTGACATTCCAAATGTCGCAACACTTAGAAATAAGTGTTTGTCAATTGTTGCAGAAAATTTCAGAAACTTTAAAAGCAAGTTGACATCAAGATACATCTATGGACACCTTAAACATAAGGCTCCATGTAGTACATATAAGTCCATTGATGAGGAGACTTGGCGGCTTTTTAAAGAGAGTCGGTTGTCAAAGGAATGGCAGGTTAGTATAGTTGATATTATTCAATTCCTCATTAACAAATATATATCATATGAACTAATTAATTCATGTGTGTGTGACAGGCAATTAGAAGCAAAGCACAAGGAACAAGTGCTCATAACAAAAACCCCCACCTATTATCTCGTGGTGGGTATAGGAAGCTTGAGGAGAAACTCCTCAAGCAAAAGGCAGATGCTAGACCACCAACTCAGGGTGGTAGCCCTCCTCAGCCTCCTTCTCCACCGTCTAGACATGAGAAATGGAAGTTGGCCCGTATGCGACCATCGGGCACCTACTCTTCCGACACTGCACGAGAGATTTCTGAAAGAATTGTAAGTTATCACTCTTCCTAAAATAATAAGTATTCTCATTATACATACTACATTAAACTATTTTAAGAATAATGGTGTTTTGTAATGTTACAGGACGCCTTGGTTGAGCAGAGCTCCCAAGGCCAATTCACTCCAGAAGGTCACCAGGATATTCTTGCTGCTGCGACTGGACGACTTGAGCACCCTGGACGTGTACGTGCTGCAGGTTCTGGAGTAGGAATTAAAGATTATTTTGGGAGCTCTTCTCGTCAGCATTCATATTCATACAGCGATACACAATGGATGACAGAAGAGATCACAAAAAAGGTCCGAGAAGACCTTAGAGAGGAGATCAGGGCCGAGGTTAGATCAGAGATGAGGGCTGAATTCCAAAGCATGTTCCAGGAGCAGTTTCAGAACATGCGCGCGGTGCCATCTCCTATAGAGGAACATGTTATCCCTGCCCCCCCCCCCCCCCCACAGGTAAACCTAATAAACATTTATGTGCAATTATTTCTATCTTTTGTATAATCTAACATTTACTCTAACAGGAAGAAGCGGGAAAGGAAGTTGTTCCGCATCAGCCATCCCAGAGGACGACATGGACGATGGTAGTCCATGTCTGGTATACATTTTAGATGATACTGAGATGGTGCTGGTAGCTCGAGGAACAGAGTTTAGGACAGCGACTGTATGTCATGGTATGCAACTATTAGAGGATGAGGTGAAGGTCTCAGTGGATGAAATGATCATACCAGATGCCATGGTTCCTCTGTCCACGGAAGAGATTTTCACTGTGGAACAAGCATATAAGTCGTTTATCAGTTGGCCTAAATTTTTGTTTAAACCAGTTTCTGACCCCTCGGTATGAAATTCTTCTTTACACTTCTCAATTTTAAAGGTTTTTAATGCTCTATATTACTTATCGTATCTTTTCATGTAACAACAGACGCAGACGCAGGCACAGGAGAAGATTCCTCTATCTGAGGAAGATCCTCTTGCTTCATTGCATCCACTTGCGGACATCCTTGATGATAAGCCTTTGGAGGTTGAGTACGATGCTAATGTATTTGGGAGAGGCTCTGAGGTCCCAATATACCTTCATAGCCAAGATGTCCGTGAGCTTGCGTCGGGAACACAAGAGTTGAATATTTCAATTATTCAGCTATGGATCATGTAAGTCTATGAGCAATTATTTATATATAAAATTGATTTATATATCAAGTATCCTTATATCAAAGTTAATTTTTGATTTCAGGTATATGTCTGGGGTCAGTAACAAGTTGGGGCGTTCAGATGATTATGGATTCGTTGATCCCCAATTAATTCATGAATCAAATGATTTTGAGCAAATCAACATGAATCTGATAAGAAGTTTTGCAAGCCGCAAGAAAATATACTTGTTGCCTTATATATCCGGGTAAGTGAACTTTGTTAACATAATAAAGTTCCATATGTGATTTTAATATTTAATAATTACGTTATTATGAATTTCAGGTGCCATTGGCAACTTCTTGTTATGTCTATGCAAGACAACACTGCTTTGTGGTTCTGTTCATTGCACAGGCCTCCTCCCCCACAACTCAAACAAGCAATTGATTGGTAAGAACATCAATGTTTGGACTTTCTTTGTTATATAAATGAATGCTAAAACCTTTTTTTATAAACAGTTCTATTCCAGCAACTATGATGATGGGTGGGAGATCAATTGCTAACAGTAGAAAGATTACTTGGATTTCTCTCAAGGTTTGACATATGCTAAAGCCATACTTTGTTATACTTGTTTTATTTTAATGTTAGTCACTAACTATTATCAACTGTGATGATATATTGTAGTGTAACAGACAAAATGGGTCATATGAGTGCGGATACTATGTAATGTATTGGATGACCCATATTGTTCGTTCTCACATCACAAGGAGCTGGGAAACGGTAATATTTAACTTTAACAAATTTTGATTTTTTTCCCAAATGTTGAATTCATATACACTAATTAATATGAATTGTGTTTTGCAGAGATTCAAGACTACTACACCAGTTCCTGAGAAGCCACTACTATTCATTAGGAAGGCTGTTGCGAAGTCTATAATTAGATTATACAATAACTCTTAGATTTAAACATTGCATTTGATTAGATTGTATTTTCTTAGACTCTGTACTTTATTTGATGTTGAAATGCATTTGAACATGTCTTTGCTATGTTGAAATTGAATTTCTGTACATGTTTTTATATGCAGGTCTGTTTTTGTGGTAGTGGATATCACAAAAACAGACCTGCAATTTTAAAAAACTGCAGGGGAATATGTCGCGGTTGTGACCTTAACCGCGGCATATAATAGACCTATGGCCGCGGTTCTTGCACTAACCGCGACATATGCTATTTCATTTTAATTTTTTTTTTTTTTAAAAAGACATATGGTCGCGGTTCTTGCACTAACCGCGGCCTATAGTGGCCCTTTCTGCTGCGGTTGAACCGCGACATATAGTGGAATTTTTTTTTTTTTTTAAAAAAGGACTTAGGTAGCGGTTCTTTGGAAAACCGCGGCATATTACTGAACTTATATACCGCGGTTATAACCGCGGCCTAAAGTCTCTGACTTACTACCGCGGCTGGATATGCCGCGGTTCGTAAACCGCGACCTATAGTGAAAAATAACCGCAGCAAAAGCCCCCCGCTGCACTAGTGTCTCCAAGAAGACGGTGGTGATCTTTCTTGAAAGAGATTCAAAGGGAGACTGACTACGCACACATTGCTTGATCACATTCTGCACATTGAAGGTGTTTCTGGTTTGATCAAGAATCTGTTTAGAATCCGTGGTGTTGCTATATTGGACTTGTTGTGACTAAAGGGAATAAACTCGTGGAGTCTGGTTCACTTTGAGGATTGTTCAAAGTAGTGGTTTGCAGATTGCAGGAGAGGGGACATCTTGTTGCAAGTCTTGTTGTGTGTTTCTGCCTATATTTTAGTTAGAGGGTTAAAGAGGTGTTTTATATTTTTGACGTGAAGGTCTTCTATAAAAGCCTTGTTGTAAAAACCGCAACCATTACAGTGCATTTGCTTCCTAGATTGGAAGGACACTGGATGTAGGCATTGTTGGCCGAACTAATATAAAAGTCAGTGTTTGATTTTCTCTATCCCTGCACTTTTACTTACAGTCGACTTTACTATTTGCGCAGTCAACTACGTTTTTTCGCTGCACACAAATTTTCATTACTTGCATTTCAAGAAAGTTTGTAAAGTTTCATACTTTTATTTAAAGATTGCAAAAAGATTCTGATTTGGATAAACCACCAATTCACCCCCTTCTTGGTGTAAAAAGAAGCCTACCTGTTTTCCAACATCAACTATTAATTTTAATTCTTTATTAATGAAAAAAAATTATTATCATGACCCATCATGAATTGAATAATGAAAGTTAGTTTTTGTTGGATAATTTGTAAAACAAATACTTGTAAAAAGAAAATATGTAGTAAATTTATGTTAATGGATTGGTTGGTCTTGTTAATACACTAGAGATTAAATAGGTTTAAACCCTTTTTTAGTCCCTAAGTTAAGTTCTGATGTTCAGTTTACTCTCCGCTTTTAAAAATGTCAACCTTTAGTCCCTATGATATGAAAAATGTATCAAATTAGTCCTCATGACAACACTTAATGAACAACAAATCACAAGTTTTCATACCTAGGTATCCAATATTTTGTGATTTGTTAAAGGAAGGTGTTATGAATAACAAATCACTTAATGAAAAACTTGTGATTTGTTAACGGATATGACCAATTTGATACATATTTCACATCATAGGGACTAAAGGTTGACATTTTTAAAAGCGGGAACTAAACTGAACATCAAAACTTAACTTTGGGACTAAAAAAGGGTTGAAACCTAAATTTTTTTTAAAAATTAAAAGAAAATAAATATTGTAATGGATTTCTTTTACAAGACTAAGTAGAAGAATTTAATAAAAATGTGACTTAAGTCAATCACCTAAGAAATTGACAACTATAAGAAATTAAATTAATTTTTGACAAAATTTTAGAAATGAAAAAGAATTCGTTCATAAAATCAAATTTATCAATGAATTTAAAAATTTTAATCATCAACGAAATTATTTGTTGTAATAGATCAGTTGATAAACTTTTTTAGTAAAAAATAATTTTTTATTACATACGGAAATATTTGTTGATAATAATGAACTTTAAAGTTTTTATTTTGAACTTTGACTATTTTATGATAAAATTTGTTGAATTTTTTTGTCGAAAAATTTATCATTAATTATTATTTTTTAAACCTAAACAATTAATTTTTAAAAATTTATCTATAAATTCATCGATAATTGAATTTTCTAAAATCAATTGATAATTAAATTTTTAAAAATTTGTCAATAATTAAATTTGTATAAATTATTGTTAATTTTGGTAGTAAAATGAACATCAATTTTGTCAAATCAAATATTCATTACAAATTAGTTGGAGATATGTAAAAAAAAAAGAAAAAAACAAAAACAAAAATAGAAAAAGAGAAGAAACAAAACTAGAAATAGCAATGACAAGGCCACAAAAAGAAGAATAAGATGATGAGAAAGAGAGGAAAATAAGAAGAAAAAATAGGAAAAAAAAGATGAAGAAAAAAAATTCCAACAACTAATATTTTGTCCATATTTATTTGTTATTAATTATTGATAAATTTTAGTCATTAATAATTATCAATGAATTTTTTTATTTAACAAAAAATTTACCTAATCAATTAATCTATTTTTTTTATAACTTTTACAGCTTGATATAATTTCTTATTCAAAACTTTAAAATATTAATAGTTAGCTTTAACTTTTCTGTTTATAATGAATGTAGAATTTAAACAAAATAAAAATTGGCATGGAAGAATGGGGAAGCATGCAGCTTTTTGGGATAAAAATTGAGACCATCCGCAAGGTTTGATACTGTTAGAAATTCTTTGCCCTAACCAGTCAAACCCAATTTGCTGTGTCACTCACTTTTTGTCTCACCTTTTTCCCTTCTAATTCATCCTTATTTCCCCTACTTTTACTTTATGAATTTTTGAAAAATATTGGGATTTGGAAGCAAAACCTTCTGATCCACTTCACTCTTTCTTTCGCTGGTCCACTTCCATTGCATCATTAATTGCCTGCCCATCGCACAATCTTACAAACAATAAAACAAACTCTCCTTTCCTCGCTCCATAAATTATATTCTCTTCTCATTCATTCTTTTTAATCTCACAACTATTTCACTTATAACCTTTTTAATACATTAAATAAATTATGTATTTTTACCAAGTATGACAAAATGTGTTACATGTTTTATTTAAGAGAAATTATTCTTTCACATACATTATTTAAAGTAATTAATTATATATTAGTACGTGGGGTTTAATGCATATAAATTGTCACAGACAAAGTTATAGAAAGTTTATATAAATAAGTCATAAATATTTATTCGTTGTGTAATTAGAATTCTATCTTTCCAATATTTTTATATTTTCTAAACTCTATATTAATCAAGATGTCATTATAAAGATAGATCAAAAGTAATCAAGTAAGGATTTGACTAATCATATTCTTGATTTGGATCAGCAATTCAATGTCTACAAAAAAATTTCATCTATTTTTTCTTCTCTTTAGGTGTTCGATAAAAGGGGAAATGTTTACACTTTGATAAACTTAAGAAAAACTATTAGATTTTAAGAAATGCAAAAGCAAAGATTTTGTAATAGTCATGAGATAGTTCAAGCTATCAAATAAATATTACTTTTTTAGACAACTTCAGTATTGTCAAGTAGTATTCAAGAAAGTATATAAGGTTAAAGTAACCTTGAGTAGTCTCCCGATTGAATAAGGAGTCGTTTTTCAATATTTGACTCTTATGAATGTTATGCAATGCTCAAGAATAAAAGTGAAAAACTATGCTAATAAAGTTAATGTTTGGATAATGATTGAAGAACAAATAGGAAATTTAGAAACAATTATGATGAAATAAGCTAATTTCAGTGCTTTTCCAAGATAGATTCATCATCGGTTATCCACATATCATTGCTCAATTATTATTGTTCAAGTTCCAAATGAATTAAAGTACATTCTTAATTAATTTGAGGGCGATCTCACAATCAATCAAAGTAGATTCTCAATCAAATGCAAGATCTTTCTAGATTATTCACAATGAATTCAACCAAAGTACATTCTCAATCAAATTCGATTGTGTTTATCATGTCTATTCTTAAATCTTCTCACTAGATTAAAAGCTAATTAATCAAAGTAAATTATCAATTGATTATAGTTGAAATTATTACTACCAACCAAAGTACATTCACAATCAGTAGCAAAAACCCATTTAATCACATGAAAAGTTCCTAAATTCAACCAAAGTAAATTCTCAATCAAACTTAGAAACCCTTGAACTCATATGATTAATATGAATGTAGATTCAAACATCTTATGATGCAAAAATCATTGTTTTTAATATGATTGAGAGATGAAAGACATAAAAGAAGATAAGAATAACTCAAATCAATAATAAAAAAAAAGAACTTCATTAATTCAACTTAACCTCAAAATCCATAATGAAATTACAATGGAATAGCCCTAGAAGCTTAGTCCTCCATGAATGGAGTGAAACACATGGTGAAATAAAAGTGAGAGGAGTGGTGGATGATGGCTTCCAATGGAGGAGTCTAAGAAAGAATGAGTTATGATTTCTGCCTCCCCTGAGTTTCTTTATATAGGCTTGACTAGGCTTGGACTTGAATCTTTCAAATATTGAGCAGATTTAATCAGTTTTTGAGAATATTTGATAATATCCTTTCTAGATTCAAAAAGATTTGGCAAATATTATATGTTGATATTTATTGATATAGTTAAATAAGGTAATTATTTAACAATATCAAATACAATATCTTAAGATATATTTTCTCCAAATTATCTTTTAAAATATCTAACAGATTTAAACTTGCCCACAATTACAACCCTTTTTATTTTATTCAAAATTGCACAAAAGTCCAGAATTTTCTTCTAATTGCACTTTAGTCATCTCTTTCTTTTCAAAATTGCATAGGAGCCCCGCGTTAAGCAAATTGGACCAGCTTTGACCATTCAATTTCATGCTTTAAATTAATAAAATTCCAACTTCATCTGCACAAATAAACATTAGAACAACCAAAATAATTTATGCAACTAAGAATCACATCTTTAGCATCTTTAATTCTCAAACCCAATAAATCCAATCGCCACAAATTAAGTTTATATCAATCATTTAAGCACAAGAATCTCATCAAAAATTTGAATTTTAAAACATAAATGTGGGCATAAATATGCACTCATCACACCCCCACACTTATCCTTTTGCACTCCTGGGAAAAATTGATTAATTCCAAGACTTTGTTTTGGGTCATTTTATTTCATATTTTCATTTGGATCGAAAGAGTGAACAAACACCAGACATAGATCAACCACAAAGGCATTACTTTGTTATGGACATGCAAATGAAATCACCCTATTCATCATGCATGAGTTGACCTTTTGAATTCATAGGAAAAACAAATATGAGAGGTAACACTCAAGTCAAAATGTATCTATTTCTCTTCAACTCTCTCAAGTGTTTTTGGCTTATGTTTATACTCAAAATACCCATGTTAGTAGGCACCCTTGATATTTAGCAAGACTCTAACATTCACACACTTCAAAAAAATGTAATTATTGATCATAAGGTCTTTTTAAAGGTTATATTAAGGCCAAGGCAAAGATAGGAAATTTTTTTTTGAAATTTTTGAGTTTTTGAAATTGATATAGAAAGAGTAATGACACTTGATTTAAAAAATAACTTTATTTCTTTCTTTCTTAAGATTTTTTTTCTTTTTTCCCCTTTTTTTCTTTTTCTTTTTGTTTCAAAACTTTGACTTTTCATCTTCCTTCTTGTCAATCTTATTATATTTTGGGTGAGGCACTCACCCATGAGAACGGTTGAAAAACCGTTATTTTTATACTTAAATTTGACACCAAACACACCTTTTATGACTTATAAACTAGCTTGAAATCATGCATTTTACTTAAGTTAGATAATAAGAGAGTCAAAGGTTGTTTTCTTGGTTTTATGCTTGGGTTTCCTTATTTTGCCAGGAATGGACATGAATTTGATGAAGGAAAGTGAAGTAGCAAGGAGTTGGACTCAAGAAAAGGTGGAAAAGTACACAAAGGAAGAATCGCAGCCACCGTTGAGCGCTAGTTCACCGTTGAGCGCTAGTTTCACTGTGGTAATTTAAGTATCGCGCCCACCGCTGAGCACTACTCTGCCGTTGAGCGCTACTCTACTGCTGATCGCCAACCTTTTCAATGAATCCACTATCAAACGCCTGGGCGTCAACGCTGAGCGTTAATCTTGAGTGTCGCACCTACTGCTGAGCAGTAACCCAACGTTGAGCGCCAGTCTCTTGCGCCTGGGCTATTTTCTACTGATTTTAATGAACTATAAATAGATTTGCAAATCCCAAAGAGGGTATCTTTTGGCAGAAGGAGACGTAGAAACACACTCTTCACCCCTTGGAGGCGGATTTTGGATGCGGAAGCTCCAATCTACAAGTTCTAGAGATTTATCTTTCATTCCTTTCATTAATTGCATCTAGTTTCACCATGTCCATGGTGAACTAAACCTCCATTGTTGTTGGGGAAACGATGTAATCCTTTGAAACTCTCATGTATTGAATTGTTTTGTCAATCTATATGTTTTACTTCATTAATTGTTAGAGTTTTTCCTCTATTTTATATGCATGCTTTGTTTGATTCATTCAATAGCGTGATCTTTGATTTCGTTGATATGGACACATATAGGGAAATCTAGACATGGGGAAATTCTCTTAGGAGCAATATTACCTAGACATAGGGATAGGAGGACCGATTGCTTTAAGCTTATATGCGAATGTAATGCATGATAAATTGTTAGGGAGACAAGACATTGTAAACTAGTAATTAGGAGTAGACTCTCTTCACCGAGACATCGGGTTTAGGGTAAATTAGAAAGTGACATTAACATTAATGAAGGAGTAGAATTCGTAAATACATAAGAGTGGATTAGGATAAGTTGGAAACCCCAACAACATAATTCATTCATATTATTCACCTGCGTATTTTCTTTGTTCAATTGATCAACCTTTGAGTGCATGTTTAATTTTCGTTTTTGCATTATAAACACCAATTTTCGTTAATCAAGTCTTAAATAATCAACAAATCACATGAATGTCTAGGCCAATGAGTCTCTAGGGAAATAATACTCGATCTTACCGTTTATATTACTTGATACGATTTTGTACACTTGCCAGAGTCTTAACAACCCACACACTTACTCATCACTTATTTCTAACAAAATCCATTACTCCTTCTTCTTTCCTTAGGTAAGTGTTGTAATTTGAGATAATATCTTTAGAACCTTCCTAATTAGAGGAAATAGATGCATAATCTTTTATTTTATTTTATTTTTCTAGATTTCCTAGTTTCCCTATTTTCCTTTTTCGGAGAATTAGATTATTACAAATAGAGGGTATCAGAATGTATTTTTTTATGATTGAGAATAATAAATCAATGTTATTTTCTACATTGTATCACAGCTTGCCTGATTCGCTTTCGCTGTCTTTCTATCTGCCAGCAGTCCCTAAAAGTCTCTTCTTCAACATGTTTCATTGGGATGCAATTGCCCTAGCCAAGTTCAATTTTAGACTTTTGTCTTTTTCAGCCTTGAAGATCAGGCTGATAGTGCCTGACTTAATCCTTCTTCAGTATTACCAAATACAGAGTTTGTTTCAGTATGATTAGAATGGGATTCAAACCCATTCCCTTTCAGACCAGTATTTTTAAGTGATGTCTAGATTTTGGTCCAAAATGGGTCTCTCCTCTAATGCCCAATAGTTGGCATTTTCATTCGCTTTCAATCATTTGTAGAGTTCTTGCTTGTTGTTGTCTCTGTTGTGCACCGCTCCTCTGCGCCGTCAACCACCGCCTTCCACCATCTGCCTCTGGCCACCATCGCAGTTTCAACTGGTAACCAGCGGATCTGGATCGTCTCTTCAAGTGACGGCCAACCCCGTCGGACTCAGGACTAGACTCCGCTCAACGCGCCTCCAAGCGCTACCTTTCTTCAGCTGGTCTCGGGTGCGTATTTGTCATGTGTCGCTTTCCCGGCGTCGGCATCAAACCGCGCCACTGTCGATCATCTTGTCGGACCTTCTTCTCTCTGATCTGACCCTCCATAGCAATCATTGTTGTCATCTTCGTTGTCTTCACAACATCTTCGTCATCTCGCCGCACACTTCCGCATCGCCAGACCTCATTCTCGCGTCTGGGTTCTGGTTTGGTCCTTCTGGTTACTACGTTTCGGTTTATGCCTCCACAAATGGGTTTCGCCTCATGTTTCATGACCAGGACCTTTTTTCCTCCACTGGGTTTTTCCCTCTTTCACTAAATTTGTTTCTGCTAGGTTTCTCTATTCTGCACCTGATATGTCATAGTAACACCATCATTTTGCCACTCTACTAAATCGCTCTCGACAGGGAGACCTCTTTAGATGCCACCGCGTCACTTCTTTCTTCTCTATTGAGAAGGGTTCTCTACCTTCACGGGCTTTCTACCACCACCAATGGGTTTCTTCCATATGTGCTCTCTCTCCTTCCGTCCCATTACACCTCACTAAAACCACTCTCCCTCTTTTTCAAGCGAGTGCGAAATGAGCCGGAGGACTTTTGCGATTAAGGGAATTGTGGCCTCCGGCGTTTTGGTCTCCTCTTCCACTCTCATTGCGAAAGCTCTGCCGTCTTCCAAAGGTTTTGAAAGATTGTCGTCCAAAGCAGAAGGGCACAATTATTCGACTTGGAGGGGTCATAAAATACACTACGTTTTGCAAGGAAAAGGTTCCCCCATTGTTATTATTCATGGTTTTGGGGCCTCTGCATTCCACTAGAGGTATAACATTCCATAATTGGCTAAGAAACATAAGGTATATGCCATAGACTTGCTTGGATTTGGGTGGAGTGACAAAGCACTTATCGATTACGATGCCATGGTGTGGAGGGATCAAGTGTTGGACTTCGTGACGGAAATAGTAAAAGAACCAACAATTTTAGTTGGAAATAGCCTAGGAGGATTTACTGCTTTGGTTGTGGCAATTGGGTTGCCTGAGCTTGTAAATCGAGTTGCTCTACGAAATTCTGCTGGACAATGTGGAGATGAGAAAAGGGAAAGTAAAACTTCTGAAGAAACAACTCTACAAAAGTTTGTTCTAAAGCCTTTGAAGGAAGTTTTCCAACGTGTAGTTCTTGGATTTTTTGTTCTGGCAGGCAAAGCAACCAACTCGCATTTTGTTAGTTCTAAAAAGTGTGTATATAAATTCTTTTGTGATTTTGGTTACAATTCCGTTATTCTCTTTTGCAAGTGCGATGTCCCCGTGATGAGTCGATATTTTACTAATTTCACTTAGTTTATTGTGCTAGATTTAATCAAGAAATTATGCTTAAACATCCGATATTTTCCCGTTTCTGTTAATTGTGCTTAATTTCATCGGAAATTCTAATTTTACTTAATTTGAATTATCTGAGCTAATTATTTGCATTGTTAATTACAGGAAAATTTTGGAAATAGAATTTGGGGTCATTTAGAGGTTTAACGAGGTGTTGTCACCACCCATTTGCATTTCATTTTTTTTTGGGCTTGGAGAACATCTAGCAAGGCCATGGGAAGTGGGAGCTCACGGTCCATCAAGCAATTAAATGGCTGATTAAAATTGTTGGTAGCTCACACTCAATCAAAAGAGCTTACACTGGGAGGTTTCATTTTATAAAAAAAATGCAACGGGCCCATGATCAAAATTGGAGGTCAAACACGTGAATTTAAGTGTCATCCATTTTTTATTATTTTTTATTAAAGGGTGCAACAGAAATTGGGAAACACCTCACGACTCATGTGCATGAAGAGAGTGTCGTGTCACCTCCAAATTGATCCAGCAGCTTGCTTCTTACCACTACCCACACGTGAACAACACTTTACCGTATCCAACAACTTCAGCACGTTGAGATTGAAGGGCACACAAGGTCAAGCAGCTCACGGTCCAAGTGCAGCACCTTCATCAAACATACAACAGCTGCAGTTCACACATCTCCACGCTGCACCATGCAAAGTTAGCAACCTGCACCAAGCCTCCACTCTGCAGCACACTTGGCGCATCACAAATTGATACGGGAGAACCTCGAAGGAGATTGACCGAGAGATGATGCGGACTCCTCGAAGCTTCTTCGACGATGAATGACGCAGCATAATGGATTATATTCGAAGGAGAAAACGATCTAGAACCTAATCGGACCGAATGCAAGGTAGAACTCACGGAAACCCTAAATGAAGGGAAAACCCTAAATCGAACAGGGAAACACCGATTGGACCGATTAATCGGTGTAAAATGGATATTAAACGGGGAAGATGGTTTGGATCAGTGGAAAGAGATGTTTGAATGGTGAAAATGGTGCTAGACAGGGAATCAATCGGTAAAAATGGAGAAAAGAGGCTTTTAATCGGAAAATATGAGAGAAATAGGTAAGGAAATGATGAATCAGAGAAGAAATGAGGCTTACCGTGTTGGGAACGATGTGGATCTGTGAAGAGGATAAACTTGGGATGAAACCCTAGCAGATGGAGTAATATGAGCAATGAGAAAATAGCGTTGAGTGGAGTGATGGAACAGTCTGGAGGTTATGTGGCTGGCGTGGAAGTGAGAAGCCACGAGTCAGCAATTGATTGGAAGGTGGTGTACGGTGGTCTTACGTGGAGGAGAGAGAAACTGATGGTGTAAATATGAGAGAATGGTAAGTGTGAGATGGAAGGTGGCTAGAGGAGATCCTTTGGGATTCTCTAGCCTTGACTTTCAAGGTAGAATTGCTCTGGAGTAATTCTCAACAGTAAACAATTCAATTATCTCAAAAGTGAAGTACAATAAGGTAAGCATGACTATTTATAGGACTAGAGGTCCTACATGCCTAACACAATACAAAATACATCAAAGAAATACTAAACTAAAGTGGGCTTGGGCCCCGCGTATCATCCCCTCCCCCTTGGAAAGGATTTGTCCTCAAATCTTGGTTCTCCTGAGGACTTATTTTTAGTTGCCTCTCGACAAACTCCTCCTGGGTCAAAAGTAAATCTGCAATAAGCATCAAATATAACACTAATTAGTTTTCTATGACCCAAAGTATATAAAAGAGTATTTTTAGAAGAAGGTTTCTTAATTTTAAAATTTTCAATATGATGATTAAAAAGAAACCATTCTTCATTTGAAAATTTATTTGTGTGAAAACCAAAAAGGAAACTCTAACTCAAATTTTTGATTGCCATATGTTAAAAATTGCAACTTTTGAAAAGATGTGATGGCAACATTTTGGAAAGAAAAGATGAATTTAGAACATTTAATTTCAATTGAAGGAAAGTTGAAGGATAGAAAACCTCCCCTTTTGGGTTCTAGATTAAGATATGTTGTCACCAATTTCTTCTCTTCCCTTTCCTTCCTTTCAATTTCTTCCTTCTCTTTCTTTTGTTCTTGTCTCTTTCTTTCTTCCTCTTCTTTTTTCTCTCTTTCTTCCTCTTCTTTTTTCTCTTGTTCTCTTCTCACTCTTTCTTCCTCTTCTTTTCTTTCTTGTTCTCTCTTTCTCTCTCTTTGACTTTGTCTTTCTTCTTCTTCTTTTCTCTCTTTTCTTCTCTCTTGTCTCTCTTTTCTTTCTTGTAATTGCCTATGTTCTCTCTCAAATCTTCTTCTACTTCCCTCACCCTCACTCAAAAACTTCATGAGTTTGTCTCTAAACTCTGTTTCTCTTTGATAGAATCCACTTAAATTTTGAATGAATGACTTGCCTCCTTTAATAAACTCTCTCATAAGTTGTAAATTTCTTTGAATCTCTAGAGGCACAAATTTTTTTCTCAAACAACCTTTCAATTCATTCCAATCATTGATGAGAGATTTTCTACCTATAGTAACATGATATTCTCTCTCATCCCACCACTCTCTTGCATACCCTTCAAATCTAGAAATGTAAAGATTCATGATATATGATTCACAGTCACGAGAATAATAAGAGTCAGATTGACTTCTTCTAACCATAAAGAAATGCATGTCATCAATTTCCTTTTCCCAAACTAAGTAAGTAAATGCACCAATATCCTCACCAAAGAAAGGAATATTTTCCCTAGCTTGTTTATACAAAGTATCCTCAATCCTATCAAACTCATGAGATGAACAAGTCTTCCTTCTAGCTTTATCATGTTCTCTTTTAATTTCTTTAAGACTAATGGACTTATCAAAATTAAAGTTCCTAGATGAACTAAATGAACTAGAGGAACTATATGAATAACAAGACATCTTTGATCTTAAAAGTTCTTCTAATCTAAAGGATTTAAAGATTTCACACTTGACAAATCCCAGATAAGAGAGGTGAACCACTAGGATTGCTTAAGTACCAAGTCTTTGCGTTGCCAGATTTGTTTTGTGCTACTCACTAAATACCCTTTAAAGTAAAATTACTTTTAAAATCAAAGTACACACAAACAAAGACAATCGGACTTTAAAACCCTAAAACGTTTTCGGACTCTAATGTGACAAGGTCACACCTACACGTGAAAATCACACACATGCAAGACAATCAAATTCTACTCCTATGTCTAGCTATGCTAAAATTAAAGCAATTAAAGTTGCCAAGATTTGGAAAGAGCACCAAGGACTCTTCCAAATACTTGGACTTTATAAAAGGCCATTTACAAACACAAGCTAAGACTAACAGTGGACTAAACACATGCCCATGAAAAATACAAGGAAAAAAAAAATTACAAAAAAACTGAATCCTATGCTATAGTGCTACGGTCTTTTGCTGCCCACCTTCACGTGCTCCACTTTTGATTGTCTCTTGATCAAATCTCTGTTCAAAACAGTTGAAACAGTCACTCGTCTCAATATGCTGCGTAAGTTTGTTGTTGCTGGATGGATAACTTGGTATTAGCTTCAGATCAAGCCTACAAACACGTATGTACAAAATTGCTGTGATGATTCACTTAATGAAAACAGATGGCAGAAGAAGATATAGGGCAGTAAACTTCCCTTTCTCGTAACTGCACAAGCTTGCCACTGCTACAGATGTTGCTGCTGTCCTGGTCCTACTGCTACACGGACGATTGATGGGTGTCGCACCCCACACAAATTTGATTGCAATTTAGAAATGCAGTATAATGCTAGGGAATGACCCCTAGGTCATTTCTCAAGGACCAATTGCGGTTCAGAGTCAAGTCTAACACAAAGTGGGGGGGGTTTGAAAGTTTGTTTGGTGTACAGAAAAATTAAAATTAAAACGCAGATGGAATTTAAATTAAAACGCAAATGTAAAAACGTAATTAAAATTAATTAAAACGAAACTAAATGCAACAACACATTTCACCATGCATGAAAATGAAATTCAAACAGTAAAAACGAAACTGCTCAGTAAATACAAAAATTCACGCTGGAACTGGACAGCTCTGACCTTTGCTCAATGTTTTGCCCATAACTTTTTCTACAGAGCTCTAAATGAGATGAGGTTTTTTTTTTCTGGAAAATAGACTCAAATATCTTTCATGTGACATATAAAACATAGCATTTGGACCTCTAGTGTGGTTGCAGATATTATTTTAAAATCGAGTCCAGAGAGTGAAAATGCTAAACCAAATACTAGACTAAACAAATATCTAAGCACAGTTAAATTAAATTAAATGCAACACTAAATTAAAGAAATTAAAAATAACTAATCCTACAATTCAAATTAATGCAAAACAAAGGGGTAATTAAACAAGCTTTAGGACAAAACTTAAAGAGGAAATGTTTCCTTAGTCAAAAGTAGCTCCATTTGTGCTTGGCCAAATCGGGTAAAAACTTTAATGCACCATTTTCTCTCTCTCTTTCAATCCATTTTCGTTTTTCTTCAACAACCAAGCTTTCAATTTGTTTCTTCCATTCTCTGAACCGAAACACACTCCCACCATATCAAAGTTCATTTGCAAACTCATTCAAGAAAACTAAAACCAAGTTCCACCTTCATAAATCCAACTTCAAGCACTACTTTTCTTCAACTTTTTGACCAAAACAAAACCAAACCCTTAACTTCCATTACTGCACTGTCCAGCCACCATCATTAAACATAAAATCCAGCTCCAAATATGTTTCCAAACATCAAGAACAAAATGCAAGAAGAAAATGGCTCAAGAACACAATACCCATGCACCAACTTAAGCCTTTTTCACTACCAAACTTGACAATAACTCCATTTTCATCCTCCAATCCAAGAAACACAAGATAAATTCGAAATCACTGCAGCAAAATGATGAGAAAATCGAAATGGACAATGGGTCTCCCTTCCACCAAAGACACCACCATGAAAAAGCAAAGAAGAAGCTTCAAACTCAAGCATTCAACCATCAAAACGAAAATCTAAAGAGAGAAATGGTAGAGCTTCATTTCATCAAGCAAGAACAAGCATTGTTGCACATAATAGAAGAAGAAAAACGTGATCTTGCTCATTCATAGTGAAGAAAACGAAAATAGCATACCAAGGCTCCCAAGAGAGTTCATACAAGGCCAAAAGCAAAATGAAAGTGTAGTATGAAGTGTGTAAGAGTGTCTAAAGTGTGTGGTCAGCCAAGGCTCTCTAAAATGCCGAGAGTTGCCCTCCAAATGGGGTCCACAAAAAAATAAAAACCCTAACCTAAAAGGCACATGACCTACACATGGGTGTTTTTTACAAAATTGCCCCCAAAAGGGTCCAAAACACCTAATTCTAATTAAGGTTTCTAAAAAAAACGAAATTACAACTTTATTAAAATGGAAATGGCTAAATGTTGAGTCTTTAATGATCATGCCACCATCCCTAATGCTCCAAATGATGTTTCCCAAAATTTCCCTGCAACCAAAATACACTTAATCAGCTCAGAAAACCCAAATTAGCACAATTACGAATTTCCGACCAAATTAAGCAAAATTCGGAAAACGGGGAAATAACAAACAATTAAACACAATTCCCTGGTTTATTTAAGTGCAATAAACTAAATATAGTTCAAGAAATAACCACTCATCAATGATTCAGCAAATAAATTCTTCAGGTCAGAACTTCCACAAAAAGTGCTCATGCTGCTGTTTTCTTGTAATTGATACACTAACATCCAAGATTCTGCCATGTTCTAATGTTGTCTAATGATTCAAAACAAAACAATGTTGTACACAGTAATCACACCAAAATCCATCAACTATGAATGTTCACGGACATTGACCCAGATTCAATTTATAGATAATTCTCAACACAGACTGAACTGGTTCAATCATCAATTCAAACTAATCAAAATTCATGGTCTAAATTGGTCTATCCAAAGACAAGAATGATATGATGCAGTACAGACTCTAGTGATCTAAATCATTCAATCATGAAATTAAAAATTGGAAATGAAATGCTTTAGTCACTGTTGTAAGACTCAATGAAATGTTGGCAGTGAAACAATGTTAATGCAATCCATAAATGCTTACAAACTAATCAACACAGTATCTGCAAATTCATAACTCATCTACCAAGTTCCAATAGGTCTTAGCAAATCCAATTCGGCATACATATAATATCAGACTGATGGTGCAGATCAAAATACCAAACCAGTGATAAAATGGAATGTGTAATAATAAACTGGTTAGTCAGCTTTTCAAATCAGATTCAACATTCAACATGCCCAATTAAACCATGAAAACAACACTTCCGTTCAAAAACCATGGGTATATTAATGAATCAGCAATCAGATATTCACACTCATTTCAGCAGAGCAACCATCAATGCTATCAATTTCAAGCTAAGACAAACAATTAAACAATCCAGAGGTAAGAAAACTAAGCAACTCCCCTAATTAAATGGTTGGTCAGGCTTGCTCCAAGCTCTAAACTGAAGTGCGGTTGCTATGGTATACTCGAGAAAGTATTGATTCCAAATAGTCCAACTCTGCACACAAAATACACCAATGCTAGTAAAACATGCTCATGAACACAAATATTAAACCAGATGCAAATAGGGGCAACTCAAAACTGAACCAGACTGATTTAATCAACAATTCCAGGAAAATCAATTCTTCATACAAGTCAAAACATAATCCAACAAGTACAATGGACAGTGAAATAGATCTCAGATTGGATGTGACTCAACGTAAAAATTAATCATGGGAAATTAGATCAAGTTGATGCAATTCCAGAAATGCTCATAAAACAATCAGCACATTATTAGCAATTCCTAATGTATCTACCAGGTTCAAACAGATCTTATTAACTCAAGATTCAGCATTCCACATGTCTAATTAAACCATGAAATCACCATTCATTTTCAAAACAGGGATTAGATCAATGAGTCAGAAAATAGATTATAAGAAGAATGCAACAGCGTGTGCAGTAACAAAACAAAAAACTACCTAGAAAACAAAAAATTTAACGCAGAAAAACATAAACTAATCAAAGAAAAATCAAAGTCTCCCCCAATAGACCACACTTAAACTACACAATGTCCTCAATGTGTCACAAGCATAAGATCAACAATCGTAACAGTCAATAGATCATGGACAAGTGCAATGGAATGAGGAATAGGAGGGAGGAGGGAAAGGAAAACTCCCCTGATCATGGTGGCAGTTGCCAGTTTTGGACTTTCAGGTAGATATTCTCCACCACTGGAGTCAGCAAGGAAGTGTTGAAGAGAAACTGCTTCAGTCTCCAAATTTGATCAAGCAGGGAGATGTCCTCCACAGCTGGATCTAAGAAGCATTGATTGTTGATGAGCAGGTTTAGCTGGTGCCAACTGGTGTTGAAGCTTTTGTGAATGTTAGCACCCTTGTTCTCCACTGTGGGTGTGTGTTGATCAAATGCATGTGTATCTCCTGCAACATGGTTAGTACATTGTGGCTCCACAGAAATAACATGCAAGGGTATAACACCCAATCTTAGTGCAAGAGGCCAAACCTCAGATAAACTCTCAGAACATGAATCACTTTCAAATTCAGAAGCAATATCAACAACAGAATTTGATTCATGTTCAGTGCATGGAGAATAAACATTCAGACAAGATGACAAAAGCTGTTTCTCATCATGCAGTGAGTGAAAATCAAGAGCATGCTCATCAATATCATCAACATCAACATACCTATCAACAACATAATCATCAACAACAGAATCAATAATAGGTATGTCTACCTCCACTTCCCTGAAAATTGGTTGAGTGGTGGAAGGTGAAAGTGGTCTACCTATCTCAAAGGTGGTACTCCTATCTGCCTGTTCCTCAATATTTTCATCAGATTCACAGTTAGCATCACCAATCATAAAGTTGGAAGCTGGTTGTATCACAGAATTGATCTCAACACAAATAGAGCAAGAACCAGCTTCACAACCACATTTAAAATTTTCAGAAAACTGTGAAAGATCAAAATTTAATCCCAAGTCTAAAGCATCTTCACTTTTTACAATTTTTCTATCAAAATCAACGCTAACAAGTGAATCTGAAGCAGAATCAAGAGTATCTGAATGCATGAACAACTCAGGCAAATCAAGTGGGATTTCAAATTTAGAGAAAACCTGGGTTGATTCATGATTCATCTCACCAATAACAACACAATGATCTACTGCATCCTCAGGTGCAAGAGCAGGGACATAAGAGTGTAGGAAAGTAGATGATGCAATAGTAGGCTCGTGACTCTGCTCCTCATCCCCTATGCGGGTGACACTGTCATCATCAGTAATCTGAACAGTCTGAATTGGAGGTCCCTCTAAAACACGAGACTGTTCCTCTATGGCTTGCCTGGCTATCTGCGTCCATAACTCATTCAATGTTGGCTCTGAAGAAGTAGAAGATTTGGAAGGTGGGCGGGCAGATGCCTCTTGTTGTTCCTGCTTCCTTTTATTTTTCTGTTGTGGCTGCCTGTTATTGTAGATGTTGGTAGCATAAGCTTGAGGCTCATCATGAGAAACAAGGTGCTCCAAAGAAGGACAAGCATCCGTAGAGTGGCCATTGGAAGAACATATAACACACAACCGTGCAGCAGATGCAGATGGAGGTGCTGGTCTCTGGTTGGATGCCAACTGTGTCACCAAACTTTCAAGAGAATCAAGTTTGCTTTCCAATTTCCTACCAACAGCTGATAAAGAATGGGCAGGCTCGTGAAACTGCAGCTGCTGTGGTTTCTGAACAGGTGGAGACATACAAGGACTCTGGAATGATGGTTCCTGATATTTACGCTGTGAAGTACCATACCATCCCAAATTAGGATCAGTCCACCCAAGATCGTCGTTATACCCATACCACACAGGGAAGAATTTGTCTAAAAACTGATGCTTCAGATCTTCCCAACTAGTGACGGATCCTGGAGGAAGACAATAACACCAATCCGTTGCTGCTCCTTGTAATGAGTGCCCAAATGCCCTTACGAACATGTCTTCATCTGGGACATCTGGAGGTTTCATCAAAGAGCATAGTGTGTAGAACTCCTCCAAATGTCTACGTGGGCAGTCACCTGCAAAACCATGAAACTTAGGCAGCACATGTATCAGTCCAGTGTTGAAAACACAATGAATGTCCTCCTCATCAAGTGGCAATGGCTCCCTAGGAGCACTCTCATGGGATGGAGGAGCAACCATATTGTTCTCAACAAAGACATCAGCTGAGTATACACCACAAGCAATATCAGAGTCAAATGCAGAAGTAGAGTCATAGGCACAGGCAGAATAAGCATTGCTCACATAACCAAAATAGGTAGACATGTAAAGGGGGGGGGAAAGAATAATGCAATGAAAATATGAAACTAAAGCTACCTAAATGCAACACACATAACACCACACACAAAACGGAACATCACACCCACAACAGAAGACAAGACACAACACACGCAAACACAACAAAAGACTTAAAACCGAACCGTTGGTCCCCGGCAGCGGCGCCAAAATTTGATGGGTATCGCGGCCCATACAAATTTGATGTGCATGAAAGAATGCAGTATAGACTAGGAAGTGACTCCTAGGTCGTCTCTCAAGGACCAAACTGTGGTGCAGGAATTAGGTCAAACACGTAGTGAAGGGGGTTTTGAAAGTGTTTGTGCAAGGAGAATTAAACTAAACTAAAACTGGAAATTAAATACAACCAAACATAATTAAAAACATTAAGATAAATGAAAACATTAAACCGAACGATGCAATAGATAAATATCCAAACGCAATTGAGACTATTAAAATGCAATGCTTGAACTAAAAAGGGATACATGTTGTGGGAATAAAGCTTGGAATAAAAGAGCAATGCTTACCTAATAAATGAAATGCAACTCATACATACCGGAAATACTTTAAATAAAACGTCTGAAACAGTAAGCTAAGAAGTGAATGCTATTTAAATGGTTTATCACAACACCTCATCACCGTACATCTCTAAAAGAAAGGAATGAGTGAACAATAAAATAAGTGAATTAGAATTGCTAAAAATGATGATGAACATTGAAATCCGTGAAAGAAAAATAAGTAAAGTGACTTTAAAACATTACTAGCTTTCAAGCTGAAAGAATTCAACGTGTAAAACATATTATATGCCTATAACTCCTTCTCGGTCCATGTTACTACAATAAAAAAAATAAACTTTTTGGGAGATCTCATTCCAGCACACCGTATACACTTCCCATTGCCAAAGCTAAAACCATCCAAATAAACAAATATATCCTCCGCTGGACTTGCTTTCACTAGAATGAAGTCTTCCTTCAAGCAATGAAAAACAACGTGATGTTCCAAAAAAAATAAATTAAAGCAACGAATGAAAGTTAAAGCAGCGTCACTTGTGATGAATCAGTTGTGTGCTTAATCTCCAACAAATGAATTGCCACATCTCAAAAGTAAAGCAAGATTATTCAAGAAAATTAAATGGTGAGTCAGTGAAAATAAAAATAAAAAATTAACGCTTCCATTCAAAACAAAAGAAAAAGACATGTGCTATTTCTCATTCATCCAAAATCTAATATTTGAAACATGATTCAAGCAAGAAATTTTTTTCAAACGAAAACTGTGAGTGTGGCTGCTCTCCCAAGGAAAAATAACCGTTCCAGCACACCTATTCAATCTGCCGAGAATGAGAGCCCCTCTCTAAAATTGTTTCCAGCAACTGCCAAAGAAAAATGCCGAGAGAGAGTATGTCCAGCAAAAAAGTGACCTCTTCCAAGTGTAGGGCTGTAAAATTAGGGTGGGGTCCACCAAACCCTAGGTAGGACATGTGTTAAGTGTCTAATAAAATTGGGCCCAACAACATTTTTCCAAAATTGGCCCAAGATACAAAGAGTTTGTCTAAAAAGTTTTAACAATTAAATTAAAATACAATTAAAATTTAAAATATCTAAATTTGAGAGTCTTCAATTTATTTGGTGTCCTCCAAATGTCCCAAATTGTATTTTCAAAATTTTCCCTACAATTAAAAATGCAAATAATTAGCTCAGAATATTCAAATTAATTAAAATTAGAATTTCCGGTCAAATTAAGCATAATTAGGAAAAACGGGAAAATATCGGACAATTAAGCACAATTTCCTGATTAATCCTAGCACAATAAATTAAGTAAAGTCGAGAAAATATTGATTCATCACTGTGTCTCGGTAGTTAAAAGGATGATTTGTTTTGCCTTTGTAAGGCGATTGGTGGATTCGAGTACTGTTTCCTCTCTCGAGAGTATACAGACATCTCGCCTAAGGTTTCGGTCTAGTGTGGAGTAAGGTGATTGGTAAATGGATGTTACTCACCAGTGTTTTACTCATAAGACCTAGAAGAAATGAGGGAGATGTGTCTGAAGTTGCGTGTGGAAGACGACTCTTATCCGTAGTCCATATGAGGGACCGATTTTGGATGTATGAGAAGAATATAACCGAGACAAGCCCATAAACTGTGATAAACCTAATATCTAAATGCGAGGGAATGAAAATAAAGAGGGAATAAAATTCATTTGTTTTGATTACGTTGAGGTGATACAAGTTGATAGATAGAAAGTATTATTAATGAATGCATGAATGGTATAAGTAAATTTAAAGTATCTTGTTTCTTCCTTGTACTTGATTAGCTCACCCTACTTGTATGACTACGATGATCGTATAACTCGTGTTGTTATACGGGAGTAGATAATGTTTCAGGTAATACTGGAGAAGTGTAGAGAGAGGAGGCATTGGGAAAAACTCTATGGGATTTTCAAATATGTAATTTTAAGTTGTGAAATAATTGGCTTGTAATTCTGAACAACTTTTTAGATTCAGTCTCTATTGTAATTATTACTTTTAGAAATTTGTGATGGTATTATTGCGAAATATAAATAAATGTTGTGGTTTTAAATGTGAAGTATAAAAAAAAATTATTAGAATTTTCTGTAACCCTCTAAGAATTGGGGTGTTACACTTGTTGGTATAGAGCAAAGATAAAAAAAAATGTTTTGGGATTGGGGAGTGTGAATTCTTATCATGCATTCTTGTGCATTTCTTGTTTCTTCATGAAATTGATTTGGTTATTATGGAATAGAGAGAACATCATGTCTAGGAACGACAATTCTCACAATATGACTGAAAGAATTGAAGGAGTTGTTGGTGCTATAGAAAGGGTAGTTGATATCCTGCACCACAATGCTACGAATGGTTCAAAAGAGGAATATAGTCTAACTCATTTCATTGGTCACAATCCCTCTAAATTCGATGGAAGTGCAACTCCTAATGAAGCAAAATATTGGATCCATGAAATCGAGAAAGTCTTCGAAGCTATTTCATGTCCAGAAGACAACAATGTGATCTTTGCGACCTTTCTATTGATCGGAGAAGCATAATACTGGTATCGAGGAGTCAAACAACTAATGGAGATTAACAAGGAAACTATCACTTGGGAAAGTTTCAAAGTCAAATTTTTGGAGAAATATTTTCCTAACAGCGCAAGGTTCGCGAAGGAGCTCAAGTTTCTTAGTTTGCGCCAGGGAAGGATGTCAGTACATGAGTATGCAGTAAGATTTGACCAACTTTCAAGATACTACTCACAATCCCTTTCAGACGAATGGAAGTGCCAGAAATTTGAAGAGGGGCTGAGGCATGAACTAAAGAAGGCAATTATACCATTAAATATCCGACATTTTGTGACTATGATTGAGACTGCCAAGAGAGTGGAGATGCTAGAAACAGACCCCGATAGGGTAATCAGACCTCAGAAAGGAAGTTCTTCCGGGGCAAGATTTCAAAAGAAGCCCTATCTGAAACCTCAACAACCTGTTCCAGGAGCTGTGAAGTGTTATGAGTGCGGTGGTCCACACTACAGAAGAGAATGTCCAAAACTCTTTGGTAACCAAAATAATGTGAAGAAGTGTTTTTCCTGCAATAAGCCAAGACATTTTACTTCCAATTGTCCTGATAATAAGATAAAGGTTGGACCACAACAACCCAGTCCTTCTGGAGAAAAGCCTAAGGCAGCAGGGAGGGTCTTTGCTATTACTGGAGAAGAAGCAGCAAAGCCAGGTAACCTTATATTAGACACGTGCCTTTTGTTTGGAAAAAGTACGCGTGTTTTTTTTTATTCTAGAGCTACGCACTCCTTTGTATCGTCTTCATGTTTGGAAGAATTGTGTTTACCTGTGAATGATCTTGGGTTTGTTCTAGTGGTTTCTACACCAGCATCGGGCCAAATCTTGACCAGTTCAGTCTGTGTCGGATGCCCGATCATAGTAGCAGGACGAAAGTTCAAAGTGAACTTGATATCTTTACCTTTGCGAGATCTTGATATCATTTTAGGAATGGATTGGTTATCCACCAATCACATCCTTATTGACTGTGGACAACACAAGTTGATTTTCCCTAAAATAGACAATTTAGATCTTATCTCAACTAAAGAAGTTCTAAAGGAATTTAAAGGAGGTGCTGCATGTTTCATGATTATATCTCGCGATAAGACGAAAGGTTCTTAAGAACAAGCAATGAATATTTCAGTGGTGGAAGAATACGCTGATGTTTTTCCAGATGAGATACCTGGGTTACCACCAAGGAGAGAAGTAGAGTTTTCCATAGACTTAATTCCTGGTGCAGAACCAATATCTGTAGCTCCTTACAGGATTGCTCCTGCAGAGTTGGCAGAACTAAAGAAACATATAGAGGAACTGCTAGAGAAACAATTTATCAGACCCAGTGCATCACCATGGGGAGCTCCAGTATTACTCGTGAAAAAGAAAGATGGGAGTTCGCGTTTGTGTGTCGACTATCGACAACTGAACAAATTGACGATCAAGAATAAGTACCCACTGCCGAGGATTGACGACCTACTGGATCAGCTACAAGGATCAAATATATTCTCTAAAATTGACTTGAGATCTGGTTACCACTAGATTTTAGTTAAATCGGAGGATGTTCAGAAGACTGCCTTTAGATCACGCTATGGACACTATGAGTATTTAGTGATGCCATTCGGAGTTTCAAATGCTCCTGCAATATTTATGGACTATATGAATCGGATATTTAGATCTTACCTAGATAAGTTTGTCGTTGTGTTTATTGATGACATTCTCATCTATTCAAAAGGTTATGAACAACATGCAAGACATTTGAGAGTGGTGTTGGATACTTTGAGGGAACATAAATTATATGCAAAGTTGTCTAAATGTGAGTTTTGGTTGGATGAAATTCAATTTTTGGGTCATGTAATTTCGTCACAAGGGATTGCGGTGGACCCGACAAAAGTTGAAGCAATACTCAAGTGGGAACGCCCAAAGACTGTGACTGAAGTAAGAAGCTTTGTGAGCTTGGCAGGTTATTACAGAAAATTTGTAGAAGGTTTCTCTAAAATTGTGGGTCCTTTAACTCAATTAACTCGTAAAGACCAACCTTTCTCATGGACGGATAAATGCGAAGCAAGCTTTGAGGAAATGAAGAGAAGATTGACAAGTGCTCCAGTTCTGGCCATTCCTGATACTACTAAGAGTTTGGAAGTGTTCTGTGATGCTTCATATCAAGGACTGGGATGTGTGTTAATGCAGGAAGGAAGACCAATTGCTTATGCATCAAGACAATTGAAGGTGCATGAGAGAAATTATCCAACACACGATATCGAATTAGCAACGGTAGTGTTCGCGTTAAAGTCTTGGAGACACTACCTTTATGGAGCACACTTTCAAGTATTCAGCGACCATAAGAGTTTAAAGTACCTATTTGATCAGAAGGAATTGAATATGCGACAACGAAGATGGATGGAATACCTGAAAGATTACGATTTTGAGTTGCAATATCACCTAGGAAAGGCAAATGTGGTAGCAGATGCCTTGAGTCGGAAGCGTATTCAAATGTCAGCTTTGATGGTAAAGGAGTTGGAATTAATTGAAAAGTTCAGGGATATGAATCTGAGTTAGAAATTAAACTCAGATCATATTTGGTGTAGTTACTTGACAATCACGAATGACTTCTTAGAAGAAATCAAGGTAGAACAAAAAAAAGATTCTAATTTACAGCGTATAATGAAATCGTTAAACTCAGAACCAGCTAGGAATTCCTTATAGGGACAGATGGTATTCTTCGTTTCAAAAATCGGGTATGCGTTCCAACAAAGATGCAATTAAAGAAAACAATACTTGAAGAAGGGCATAAGAGTCGTCTTAGCATACATCCAGGTATGACTAAGATGTATAAGGATTTGAAGGAATCATTTTGGTGGAACGGAATGAAGAAAGATGTGGCAGAATTTGTATCATCATGTTCGGTTTGTCAAAAGGCCAAAATTGAACACCAGAAACCAGGAGGCATGTTACAACAGTTATATATTCCTCGTTGGAAATTGGATAGCATCTCGATGGATTTCGTAACTCATCTACCAAGATCAACAAAGGGCCATGACTCAGTGTGGGTGATTGTAGATAGATTGACAAAAAGTGCCCACTTCTTGTCCATCAATCAAAGAATGACGTTGGATAAGCTGGCAGAACTTTACGTCAGAGAAATAGTTAGATTGCATGGAGTACCATCCAATATCATATCTGATCGTGATCCAAGATTTACGTCAAGATTTTGGAATAAATTACAAGAGGCTTTAGGTACGAAGCTTAGGATGAGTTCAGCATATCATCCTCAGACAGATGGACAGTCCGAAAGGACTATTCAATCTCTCGAAGACTTGTTAAGAACGTGTGTTTTGGATCATATGGGAAATTGGAGTGAAATTCTCCCTTTGGTAGAATTCACTTACAATAACAGTTTTCATTCCATCATAGGGATGGCACCATATGAAGCTTTGTATGGGAGAAGATGTAGGACACCTCTATGTTGGTACCAAGATGGAGAAGCAGTTGCATTAGGTCCCGAGATGTTACAACAAACGACAGACAAAGTTAAGTTGATACAAGAAAGAATGCGCGCAACTCAAAGCAGACAAAAGTCTTATGCAGACAAGAGAAGAAGACCTCTTGAGTTCGGAATAGGAGATCATGTGTTCCTTCGTGTGTCTCAATTGACAGGCATAGGAAGAGCTATCAGATCGAAGAAGTTGTCTCCCAAGTTTCTTGGACCATTTGAAATCATCAAGAGGATCGGGCCAGTAGCATATGAAATCGCGTTACCTACACAGTTAGCGAATTTACACAACGTGTTTCATGTGTCACAACTAAGAAAGTATGTGTCACGACCAGATCATGTGCTTGAGATGGATGACATTCAAGTCAATGGAGACTTATCTTTAGACGTCAAACCTGTGAGAATTTTGGATCATCAAACTAAACAACTCCGAGGAAAAAGCGTCCACACGGTGAAAGTATTGTGGGATGAAAGCACACAAGAGATGACTTGGGAATTAGAAGATGATATGAGGAAGACCTACCCTTATCTATTCTCATGATAACCACAATTTTCGAGGACGAAAATTTTTTGTGGATAGGGAGAATGTAAGATCTAGAAAAAAAAATTTAATGAATAGTAAAAATAAATAGTAAAAAAAAAGGAAAGGATAAGAAGACACATAATGTTGAGTCATACTTTTATTAAGATAATATTTTTGAATAGTAAAAATGAATAGTAAAAATGAATAGTAAAAAATGAATAGTAAAATTTTTGGCTATAAATAGCCAAGGAGGGAGGAAGAAATTTTTTGCACCAAGAAGTAGAAATTTTTGAGAGAAGAGAGAGTTTGAAAGATATTCTAGTTGCGAGAGGGGAAATTCTGAAAGTTTTGAGGAACGACTGAGCAGAAGATTAAGTCTGGAATAGAGGTAGGGGAGTTAATTGAGTCTTTTGTTTCTGTATGATCTGAATTCTTGGATATGTTTGGAATTTTGTTTCTCTTTATGAATTTAGTGTGATATATTATATCTGTTATGTTTATTTTATTTATTGTACTTTCATTTATTTTCTTACAATTTTGCAAGGATGAGAAGTTGTCTAACGGGCTCTGCCGAATTCAACTTCTTATTTCCCCAAATCATTATTACTTCTTTACATTTTTCCTTACCTTTATTTATTTACCTTGCAAATTTGGAAGGATGAGAAGTTGTCTAACGGGCTCTGCCGAATTCAACTTCTTATTTCCCCAATACGTTACTATTTCTTTACGCTTTTATTTATTTGCATTTATTTATTTACTTTGCAATTTTGCAAGGATGAGAAGTTGTCTGACTGGCTCTGCCGATGCAACTTCTTATTTCCCCAATGCTTTTATTTTATTTATCTTATGTCAATGTTGAGATTTAATTTACCTATATGTGATTTATTGAATTCTATTTTTCAGATTATCTTAGTCAATTGTCAATTTTTACTTTGTGTACCGTTAGATGCAGTCCAATTTTTGATATATGACACATAAGACATATAACTTTGTTTTGACCGTTCGGATTAATATTGTGTGGTTTATACTTAGAGAATTAAATCTCACAAGTTAGAATAAGTTGATGATAACTTTATTTCCTATTATTAAGGCCCCTCGAAAAAATGTAAATTCTGGACAAGTTAACTGTTAGATTAATTCAAAATTTTGATAAATGTTTCTTAAGATATAAGTGTTGAATTTGACCGTTCAGATTATCATAATAATATATACATGTAGAGATATAAGTTTTACATTTTAAAGTATATGATTTTTCAGCTTAATTCTATTTCAAAATCATCTAAGGAAAAATTTATAATTTTCTTAACCAACCGTTAGATCACACTGAAACTTTTATTACATATTTTAGGAAAATATTGGGTTATATTGACCGGTCGGATTTTCAATTAAGAGTCAGGAGTTGAATGAATCCACTTGTAGTATTCTAACGATATTAAGAAACCGAAACTTTTGTTGATCACTATTTTTACAATTTTACTGCAGTTATTATAATGGTCTAAAAACTAAAAATCTAGTGTTAAAAGAAAGATAATTGAGTCTAGATTTCAACAAAATAAGAACCACATCATTTGGAGTTATGTAGAGAGAAGTATTAGTAAATTAGTCATCAAAGGTCATAGTTGGATAGGCAAAAAACATGATCAAAATACTTATCTTGATATTTTTACTGCAACTAACCTTGTAATTAAAAAATTATGAAATTAGTTTTAAATTAAAGATTTTTCAGTCCAGAATTCAATAAAACAAGAATCAACTCATTCGGAGTTCTCTAGGAAGTGTTATGAGGAAACCACTAAGCAAAGGTCAAAAATTGATTGCAAATTGTTTTGAATGTGATTTTTGGAGCAATGAGAGAATTGATAAAATTATCTTGATGATACTCTAGTTTTATCATGAAGAAGATTTATGCTGTGTCTCGGTAGTTAAAAGGATGATTTCTTTTGCCTTTGTAAGGCGATTGGTGGATTCGAGTACTGTTTCCTCTCTCGAGGAGAAGGGTAAAAGTGTCATTTCCACAAAGGGAGAGGTGTTCTTATCAAGATATGGGGCTTCATTAGAAATTTCTCCTTCACATTCAGATTTTAGCATTTTCACGTGCTTGAATAAAGCCTTTCTATAAGGCCATCACCTTTTCCACATGGGTGAATACGTGTCATTTGATCCATCATTTACGGATCGCACTTTTTCCTTGCTTAGCTTCATGAATGCATCTATAAATTCATGAAAGCATCACTTGTAAAACACTTTGGAGTATATGAGAAATTTCTTCATTCTGAAATTAATCTCTGCCAAGCAAATGCTTACCAAAGTCACCTTTTCCATCAACTCTCTCCCACCTCTTAGCTTTCTTCCAACAATGGAGGCTGCCTGAAGCTAGGATCACCCCATTCCTTCTCTGCCACAACCAACATCCACTCAAGTTCCATCAATTTCCGCTGCCATCTGCTGGAATCCATTCCTTCTCGGGTTCTGTCTTCAACCCAGCAATGGAGAGGCTTATCAAGTGGTATTCAGAGCCTTGTTGCTGATCAACATTTCAGATAAGTCACTGTTACATTGCTTTCATCCGTGTTGTGCTGTTCTACTCCTAATTTCACTGTTTCATTGAGTTTTCTGTACTACATCTGTGTGAGTGACTCTTTGGTGATCATTCATGTGTTCCTTAGTGTTTCCTCCACATTTTAATCGGTGCATCTTGTGTGTTCTTCATTTTATTCAGCTTTAAATTTCATTTTCTAGTTTTGTTACTGACATGTGCAAATTTTGCCGTTTTAACTCTGTCATAACATTGATTCTGTTCAGTGAGCGTGTGTTCAGTGAGTCCAGTGTAGTGATAGCTCTTCATTGATCTTAAAAAGCATCAAGACATTGTCTAGCTTTGATCACATGAACTTAGCATTGAAGTAAACTCTGCAAATATTTCCAAATTCTGCATCCACGTGTTTTTCCGTTTCTGAGAAATTTTGAGCTACTGTGAATCTTTGATTTAATCCAGATCTGTGATGTCTGGTGTTTGCAGCAAGTCTCCTTCGTGATTTAAAACTTGTTTCACGTGTATACAAGCCATTTGCATCATTGAATCACAGAAACCATATATGAATTACGGAAATTTCCGAAAATACAGCAACAGGATTTACTGTTGCATCGGCTTCTGTTTTGGACATTAAAACCTGTGATTCAGAGGGTTTTACAAGCTGTTTGAATGATTTGAATTGATGTTTACCACTTCAACAATTAATCCAATTCAGATCTGAAGTTTGGGATTGAAAGCAATTAAGTTGCTGCATTAAAATCTGTCATGAATTTGTTTGCTGTTTTTTGGTTTAAAAATGAACTTTGCACCGTGTTCTTATGCTTTGCAATTCAGTAGGCCACTTCAATTCTGCTAGCTTTATCTTCTAGAGCTAGATCTAGGGTTAATTTCCTTGAATTCATTGTGCCTAAACCAGTTTGAATCTAGTTAAGTTTGATTTCATAAAATGCTGCACATTTTCTGCATAATTTGGCAACTTGAATGGTGAAATTGCATCTTTGCTGATTTTTGTGCATTTAAAACCTCATAACCACTTTGGTTGATCATTTAAAATGTGTCCAAACTGATTTTATGGTCAGATATACACAAATGCACAAAATCATCATGCCACTTCCTCATTTGGCTTGAATTCATCTAGTTGCATAGCCAATTTCCTTAAACAGCTGTTTTATGTTGATTTGATGAGCTAAACATCTGTTAAAAGTGCATCAAAACTGGGGGGTTACTGTTCATATGGTCAATTTTTGAATTGGCTTGTAGTCATTGCTTGGATACCTCATTTTGGTCACTTTTTGGGAAGTGTCATAGCCAATTTCTGCTGTACTTTGTTTTGTGAGTGTTTAGCTGCCTGCACCTAGTCATTATCACCATATAAACTTGTTGGAAATCATCATACACTATGTTTCATATCAGTTAAGCATCAATTCGAAATTTCCAGCCCAATTTGCAATGTGCAGACAGTTTTGAAAGGCTTAAAAGTTGAGTTAATTTTTGATTGTGTGGATTGGCAAAAGCTGGGAGAAAGTATCTCTGTTTTCCTAACCATTGTGATTGACCAATAACATCTAAAAGAAGCTTGAAACTCCCGCAATCCAGTAGATAAAAGTCAGCAATAGCAGAAATACATATATGCAGTTTTCTTTGAGACATTTCATCAAACACTTTGCCAATTTTGGAGAATTTATGTGAAAATTGTTATACTGCAGCATGTGTGTCTTTTATTGCTTTGTGAATATGCTCTAGAGCCATTCTAAGTTCCTTTTGAGTGCCAACTTTCCTTGCAAACCGAATTAATTGCTTGTTTGTCTTGATTGAAAATCTGTCACCAAGTGTTTGATATAAGTTCCTTGGTGCAATTCTGTTTGTTCATTCCAGCAGCAGTAATAATCATTTTCTGTGGCAATTAACATTGATCTTGGTGGACTTTTGTGAGTGTTTGTGGCTGCAGAAAAAGCATCAAGCAGTTTTATATTGTTCGTAGCATATTAGAAAGAAGATTAGTGAGGATAAAGTTGGTTGAAGGTTGGCTTGGCACTGCAGATATTTCACGGCAGAGCAGAAATTGTTTCAGACTTTGTTGCCGCAACAGGAACTGCTGGACAGAGTGCAAACATTATAAGTTCAACCTCACTTTTGGTCTGCAACTGTGAGTTTTGGTGTGGCTACATCTAGTGCCAACAAGTTTCCTTGAAGAGAGGCCAAAGTTGCACTTCCAAACCCCTTCCATTGTTAATATTTCTTGCTGAAATTGTGTAATTTTGTCTTTGGTTTTTGCTTGTAAAGGTCCAATTCAAGCAAGTGAGGTGGTAGAGTTCACAAGTGCTCTTCCCTCATTTGTCAACTAGACTCAAGAAGTCTCACAACCTAAAATCGGGTAGACGGTGAGTGTGTCTTAGATCCAATGTCTAAGTCTCACCTAGGAGACCTCACCTTTACTTTTTCCCTTTCCATTCAAGTTTTATCATTTTCTTTTACTAAGTTGCGAATTAGGAGTGCGCCTAGAGTCTGATTTTAGAGTCCCAATTTGTTGTTTACTTTGTTTTTGCTTTGCTTTTGAGTCTTCTTTTGTGATCTTATAAGTGATCTTGGAGTAACAACTACTAAGTAAGTAGCCTAGAACATTTTTGGCAAGGAAAAGACTTGGTTATTAAGTGACCCTAGTGGTTCACCACCCTTACCTGGAACTTGTTCTTGGGTGAAATCTAAGAAAGTTGTAACACAAGAAAACTTTTAAGAACAAAGATGTCTTGTTATTCATATAGTTCATATAGTTCTTCTAGTTCAACTAGGGTCCATAATGAGTATCAAGGTTCATACATTAAGGATGATTTGTGTACTAAAGCTAGAAAAATTCCCTTCTTTGGTAAAGATACAAATGTCTTAGCATACTTAGTTTGGGAAAAGGAAATTAATCAAATGCATCATGTCCTTCTTAGACAAAGTGAACTTGAGTCTTATAGTACAATTGTTCTTTCTAGAGAGTGTGAATCTCGTGTTCTTAGTTTATATCTTTCTAGGTTAGAAAAGCATGGATATGAGTGGTGGGATGAGAGGCAATATTGGGTTCATAAAGGTAGGAAACCCACCATTGAAAATTGGTATGAATTGAGAGCGTGCATGAGAGAAAAGTTTGTACCTCCTTTGATTATAAGAAACTTGAAACTTATGAGAGATAGTATTCAAGAGGGAAAATCATTTCTTGAGAGTTTAAAAGATCAAGGTTTCTTTCGTAGAGAACTAGAATTTGGGAACAAACTTCAAAAGTTAAAGGACCATAAAAGAGAAAGAGAGAGGAAGAGAGAACAAGAAAGAAAAGAAGAGGAAGAAAGAAGAGAGCAACATAGGAAAGAAGAAGAAGTAAAAGAGAGAAAGAGAGAAGAAGAGATAAGAAGAGAAAAGGAGAGAAGGAGAGAGCAAGCAAGGATAGAAGAGGAAGAAATAAGAGAGCAACAAAGGACAAAAGAGGAAGAAATAGAGAGAAAAATAAGAGAGGAAGAAAAGAGAGAAGAGGAAGAGAGATTACAAAAGAAAGAGAAGGATGAAATTGCAAGGAAGAAAATGGAAGGAAAAAGATTGATGGCCACATCTCCTCCTACACTTACAAAAGAACCTAGTCTATTAAGGGGAAGTTTCTTATCCTTTCATTTTTCTCTATTTATTTTTGAAATTCCAAAATCTCACTCTTCTTTCCAAGAAATTGCCATGCTATCTTTAAAAATGCTAAAACTTTCAACACATGGCAATTCACACCTTGAGTTATGGTTACCTCTTTGTTTACCACTAACTCAAGAGAAAAATAAAATGTCAAAAGAAGTAAGGCTTCATAAAATTACAAAACTTGAACAAATTAGGAAGCCTTCTTCTAAACATGTTGTTTTATACATTTTGTTGGGTCAAATAAAACTAATTGAAGCTATGTTTCATGCTTATTGCAGATTGATATTTGATCCAGGAGGAATTTCGGTGAAGCCAACAAAAATAAGTCCTCACAAAGACAACCCACCAGATTTGAGGACAAATCCTTTCCAAGAGGGAGGGGATGATACGCGAGGCCCAAGCCCAATAAATAAAGTCCAACAACCCAAACCAAGGAGAAGGGTAAAAGTGTCATTTCCACAAAGGGAGAGGTGTTCTTATCAAGATATGGGGCTTCATTAGAAATTTCTCCTTCACATTCAGATTTTAGCATTTTCACGTGCTTGAATAAAGCCTTTCTAGAAGGCCATCACCTTTTCCACATGGGTGAATACGTGTCATTTGATCCATCATTTACGGATCGCACTTTTTCCTTGCTTAGCTTCATGAATGCCTCTATAAATTCATGAAAGCATCACTTGTAAAACACTTTGGAGTATATGAGAAATTTCTTCATTCTGAAATTAATCTCTGCCAAGCAAATGCTTACCAAAGTATGGGACACTCATAACCTACAAGATTCTTAAGGAAAGAACTGCTCTTATACCATTAATGTAACATCCCAATAATTATAGTATTAAACTACAATATAGTTATTACATTCTTGATATGATAGATCAGTGATAGTATTAGCATTTTTAGCGACTTTCTTGAGAGTTGCATAGAGGTGTTTATGGATGACTTTACTGTGTATGGGTCCTCTTTTGACGCATGTTTAGATAGTTTGGAAAAAGTGTTCAAAAGATGCATAGAAACAAACCTTGTTCTCAATTTTGAGAAATGTCACTTCATGGTTGAACAAGGTTTGGTTCTAGGGCATCTCATTTTTGAAAAGGGAATAGAGGTAGATCCTGCTAAGATATCTGCGATTTTGCAGTTGCCTTACCCCTCTTGCGTGCGAGAGGTTCGATCTTTTCTTGGACATGCAAGTTTCTACAGGCGCTTCATTAAGGATTTCAGCAAGAACGTGCTTCCCTTGTCTAGACTGTTACAGAAGGATGTTGACTTTGACTTTGGTGACAGATGCAAGCAGGCGTTTGATTGCCTGAAGGAAGCTTTAACCACCACCCCTATCATTCAAGCACCCGATTGGACGACCCCTTTTGAGCTTATGTGTGATGTGTCTAACTATGCATTAGGGGTCGTTTTGACACAAAAGGTTGATAGATTGCCTAGGGTGATATATTATGCTTCTAGGACTTTAGATGTTGCCCAAGCAAACTATACCGCAACTGAAAAAGAGTTGTTGGCGATTGTTTTTGCTCTTGATAAGTTTAGATCATATTTGCTTGGGTCGCCTGTTATTCTGTACACTAACCATGCAGCTCTTAAGTTTCTTTTGAAAAAGGCTGAGTCAAAACCAAAATTGATCAGGTGGATGCTACTACTCCAGAAGTTTGACTTGCAAATTAAAGACCGGAATGGAGCACATAACTTGGTTGCAGATCACCTCAGCAGGATTGAGAGAGTTGGGGATCAGGCTCATGTGTTGCCTGTCCAGGATGATTTTCCTGATGAGAGTTTGTTGACGATTTCTTCTTCTCACCCTACTCCTTGGTTTGCACACATTGTGAATTATTTGGTTGCTTCTGTTTTTCCTCCCTTAGCATCACGTGCTCAGATTGCCAAAATTAAGAGTGATGCTAAGTATTATGTTTGGGATGAACCATATCTGTGGAAGTTGTGCAGTGACCAAGTTACTAGGAGATGCATTCCGGACCATGAGATTGACTCGGTCCTACAATTTTGTCATGCCTCCTCACCTGGTGGTCATCTGAGGATTCAAAGAACAGCTCGCAGGGTGCTTGATTGCGGTTTCTACTGGCCTTCCATCTTCAAGGAAGCGGAGAGGATTTGTAGCACCTGTGAGCCGTGTCAGAGAGCAGGCAGACCTATTTCACAGAGACAGGAGATACCTCAACAGCCTATGCTGTTCTGTGAGGTGTTTGACGTCTAGGGTATAGATTTCATGGGTCATTTTCCTGTTTTTTTTTTGTTTTTCCTATATTCTCCTTGCAGTGGATTATGTTTCAAAGTGGGTGAAAGCTACAGCCACCAGGACTAACGATGCGCGGGTTGTTGTAGATTTTGTTAGATCTCACCTCTTTTGCAGGTTTGGAGTGCCTAGAGCGATTGTTAGTGACCAGGGAACCCATTTTTGCAAGAGATCCATGCAAGCCTTGCTCAAGAAATATGGGGTGACGCACAGAGTTTCTACACCTTACCACCCCCAAACAAATGGGCAGGCTGAGATCTCCAACAGGGAGATTAAGGGGATTTTGGAGAAGATTGTCCAGCCCAATAGAAAGGATTGGAGCAATAGGTTGGACAATGCTCTTTGGGCTCACCGGACTGCCTACAAAGCACCCATTGGGATGTCTCCCTATCGGGTTGTCTTTGGAAAGGCATGTCATTTTACCAGTTGACATTGAGCATCGGGCATATTGGGCTGTGAAAATTTGCAACTTCTACATTGATCGAGCTGGAGAGGAAAGGAAGTTGCAACTGAATGAACTGGACGAGATCCGTTTGGAAGCCTATGAGAACTCGAAGTTCTACAAAGAGAGGACCAAGAGGTTCCATGATAGTTCCATTCTTAGAAAGGACTTCGAGGTTGGCCAGCAGGTTTTGTTGTATAACTCTAGGCTCGGCCTCATGGGTGGTAAGTTGAGATCAAAGTGGACTGGACCTTTTGTTGTGACTAATGTTTATCCTTATGGTGCAGTAGAGATCCTAGGTCCTTCCATAGCTAAAGGCTTCAAGGTGAATGGGCATAGACTGAAGCCTTTCCTCAGCAATCCTTCTTTGTTGGATGCAGTGGTGGAGGAGACGTCTTTGGTACACCCCACCTACCCTCCCAGCTGACTCAGGGAGTTTCTTTTCTCCTTCCCTCCTCACTTTTATTTCACTTTTTCTGTATCTGATGATTGTTCTGATTATTGATTTGTTGATAGTGACACACTGAGAACATTGTGTCGTTTAAGTGTGGTCTATTAGGGGAGGTTGTTTCCATGTTTATGTTTTGGTTTTTAGGTAGTTTGTTGTGTCTTGTGTACAATTTTGCACGCTTTTCGTGAATTCTGGACTGTGATTAGGTTGCTAGTTTCCCTTCACTGCATTGATACTCTGTTTTGTTGGACTCCTTGCTCTTCTTTGCTTGAAAGATAATCATGATGTTTGAGAGGTTGATTTGATTGTGACAATTACCCTGTGTGAGGTTTGAGCCATTTAGAGATCTTTCTTATGTGTGATATGTCTCTGGACTTCTTGCACATTTGCCTTGGCTTGACTCTGTTGATAATTCTTGATTCATGCGCATGTTTGGAAATGATAAAGGCATTTTGTTGATTGAGCCTCTCTAGCCAAATAGCCTACCCTGTTATGATCTCTTTGTTAGCCCTTTGAGCCTATACTTCCCTCATTTCTTTGTTTTGAAGCTCATAAAATAGCCTAAGTGAAAAACCATGATCACCTAAACCTTAGGAATTTTGGAGCTTTGGAACTGTTTTGGGAATAAGTGTGGTCTCTTAGGAGTTGTAGATGAATTGGCTAGTGAGTCCTCTTCTTGCGGTTGCACTGTAAATATTATGTATCTTGTCTTTTGAATTGTGTGTTGAATGGCAAAAAAAAAAATGAGAAAATACAAAAAAAATTTTGTGAATAATGGAGTCAAGAAGAGGATGGAATTAGAGGTTGTGGGTGTGTTTGAATGTGTTTACACTTGTTCCCCATTGCTCCTCTGTTCCTTATGGTTTGCAGCTTCTTATCCAGATGTATCCTCCCTTGTCCTTGGCCCCATTACAACCATGAAAAGACCTTTTGATTTGAACATGCATATGTGTTTAAGTGTTTATATTAGAGGCTTGCTAAGTCTGTTTTTGTTTGCTTTCTTGAGTGCATCGAGTGACATTGATTTACCTTTGACACTTGAGAGAAACACTGATTGTGTGCATCTATGAGGCTCTGTTGCTTTTGATTCATCTCTCGAACTGATTGATTGTTTTCCATGTACTGAAATGTTTGGATGATTCTGTGAGTATCTGCTTTCATTGACTCTGTGTGGAATTCTACCTAGGGGTCATTCCCTAGCTATACTGCATTTCTAATATGCAATCAAATTTGTATGGGCCGCGACAGCCCATCACCAAGACTGTTTGTTGCTTGCTTTCTTGAGTGCATTAAGTTGACACTGTTTACCTTAGACACTTGAGAGAAACACCGATAATGTGCATCTGTGAGGTTCTATGCTTTTGATTCACCTCTTGAACTGATTGATCATTTTTGCCATGTCTTGAATTGCTTGGATGACTTCATGAGTATCTGCTTTCTCTGATTATGTGTGGGATGTTGTCTACTTCTTTTTACTGTCCAGATTTCTTCAAAAACTGTGTAATTTTGTTTCTTTCCTTGTCAGTCTTTGTTTTCTGTCTGCTGAGTCTGTCTCATACCCTAATGTCCTCTGAACTATTCCCGATTAGCGTCTTGATTTTGCCCATGAGTGCAAAAGACTAAGTGTGGTCTATTTTGATGAGTCAATATTTTATTGATTTCACTTAGTTTATTGTGCTAGAATTAATTAGGGAATTGTGCTTAATTGTCCGATATTTTCCCGTTTTTCCTAATTATGCTTAATTTGACCGGAAATTCTAATTTTAATTAATTTGAATATTCTGAGCTAATTATTTGCATTTTTAATTGCAGGAAAAATTTTGGAGATATATTTTGGAGCATTGGGATGGAGATAAATTAATTCAAGACTCTCCAATTAGACATTTTAAAATTAATTGTATTATAATTTAGTTGTTTATAACTTTTTAGACAATCTTGTGCACATTGGGCCAAATTTTGACAAAAACATATTGAGCCCAAATAGGAAAAATGACATGGCACCTAGGATTTTTCAATTGGGTGGACCCCACCCTAATTTTAGGACACATGGTCCTAGGGATCAAAACCAAGCAGCCGTCACACACATTCACACATTCTCGGCTGAAACAATTTTTTGGAGGCCAGATTTTTCTCACAGTGTGTGCTTGGCTGGAACGTTGTGGAGGAGAGCATTTTTTTTCTTTCTTGAAACAATGTTGACACTTTTTGATTGTGGATGAATGAGAGGATGCATATTAATTTTTTTTGTAAAGCGCTGATGCAATGGGTGTGCAGAGAAATGCCACGGCTTTGGTAGTTTTTCTTTAATTTGATTTAGCATTTGGAAGCAGCTCACGTTATTGGTTGGGATTTCTTTCTAATCAGCTGATTTCATTTTGTTTTATCATTTAGAGAGCAATGTAAACTCACGTCCAGCAGCCGCCACTCAACTTATTTGGTTTTTTATATTTTTGCTGTTGAACGTTTGAGGAGATGAGCTTTAGAAAGTATTCACGCTTTTATATTTTGGAGAGATAAAAGAAACACGTTTTGTTTTCATTTTTATTTGAAGCGGTGCAATTTGAGATGGGAGGCACTGATTTCGGCATTTTCTTGGAGAAATGAAGCTCACGGTGCATTCAATTTGTTTTACTTTCTTTGATTGAAGTAGGTAGGTTTTTTTTAGGAGCATTCTGTTCTTTTCTTCTGAGGTAGTGCACGTGATTTATTTGAAAAAGAAAAAGAAATTCATTTCAATCTTTCTTTTAAAAGTTATGGTCACATCCAGGGACGCATACTTCTTGGTTCAAAGATTTTACATGCTTTATTTTTCTTTGATTAAGGCTGCAGCTATGTTTACGTCCAGGGGTGTGCACACATGGCATTCAATGTTTTTTTTACATTTCTTGAAGGAATAGTTCACGGTTTCTTATTGGAAGAAAGCAATCAGCTGAATTGTTTATTTACTTGCGTTAATTAAATATCATTCTAGTGATGAATGTTGCATTTTATTTTGCATTTTTTTTATTAATCAATTGCTTCTTAAGAGAGTCACACAAGTTCTTCTTAATTTAGTTGTAATGATAGCTTAGGTTAGTGGGTTGGTCGTTAATAAAATTACTTTGTTTCCATGAGATTCTTGCACTTTAATTGTTATACTGCTGCTCTGATTTGGCTCAATATTTAATCTGTTGTGTGCTTGCGATTGGGTATACGCTTAGTTGCCTAATTGATGTTTGATCTTCACTTAGTTGATTAGACTGTATGGTGCATGACTGATTAGATTTGTGCATTGCATTCACTTAGTCTGTGATTTTGAAGACCGAATTAACCTTCGCTTAGTTGGTTGATTCATGTCATATTTGGATTAGAGTAGTGTGTACTTTTCGTTGATCTCTGATTGGAAGCATAGTGATTGAGTTAATGACCAACTGTTTTTATTTTGTGTTTGATTCTGTGTTTCCATCTCTGTTCGCATTCGTGTTTTAATTTAATTTATCCTCATTCGCAATCCTTTCAAACCCCCCCCCCCTTTCACTTCGTGTTTGACCTGATTCTCGAACCACAGTTTGGTCCTTTGGAGACGACCTAGGAGTCATTCCCTAGCTATACTGCATTTTTCATATGCAATCAAATTTGTATGGGTCGTGACAACCCATCACTCTTCCATTGGGTGCTTCATGGCTTCCAATACGTGAAAATGCACCTTCTCGTCTCTTATCTCCATGGTCAGTGTTCCTGGATGCACATTTATCTTTGTTCGTGCTGTCATCATGAAAGGTCTTCCCAAGATAATAGTTGATGACTTGATTCCTTCCTCATCCTTCATATCCAAGATGTAGAAATTTGCAAGAAAAATTAACTTGTCTATTCGGACAAGGATGTCCTTAAGCACACCTACAGGGTTAATTATGCTACTGTTGACCAGTTGAAGGACCACACCAGTAGTCTTAAGAGGTCCTAGAGATAGAGAAGTAAACACTGATCAAGGCATTATATTTATAGAAGCTCCTAAATCTAACATGGCATTGTCAAACCTTGAACTCCTAATAACACAAGGAACAGAAAACATACCTGGATCCTTGCATTTCTGTGGTATCTCAATATGTTTCTTAACCAAGCTAGACATGTTTAGTGCCAAATTCACAACCTCATTATCCCTAAAACACCTTCTATTTGTGCAAAGTTCTTTCAAAAACTTGGCGTATTTAGGGATTTACTTAACAACATCTAGCAATGGAATGTTGATCTCCATCTTTTTGAAAGTATTTAAGATCTCTTGGTCTAATTCCTCCATTTTTTTATTTCTCGGCTTCAACCAGTTTGGATATGGAGGAGGTGGAGAATAAGATGAAGAAGAATTTTTAGAAGAAGAGTTATAGGATACAAACCTAGATTTATCAGTGGTAGTCTCAGGTGATGGTTCACTTGGTCCTCCATTATCGTCAATATGGGTGTCTTCTTTCTCCTTGTACTTGATTCCCCATTCTTAAAGTAATGGCATTTACATTTTAGGGGTTGATAATTGTTTGTGCAGGCAGTTTATTTGACTCCTTAGCCTCTAACTTATCCACCCTCTGAGTCAATTCTATAATTGATTTCTTAATTTCTGAATTTTGCTCAACTATCATCTTCATGAAATCTTGCAGTGACATTTCAGGTTGGAATTATTGCCTTTGTTGAGGTGGAACATAAGGTTGTTTGTGTTGTTGATATGGTTTATTGCCTCCAAACATGTTTGTAACAAAAGCTTGAGATGGTTCCTCCACAATAGTTTTTGTTATACTAAGACATTCCTCAGTATAATGTCTTGTTAGAAAATTCCACACACCTTAGAAACTTGTGGATTTGAAGTTTTAATCAAGCTCATAATTTCGTCGAGCTTTTTATCTAGTTTGTCTATTCTTTCATTTATCATTTTTACTGATCTAGTTTCCATCTCATGAAATCCTTTTAATAGGGCCACTAAATGTGCTCTTATTTCAAATTGCTGGCTATCTGTTGCCTTTCGCTCTATTAGATCTATAGTGTCTTCTGGTGATCTGTCTAAGAAGGATCCTCCACTTGCAGCTTCTGCCCATGACCCATCGTGGAACTTAAGCTTTCATAAAAGCTTAAAATGAAATCCTTTATTTGAAATTGAGGGCAGGAAGCATAGAGTTTATTGAATACCTCCCAACATTCGCTAAGCATTTCTCTATCTCTTTGCCTTATATCTTGTATATCTCTATAGATGTTGGGAAATATTTTTCAAGAAAAAGTCTTTCTATGGTTTCCCAATGATAACGGTTGAAAAACCGTTATTTTCATATGTTAATTTGGACTAAATTATGCCCTTTATTGCTTAGAATGAGCTTGAAATCAAACAAAACTCAATAAATGAGTCAGCCGAGGGTCCAAAGCTGTTTTTAGCGATTTTATGCTTGTTTTGCATTGTTTTGCAGCAAAATTTGACAGAAGTGAAGATTGGGAATAAAGATGAAGGTCATAGACTCAAGATAAGAGAGAAAATCAGAGAAAAGAAGAGTCTAGGCATCGCCCGGCGGTAAACCCCTGGCGTCGGGCGGTCAAACGGGAGGAGAAGACACCAGTTTTGGGCGTCGGGCGGTTTTGCGGCATGAGGGAAACCGCCGGGCGGTGGTGCGATTCAAGGTCCACCACCGGGCGGCAAAGTGTGACGTCGGGCGGTGGTCAGCTGGGCTTGGACCTATTTTTCTGATGCGCTTCTCACCTATAAATAGCCCTGTTACGAATTTCAATTCATTCTTTTGACAGAGGAGGGCGGCCAGATCTACTTTGCACTCTTTGGAGAGGATCTCTTGGATGCTTAGGCTCCTTTTCGTCTTTTCTAGGGTTTGCTTTCCATATCTTCCATTCTTTTCATCTATGTTCACCATGACTATGGTGAACTAAACCCTTTTGTTGTTGGGGGAACAATGTAATCTTTTGATACTCTCGATTATTGAAACTCTTGTTTGGCGGCCAAATGCGAGGAGTTGCACCAAGGCAGTGACGCCAGGCGGATTTGCGGTACGAGGCAAACCGTCGGGCGGTGGACCCTTGACGCTGGGCGGTTTTGCGGCATTGAGGCAAACCGCCGGGCGGCATAAGTATAAATCCGGGCGGTTGCCTGTTCGGCTCGGGCCTGCTTTCTGTTGCGCTCTTCAGCTATAAATAGCCCTAGTGCGACTTCAATCATATTCTTTTGACAGAGGAGGGCGACCAGACGTACTTTTCGCTCTCTATAGGGGATCTCTTGGATGCTTAGGCTCCTTTTCATCTTTTCTAGGGTTTGCTTTCCATATCTTTCATTATTTTTATCTTGGTTCACCATGACTATGGTGAACTAAACCCTTTTGTTGTTGGGGGGACAATGTAATCTTTTGATACTCTCTTTTATTGAAAGTATTGTTTGAATTATATGATCTTCATATGCGTTTATTATCAATTGTTGGATTCTCATAATGTGCTTAATGCCTTTATCTTTCAACTCATTCGGTAATTGATATTTGTCTTTATTGATACGGGGACGTACAGTAATGACACGAAATGGTGAAAATTTCCTTGGTTAAGCAATACCACCTAGGGAATTGGGGGTAGGACGATCAATTGTATTTGCTTCTGTTTGTAATGCGTTGCTAGTTGCTAGGGGAGGCTAGGTATAGCAAGCCGATAATTAGTAATAGGCCCTTTTCGTCGAGGGATCGGGTTAAGGGGAGGCCAAGAAAGTTTGCATGCAATTAGACAATAATGCTATTTGAACAAAAGGAGTAAATAAAAGAGAGCGGATTAGATGAAATTGTAAACCCCCAACAACTCCATTCATTCATACTCTTTTCTCGTCAACTGAATCAACACATTGCATGTTTATTTTCTGTCTTTGCATCCACCACAATTAATTAATTTTGCCTTCACAAGTCTTACGATTTTGGTTCACGCGAACGATAAGGCCTTTCGAGTCTCATGGGAAGAACGATAATGGGTTTTACCATTTTTATTACTTGATACGATATGGTACACTTGCCATTCCGCTAACAAGTTTTTGGCGCCGTTGCCGAGGACTCGAGGTTTGACTTATTTAGTAGTGTGAATTGATTGAATTTGACTTGTTTGTAATTATTTGTCTATACTTTTATTTTTTATTATTTATTGTGTTTTATTTTATTTTTCTGTAAAAGTGCTTTTAGGGGTATTTTTCTTGTGTATGCAAGAAGGAATGTACTAGAAGCAGGAAAGATCAACAACCTCTTCTCGAGGGAATACCAGACAGGAGAGGGAGGAAAGTTATAGAGTTTGCACGTGAAAACTTTCCTTCTCCTGTAGCAATCTTGCAATCTTCACCAAAATCTTCTACACAAGGTAGAGAGGAGATGGCGGACCAACCTCCTCCAAGACGTACACTAGGGGACTCAACAAACACTGTGGGTCCTTTGAATTTCAACAGCATTGCCATTCCTGCGGACAATACTACAAATTTGGTGATGAGCCCTGCGCTCATCCAACTAGTTCAGAGCAACCAGTTCAACGGATTGTCAAATGAAAATCCCTACAAACATTTGACTATCTTTGGCGAAATCTGCAATACTGTTAAGATGGCCGGAGTCTCAGATGAGAGGGTCAGACTTAGCCTATTCCCTTTTTCTTTGGGAGGAAGTGCCAAAGATTGGTTGCACTCATTTGTTGAAGGGACGTTCAGAAACTGGGATGCTTTGGCGAGACAGTTCGTCACCAGATTTTTTCCGCAAACCAAGATTCATCAAGGGAAGCTCGAAATATCCTCATTCAAGCAAGGGATGGAGGAAAATCTCGGACAGGCCTGGGACAGATTCAAAGGCCTGTTGAGAAAAACTCCAGTCCACGGATTTGACAAGACTTCTTATTTGCTCATTTTTCTTGGAGGGCTGAATACTCAGTCTAAAATGATGTTGGATGCCTCAGCTGGAGGCAGTATTACTAGGAAGACTGAAGACGAAGCCTATGATTTAATTGAGGAGATGGCCCTGAATGAAGTTTCCCAAAGTGAGAGCGGCGCACAGAAAGGAGGAATATTGCATCTTCCTGCTAATGATGCAATGGCTGCGCAAAATAATCTTCTTAACCAAAAATTGGACAAGCTAACAAAGGTCCTTTCTGAACTTCCAACAGGGTTAAGAAATATTTCTCAAACTCAACAACTTTGCGACTTATGCGGTGGTGACCACATCAATGGTCAATGTGCTTTTCCTGAAGAAATGCAACAGGATGTCAACTGCATGGGGAATCAATTCCCGTTTAAGCAGGGTAATTTTAACCAAGGCAATTCTAGCCAAGGTTGGAAGAACCACCCCAGCATTGGCCAGAATCATAATAGTTCTTCTGGGCAAGTAGGAGGCTTCAGGCAGCAACAACCTTCACCCTTATGGCAACAAGTGAGTAATTTGACTGAGTCTGTCAGGACCTTAAGTAACCGATTTGATGACTTCTTCAAAAAATATGAGCAGTAGTTGAATAACACTCAGGCTAGTTTAAATCATTGGAGTCACAGATTGGGCAGTTGGAAACAAGAATAGAAATTACGGAGAAAGACCAGTTCAGGGCCAACACTGATGTTAACCCTAAGAGAGAATGCAAAGTTATTACGAGCCAGGATGGTTGGGAAACAGACAGTGAACCATTCCATGTGGTAGATAGTGAAGAGGAAGAAATGTTGATGGGTGAATTCTTTGAACCCATGAGCAGTGAAGATGAAGAAGATGAAAATTATAATGAAAAAGAGGTTGGTGGAGAAAAAGAGGAGATAGGAACTAGAAGCAATCATAATGGAGGATGTAGAGAAATTTTCAACCGAATGACTGTGGTACCTTTAGGAGATCAGCAGCTCCCTCCCTATTCAGAAAGAATTAAAATCAACCTTGATGATAAAGCTGAGTTTACTGATGAAGAAGAGGATCGTGTTTTTCAACCATAGAAGAGTAATTATCCTCCCAAGGCTAAAGATCCGGGGTGTTTAACTTTGTCATGTACTCTGAATGATTTAGATGTAGAAGCTATGATAGATTCTGGATCTAGTATCAATTTGATACCCATGGAACTTTTGAAGGAAATCAGCGGAGTCGTGTTGAAACCATCTGACTTGACTATAGCAATGGCAGATGGTTCTACAAAAGTGCCAATGGGAATGGTGGAAAATGTTGTTGTGCGAGCAAATCGGCTTGAGTTCTTAGCAGATATCATTGTTATGGACGTGAAAACTGAGGAAGAGTACCCCGTGATTTTGGGGCGACCGTTCATGGCAACATCAAAGATGCTTATTAATGTTCATGAGGGAAGGATAATGATGAGGGATTTGAATTATCTATTTCTCTATACTGGCCGTGAAGGGGATGAGATCAAAGCAGTAAAAAGAGACATATTTGAGAAGCCAGAGATGGGCGAAGAACAAGAAGAGAACATAGCAGGTACTGATTATTCTGACAGCTGTTACGTTCTGCAGGTGCCTGAGGATAAAGGGAGAAGAACCATTCACCCAAAATCAAAAGATGATCCACTCCAACCAGGGAGTAAGGTGAGATTTAAGAAAAAGGAATGGTTAGTAAAGGAGCTGAAAGAAAAAGGAATGATGAAGACTAGAAGGCCATATTTCCCTGTTGTTCGCCGAATAGACAGACCTAAGCTGAGATGGTGGGATGATGAAGATTCTAGTGTGAAGAAAAAGAGTTGATTGCTGAATAACACTTTTTGTATTTTAAGACAATTTTTATTTTTTTCTTTTGTTGAACTTTTTTTTTTCTGAATATTTGTGAACAATTTTTGGGTAGCATATACTGAGGGATGCTAATTTTTGGTATCTATTGAAGGATACCCGGAAGGTACACCTACTGAAGGGTGTTGGACGGTTGGCATTTACTGACAAATGCTAAACAGGTTTGGGTTAGGCTCGTGACGTTAAACAAGCGCTACTAGGAGGCAACCTAGATTTTCTTATTTACTCTTGCACTTTAAATTTTAGAATAGGTTGATTTTTAATTTTAGTGTGTTTGCTTGGCTTGAAGACCTTTCTAATGATGTTTTGATTGAATGAGTTGCATGATGAATCTATTTGATGATGATCTGATGTGATTAAGAATTGAGATTGTTGCATGATGATATCCTGTGAAACAGATGTGTGATGAATTATGATTGTGGTCTTGATGCTGAGCAGGGTGTATGAATGAATGTGTGTGAGAAAGCATGTTGTGTGAGGTATTGAGCTCCAGAGTTTTATTGTTTTATGAATTTATTCACTGGAAAGCATGCATGTTATTGCCCAAGTCTTGATGATTGATTGAATTACATGTATATGTCATATGATAAAGGCCATTTTTGAAAGCCCTTACTTAGCCAAATTTTACCCAAAGTACTTGAAATCTTATACCCTTTTTGAACCTTGGCCCTAAACAGAATGAAAACCCTTGTGCTGAAATTATTTACTTTAAATTGGGTTAATGACTGTAAGTATATACAAGGTTCAAGTTTGGGGTTGTGGGGAAAGTTTGAATGTCAAAAACAAAGGCATTGAGCTCAAGTGTTGAAAAAGAAAAATATACATGAGAAAGAAGAAAAATCATGAAAGATGAGCTCAATGTAAAAATAAAAGAAAAAGGGAAGAAGTTGGGATCAAATGAGATTGGTTGAGAAAGAGAGTTAAACTTGAACCTTGAATGATGAATGAGCTCTCTTGATTCAAAGATTTTGTGATCCAGAAAAACCAATTTTTCTTGATAGCCCAGCCTCATTAAAAGCCTTGGAAAAGTCCTTTTGATGGCATTTGCATGTGATGATTTTGATTGTTTGAGATGAAAGGCAATTTTATTTCATGTCACTTGTGAATAATTTAGAGTTGGAGTGTTACCCTAAACACTTGAGTGATTGAGTGAAACACTTGCTTGGTGAGAACTTCTAAGTTTCATGACTGCATCTTTGTTTAGTGGATTGATCATTCATAATTTGTAACATTTGTTGAGGAATGTGTGAGATAATTGAATTGAAAGCATGCATCTTGATTTGATCATCACTGAAGATTTGAATTTGAGTAGTTCTCATCATGTACTTTAGGAATGTTGAATCATTAAATGAAAGTGTAGAGAGCCAAGTTTTGTTCTATTTTTAGTTTTTGTTTTGTTTTGCTTGAGGACAAGCAAATTTCTAAGTTTGGGGTTGTGATAACGGTTGAAAAACCGTTCTTTTCATGTGCTATTTTAAACCAAATTACTCTCTTTACTGCTTAGAATGAGCTTGAAATCAAACAAAACTCAATAAATGAGTCAGTAGAGAGTCAAAAGCTGTTTTTAGCGATATTATGCTTGTTTTGAATTGTTTTGCAGCAATTTTGATAGAAGTGAAGAATGGAGGTGAAGAGGAAGGCCTTAGACTCAAGATAGAGGAAGAAAATCAAGAAAAGAAGAGTCTAGAAACCGCCCAACGGCAGAATTGCACCGCTGTGCGGCCAAATGCGAGGAGTTGCACTAAGGCAGCGACGCCTGGCGGATTTGCGGTACGAGGCAAACCGCCAGGCGGTGGACGCTTGACGCCGGGCGGTTTTGCGGCATTGAGGCAAACCGCCGGGCGGCATAAGTATGACGTCGGGCGGTTGCCTGTTCGGCTCGGGCCTGTTTTCTGTTGCGCTCTTCAGCTATAAATAGCCCTAGTGCGACTTCAATCATATTCTTTTGACAGAGGAGGGCGACCATACGTACTTTTCGCTCTCTATAGGGGATCTCTTGGATGCTTAGGCTCCTTTTCATCTTTTCTAGGGTTTGCTTTCCATATCTTTCATTATTTTCATCTTAGTTCACCATGACTATGGTGAACTAAACCCTTTTGTTGTTGGGGGGACAATGTAATCTTTTGATACTCTCTTTTATTGAAAGTATTGTTTGAATTATATGATCTTCATATGCGTTTATTATCAATTGTTGGATTCTCATACTGTGCTTAATGCCTTTATCTTTTAACTCATTCGGTAATTGATATTTGTCTTTATTGATACGGGGACGTACAGTAATGACACGAAATGGTGAAAATTTCCTTGGTTATGCAATACCACCTAGGGATAGGGGGGTAGGACGATCAATTGTATTTTCTTCTGTTTTTAATGCGTTGCTAGTTGCTAGGGGAGGCTAGGGATAGCAAGCCGGTAATTAGTAATAGGCCCTTTTTGCCGAGGGATCGGGTTAAGGGGAGGCCAAGAAAGTTTGCATGCAATTAGATAATAATGCTATTTGAACAAGAGGAGTAAATAAAAGAGAGCGGATTAGATGAAATTGTAAACCCCCAACAACTCCATTCATGCATACTCTTTTCTCATCAACTGAATCAACACATTGCATGTTTATTTTCTGTCTTTGCATCCACCACAATTAATTAATTTTTCCTTCACAAGTCTTACGATTTTGGTTCACGCGAACGATAAGTCCTTTCGAGTCTCATGGGAAGAACGATAATGGGTTTTACCATTTTTATTACTTGATACGATATGGTACACTTGTCATTCCACTAACACATGCACTACACAGTCTACTTGAAGTTGTTTCCCTGTTCCTGACTTCTCTTTTTTTTATTCTTTTGTTCTTTCTTTAGAGAAAGATTTCAAATAAGAGATAAGAGAGACTTTGTTTGGGTCCAATCCTAGGAAAGAGAGGTGTGTCACAATGGACAACTTAAGTACCAAGTCTTTCCTAGCCAGAGTATATTCAAACTAGCCTCAAGTATTTCTCAAGACAAATTCTTAATTAAAACAAGAACAAAGATTTTGCTAACAATAGAATAACTAAAGGCTACAAAATAACTCAAACTAAATTAAATGTATTTGCATTAAATAATAAAAAAATAAATAAAGATAAAATAAAATAAGAATCAAAATATTCAAAATACTAATCATATTCCTCGGCAACGACGCCAAATTTGATATGTTGTCGTTGAAGCTATCAAATTAATATTACTTTTCTAGACAACTTTAGTATTGCCAAGTAGTATTCAAGAAAGTAGATAGGGTTAAAATAACTCTGAGTCGTCTCTCGATTGAATACAAAATCGCTTTTCAATATTTGACTCTTAGAATGCTATGCAATGCTCAAGAATAAAAGTGAAAACTATGCTAATAAAGTTAATTTTTGGAGAATGATTGAAGAACAAATAGGAAACTTAGAAAGAACTATGATGAAATAAGTTAATTCCACTTCTTTTCCAAGATAGATCATCATCGATTATCCACATATCATTGCTCAATTGATTATTGTTCAAGTTTAAAATTAATTAAAGTACATTCTTAATTAATTTGAGGGCGATCTCACAGTCAATCAAAGTAGATTCCCAATCAAATGCAAGATCTTTCTAGATTATTCACAATGAATTCAACCAAAGCACATTCTCAATCAAATTGTATTGTGTTTAATCATGACTATTCTTAAATCTCCTAACCAGATTAAAAGCTAATTAATCAAAGTAAATTCTCAATTAATTATAGTTGAAATTATTACCACCAACCCAAGTACATTCTCAATCAATAGCAAAAACCCATTTAATCACATGAAAAGTTCCTAAATTCAACCAAAGTAAATTCTCAATCAAACTTAGAAACCCTCGAACTCATATGATTAATATGCATGTAGATTCAAACATCTTATGATGCTAAAATCATTCCTTTTAATATGATTGAGAGATGAAAAACATAGAAGAAGAATAACTCAAATCAATAATCAAAAGAAACAAATTCATTAATTCAACTTAAACTTAGAATCCATAATCAAATTATTGTGGAATAGCCCTAGAAGTTTAGCCCTCCATGAATGGAGTGAAACACATAGTGAAATAAAAGTGAGAGGAGTGGTGAATTGTAAGACCCATGAAGAATATTTATAAGTTTTAGCATTATTATTAGTAGTAATAATGATAGAAAATTATAATAATTTCAGAATGGGGGATTTAAAATCTTGAGAAATTATTTTAAAAGGTTTTGTGAATAGTAAATAGTAAAAAGTAAATAGTAAAAAGTGAATAGTAAAAAGTGAATAGTAAAAACGAAAAAAAAAATAATAATATAAATAAATAAATCAAATATTCTGAAAGAATGAAAATTCTTAAGTATTAAGGAAAGGTTGGTAAGTAGTGGTTGAGATTAAGATGTTAATTTAATAAAATAATATTAAAAAATTAGTAAATAGTAAACTTTTTTACTATAAATAGCCAAGGAGGGAGGAATGATTCCACACAAGAAATAAGAGAGAAAGTGAGAGAAGGAAAGAATTTAGAAGAAAGTTTTAGAAGAATAGAGGTTCTAGAAGGTTTTCGGAGGAACAACTTCGGAATGGGAAACTAAGTTTGGAAAAGAGGTAAGGGGAGCTAACCTTTCTATGTTTTAAATTAATACTATTCATATTTTGAATTATTATGTGTGCCTATGTGCCGGTTATATAACTATTCAAGTATTAAAATTATGTGTTATTATTGATGTAAAACTATGTTGTTGTTTCGAATCTGTGAATAAGAAATTTGTTAATAACATGTTGAGGAACACTTTGGAAGACCAGGTTCTTAAGTTGTCCATTGTGACACACCTCTCTCTCCTGGAAGTCTACTCGATTTGTTTTTTTTAACTAAATTCTTATTAAACAGATTATATTCTGCTGATTTTATGAAATTTGTGTTGAAGTTATGATATTATGTTGGATGTGAAATTATAGTGTTTGGGGCAAAATAGAGGAAGTAAGGAGAGCTAACCTTTCTAAGTTTTTTTAAAATTATAAAATATTTTTTTACTATTTATGTATGGAAAATTTGTGTGCAATTACTATTAATGAAAAACCTATGTGCTTGTTGTATAACTATTTGAATATATCTTGTGAGGGGCTGGGGAAAGTTAAATTTTATCTTAGGTATTTAATTCATATTTCTTGATCATGAATCTGAAAATAATTATATTGGGATTTAATATTGATAGCTATTTATCTATTTTTGTGAGATTTAGTTTCCATATCCATGATTTTATTGTTCTATATTTTTGGAGTTACCACAGTAAAACCTTGATCCGTAATTCTTTTACCGTTAGATTAAGCTCAAATTTGGATATATGATTCCTGAGATAAATTATTTTGATTTGACCGTTCAGATTTGTGATTAGAGTTTTGTATAGAGAGGAATTAATTTCGTAACTTTGAATATAGATATAACTATTTGATTTCTCCTGCTAAGTTTCCATGGTAAAACATAATTTCCTGCCTAGAGAACCGTTAGATTGACCCAAAATTTTTATATATGGTTACTAAGACTTATAATGTGAGTTTGACCGTTCGGATTATCAATATAATGTCCCAAGTTAGAGATATAGATTTTGTATGTTGAGGTATCTGATTTTCAGCTTAGTTCTATCTCTAAACCATCTAAGGAAAGAATTAAGAGATTCACTTCATCAACCGTTGGATCAAACCGAAAATTTTATTACAGAGTTTAGATATATATTGTTTTAGTTTTGACCAGAAGGATCTTCAATAGGAAGTCAGAAGCTATAATGAATACACTTATAGTTTTGATAACCTGGACTTTTATTGTTGGTTAATATTGTAAATTTTACTGCAGTTAGTACAGTTGTCCAAAAATTACGTATCTGGTGTCTAGAGAAAGAATTTTGAGTCTAGAACCCAATAAAGAAAGAATCATCCCATTCAGAGTTATGTAGAGAGAGTTATGAATAAAACAATAAACAAAGGTCAAAACTGAAAATACCAGAACGTGAGTAAATTTACGAAATTTAATAATTTTACTGCGGCTAGAACTCTTGTCCAAAAATTACGAGTTTGGTGTCCATAGAAATATTTTTGAGTCTAGAATCCAATAAAACAAGAATCAACACATTCGGAGTTCTGTATAGGAAATTATGAATAAAACACTGAGTAAAGGTCGTTTTGACAATAACCAATTTACAAGGGTAATTATGTTTTTAATGCAAAATATGATGTTTCCTCTTCTTTCTAGTAGAAAAGAATAATGATGGAATAGAGACGAGAAGTAACTAAGAGAAAATGATTAAGTTAAGAGAGGGATTTTAAGTGTTTGATAAATCAACTAGTTGATATAGAAATAAACAGATGAAAATGGGAAAGAACGAGAAGAGTTAGTAATTTATGAGAGCATGTAATTAGTTCGTGATTGAGCACGGTTGTTTCGATTCATGTTAATGAGAGCATGTAATTAGTTTGTGATTGAGCACGGTTGTTTCGATACATGTTAATGAGAGCATGTATTAGTTCGTGATTGAGCACGGTTGTTTCGATACATGTTAATGAGAGCATGTAATTAGTTCGTGATTGAGCACGGTTGTTTCAATACATGTTAATGAGAGTATGTATTAGTTCGTGATTGAGCACGGTTGCTTCGATACATGTTAATGAGAGCATGTATTAGTTCGTGATTGAGCACGGTTGTTTCGATACATGTTAATGAGAGCATGTAATTAATTCGTGATTGAGCACGGTTTATCGGTATAGTTCTCGTAAATCATACTATTCGTTTGTAGTTTCGTCAAACGAGTATTATACTAATAAATTCTAGTCTCGTCAGAGATTAGAGATTCGAGTGTCACTTCCTTCTACGCGAGGAGGTGAATGTCTCGCCTATAACTTCGGCTCGTGCTGAGTATAGTGCATCGGTGTGCGTAATATCGATGTTTTTACTCGTTAGTCCTTGAGGAGTTAAGGGAGACAGGTCTGATATTGCGATTGAAGACGACTCGAATCGTATGCTAATGAGAGCAGCTAGTGTTGACAAAATACAATGAAATGATTACCCTAATAAAGGAAAATCAATTGTTATTGAGGATAGGATATGACGAACAAGGAAAAGACATTATAGTACAAAAGGCTAAATTTGTGATGATATTTTTCGTATAAAAAAAATAATAAAAACAAATTTGTCATAATGGGTGTGTGAAGTTTATAATTTGATTTATATATTATATTTTGAGTTGCTCACCCTTGCATGTTGTGGTTGTGGTTTCCACCTGCGATGATCGTACTTGTACGGGAGCAGATGATATTGCAGATAATATTGGAACGGAGTAGCTCGACGAGAGTGCTGGGGCATAAAATTTGTCGGGTTTTCTTTATGATGTTATTTACTAGTGTGTTTGAATTTTATCGTTGTAAAAGACTATTTTTACTTCAATAAGGTGTAAAAAGAAAAAAAAAACATATGGTGTGCCTATGAATTTGCTTCCGCGTTTTAAATATAAATAAAAATGTTTGGATTTGAATGTTTTATATAATTTAGTACCTTGATTTATTATAAGTAGCATCCTATTAGGGGTGTTACATGAATGATGGCTTCCAGTGGACGAGTCTGAGAATGAATGAGTTATGATTTATGCCTCCCTTGGGTTTCTTTATATAAGCTTGATTGGGCTTGGGCTTTGAATCTTCTATTGATAAAATCTTTTATCTTATATCTAATACTTTTCAAATATTCAACAGATTTAATCAATTTTTGAGAATATTTGATAATATCTTTTCTAGATTCAAAAACATTTGGCAAATATTATCTGTTGAAATTTACTGATACAGATAAGGTAATTATTTAACAATATCAAATAAAATCTCTTAAGATATATTTTCTCCAAATTTTCTTTTAAAATATCTAACAAATTTAAACTTGTCGAAAATTACATTTCAACCCTTTTTATTTTATTCAAAATTGCACAGAAGTCCAGAATTGTCCTCTAATTTCACTTTACTCATCTCTTTCTTTTCAAAATTGCATAGGAGCCCTGCATTGACCAGATTGGACCAGCTTATACCATTCAATTTCATGCTTTAATGGAATAAAATTCTAACTTCAGTTGCACAAGTAAACATTAGAAGATCCAAAATAATTTATGCAACTAAGAATCACATCTTAAGCATCTTTAATTCCCAAACCCAATAAATCCAATCGCTACAAATTTACTTTAAATCAATCATTTAAGCACAAGAATCTCATCAAAAATTTGAATTTTAAAACATAAATATGCATTCATCAACATGCTACCTATATATATATATATATATATATATATATATATATATATATATATATTCACTAAAGAAAAAATAAGAAACAAATAATATTGTATATAATAAAAACAATGTTACATCGTGATAATTTCATATTTTATTAGTCTTAGTATACATACTCGGTTAAAGAAATCACGAACAAAATTTTTTGAGATATGTAGATTATTGTTTTTTAAGGACTTATGTATTAGGTAAGTTTTTCAAGATACAACATGAATTTCTCATAAACATATGAGGATCTCGGAACTAACAAGGAACTCTAAAGTAAAAGAATAAACTCAGGATATAAAGAGGATAAGAAAAGAAAGAAAGAAAAACTAAGATAACTTGAGGAGTAGAGTTTCCTTTTGAGAGGAAAAGAGAAGTGTGTTTTTTGGAATGCAAGAAATGCTCTATTTATATAGTAGAAACTTGGTAAAAAAATTGTTGCCACAATAATGAATAATAAAATTTGACTGTTAGCACTTATGAACTTTAATGAGAGAAAAAAAAATGCACACTTATGAACCATAATGATAAAATAAAAATTGTTTGCCAACATTTAAAACTAACATTTCTTTTGCAATTATTATTATTTTATAACAATCCCCATATATTGCAAAAAAGAAAAGATAAGAAACTTTTGTCCTGAGTTTCATAGGTTGTAATGCATAAGAGCTGGTACAACAAAATATATCCACCAGTCTTAGATCAAGAAACTTAACACACAATATAGTTCGTATAGCAAGCTATATATGAACCAAAGACACTTGACGTGTGTTAAAGGTTTATCAATCACAATACACCCCTACAATCCTTGTTGTTATCATTGCGTTGTGCTTATTAGGCCATGCGCGTACCTAATATTCATGAGTGCTCTAGAGATCATGCCAAAATCTCATGCCAAGATCTCTAGAGACCATACCACCCAAATATCAAATCATTAAAAATTTGTTTAAGCTAAAATTCTTTCACCATATAGAATGTTATTAACAAAGTTTAACCTCTCATAATGAAGTCTCTAGCACTTTCACAAACACCATATGAGTGGACATAATTGATTAAAATCAATTTACTGCTATCAAAACTACTGAGTGACTTGTTTTCACCCATATGAACCTTATTCATGGATATATGTCTATTAGACTTGAGCTTTTAGCCTTGATACTCATGCTTTCTCTTTCTTCGTATAGTAGTCGTTAGGTAAGTCAACTTGTTAGAGTAGACATGTTTTTTCAATACTTTGCTTAAAGTAGTTTGTACGTTCTTTTTAGGCATGACTTCGAGTAAAGAATATTCTGTTAATATCTCCTTTGTCTCTAATGTCCACTTTTTTATATTTGATCTATAGCTCTATGGATGCATGTAGAATAGCTTATCTACCAAGAGTAAAGTAAATTGAGCATGCAACAAATAGGTGTTTTCTTATCATCTTTGTTGTTTTTGAACATTGAGCATTTAATGTCATTTAATGCTTGTTTAGAACAACAAAATGCTTTTTGATTTCCTACAGTTAGATAACTTTTAACAATTAAGCTCTTTTATAAAAATACCAAGTGGTGTGTAAAAACTTTATCATTTAGACAAAATATTGTTTATGTTTAAGCTCATGGTAAAGTCATCTTCAAGATCTTGCCACGAGTCTTGCAAATACCAAATCCAAACCACTAAAAGAAAAGAACAAAATTATCTTAGAATAATTATAAGCCGATTTAAATCCATAGATAAATTTAGATTTACATACAGATTTATATTTATATGTAAAACTGCATTACATATGGACTTCTTTTTATTTGTTACAACAAATTAGTTTCTACTTACTTCTTCATATATAAAATTCATATGTAAATGCAGGTATACCTTTCATATGGAATTTACATACACATTTTAAATAAAAGATATTAAAAAGTTAAAATTTGAAAAATATTTTTCATTGATCACTCTATATCACTTTCTTGTTCTCGTGTTTGTGTCATTCGAGTCATCTTTCATTTTATGTCTCAAACTCATTTTGTTCATTCGTGTTTGTGCCATTTTCATTGTTCACTCCCCATTCCTTCTCACCACTTCAGCTCTCTTCCTCCTCACCATTTTAATTCTTTCTCTCAAACTGTCTCCTCCATCTATTCGTTAAGGTTTGGTGTTGCTTTTTTTCAAAAGAATTTCTTTCTCTTCATTTTTCATTATCAAGTCTTTGGAATATACGTGACCTTACGTTACCATATCAAACATCCATTATGTAAATAAATTATCTTAGATACATAAATTTGTTTAGAAATACATGATTTATTTTTTCTTTATATTTTTAATATAGAGAAATTTGGTTGGCACTTGGACAGATTTGAATTATTTACTTTGGATTATGAGTTGGTAATACTTGATTTTTTTATCTTTATTCAGTATTATCTATAGATTATTCCGTAAAGAACTCACAATATTACCTAAGATTTGTTTTATTATTATCTACAAATTATTTCATATGTAATTTACCAAACATTACATACAGAATAATTCATGGTAATTTTCTAAGAATTTCATTATCTGTGGATAATTTTGTATGTAATATTATTTATAGATTTTTTTTTTAGGTAATATTACTACCGCATATTTTGCATACGGCTTTTGTTTTTTTCATGTAATCCGTGAGTAATATCCAATTACTTATATATTTTATGGATTACATATAGATTTTTTTCTCTTCTAAGTTAATGGATATAAATCTATATAAGTAATTTGAACTTTTATACTAAATATTGTAAGTATGGTAAGGTGAAATAGACATATACCTCAAAGAATCCGACATAATTTAAGTTAATGTACTACTGTTTCATCTTGAAACTCTTTGCGATATTCATTGTCATGGAGTAAGAAAAGCCCATACGCTGATAGAGAAATGTTACCGTGAAATCTACAAAACAAAACATATACAAACAACTTGCTGTATTCTACCAGAAGAAAAAACGTGTGTTGTGTATAAAATCTTCCAACTATACTTGTATATACTTGTTTATCTTTAAATTAAATACACTTTTAACCTATCATTAATTAATGAAGGACACAGACAACAAGAACTGAATAACAAAAGGAAAAATAGATTTAGGACCAACACCAAAACCTGTCATATTAAACTTTAAGTACTAAAAAGAAAATTATAGAAAATTCTTAAAGGTATAACCCTGTAATCTTTGATGAAATAAAATAAAATTATTTTGACCTAAAAGCCTTATAATATGTTTTGTTTCACTATTGGAAAGGGCATGTGGAATAGGTGGGGCTGAGCATATAAAAGTTAAATGAGCAGTGCATGGAAGGAGAGGTGGGGTCGAATTAATAAGCTTTAGCCATTGGAGACACAGATCGAATGGAACAGTGAGCCTGGGAGACATGCTCATTGCATCATGGACATGTCAAAATCATACATATATCAATCCAAACTACCACTGTTACCAGAACAAAATTGAAAATGCACTTCAAAATAAATTAAACTAAATATTTTGATATCAATAATATATTTATGTTTATATTTCACTGGTTTGCAAGGGAGTAATGATATTCTCAAATGACATTAGAAAAAAAAATGGTGAATACAGTAATAGTTGAGTTCCTCATGTGGTTTTCATATGTAAGAATTGAATGAATATTGATGAGATTTTTTTTCACTTAAAAATCCGATAATGCAAAAGATAAAATTATAATATAAAATTAAGTTTACAAATTAATTTTATAAAATTTAACTAAATATAAAGTTCACTTCATAATATTATTTGACGAATTAACGAGACTTCAATCTTTAAATAGTTTACAGAAATAAATGGTGAAAATAAATGAAATACAATATAATCACATTACTAAAACTTCCTTGTATTATGTAATTAAACAAGGAAAATATGTTTTTTTTAACCTTGTTTCTGGTTCTTATGCTTTCAAATGGATAAACTTAGCTAAAAATGAATATAACATGTCATATTAGTCATCTTTAAATTTAATATAATCATTTAGTGATAACATTTTATCTATATATATATATATATATATATATATATATATATATATATATATATATATATATATATATATACTCTGCTAATTTATTTTAGAAGTTTTTTTAAGTTGGTACACTTTAACAAAGTGTTCAAGTTTTAGGTTAAAAAAAAGTTCCTATTAAAATAAAAACCAACTTTAAATCCGAGAGTGGTCAACATAGTTATTACCTTTTATTTTATTTTTAAAAAAAATTACTTTTTATTTTATTTTTTTATTTTAAAAAATAATTATCTATTAAAAAATATATAATGAAAAGTAATAACTTCGTGGACTTATAAATAACTATACCTTTTATTTTTTATTTAAATTAAATTTTAAAATTATTAAAATTCTAAAGTTAATTTTTTTTTACAAAAAACATTTTTTAACCTAAAATTAATACATTAAAATGTACCAACTAAACTCTTAAGTAAATTAACAAACCATATATATATATATATATATATATATATATATATATATATATATATATATATATATTCTTTTTGATGTCCACATATATTTTCTAATTTATTCTTAAATAAAAAAATTAAATTAAAATAATTATTTTACTGATTTTACTATTTAAGTGATTTTTTTTTAATTTTAGTTGTTTTTTTATTTGGTCGTTTTTTAATCTTAATTATTTTTTAATTGAAAAATTATCTAAATAATAAACAAAAGCTATTAACAATAAAATATAAAAATTATTTATACTTAATTTAATAATTATAATAATAACAATAATAATAATAATTTTATTAATGTTTATTATTTTGAAAAGAAAGTGTTTCACCCCTCCTTAAAAACAATAAAAAAATATAAATTTGAAGGTTAAATATGGTTTTCATCTTTTAATTTTTAACTTTCAAGAAAAATTTGAAATTAATCTAACAAATTTAAATCCATTTAGTTTTTTTAACTAAAATTTATTAAATTTATTTGATGTTTCAAATACATTCCTTAATTAATATTTAAATAGAAATGTGTTAAATGATATAAACAATTAAAATTTTATTATGAAATGTTTTTAAAACATAAAAAAAAAAAAACCTAATAAAGTTTAATTAAAAAGAAAAACTAAATTTACTCAAAATTATGTCACACCAAAAATATATTTAAGTGTAAACTTTTAAAATTTAAACTATAATTTATTAATTTTTGAAATGGAGAGATGAAAAACATGTTTTAGGAAAATTGGAAGGAAATAAAACACATTTAAGTGATTAATAAATAAGGTGAGGATATATAGCTTAGGTGTGTATGATGTGGCTTCTGCAGGCTGCTGGTTGGGGGATGCCATCTAAAGTCTCATCTGCTCCTTGCAGCCGGAGCACTGACATGGGATGTTGATCTTTCCTTCTCCATTGTTACCCTTGGTGGGGCCCACCCGACATATTCACATGCATAATGTTACTGATTGATACATTCATACATAATTCATATTCATATTCTTTTTATCTATTTACTGTCACAAAAAGTAACCTAAACTGCTATACTAGCTACAAGGAAGGAATGTAGTAAGGTAAACCAATAGGTGGAGGAAGAAAGAATATGCATGTCAGTGAATAATGGAGTGTCTCAATAATTAATGTGTCCATCCAACTTTATCTATTGTCTACTCTGACCTAATTAGGGCATGAGGGAAGGTATATATTAATGGCAAAACTCACATTTTTAGAAGCATATATAATATATTCCTTATCAACCTCTTGTAGAATACAAGAAAAATTTGTTTCTGTTATGTCAAGTGAGGTTTAATTCAGAATATCTTTATTAATTTTTGAAGAGGTTAACACATTCAAGCAACCAGATAAGATGGAAAAAAGAGAAAGGAAACTATATATAGATAGATAATTATATATGTGATGAGTAACATAACAAATAAAGTAGAAGGATATAGATAAACCACGTAGGTGATTATAATTATTCTCTTCTAAAAGATATATCAGTAAGTATTATTACACCATGCACAAGAAATGACACTGTTACGACAAAACAAGAAGCTACAAACCTATGGAAAAACATTTCATGTATGAAACAAAAAGTAAAGAAGTGACAAGAGCTAAGAAAACATGATGGTTATACGAAGTTTAAAAGTGATTATTCTAAAGATTATGTTAATAAAGGATATAGGAATTAATATTAAGAGGGACAAAAAGGGGTGTGTGAAAGGGCAACGTTGAGTATATCAACGATGGTGCACAAAGAGTATAGAGAATACAGAAGAAGTGATCAAATCCAAGAAGTAAAAGAGGTTGTTGTCGGATAAGCACATCGCTGTCTGGTTTTTGATTCCCTTGAGAAATTGGTGTCGGCGCCGGCTGCAGTAGTATACGTATGAGAGTATTAAGTAACAGTTTCCCCTTTGAAAATGATTGCATACCCTTCTTTTCCTTTTTCCACTAAACACCACCATTATTTCCACCCTTCAACCCTCACCAACATATTACCACATTTATCCTCTCACTATCCCTTTCTCCCCACTTTTTCCAACATTATAGTAGTAATCAACTCTTCTACTTCTTCTTATTCCCTTACCCTTTTATTCCCATTTTCTATTAACTCCTCCTTCCACATGCATCATTAATATATACATACATAACCATCCATAAACTTTTAAGACAAACATTGATTTTTACCGTATACACATATTAGGATGCAGAAGGTGTGAAAGCACAGGCTAGGACGAAAACTACAGTGAAAGGCATAGAAAAAGCCAGGAGTTTTGAAAATTCATTGTCTGAAAAAAAAAATAAGTGATTTAATTTCTGAAGAAAGTGTCTCCCTTGTAGACAAATGTACAGGCACTAATTTATTCTCTGGTCTCTCAAAGGTCACGATCTTTCTCACTTCTCATTCCCATTCCTTCTTCTACCTCGGGCAGCACAACACACTATATTTTATTTATTTATTTAGCAACAAAATAAAAATGTACCATTGTGTTTCTTTTGTAGGATCCCATTCTTCCACAACAGTTCAAACTTTGCTCCCTCATTCCTCACCCAACTGCCTCTCACGTACACAATACGTACACACTAATTTCTACCTAAAAAGCTGCCCAACAATACACCGTATACCTAAACCACCACAACGACAACGGACACTTCACACATCATCGTTACATCACCCTCTCCCTACTCCTTAAACCTCTTCATTCTCCACACACCAACAACATTCTTCATTACAACACACAAAAAAACATGCTTCCCTTTCGGAGATTCTACGGCTTCCAGAGTTGGCTAGACCACGACTCTACCCACGTCCCCAACACTTTCATTAAACGGTCAGTGGAGTTCGACGGCGCCAGATCAAAAGCCGACCGCAAATCAACGGAAGCATGCAAGAGTCACAGGGAAGCCGAGAGGAGACGCAGGCAGAGAATCAACTCTCATCTATCCACCTTACGATCCCTCCTTCCTAACGCCGCCAAGGTTATCTACAAAAAAAATATGTTCATTAATTATTATACAACAACGAAACTCACTCACACGTTTCTCTACAAGAATTTCCCAAATAAAACTTTTACAAAATAAGCTTAGCAATTAATTTGTATAACTTTTTTTATATATCTTATCATTCTTTGTGTATAACTCTTATTTTAACTTGTGTGAAAATTTATATATATATATATATTTCTTTATAAATGAACGCCCTTCTGAAAAACTGTTCAGTTGGTGTGAATTTAGTTTCTGCATGGTTGGAGGGTAATGTAGTAAATTCTGACTTTTTTTAGTCCGATAAAGCATCGTTGCTGGCGGAAGTTGTTGAGCACGTGAAACGGTTAAAGAAGCAGGCCGATGAAGTGGCGTGCGGGGACGGCGGCGAACCGGGTGCGGTTCGGTCTGAGGCGTGGCCGCTTCCCGGGGAGTGCGACGAGGCGACGGTGAGTTGGTGCGAGGGGGAGGCGAATAGGGTGAAGGCGACGGTGTGCTGTGAGGACCGGGCCGGTCTGAACCGCGACGTGACACGGGCAATCCGGTCGGTTCAAGCAAAGCCGGTTCGCGCGGAAATGATGACGGTTGGGGGAAGGACGAAGAGTGTGGTGGTGGTGGAGTGGGGTGAAGAGGAGGTGGAGGTTGGGGCGCTGGAACGGGCTTTGAAGGCCGTGGTGGAAAATCGGGCTTTGGTGGGCTTTGGAATGGGCCCTGTTGTTTTGGGCCAGAAACGGGGTAGGGATTATTGCGGTTCCCCTACTTCTTCTTGCGAGGAATGGGAAACTCGGCTAGCCTAATTAGTTTTGTTTTATTTTTTTATTTGGCATAAGAAATATTTAGATTTTAGTTATTTTTCTGATTGGAGATGCCATTTTTATTTTATATAGGTAGATGTTGCTTTGGTCTGTATTAGAATCTATAATTTATACTTATAATAATATAATTTATAAAACTAATAGAATAACATGGTAGTGTAAAGAAAGTACTATTAGCATCAATCATTAATCTCATTCTTCTTATGTAGTCTTCCTATACAATGTAAGTTAACTACAATTTCCATTCTCTTTCTCTTTCGGACATTTTTTTACTATCAAATGTACCAATAAATGAAGATTGTTTAATTATAATTTTGAATAAGTTATAATAATAACTTTGGAGTATTAATTTAGCTGGGATCTCATAATTCAAAATAAAGCTATTACATGGATAGTCTTTAGAGAGAGAAATAAAATAAAATCTCCTTATTTTGGGTTTTAAAATTTAGAAGGATGTGTGTGTAATGTAAAAGGATGCAAGAAATATATGGCGATGTAATGCTTTTACTTCTAAAGCAAAACATATGTTTATGTAGAATTTTAGAAAAAAATGAAATCTTAATATAATATGAAAAAGCATTACAGGGGCAAAATGTAATTAACTTTATACCTTTCGATACTAAAATCTGAGGTGGATCAATTTTAGTCATAAAGAGATTATTTTAGTTTCTCATATTTAAAATTGTTAAATGGGAGAAACTGAAATAGTTTTCAGGACTTTTTTTTTTAATTTGGAAACTAAAACCATCTTTACTTTATATTTAAGATAATAAAAGCATAATTTAATGAAAATTCTTAGGTCGTTTGTATGTGTTTTCGGATTGTTTGATGGTTCTAGTTTTAATGAATAGATTATTAGGTCGCTTTTATTTGTTTTTGGTTGCATAGATTTATATTGCATGTATTTTGTAATTAATTATTCTTTATGAAGGTCGTGTATAGAATTACATCTTAGTCATAGGGGTTTTGTAGATACATCAATTAGTTGGTTATTTGAAGATAAAAATGGTAAGTTTTTAATCTTTTATTGAATATGATGCCATATAAATTAATCATTAATTTCATTAGGTACCAAACGTTAATGTAAAATGAGATTTTTAGAGAAACTAGTATTCAAAGCAACAACTAGTAATTGATATATATTGTACTTAAGTATTTAGAGTCATCGTCCCTTACCTTTTATTAGCACATGTTATGTTTAAGTTTCTTCCAATAAAATGACATCCATCACTTGTAATGTTTGTTTTAATATTGTCTCTTACGTAGTTTATATCATAGTAACATGAAACATTTCTTTTAAAGCAAAGACCAATGTCATTATAACTAGATAACAAATAATTCTTTTATATTAATTGTTAAGTGAATTTCTCATGGTTCAAATTGGAAATAAGCGTATAAACATATAACAAACATTATGTTATTATAAGATAAATATGTGAATCAATCATCTAATTTTATACTTTTTACTGTGTTATCCAATTTCCTGGATTCTTTTCTTAGTCTTAGTGAAGTTTTTCATTTTTTTTACCATCATCTAACTTGAACTTCTCTAAAGATTCTACACATATTTTGTTTGGTGTATGTAGACCCATTTCTCGTTTTGGAGTCTTAGAAAGAACTTTTAGTTTACTTATCATGTTCATTTTGAATTCTTCTTGTGTCAACTTAGTAAACTTCTCACAAATAAGTTCATTAGAACTAAAAATTATAACATCTTCGTAAATCAAAACTATATGAAAGTTAGACTTAAAATATTTGTAAAGCAATTTAATATCTGTTGAGATTGTTGACAAGAAAAGCACTGGTTTAGCTAACCTTAATCTCACAGTGCTTTAATCACTCTGTTTTTTTATGATGACAACACATTATTAATAACACATGTCTTGTTATGTGTTACATGTTCTGTCACTTATTGGTTGATATCTTATTGAACATGTTTTGCGTTGATCTTGATATATGAATACATATTCACTGTTCTGATATATGTTACATCTGTTGTGATTGCATTGCATATGTTTTGGAAAAGGAAAACCACATGCACTTTGATGAGCTTATATTGTGTGGCAAATCTGCAAGTCCTAAGTTGACTTCATTATTAATTGAATCGATTACAACTAATGACTTTGCACATATTTTCAAATACAGTTCTATGTGAGATTTTACATTGAAAAGAATTTCAATATGTGCTGATGTGTCAAAGTCGACTATGAGTGCCATGCATTCGACTTTATTAGTTGTTTTATTTGAGATGCTGTTATACTTGTGAACAGTAACGACTATATTTTCAAAAATTAGTTAAGCATTGAATGAGAGTCATTTGTATTGAATGTAGAATTAATTTGTTTGACTTGACAACTACTACTTTGACTTAACTGTTATTACTGTCACAGGACAGTCGACTGTATTAGTAGCTTAGTCGACTACAGGAGCGTCAGATTTATGGAAATCTATAAATAGACGAGAGCTGAGTTATTTAGAGAACTTTTGGTAGAATTAACATTTTCATATTCTGTTTCAGATTGATTCTCTGTGATTTAGTGCTCCAAGAATTCATCAAGAAGACGGTGGGGATCTTTCTTTGAAGAGGTTCTGAAGGAGAATTCTATTGTGCTCACTACTTGATCATTATCTGCACAATTGAGGTGTTCTTTGGTTTATCAACGCTCGTGTTACAATCTACTGGAGATTGTTGTACTTGTGGTGATTACAGACTCTGGATTTTTGTGATAACAAAAAAATTATTAATAACACATGTCTTGTTATGTGTTACATGTTCTGTCACTTATTGGTTGATATCTTATTGAACATGTTTTGTGTTGATCTTGATATATGAATGCATATTTACTGTTATGATATATGTTACATCTGTTCTGATTGCATTACATATGTTTTGGAAAAGGAAAACCACATGCACTTTGATGAACTTATATTGTGTGGCAAATCTGCAAGTCCTAAGTCGATTTCATTATTAATTGAATCGATTACGACTAAAGACTTTGCACAAATTTTCAAATACAGTGCTATATGAGATTTTACATTGAAAAATATGTGCTGATGTGTCAAAGTCGACTGTGAACGCCATGCATTCGACTTTGTTAGTTGTTTTATTTGAGATTCTGTTATGCTTGTGAACATCAACGACTATATTTTCAAAAGTTAGTTAAGCATTGAATGAGAGTCAACTGTATTGAATGTGGAATTAATTTGTTTGACTTGACAGCTACTACTTTGACTTAACTGTTATTACTGTCGCAGGACAGTTGACTGTATTAGTAGCTTAGTCGACTACAAGAGCGTCTGATTTATGGAAATCTATAAATAGACGAGAGTTGAGGTATTTAGGGAGCTTTTGGTAGAACTAACATTTTCATATTTTGTTTTAGATTGATTCTCTGTGATTTAGTGCTCCAAGAGCTCATCAAGAAGACGGTGGAGATTTTTCTTTGAAGAGGTTTTGAAGGAGAATTCTGCTATGCTTACTACTTGATCATTATCTGCACAATTTAGATGTTCTTTGGTTGATCAACGCTCGTGTTACAATCTGTTGGAGATTGTTGTACATGTTGTGATTACAGGGGGTGGACTCATGGAGTCTGGACACTTTGAGGATTGTTCAAAGTGGGTTGAAGATTGCAGAAGAGGGGATTATTGCTGCAGTTCTTCTTGTGTGTTTCTGCCTATATTTTGGTTAGAGGGTTAGAGAGGTGTTTTATATTTTTGACGTCGAGGTCTCTATAAAAGTCTTGTTGTAAAAACCTTGACCATTATAGTGCATTTGCTTACTGGGATTGGAAGGACACTGGATGTAGGCATTGAGGCCGAACTAGTATAAAAACCTGCGTTTAAATTCTCTATCCCTACTCTTTTATATTCAGTCGACTCTATAATTCACATAGTCTACTTTGATATTCCGCTGTACTTAATTTTTCATTACTTGCGATTCAAGAAATTGTGCAAAGGTTTCTACTTTGTGAAAAAGATTTTAAAAAGACTCTGATTTTGAAACCTCACCAATTCACCCCCCCTCTTGGTGTTGAAACGAAGCCTACCTGTTTTCCAACAATATCTAAATTTCTTCATGTTAAATTGTTTTATTATAAAAATTAGTTGAGTTTTTCATACCAAGTTGTGGAACTTATTTTAGACTATAGAAAGTATTATTAAGCTTATACACATTTTTTAGAAATATAATGTTCTTGAACTTAGGGTGTCATTCTACATCAACTACTTCCTTTATGAAATTATTGACAAATGTGTTCTTGACATCCATATCATATAGGTTCATATTACTGCGAGTAAGAAATGAGAGTGAAATACATATAGCCTATAACCTTGCAAATGGTGCATGAGTATCTATATAGTTTACCCTTTTTTTATTAGTAACCTTTAACCTCTAGTATAACATCTTTTCTTAAGCATGTTATGTCTAACTTTGTTATGAATATTGATTTTACTCTAACTATAGAGTTGTCTTTGGTTTTCTGCAAGTTTTCAAATGTAGTTCTTTTGGACGTGTTCAAGCTCTTCTTGCATGACTTATATCAAAATTTTTATCATCTAATGCTTTGCTAGCTTCATTTTAGAGATGCAAACAAAAGTTTCCTAAAAAATAATTCTATCTTTTTTTTATTGTTTATGATTATTCCAAATGGATAATCTTTTATAGGTTGTATATATAGGTATGGCACTAGTATGGTTAGAAAATGTTCTTACAAAACTTATATAATGATTCAATATTACAATAAAAAAGTAATAGAAAAGATAATAATCACTCATTTTTTCTTATGCTAGTTCAATTAAACAAAGTTATATACTATAATAAAAGAAATTAGGTAAGTATTTTAGGTGTCACTTCTAACTTATATGAATATATACTCCTCAATATTATTCTTATCCACTAGTGAGATAAATATCACACATTTTTATTACTAAAAATCACTTCTAACTTTTAGAATTAAAGTTTAATCATTCAGATAGTCCCTATTTTTGGTAACTTTTCTCAAATAAGTCTTTCACTTTTTTGGTCTTAATTGGGTTCTTATTTTTTAAAATTTGGAGCAATTAGGTCCTAGCCGTTAGTTTTGTACTAACATCATGAAAGAGGTCGTTCATGGCTTTTTTGAATTTTTTAAATATTTTTGTTGAGATTGTTGATAAGGAGAGCACTGGTTTAGCCAAAGCTTATAATCTCAGAACTTCTGGTTTTTTATGATGACAACACATTATTAATAACACATGTGTTGTTATGTGTTTATATGTGTTACATGTTCATTACTTTCATGTTTATGACTATTTGAGAACATGTTTGTGTTGTTTTAGTCAAAGCATGCAAATTCACTGTGTTTTACATGAGATCTTATTTGTGATTGCATAACAAATGTTTTGAAAAAGGAAAACCACATACACTTTAGTTGAACTTTAATTGTGTGGCAAAACAACAGTTTTAAGTCGACTTCATTATGAAGTAAGTCGATTAAAACTCGTGGCTTTGCATAAACTTTTTCAAAATGTGTTGTGAGTATTTTTGGAAAGAAAGTTTTTCAAAACTGTATTGAACTGTTACAAAGTCGACTGTATGCGCAAGCTACTCGACTTAGTGAGTTATGTTTTGAAATTCTGTTAATGCTTATGATGTCTAGCGACTATATTTTATATCTTTGACCAAGCATTGATTGTGAGTTAACTGTATTAAATGCGTAATCAATTAAGTTGGTTTGAATGCTACTAACTATTATAAACTGTCTTAGTATAATCGACTCTATTAGTAGCAAAGTCGACTTAGGAGCATCAGTTTTGTGAAAAACTATATATAGACATGAATTTGATTTCTGTAGAGACTTTTGTGATTCTATCATTTTGATTGAATTTTTACAGATTATTGACCTCTTGTAGAACGTGTGAAAACTCCAAGAACTCATCAAGAAGATCGAGGTGTTCATTCTTTGGTGATTCCTTGACGAGCAAGAATTTGTGCGCATTAACTGATTGATCAACCTACACTTGAGGTGTCTGATACGTGATCAACTTTTTCTCTCAATCTTGTGAAGATTGTTGTTTCCCTGTTGTGACTACAGGAAGAGGACGTGCTGCGTTAATGACTTTGAGGATTGTTCAAAGTGATTAAAGACTACAGGAGATGGGACATCTTGTTGTTGTTCTTTGTTTTGTATATGCCTATATTTTTGTTAGAGGGTTAGAGAGGTGTTTTATATTTTGACGTGGAGGTTGCTATAGAAACCTTGTTGTAAAAACCCTGATAATTATAGTGTATTTGCTTCCTAGGATTGGAAGGACACTGGATGTATGTGTTGGGTCACCGGCAAGTGTACCGGATCGTACAAGTAATATAAAATGGTAAGACCAAGAATCATGTCCCAAGAGATTCTTGGCATTAGACAGTCGTGTGATAACCTGATTAATTAAGACTTAGAAAGAACGAGATCATTGGTTTCAAATGCAAATACAGAAAATTAAATATGAATGCAGTTTGATCAGAAGAAGAGTAACATAGCAATGAACGGTTGTTGTTTGTAAAATGAGATGGGTATGTTGTGGGGGTCAGATTTCACCAAGTTCACTCTCATGTATATAAGAATTCTTCTTCGTGCACTAATGTTAACGTCACTCACTAAATCACTTAAAACCCGATCCCTTGGTGAAGAAAGCCTATCCTTAATTACCAATTCATGCAATTCCTAACATCCCTAGTAATTAATTCTGAAGATCAAGAGCTTAAGACGACCAAGACTCATACCGCCATCCTTGAGAAATACTGCTCTTGGAAGAAATTCATAAGAACCTGAATTGTAAGGAACCTCCTGACACTCATGCAATTCATACACCACGCTATGAATGAGTTAAACAAAGCATGCAATAATCACAAATGAATTACTCTAACAGTAATGAAAGAAGCATATATTATTAAGAATCAATTCAAATACATGAGAGTTCACAAGGTTACATCACCCCCCAACAACAAATAGATGTTAGTTCACCATAGACATGGTGAACCTAGATGAAGAATGAGATAGGAAAACCCTAAAAGTTGAAGATGGAAGCTCTCGCATTCAAATCCGCCTCTAGAGAGTGAAAGCGTGTGTTGGGTTGCCTCCTCTACTAAAGATACAAAACCTAGGGCATTTGGGTCCTTTAAATAAAGCGGAAACAAAACAGAAACAAGGCCCAAGCCCATGCTGCTGGCGCTTAGCACCCCACTAAGGGCGCCCGGGCATCACGCGATACTCCAAAATGACACTCAGCTTCGCTCAAGCGTGGCTCTGCAGGAAAAGTGGTGCTTAACGCCCCAAAAAGGGCACCCACGCGGTGTGCGGCACCTTTTGGTGCTCAACGCCCCAAAAGGGGCGCCCAAGCTTCATGCTTTCCTCCCTTCTGGTGCTCTTCCATGCCTTTCTAAGCTCCAACTTCATAGCACTTCAGCTTTGCTTTCCGTAATAACTCATTTCCTGCCAAAAAAGGGAACTTAGTCATAAAAATATCAAATTCAACCTCAACTCTCTTATTCACACAACTTATTAGAAAAACATGATTTCAAGCAAGTTTCTAAGTGGAAAAGGGTGCATTTAGTCTCAAAATCATATCACAGATAATAGTATTTTCAACCGTTATCAGTTGGCTATTTGGCCGAACCAGTATAAAAACCTGCGTTTGAATTCTCTATCCCTGCACTTTTATTTTCAAAGTCGACTTTACTTTTCACGTAATCAACTATTTCCGCTGCACTTGAAAAATCTTATTCCTTGCGATTCAAGAAAATTTTGAAAGATCATCCTTTTGTGAAAAAGATTTTAAAAAGACTCTGATTTTTGTGTTTCACCAATTCATCCCCTCTTGGTATTGAAACTAAGCCATTCTATTTTCAACAATTGGCACCATAGCTGGTTTTCATAAAATATTTGAAAAACAAGTCAATTATCTTTTTTCTTTAAATCGACAATTCCTGGAAAATGGCTTTTAGTTCTCAAACCTTTGGTGAAGGTGCATCAACAAATAGACCACCACTATTTTTTGGTGAAAATTATGCTTTTTGGAAAATCTATATGCAAATCTTTCTTGAATCCGTGGATGAAGGTGTTTGGGATGCAACACTAAATGGTCCTTTTTAGCCAACTCATGTTATTAATGAAAAAACTGTTTTGAAAAATTTTTCTGAGTGGACTCAAGAAGAAAACCGTAGGGCACAATATGATCTTAAAGCACATAATATAATTGCTTTTGCACTAACAATTGATGATTTTTTTAGGATCTCACAATGCAAGACAACAAAGGAAATGTGGGACATGTTGGAGTTCACACACGAAGGCACAAAAGAAGTAAAGAGAGCCAAAAAGAACTTGCTAATACAGGAGTATGAACTGTTCAAGATAAAGGCTAGAGAGACTATATATGAAGTACAGAAAAGATTTACTCACATAGTCAATCACCTGATGGCTCTAGGAAAAGTGTTTGATAAAGAAGATATCAATATCAAGATATTGAAAAGTCTGAATAGAAGCTGGCAATCCAAGGTTACTGCAATTTCTGAATCAAGAGATCTTATATGGCTACCTTGTTCGGCAAGTTAAGAGAACATGAGCTCGAACTTGGAAGACTAAAAGAAGAGGAAGAAGTTGAAGTAAAGAAGTTCATAGCCTTGAAGGCCAGTAATAAGAAAGCCTCAAAGATTGTACCATCTAAGGATGAATCTGACGCTGAACTAGACAACAGTGAGTTGATGTCCATGGTGGTAAGAAAGTTTAATCGGTTTATGAAAAATAGAAGACAACTTACCGACCATGCAGGAAATGACAAAGGAAAGAAAGCTATCAGATCAAATGTTGTTCAGTGTTATGAATGCGGCAAAGAAGGACATATGAAGCCTGATTGTCTTGACCTGAAATTGAAGCAAAAAGCAAGCAGGAGATTCCCCAGGACAAGAACAGAAAGCAGAAAAGTGCTTACATTGCCTTGGAGAATAGTGATTCAGATTCTTCAAGTAATGAAGATAGTCATCGTGAAGAAGAATCAAATCTCTGTTTTATGGTTGGCTCAAAGAAAGAGGAATATGATAGTGATGAAGAATTTGAGAATGATCCAATTGACGTCAAATATGACATGCTGGTGGATGCATTTCAAAAGATACATGCTGAAGCCCATGCGACTGGAATACAAGGTCAATCGATTAAACTCTATGAGTATATGATTAATAATTTGGTTGATGATAATGAAAAATTGCAGAAAGTATTAGATGTTGCTTTAGAATATGCTAAATTTGTGATTATTGAGACTATAACAGTAGAAAAAGATTGTGAAAAACGCCCTGCACATTTAGATCAAATTGATTACTTAACTAGCACGCTAGCTAAGTTTACACAGGTAGAGATAATTTGAATGTTGTTTTAAGGTCCTCGGGTAGAGTAATATATAGACAGTGTATTGGTTACAAATCTCAATCAAATACGACAAATTCCAAGAAATTTGTTGAATTAAGTAAACCTGTCACACATGCATGTTTTTATTGTAACAACATTGGAAATCATGTTAGGAGCTATTTTTATAGAAAGGTTGGAGTTCCTAAAGGATTATATAAATGGATTCCAAAGGAACACCTGTCTGTTGTTAACAAGCAAGGACCCAAATTCAAATGGGTACCAGCACCAAAAATCTCAACTGTTTTGCAGGATAACAAATGATGTTGTAGCAGTGAAGATCTCAAGGATGAACTAACATGGTTATATCATATTTCTTGAGTATCTACAAGCGGTAACAATCATTTTCTTATTGCATCATGCATGATATGTATATGAATGATTGTTTGATGATTGTGTGATTGATTGATTGATTAATTGTGATTGTTTTATGTGAAAATCAATTAGCACGAATTTTAATCGGTTTGATTAAGTATATAGTCGATTACATGTTACTGTATGTGTGTTTCTGTTTTTTGAAAACCTTCTGTCATACAGAAGTTGACTTTGCAATTAATGAAATCGACTAAATATCTCTGTCATGGGCTTTCTATATTTGAAAATTTAAAATGGGCTTTGATGAGTATGTGTTTTTCGCGCCTTTATAGTGTGTCTTGTATTTGGAACTGTGATAGCATTTAGTTAGTGTGGTTGGTGCAGTTTTGGTAACCCTAAACTGAGTAAAAGGTTTCCAAGAAATCTGAATCCTATGGCATGTTCAAGTCAAGCATCTGGGGGAAACAGGGGAAAGGAAGTTGTTGTGGCAAGAGGCTCTGATCCCACTGGCTGGATCAGTGATGAAGAAACGAGAGAAAGGTTTCTAAACGGTAATGTCAAGGTTATTGTTCCTCCAAAAAATCTGAACTTGAACATGTTTTAAAAAGAGAGATTTCTGTTTCCAGAATGGTTTGAGAAACAATGACTCTCTATTTTTGTACAAATGAAAGGTTATTGGTATCCAGACCTTGTTAGAGTGTTCTATCATAATTTGAAGACTGTGAATGATGATATCCATTCCAGAGTAAAAGGTGTCGATATTCACATTGACAGTTTTAGTGGAATCTTGTTACTGGATTACCTGTTGAAGGAACATCCTCTCACTTACTGATAATGGGTTGAAACACCGTTATTTGCTATGTGATTTTGATACTAAAAGTACCCTTTTTCACTTAGAAACTTGCTTGGACTCATGTGTTTTCAATAAATTGTGTGAATAAGAGAGTTAAGGTTGATTTGAATAGTTTTTTAACAAATTCCCTTTGTTTTCACAGAGATGGAAGGAATACTGGAAGAAGAAGTGAAAAGTATAAAAGATGGAGCTCAAAAGGGGACAAAAAGGCACCAAGAAGAGGGAAAATCCAAAGCCCAGGTAGCAGGAACGAGAAAACACGCGGAGCAAATCATCGCTGCTTGCCCGGGCGATGGCCCCGACGCCCGGGCAATAGACGCTCGAAGCCTGGGCATCCAAAACTGACGCCCAAGCCCAACATGAACCCCAATTCATGCTTGGGCGGTCTCCCTACGACGCTTGAGCGTGATTTCACGTGGATCGAGCCCTGATTCTGCTCTGATTTGATTCTTTCGGACCGAGCCGTACTTTAGGACGCATCTGACACTATTTAAAGGACCCTAGGGCTCTAGGTTTTGCATCCCTAGCAGAAGAGAGCATAGCAATACAATCCTAGCCAATTCTAAATCTTCCATTCTTCTTCTTTTCTTCCATTGTTCATAGGTTTCCCCATGTCTATGGGGAACTAATTTCTATTTGTTATTGGGGAATAATGTAACCTTATACACTCTCATGTATTTGAATTGATTCTTAATTCTATATGCTTTTTCATTAATTGTTAGAGTAATTCATCTGTTTTATTCTTGCTTATATAATAGCATTATTTGTGAGTTGCATGAGTGCTGGGAGGTTCCTTTCAATTCAGGTCCTTGTTGAATTACTCCTAAGGGTTATATTGCTCAAGGATGAGGGTATAAGTCTTAGTCATCTTAACCTCTTGATCTTCACATCTTTTTACCAGGAATGTTAGGAATTGTATGAACTGGTAATTAGGGATAGACTTATTTACCGAGGGATCGGGTTTAAGTGATTTAGTGAGGGACATTGGCATTAATGAATAAAGAAGAATTCTTATATACATGAAAGGGAACTTGGTGAAATCTAACCCCAACAACATACTCATCTCATATAAATCAACCTCCATTCATCTCTGTGCTCTTTTGCCACTGATCAATTTTATTTTGCTTTATTTTGTTCTTTTTGCAATACAATCCATGATCTCTTTTATTTTAAGTCTTAATTAATCTTGTTTTCACACAACTGTTCAACGCCGAGAGTCCTCTAGGATACGATACTTGGTCTTACCATTTTATATTACTTGTGCGACTCGGTACACTTGCCTATTTGCCCCAACACTTACCAACTACCGAAACTAATAGATTGCTGAATAAGAGAAATCTTTACAGGAACTAGCTAAGATTTCCCAGAAGATACTTATTGAAAGTCTCTTTGCACATGAAGGGTCAAAGAAGGAAGAAAAGTTTGTTGCTCATTTTCTTGCTTGGATAATTCTGCCAGGAAGGCTGATAAGGGACAAGATGTCCACCGAAGATGTCTACTTGCTTCATGCTATCAAGAACAATATTCCAAATAACTGGATAGAAGTGATCAAAGACCATACGAAAAATGCAGCATTAAAACGATCACATCATTTACCATATGTTGTTTTCATAAGCAAGATACTGGTGCTACAAGGTGTAGACATTAGTAATGAGCAAAAATATTTTTGGGACTCCACAAATGTGTTTGACAGAAACTCTGTTATGTCACTTGGATTAGTGAAGACTATGAATGAATGGTGTTTCATAGGTGAAGAGGATTCTGTGTATAGCTCAGGGAGTACACCAACAACAAATATAGAGCATACAAACGTTTTTCTAGAAACCAATTTTGAGAGGTTCGCTACTGATCAGTTTAGGAAGGTTTGACAAGTCTCAATAGCAAAGGGAAGACAACTCTTCTGAGGAGGATCCTATGGAAACTTCAAATTCAGAAAAGATACTAGGAGAACTTGTCTGTCGTGTTAGAATTTGTTGCTATGTGATGATGTGTTTAGTTTGTCTGGTTCAATATTTTAGTTTTTTTGTAATAAGCTTTATAAGTTATTATCCTATTGTTATGCCCCTAGCAAGTGTACCAGATCGTTATCAAGTAATATAAACGGTAAGACCAAGTATCGTTCTCCCAAAGGACTCAGTGGCCTAGACGTTCATGTAAATTGATCTTATAAGAGTTGAGGAAGAGATAATTTTGTTGTGTTGATGCAAAAAGAAAATAAACATGCAAATGTAGGTTTAATCAATTGGCAAGTAAAAGATATGAATGAATGTAGTTGTTGGGGTTTACAATTTCATCCTTATCTACCCTCTTATATCTACTTTTCTTATTAAATTCGCTTTATTATCAATTGTCATGCAAACTTTGTAATCTACTCTAAACCCGATCTCTCAGCGAAAAGAGCCTATTACTAATTACTAGTTTACTATCTCTAGTCTCCCTAGTAATTAACAATGCATTAAATTACAGAAGCAAAAACAATTGATCGTCCTACTCCTATCTCTAGGCAGTATTTCTTAATCAAGGGAATTCCTATCAGTTCAAGACTTCCCCTTACGTCTCCGAATCGACAAAATCAAATATTTTTACACAGAATGAGTTAAATTATGTAAGCATTAATCTCAGATAAGAAACCCAAACAATTGATAATACAAGCATATGATAAAAATAAGAATTTCAATATAAGAGAGTTTCAAAAGGATTACATTGTTCCCCAACAACAAAGGGTTTAGTTCACCATAGACATGGTGAAACTAGATGGAATTAATGGAAAAGATGAAAGAGTAAACCCTGATTTGATTAATTGGAGCCTAAGCATCCATTATGGAGTTGCTCCAGCCATGGACGTGGATTTGAGGTAGTGGAAGATGATAGCATTCGAACCAAAAGTAGCGGAGGAGGTGGCTTGGGATTTGGCAGCCATATGCAGAGATGAATAGTGGTTTAGATGGTGGTTGAAGAGCTGTTTAGTGGTGTGAAAACTAGCTCAGACGGCCTTCATGGAAGGGAGCTAGGTGGAGGAGGGAAAGCTCAATTAGAATGACTTTTGGATAGAGTTTTGGGTGCTTTCAGCAGAGGTAAAACTCATTCATCATCAAAAGTGATTTCATATGCTGATACAATCAGATTTTATAGTGACTTCTCTGCCCTTCTTCTTGGGTTGGTTTGGTCCATGCTAAATCATCTAGTTGATCCATGATCTCCTAGCTTTATTAGATCTACAAAACACATATAAACATATTAAAGAGAATCCTTCTAAGACTTAGAGAAAGAAAATCAAGAAAAAGTATTTCTTCACTTTCCTTTCTTAGCCTTAGCTTTAGTTAGTACTCCTTTGAATGGAATGCCCTAAATGGGTTTCCATCAATCCAAGAAACTGCCTCCAAGGAGTGTAGAAGTGCTTTGGACGTCTCTGCTTGCCAAAAGATTGACCTAAGCATCGCACTAGGTCTATTTATAGCGCATAAAAGTAACAGAATTTAGGCCCAAGCCCATCATTTAGGCACTCAGCGCTCAATTTGGCCGCTCAGCGGTAGGTCTCATAATCGCAGGCCACTCAGCGCTCAATTCTGCCGCTCAGCGGTGGACCTCAAAGTCGCAGCACGCTTAGCGTCACCGCTCAAGCGAGAAACAGTGACTTCATCCTGGCGTTCAGCGCTGGAATTGGCGTTGAGCAGTGGACTTGACTCTTCTTTTCTTCCTTTTCTCCTCCTTTCTTAAGTCTAAGTCCTCCCTTCTTCACTTCAATCCTTCAATTCTCATCAAATCCTGCAAAACAATGCAAAAACAAGCATAATATCTCTAAAAACAACTTTTCACTATCTTGTGACTCAACTAAGTGTTTTACATGATTCTAAGCTCATTCTAGGTCATAAAGGGTGTGTTTTGATATCAAATTGAAGAGTAAAAATAATGGTTTTTAGACTGTTATCACAACCCCAAACTTAGAACTTTGCTTGTCCTCAAGCAAACAAGACAAAACTTGGCTTTCCACCTTTCATCAAAATAGTTTAACAGTCCCAAACTTCATTTTTCTCACAACAAGTAATTACTCAATTCAGCTTTTCAGTGGAATCTTATCAAGATGCATACATGCTTCAATTCAATTCAGTTCACATAATCACATATTTTCCAACAGATGCTTTACTTATGAATGATCAGTCAACTAAGCAAGATGTAATCAGAAAATTTATCAATCCTCTCCAAGCAAGTGTTTCACTCAATCACTCAACTGTTTAAGAGGTCACTCCATCTCTCTACTATTCACATGTCACATGAAATAAAATTGCCCTTCATCTAATAAAATCAACATTCTCACATACAAAGGCCATCACAAGGACTTTTTCAAGGCTTATAATGAGGCTGGGCTAAGAAGAAAAATTGGTTTTTCTGGATCACAAAATCCTTGAGTTAAGAGAGTTATTTTAACATTCAAAGTTCAAGCACAAACTCTCTTTCAACCAATCTCACTCACCCCCAACTTCTTTCCCTTTTCCTTTATTTTTACATTGAGCTCATCTTTAATATTTTTTCTTTTCTTCTCTTTTCTTTTCTCATGCTTTTCTTTCATTCAACACTTGAGCTCAATGCCTTTCTTTTGCCTTTCAATTTCCCCCAACAACCCCAAACTTGAACCTTATCAATATCATACAATTATTCTCAACCCAACTCAAGGTAAAGATTTTCAAAGCAAGGGTTTTCATCCTGTTTAAGACTAAAGTTCAAAAAGGGTAGAACACATGGTTCTCTTTACTTTGGGCGAATATTTGGCTAAGTAGAGCTTCCAAAAAAAATGGCCTTGATCATATGACATAAACATGCAATTCAATCAATCATGAAGATTCAGACAATATCATTCATGCTTCCATATGAATAGCATATATATCAACAAACACTCTGAAGCTCAAAACCTCACACAACTATGCTTTTCTCAAACATCATTCATACATCCTGCTTAGCATCATAACCACAATCATAAATCATCACACAGTTGTTCACACAGCTAGTGAACAATTCACCTGTATATCAGCATGTAACACAATCTCAATCATCATCAACGTCAAACTTCATCAAGCAAACTCATCATGCAATAAAACTAAGTCAAACCATAGTCAGAAAAGGTGTTTAGGCAAGGCACCTACACTACTCGATCAAATTCAACCTATTCTAAAAATTCAAAGTACAAAGGAAAAAGAAAGATAAAACCCTGCTCTAATGCATTGCTATCCAGCAGTAGATGCCATATCACTCCATGTCGTCATCGGAGTTCTCATCCTCTCCAGCCTTTACATCCTATCCTCGTCCACAGCTGGAGCTTCAGTTGCTCCAGCTCCACTTCCCTGTGTCTGCTCCTCAGGCCAAGCCATAGCACTATGGAACTCGTCCATAGTCCACCTGTGCACCGGTGGTGTGTTATATAAGTCTACTATCATCTCGTTAGTAGCCACTTGACCTCTGTGGAGAGACTCCAGTCTAGCCTCCATCATGGACATGTACATGTCCCTCATCTGGAACGGCTCTACATGCTGTGCAGGTGCATCATCCTGCTGGGCTGCTCCTCTCCTAGGACGTCTCCTAGGCACTGGTCCAACTGCCTCATCTCCTCCACAGAATTGCCTGTAATAAGAAGCATTTATGGCTTTCCTAGGCCTCTCGAATGGTGGAGTAGAAGTATCCACCCCAGCTTGCTGGCACAGATAGGTAATCAAGGAAGGATGCCACAATGGTGTCCTACTACTCATAATAGTAGCACAGCTCTGGATCTCATTGGCGATGACCTCACCAACATTCACGTCCATCTGTCTCAACATACAATAAATGAACATGATCCTGTGCATAGTGATATCAGAAACATGGGAACATGGTCGAACATTGGCATGAGTGAATGCCATCCAATACTTTGCCAGGGGTGTCAGATCTGCCCTTCTTATGTTGATGGGCACTCCATTTGGGTTCCTCTGAAAATGTCCTCTAGGGACACACATAACCCTCTCAATGTCCTCATGATCTGTGAACTCCCCTATGTTCAACGCATACTGGCACTGCTCACTATGTCACTCAGTGCCCAAGAAGCTGTTAATTGTCTCGGGGTCATATCAAATAATTTCCCCCCTAACATAGCTAGTATACCTCTCCATCAGCACTCCTCTAGACAAGGCATTCGTGTAAAATTCCTTCACAACTTCAATGTTGGCTGGCGTAGGATATGTAGCCAGCTTTTCCCAATTTCTTCTCTCAATCTCCAACCCAAACTGAGGAGCCAAGTCTGGAATAAAAATAGCCTTCCTTTCCATCAACAACCTCCTCTCTTGCACAATCAGGTAGTGCTCCTCATGTTTCCTAAATAGGAACCTATGGGAGTAGAATCTTCTCGGCCTCTCCGGCTCTTTTGTCTTGTTCCCTTGAGTCTTCATTCTCCTTGATGCAGATGTCATTCCTACATCAAATAAAGTTTACAAGACCAAGGAAATTCACCATTAGGAGTTAGCAAACCATCAATCATACACCTATTCAAGCACTGTCCAACGCTGAGGGAAGAACAGGACCCCTCAGCGCCCCTACATCTGTCTGTCGTTAACGATTTAAACGCTGTTTTCAAAAAGGAATAAATTGAATAAAATTTACATTATTAAGGACAATATTGAACCGAAAAAATAATTGAAACCAAATCAAACGCACTTGACAAAAATAGGGACCTTCAGAGTATTAAGCCTTTTTAAATAATATAAATTCATATAACAAATTGTCTAAAGACAAAATAAAAATTGTCTTTTACCACTTCAGAATTTCTAACTTCTGTATCAAGAAGCAAGCAAAAATATCTTCATGAGGCTTAAAGATCTCTTTTAGTGAAAACTTGAAATGTGAAGGCTTGAAACATTTGAAGTGTATGGTCTTTAATTTTTGAGAAAAGAAAAATTTCCTTGAAATTTCTAACATTTTTCAAATTCTTCTTTGATAAAAAGATTCTTTGATAAAAAGATTGCATTTTTTTATTGAAAAATCTCCCCTTTCATTATATTACTTTATGCCACTCCTTCAAATTAATTTTACTTGTTTGGTTTAGATATCTATGTGAATGATATATATGATGATAATTTTTTTCTTCCATTTTTTTTCTTTCATTTTTAGTGTTGTTTTTGCTTGTGCCTAGCTAGATTGAGAAAAACAAATCACATAATCAATCTTAGATTTGAATTTTAAAGTTTGGTTAGATATTTGGGTTCTATCCACATTCTTTATGAAATTATGATACAATGTCTAAATGTCTAGTTAAATATCTAGATTGCTTACTTTTTCCATTTTCGTTTGCCTTCTATGTTAATTTAATTTTTATTTTTAATTATATTTTAATTTTCAACGACATTAAAATGAAAGACAAACAGTTAAAAAGAAAGAGAAATGATACAACAACGTTAAAATTATTTATTATTTAATTATTTTTTTAATTTGTTTTTTTTTGTATCAAATAAATTGTCAAATTATAATTGTATAACACTTATGAATATTTTTGTCCTCTAAATAAAATAAATTTTAATTAATAATTATTGAAGTTTAAATTTATTTAATGTCACATTTAACTATAAACGTTTATAAAATTTAATACTTATAACTATTTTTAACCAGTGTCCACTCTTAAGACACCGAAAAAAAAAACTGAAATGGTCACGTAACAATTATTATATACAAAAAGAATACTTTGACACGGTTGTAGTGTTTGACATTCATTTGACACGCATTGGGATCCATTTTCGCTCAATGTCAGCAAGGGTATTTTTGTCAATTAGGCGGTTTGTTTGGTTGTGCTGGGAGTTGAGAAAATGAAACTGTGATTTTCAGTATTTGGGTCTGTCTCTCATTTCACTGATTTCACTTCTGCATTCTTCATGCTAGGACAAGGGTGGGTTGATAGAGAAGGTGAAAATTTAGACTCTACGACTTAATCACGAGGTGCATGTGATCAGACGGTAGGCGGTGATTCTTCTTCCTTTCTTCTTTTCTCTTTATTTATGTATCTTTCATTTTGTTTTTGCTTTATTTTCGAAAACCCTATACTAAAAGGCACAATGTTTGATAAACATGAGGTTGAGCAGTTGTGGCTAGGGTCTGTTTCTATTTGTGAGAAGGGGAATTCTGTAATTAATTTGATTATTTTTTTTATGTTGTTGCTTCGCTTTGAATGGACCACAAGATCAAAATACGATGAGTCGGTTGGAGGTGTGTTCTATACATATGGCGAACTGATATGTTCACTACGTGCGATTTACAGGTGAAAATTTTGTGCGCTTGTATCTAAATTATTTTTTATATTCTTTTTTTCATTTTACAAAAGTAAAGGAAGAATAAAATGAAAAAAAGAAATGTAATATTCTTTGCTTAGAAAATAGAAAAGGGTCTCTTCTACATTAGTTTAACTTGTTGATTCTCCGCATTGCAAAATGAGATGCACATAAGTCTAGCTTGTATTTATCAAAACATTTATTGTTCCTTTTTTTTTTGGTTGGTGATAGGAATCATAAGTACTCGAGAAAATGTTCACTATCGTTTTTTATGAATCAGAAGAAAACAACAATGTGATGGAGCACCCTGGATCAATGGAGTAACTCAGTTTTTTCCCCTTGTAAATTAACTAGAACTAGAGATTAACCAGAAATGAGTCATCCGATGGCAAATTAGATACCAATTATGAGAGCTTGTTAAGGTGTAACGTATCATTCTCATTGGTAAACAATGCTAGAAAGAGAACTTAAAGGCCAAAGCTACCATGTGCCTAATTATTTTGGTGTAAAGTAATAATGCCTTTTGGGTTTAATTTCCCTGTCATGGAAAGCTTTGCGTTTTACATGCATAATTTTGGGTTACACAAATACTTTTTCCTTTATAAAAAACTAGGTATTAGGCCACATGCTGCAACAACTTGAAGAGCTTGATATTGAAAAATCTGACATGTATAAGCGTTTAAAAGCTCAACCTAAGAAGCGTGTTAAAAGTCTTGCTTTGAAAACGCCTTGGACAAGCTTAGATAGGAAAAATCGTAGGTGCTGAACAAATAGGAGGTAAGGATTCATTCTTTGTTTGCCTGTTATGTTTATAATTTTTTTTTTGAATTATGTAAATTAGAATTTTACGTTGATGATGTCTGATTGCGAGATATGAATAAGATCCTTCACAAAACATGTTGTTGACTAGTTTAGTATGTGAATTGCTTTCCACAGATGAGAAGTCTCTTCAAAGAACTTCATATCTTTTAACCAGCCAAGTCAAACTAGAGTAAGAGAAGTATCATGCAATTTCGTTTCATGCAATCCCTTTTTCATTGTTTTCATCAAACTCATGGGATGGAATATCGGCTGGTGGGTAAATCTTAAACATCAAACACATGTTGATTTAGTCTTTGGTTTTATTCTACATTTAAACTCTTGCTATAAAAATATATCTTATGCAGTGCATACTAGATTTGGAAAGCATTATTGGAAATAAGAAGTGTGCGGTGCTGCAGCATGGCGAAAGATAGTGGAAAGTAAAGTTGTTATTTAATAAAATTTGTTTTGCTCGTCATAGTTTTAATGTTGACATTAACTTGTTTTTGACAGAAAATGAATTAAAAGCAGGAGATGTTTGTGTATTTAAACTGATTAGCAAGAAGGATGGTAGTTTTAAAGTTCATTAAAGGAACTACTAATTAATTTGTCTGCATGAAAGTCGTGGTATTGCTGAGGAATTTGAAGGAAAATGTTGTAAAGAAACAAGGAAATTGTAATGGGGTGTTTCCAAGTATATGACAATTAAACAATATCAATGATCACATTTCTTTGGTGCAATAAGTGGTTATATGGTAAGTCTTATGTGGTTTTTAACTCAATTGCTTATGAACAACAAATGTTGTGGTTTTTGAGGATAAGTTTCATCAAATTTATTGGTGCAATAAGTGGTTATCTACTCAGTCGTATGTGGTTATTTCTGAAAGGGATTTTGTACAACAATAAAAGTGGTTAAGTTCAATATCAACGATCACATTTCTTTGGTGCAGTAAGTGGTTATATTAATTGCTTATGAACAACAAATGTTGCGGTTTTTTAGGATAATTTTTGTTGAGATTGTTGATAAGGGAACACTGGTTTAGCTAAACCTTAATCTCACAATGTTCTGGTTTTTTATGATGACAACACATTATTAATAACACATGTATTGATATGTGTTACATGTTCAATTCTTTATTGTGTATGATTCATTAAAGAACATGTTTGTGTTGATTCACATATATGTATGCATATTCACTGATTTTATACTGGATACATCATTTTTTATTGCATTACATATGCTTAAGAAAAGAAAAACCACATGCACTTTGTTGAACTTTTATTGTGTGGCAAAACTGCAAGTTTTAAGTCGACTTCATTATGAAGTAAGTCGATTAAAACTCGTGACTTTGCACTGATTTTCAAAAACAGTGTTGTGAGTAATTTTTCAATAAAAAGTTTTTCAAAATTGTTTTCAAATGTTAAAGTCAACTACATGCGCAGAGAATTCGACTTACTTATTTATGTTTTAAAATTTTGTTAATGCTTGTGATCTATAACGGTTATATTTTGATTCTTTAGTCAAAGCATTAATTACAAGTCAACTGAATTAAATGTGTAACAATTTGGTTGGTTTGACATCTACTAATTGCTTTAACTGTTATAACTGTCAAGTCACAGTCAACTATATTAGTAGTAAAGTCGACTAAAGAAGCGTCTGTTTGATAGAAAACTATAAATAGACGGGATTCTGTTAATCACAGAGACTTTGGGTATTCTAACAATTTCATTTTGATATTTCGATTGTGATCTCTGTGAAAAGGCTCCAAGAACTCATCAAAAAGACGGAGGAGATCTTTTTTTGAAGAGCTTCCTTAGGAGGAAGTGATTTGCGCTAACAAATTCAAATTTTCTAAATTAATATAGTACCGGACATGTTCAAGCAAGATTTTTTGTAATTTTGAGGGTGATATAACAATATTGTGAAAAGTAAAAACAGTCAAAAGGTGGAATTGTTTCAAAGCCTGATATGAACTAATTCAAAAAAGAAACGAAGGCATAATTAATAGACCACAATAGCTTTTGCCAACCTTAGCAAAATCTTACCATGGATCTTCGCGTGGAAGAAAAGATAAAACATGATTGGTAGGAGGACACAGTCTATAAAAAAATAGTCAAATCTTACACACTAAGTAAAATCATTAACAATAATTGTTATGCTTATAATCATATTAACAAAAACCCAATTACAGTACCAATATTCTCCAAGACTTTAATGATGACATTCGAAATTCTATATCCCATAAACTACACTAAAACCCAGAAAAAAAAAGGGCAACGTCAACTTGCAATTCTAATAGGCACATTCACTACAAGCAACTAATGAGACTCATTATATAACAGAGTCCAACAAAGTAATTTTCTTTTCATGGCCACGTGTCAACATTTTGCTTTTGTAACATAAAAAGACAATCATGGAATATTTCAAGACATGAAAAATGAAAGAACCATATAACAGTGGAGCTTTCTCAATCATTTTATCCCCATCCAAAACTTTATTCAAATTCACAATACATAACAACAACAATAAACTGAAGAACTCGATTATATGTTATGTAAAGACTAGTGAAGCCATGATAACGGTTGAAAATACCATTATCTGTGATGTGATTTTGATACTAAAAATACCCTTTTTCACTTAGAAACTTGCTTGGACTCATGTTTTTTCGTTAAGTTGTGTGAATAAAAGAGTTGAGGTTGAATTTGGTGATTTTATGACTAAGTCCCCTTGTTTTGGCAGAAAATGAAGTAATACTGAAAAAGCACTAAAAGAGGGATCTCACGAGGCTTGGGTGCCCTGTCAGGAAGCTTGAGCGTTGGAAAATCGACGTCCACCGCCAGGGCGCCCTCCTAGGGCGCCTGAGCGTCGGGTCACGAAGCCTGGCGCCCAGATTGAAGGCCCGAGCCCTACATGAGGATCGTCCACCGTCTGGGCGCCCTCCTTAGGCGCCCGAGTATCGAGCTTCGCGGGTCAGGCCCACTTTTTGCTCTGTTTCGACTCTATTGGACCGGGCCCTATTTCTACTTTGTTTCGACTCTAATTAAAGGACCCTGGGGCTTTAGGTTTCGTATCTCTGGTATAAAGCAACGCAGCAGCACACTCTTTCCCTAATTCTTAGGGTTTCTCTGTTTCATTCTCTTCCATTGTTCATATAGTTTCTCCATGTCTATGGGGAACTAAACCCTATTTGTTGTTAGGGGATGATGTAACCTTGTGAACTCTCATGTATTTGAATTGATTCTCAATAATATATGCTTTTTCATTAATTGTTAGAGTAATTCATCTGTTTCAATGCCTTTTGTATTTAACTCATTCATTAGCATGATTTATGAATTGCATGAGTGTCGGGAGGTTCCTTACAATTCAGGTTCTTGTTGAGATACTCCCAAGAGTAATATTGCTCAGGGATGAGGGTATGAGTCTTGGTCGTCTTAATCTTGTTATCACACGACTGTCTAGCGCCGAGATTTTTCTGAGATACAATACTTGGTCTTACCATTTTATATTACTTGTGCGACTCAGTACACTTGTCCATCCGTGCCAACTAGCTACGAACTCCGATTATGAACGATCGAGATTATATAATAATTTCTCCTCAATAGTGAGGTTAGACTTTATTTTTAGCAACTAAAAAAGAAGTTAAAAGCTTATGAATAAAAATAGCATATTCTAACATAAAAGCAAATTAAATATGTGTGCAACTAATAATCAAGGTAAATATTAAGCACGATGAAACTAAGGAGAAAAAAAAAACTAACCTTTTTCATGAAGAAGAGTGTTGACCATCGCACGGGGGCCTATCATTGAAATTCTTCGATGGATACTTCGCTGTGACCATGCTGACCTCGAAGAAAATATCGTCATCGGAGGAGCGCATTCCGGTGATCGACCACCACTTGAAGAACGCGCGAACCCTAATTCCGTCAAGTTCCGCGATTTTCCCCTGCACGATTTTCCCGGAGATGGTGGCAAAGTAGTTGTCTGGTGGGAGCGTGATTTTGCACGCGCCACCGAGCTTGACAGTAAACTTCCCAGTGGTCCGGTTCACGGCGTATCCCAGGACGGTGGTGTCGGGAAGAAGATTGGAGGGTAAGTCGTAGTTGACGACCTCCACGTGAGCCCACGAAAGCATTGATTTTGGTGTTTTAGGGTTAGGTTTTTGAAACGAATTGGCCACCAGATTAAGAAGCAAAGCGAGCACGAACAAGATTTTGGGATTCCTCGCGTTTCGTTTCGTTTAAAAAAAATCAAAATTTTAATGCAAAACGCCTATATTTCAAAAGCGGCAAGAAGATGCAAAACCCCTGCGCCAATGAAAAACAATATGTTAGAGAAAGCAAACCTAAATGGCCTAAATGGGATGTTCAAACAAGACCAAAAGAAAACTTATCCAATTTTTTGTTTTATCTCTTTTACAATCCTTTTTCGAAAACGCTGACGTGGAGCGTGTGAAATGAATGTAAGTTCCACATCAGCGTGTCAATATATTATCACTCTCTTATATAAGAGCAATTATACTTTGATACTAAATTATTTTTAATTTCCATTTAACATTATCCTTCATTATCTTTTTAATTTTCTTTTTCATTAAAAAATAAAAACTAATTTTGTTAATACCATCTTATTCTTATAAAATATTGTAAAGTAATAATTTCAAATAATCTATTGTATAATTTTGTCAACTACATTTTTTTAATTTAAAGATTGACACGAGGATAAGGAAGATAGCGTTGCCAAGTATGAAAGAGAGAGAAGAGACAATAATGGACATAGTATAACGTAGATGTCTGGCTGATGGGAAAGTCCCATAAAATGGGATAACTTCATGGCACGTGTATCCACAGAGGAGAAGACTCTCTTTAATTGAGTGTTTTCCATGTCATCCTCTCACTATATCCTCATCGTTTTCCCATGAACAACCACTGCAGATCAAAGGGAGTTCGTATTTTGTGATCCCTAGTCACCATTTGTTGCAGAGAAGAGAATCAAGAGATGGTTTGGCCAATTAGTGAGTACCAATTTTCCATTGCCTTGTCCACAAATGTTCTTGTTATAAATCTTTGATGTGATTAAGTTCATAATGCAGTTTAATTGCTGATGCATTGCAGGGTCCACAATAAGTTCACTTCTATGTGCAAATTCACCTTTAGTGGCTTCACATGTCTATGAATCATGGTGGTTCTCACGCTTTTCGGGTCCAACCAGCTCCTCCTTAACAAGGCCTTGGCCAAAAGTTGTGAGTTTCTCCACTGCTGTCCTGTGTTAACTCATGAACAAGTTACTTTTTTAGTTGTTTGATGCTGTTGATCAAGCGTTACTTCATCGTAGTTTTTTCTTAGATTTTTTTTTCTTCTGATTTTGCTATTTTCCCCTGTTGGGTGTTTAGATGGATTGGATTCATATGGATCGTTGCCGTACAGCAGCATCATTGCCTTCGATCAAGTAAGTCGGCATGGCGTTTGTGATATTTCCTTCAAGAATTTTGCTGAACCTTTTTATATAAACTTTTCTTTGACCAATCTGTGGCAAATTGTGGGTTTGGCTCAATGATTTGTGTGGGAAGTAACATTTGACTACAACTATCATTTTTCTTCGTTAACTTTAGGGAGAAACAAACAGAGAGTCCTGATTATTGTGTTAGACTCAATGGAGAAAACCAAGGTAATGATAAAGGGAATATGTCTGAAACTGATGGCTATCAGAATTTATTTGTTTTAATGAAACAGAGGTTTATGAGTTTCAAGAACCAGAAATACATGTAAGTGTCGGATTGTACATTTTTTCATGTTCTCAAAAAATTGTCTCTTGTTGTTGGTATAGTTTCTTATAAGCTCTATTTCTTCTAGACAGTAAAGAGTTGGAGCATTTCCAAGCTCTTGCTGAAGCTCAATCTCCAAAGGTGATATCAAATATCTGAGTTGTTCATTTTAGCTTAAATTGGGTATGCTGGTCTTAACTGATAAATCCAAATACAGTTTATGGTAATTGCTTGTGCAGACTCTAGGGTATGCCCCTCTAACATATTAGGATTCCAACCTGGAGATGCCTTTATGATACGTAACATTGCCAATCTTGTCCCGCCCATGAAGGTATTACCATAATTGCTACCTTTTTTTTTCTTTCCTAACTAATTAATGGAAGCTTCAAACCAATGTTAATTTCTATTTTTCTCTCATCATTTTTCTTTTTTGTTTTCTTATGTTGGATGACAGAATGGACCATCAGAATGTAATGCTGCCCTTGAGTTTGCAGTAACTACTCTTCAGGTATTCACTTATTTATAATGCTGTTGTCTTTGTAATAATCAATCATACTATACATGCTGTGTCAGAATTCCTAAGCCAAGAAATTCTGAACATGCTGTGTATAAAAGTGAGAGTTTGATTGAGAAATGTCCCTTTGTGTATGGAAATTTTATTCTATGTTGATTAGGTTATTTGTGGTGGAAGTTCATATCTTAAATAACCGAGGAATTGAAAATGGTTGTTGGAATTTTTAGGTTGAGAATATATTAGTCATTGGTCATAGTAGCTGTGCTGGAATTGAAACATTGATGAATATGCAAGATGATGCAGAATCAAGGTATCTATCTCTAAGTACTACTAAATTTTTATTTGACCATTAAACTAGTTCTTTTCGTATCTCTAATTATCATTAGTGTTCATCCATTCTCAAGAAACTTCATACAGAAGTGGGTTGCCACTGGAGAACTTGCCAAACTGAAGACAACAGCTGCCACAGCTCATCTTAGCTTTGATCAGCAATGCAGATTCTGTGAGAAGGTATGCATCATATACTGCATTATGCTTAGACAAATTGTGTGAAGTTGCCTCTAAGAACAAAAACTTGAATTTGGTGAAACATAACTAATGTACTTGAATTGAAATAGCTCTTGGCACCAAATAAGCTATAGTTTTCAAAGACTGAAGTGCATTGAACTTTTGGCAGGAATCTATTAACCAATCATTACTGAACTTGCTCAGTTATCCTTGGATAGAAGATAGAGTAAGAAGAGAGTTGCTTTCTCTTCATGGAGGATACTATAATTTCAACAATTGCTCTTTTGAGAAATGGACCCTTGATTTTGAAAGATGCAATGTTAAAGAAGAAGGGATCAGTTATGTTGTGAAAGAACAAGATTTCTGGAGCTGACTTTGCTATACCAAGAAGCTTGAAACATATCATTCATGAGGATGAAGTCAAATTCAATTGCAGTTTACGTTATACAACTCAATAAATCTTATGTTGCTAGAAAATGAATCAAAAACTTTAGATGATTGATGTTTAATGCAGTGTCAGCTTTTCATGTAACAAATCAGAAGAAGAAAAAGTCCCTATCTATATATACCAATGTTTCTCTTCTAAATCTTGTTTTTCAGTTTCATTACCTTTAGTAAAGCAATTTTATAGTTGAATGTTAGATGGGTTCTTATATCAGTTTTCCTTTTAAAACATTTTTTAGAGGTTAAAAACAGTTTAATTAGAATAAATTAGTTATAATTTTATATAAAAAAGATAAATCGTTAGTTTGATGATATTTAATTTTTGTTTAATTCTTATACATCAGTTTTTAATTTAATACTAATGCATAAGTGATGGCATACCCCTTGCCATGACCTAGCACATTCATGAAGAGTTGGAGGCATCTATGGAAGATGGGTCTAGACTCTTTCTCTTGGGTCATTTTAAGTCATCATGAAGATTTAGTAGAGTAAGAATAATTTTGGGCCTTATATTTTGGGCCAAGTAGTCTAGATTTTATTTGGACTTCGTATTTTGGGCTAAGTAGTCTAGATTTTATTTGGGCTTTGTATTATGGGCCTTGTAGTGTAGGATTTCAATTGGGCCTTGTATTTTGGACCAAGTAGAATAGGATTTTGACCAAACAAGTCAACAAAGGGTCAAGGCCCAAAGTTGACTATGCTTGAATGTCCAAAATGGGTGTGTTGATCAAGGGGTCAACATTTTGGCTAAGCTTGGAGGACAAGGGAGCAAGATTTCGACCCAGAGATGTGGAGGCTTCCCATTGGAGAGTTTTCCTCCTAGTTAGTGGCCATGTGTCACTCTAGGAATGGAGAGTTTTTCCATAGGTAGTGACCACATGTCACTCTCTCATTTGAGAGGAATTTTACCACTTGTCTCTCTCTTATTGGAGAGGATTTCTCCTTGCTCTCCAAGACAACCAAGGTGACCCTTTTAGGTTAAAGTTTCAGCCTATTTTGAGACACCTTAGCCCATAAATAGAAGTGTTCTCCATTATGTAATCACCTTTGATTTAGAGTAAAGTTATGCTGCCATTTTTGTGCCATACTACTCCTTTAAGGTCACCCTAGGCTAGAGCAACCCAAGTGGCCTCCTCTAGCCATCTTCCTCCTAGAGTTGGCACAACCTCTCTAAGAGAACCCTTAAACAAATCTTCCCTCACTATACAACTCATCAAAACCATGAGCTATCAATACCTTTCACCACCACCAAATTCCGCAATCTTCATCCATGAACTTATGGCTTGATTTGCGTCTAGATTTGGCTTGTCCTAGCTAGAGCTTTTTTGCCATCATTTGGCATCAAGAGCCTTGGTTCTTCAAAGAGCTAAGTTTCTTGGTTTTGATCCTTTACTATTTCCTTGTAGTTTAATGCTCTCCTTACTTGTCTTGTGTTATTTTTTTCATCTATCTTTTTTTTTCTAGCAGTAAACTGGGACGATTTTGAAACTTAAACTGCATCTAGCCCATATGTCCAAAAAATACATAAAAATTCTAAAAAGAAAGCCCTTTGAGTCTAGTTTCAAACAAAAAAACAATCAATTCATTTGGACTTTTGTAGAGAAAGTTATGAGTAAAACACTGAGCAAAGGTCATTGCTGCCAGAATGTTGTCATTAGCGTTTTTCAAGTTATGTTTTGTTAGTTTTGGCTACTGTTTTGTGACTTTTCTTTTTTGAGTCATTCCTTACTGTTTTGTTGGGTATTTTATTGATTTATATTCAGTGCATTTCATTGATTGAGTCATTTTAAGTTTTTAATCCATCCATGTTTGTCTAGAGTCATGTGTAGTTCTTTTCTTGTCAAATTTCTCTAGTAACTTTGAAAAATCATCAAAAAAAAAATATAACTTAGTTTGTAAAACTGTACCATATACAACCATTTGAGGGTCTTATTTTTGATGTTTTGGGTTCATACTTGCCATTAGATCATTGGCAAGCTCTTAAAAAAAAAATTCCCTATTGATGTTTCTAGTTTTCAACTCCATTTTTGATTCTAGTAGGATTCTCTTCTATTTTGTGTTTCTTGTCTTTGTGGCTTTTAAAACCCATAAATCACCTATGTTCCAAGTGTGTGGTGGTCTTATTTTTCACCTTAAAAGAATGGAAAAAGAAGTGCTAAAAGCTTTTAAGCAAAAGGCCTCAAAAGAGTACCAAAAGAGAGCCTAAAAAGTGCTGAAAAATATTGTGTGCTTAGACCACTACCATTGTTTTCGTGCAATCTGTTTTGGAACGTGTTTTGCTCACTGTTTTGGGTTTTAATCTTCACTTTCCAGTGGCTAAAAGTCTTGGCTATGATTTTAAAAGAGTGGCTTTAGTGCCCCATTTGCTCAAAGTTGCCGAAAGACAAGAACCACCCACTTTTCTTCTAGTAGTTTTTGTTTTGTGAATCTATTCTAGCACCTTTCATTAGGATTTCTTTTGAGTGCTAACCTTTGTTTCTTAAACTTTAATTTCTTGCTTGTCTTCTTGGATTTCTTAGTTTTTTCATAATTAAAAATATCCTAAGAAGGTTCAGACCTACACCCAACCTTATCAGGTTTCAATGGCTTTTTATTATAATTTATAAATTATAATGCATTGAAGCGTTTATTTTATTTTGTATAACTCGTAGTTTTGTGAGTAAAAAATCTTTTGTGAGTAAAAAATCTCGCACAGGAAGGTTCTGACCTATGTTCAACCTTATCAAGTTCTAATGTTATCTCATTATAAAAATAAAAGCTTGAATATTTTATTTAATGCATATTTTTGTGAGTAAAAATATCCTGCACAGGAAGGTTCAACTCCTAACTGCTTGCTCATTTGGACCACCAAAGTCCAACCTTGTCAGGTTCTAATGGCTTCTCATTATAAAAAGAAAATATTGAAACTTTGTTTAAAACATATTTTTGTGAATGAAAATATCTTGCATAGGAAAAAGTTCTAAAAAAGAACTCATAAACAAAAAAGAACTTCTAGTGCCTTCACTCAACATAAACAAAAAGTTCAAAAAAGAACCCTTGGTCCTAAACCGAGCGGTGAGGAACATTCTCCGTGAACTCTCACTCTCGTCCACAAAACCCAAGAAATGCTCTCCGAGAACCCCTGGTCCTAAACCGAGCGGTGAGGAACATTTTCCGTGAACTCTCACTCTCGTCCTAAACCGAGCAGTGAAAAACGTTCTCCATGAACTCTCACTCTTGTCCATAAAACCCAGGGAACACTCTCCAAGAACCCTTGGTCCTAAACTGAGCGCTGAGGAACATTCTCTGTGAACTCTCACTCTCGTCCTAAACCGAGCGGTCACAAGTATTCGGTCATTCAGCCTCACAAGTATTCGGCTATTCGGCCAGTCGGCCTCACAAGTATTCGGCCATTTAACCTCACAGGAATTCGGCCATTTGGTCTCACAATACAAATGACAAGATCCTGCACACAAGTCGTCCGCCCTCCAACAAGCTCATATAAGTCCTATAGTTAACCCCTGCTAAAGCGAACGATTAACTCGGACTTGAGGGGCTTATGTACTATATGAAATATACCGATCAGAGTTAGCAGGTATTAATGAGTCAGATTGCCTTAGATATTAATGATTGATTATTGGGGTTGGTTGCCTAAAAATATACTACAGTAATGGTTAATCAATGGATTTGGCTCCCATAAGCCCTATAAATATACAATAGATACAATCATTTTTTTCTATCCTAATAAAATAGTAACCTCTTAATGAAACATATCTGACTTTTGAGCGGAGTGTATTCTGCAAGTTAGCAACCCATCGGAGTTGATTGCGTTCTTGAAGAGGATTGGATAATCAAAACATAAATAGAGCAAGAAAGGACAACCGACCGTCAAACAAATTCAACCGAAACACTATCTTTATATAAATTATCTTGAAATAAAATAATAATATTTTAAATATCTTACATAATACAAAATAAAAGAAATAAAATATGAATAAATAATAATAATAATAATAAAATGAATTTCTAAATTATTTCATTGATTTGTATTTAAAATTGAAAAAAGAAGAAAAAACATAGCCGCTAATTGCAACTAAGAGGAGCTTAGAAACCAACACTAGCCATTTCCTAAAGGTGCAGCAGTAAGAGGTGCGTGCATCCAGCGGAGCCATGATCTCGCAGTTCTTCGTTCTGTCACAACGTGGCGATAACATCGTTTTCCGCGACTGTTAGTTCTCTCTCTGAATCACCTTCTTGCTTTGCAACTTTTGTTTTCCTCGTTTTTGGATCTGGGTCTTGTTTGGGTCATCCAATGGTTTGATGGATTTTTGTTCTATTAGAGCGTTTTAGTTTAGGTTACTGATCTGTAGTATGATTATTTCTTACTCTATAATAGCTAATTCGAATTCAGCCTTCCAGATCTTATTTATTCGATTCACTCTTGATCGCGAGCTAATTACTGATTACTAATTACTTCCCTGGTCAATTCTAGAAGCACGAATTATGAGTGGCTAATTACTTTTTAAAATATCTGAGGCCGATATTTCGATGAGATATTTGCAGCGTTCAATTTTGTTGCACGAGCTAAAACACGTTGGAATGCATCTTGATTCGACAGGATATGGAAATTGTTAGTGGAAATGCATTTCACGAGAAAGCTAACATTTGAACCGATAATTGGTGAGATCTGTATTGAAAGCTGACCTTACACACTCCGATGTTTTTCTGTTTAAAATATGCTCCTTGCATTCACTTTAAGTTTATAAAATTGGGACTAATTCTACTATTGCTAGAAATGGAGTTTCTCAAACCAGAGTTTAGAATCTAGTCGGTGCTTATGTTTTTAACATGTCCCTGTTTCAGTTTTCTCGTTCTATTTTCCCTGTTTTAAGTAGTTGCGTTAAATTATAGATTTCCTAGGTCAAGCAAATAAAATCTTAAAATATTTGATGTGCTGGGGAATGGAGTGCGAACATTCGGCTGCTTCTAATCTGAAAGTTTTTATGATAATGATGGACGAAATGAAAGTGAAGTGAAAATCATTATCACTGGAAACTTATTATTATATTGAATGAGATTTTATCCTATCCCAATGGTTGGAAACTTTACTGTCAGACTCTCAGTGACCATTACTTCTTTGTTTTCTTGATTTCAGATCGTGGGGAAGTCCAGAAGGGAAGTGCAGAGATATTTTTCCGCAAAGTAAAGTTTTGGGAAGATGGGGACCTGCAGGAGGCACCACCTGTCTTTGTAGGTATTATCTTTCTGAATCAAGCAGAGCATTTTATAATGTGCTTTAAGCTTGAGAGAGTATGTAACATTATTAATAATTAATAAGGGCATTATCTCCTTTTTTCTCTCCTAAACCAGTTTTCTCTCTATCTTATAATGTTGTTGTTACTTTTACGGGACATCAGCCAGTTTAGAATACCCATAGTCTAAAATTTTGCTTTACATTATAAACTTGAAAAGGTTGGAATGTTTAGATTGAGGACGGGATGAAGACAGATCCTTTCTTTTGGTTTGTGGTAGATGAATAACCATTCATGCTAACTAGTAACTATTGTTGTGTCCTGCCTTCAATTTATATATCATATGCAGAAATGCTATATCCACATGCCAATGTTGATATCTATTGTTGTCAATGTCATCCACTTCTGGTTTTGATAGTAATATAATGTTTAATTTACGCTAATTAACCCATTTTTAGATCTCATAATATTGTTTGTACTGAAGCTATAAGTTTCTATTCACTTCGTGTAATTTTCTACTCTTTGGCTGAATATGCTGATTTCCTTTGTGTTATGTTTGTTCTTTGGCAGAATGTTGACGGTGTAAATTACTTTCATGTGAAAGTTGTTGGGTTATTGTTTGTTGCAACTACAAGGGTTAATGTATCACCCTCTTTAGTCTTGGAGCTTTTGCAAAGAATTGCTCGTGTTATTAAAGATTATCTTGGGATTCTCAATGAAGACTCGCTACGAAAAAACTTTGTGCTTGTGTACGAGTTACTCGATGAAGTTATTGTGAGCTTCCTCCGTAGCTCTATTTGGTTCTTTATGCCTTTAAAAGGCCTTTGTTTTCTTAACTTTAATGCTTCGTTTAATTATATTATCACTTTATCCTTGCTAGCTCGCTTTTTAAATCTAATATTCATACTTGAGGCTCATTTTATCACAGTTGATTCTTGGTACAAATATATGTATTTTTTAACAGTTAATATCAGTAGCCACTGATAGATCTGACAGATGTATTTACAATATTATTCTGGTAATGTATGACAGAAATTACAAACCTCTAGTATTTTGGGTGGATATTGTACTGTTTTTCTTTTGAAAAAATTACTGAAAGAGCCTATTTGCAATTTTCTTGTAAGTTTTACTCCTGCTTAGGCCTGAGAATCATAGTTAATTAGTCATGTTTCCAAAAGTCGTACTTATGAGTGACCCATTGATGTTTTTGAAGGATTTTGGTTATGTTCAAACAACATCTACCGAGATGTTGAAAGCCTATGTTTTCAATGAGCCACTTGTAGTTGATGCTGCACGTCTATCACCTCTTGGACCTGGTTCGATTTTCACGGTATGATGTTTACTTTGTTCTATATCTGGGCAGTTATTTTGTGTTATTATTGCTAGTACTTCTTTATGATATCATTATTTCTTAACTTTGGTTGCATGCAGCAAGGGACAAAAAGAATGCCAGGGATAGCTGTCACAAAATCTGTTGTTGCTACAGAGCCTGGGGGTAGAAGGAGGGAAGAGATTTTTGTAGATATAATTGAGAAAATCAGCATCACTTTTAGCTCCAGTGTTAGTAAATATGTTAAAATATTAAACGATGAATTTCGTTGCATTTTTCCATTGTTACATCGTCCATCATGTATCATCAGTATAGACGCTTTGCTTATGGTTTCTGGATGCTATTTACAAAACTTAATTATGATTTCTTTCGAGCATGGATTTACTCTTGACTCTCTAGTGTCTGAAACTAATTTAATCTAAGTATTGAACCATCCATTCCAATTAAAAATTCTACTTATCAAATGCACAGGGAAAAACTTACCTTGCCTAACGAAACATAAATGGTCAATTTTGGTTGAAATTTTTTTATGCATTATAGTGAACTAGTGCTTTTATGACACCAAATGTTTTTTGGTAAAGTTCATACAAGAGAACAATTGAAGTCTTGCAAAATGAAAACATTGTGGTGGATTAATGCACATACAAGAAAAAGGATTAGGGATGGAGGTTTTAAAAAGAAAGTAGAAGAAGGAGCACATTTTGAGGAGAATATGGCAGAATCTAACCTAAGACGGTTTGGCCATGCGAGGAGAAGACCAATAGAAGCCCTGTGAAAAATAGCCAATTAGATCGTGGATAGTTACATTACAACCAAAAATAATAAAGTCTGAGTTTTTCAAGAGAAAGGACCAAGAAACAAGAAATAATTGAAAAAGAAAAGACAGGACTGTATGAATTATCCTTCCAAAGATCTTCCCTTCGAAAAATTAGCTAAACCTTGGTTCTCCCAACACTTACAATTCAGAATGAATTTTTGTATTCAAATGATTACCTTGTAGCATGTGTTCATCATTCTCAGTATTTTTAATGTAATTTGGCCAGGGATACATTCTGACTTCTGAGATTGATGGCACCATACAAATGAAGAGCTATCTTTCTGGCAATCCTGAAATTCGATTAGCACTTAATGAAGATCTCTCCATTGGAAGAAATGTGGGAGCAGCTTACGGTAACTTCCAATCATTCAATCATTGTTTCCAGTAGTGTTTCCAAGAATTATAATTATATTATACTTATGTGGAAATGTTTCTAGAGCAGGTTATAGGAGCTCATCTGGCTCAGGAACAGTTGTATTAGATGACTGTAATTTCCATGAATCTGTTCGCCTAGACAGTTTTGATATTGATAGAACTTTATCCCTGGTGAGTACCAAAGTAGTCTTAAACTTTTTCATTCAGAATATAGAAGTATTTTATTGACTTATTTACTTTTGAACATTTATTTTAATGGTACACTGCCAATTTTAGATCCCACCAGATGGTGAGTTTCCAGTCATGAACTACCGTATGACACAGGAATTTAGGCCTCCTTTTCGTATTAATGCTCTGATTGAAGAGGCAGGATCGCTTAAGGTGATTCCTACTTTTCAATAGTTATTTTCTAGTTTTCTCTGTCTTATGTATCTTTCTGTATGTGTGTGTATTCCTCTTTCCCTTGCAGTCACTAGCAGAATAACACTTTTGAAATTGCTATTGCAGGCAGAAGTAATTCTTAAAATTAGTGCAGAGTTCGCTTCAAGTGTAACAGCAAATACTATCAAATTGCAGATGCCACTACCGAAATATACCTCCAGGTATTATTCTAAATTTCTCAATGTCATTTAATAAATGGGATGCTGTTAGGTATCTAGGTATGAAACCTAACCAGAACAACCTCACACACTCACAGCAAGCAACAGAACAACGAATGATAATGAACGAATGAATTTCTATTATTAATGATAATATAATTCTATAAACAAAGGATAGTTGGGAACATAACTTCCCTCGGACTAGAGCCGCAACCAAACATAACTTCCCTCACAGGACTAGAGCCGCAACCGTCTGTCAACAAACTCAATAATCAAAAGCATAACCCTAACAATAGACTTTAGTTCTATTTATATTAATTATTTCCTGTCCATCTTATACTCTTAATATTTTCCTAGAATATATGATTATTTAATATAAATATCTTATACTGAATATTTTCCTAGAATATATCTTTATTTACTATAAATATCTTATCCTGAATATTTTTCCTAGAATATATCTTTATTTACTATAAATATTTCCCGCTCATCTTCACCGCTACCAGTTAGGATAGCAACTCTTTAACCGATCGGCTACAGCTCTTCCCCCTGCCTCCTACCGTTCGGCTCCCCTATCTCCTACTGTTTGCCTTCCCTGCCTACTACCGTTCGACTTCTTGCCTCTTATCCTATCACCCTGTATCCTATTAATACACCCCGCTGCAGAACAACCTTATCCTCAAGGTTAAAAAAGGGAAGCTTGATCTCATGGCTCCTCTTCAATTCAGGTCTGGAGGCTTGGGTGGTGGCAAATCCTCCTCATCTTCATCCTCTGCCAAGATAACCATTTGTAGACTCGTTTCAGGGAAATGATGGCCTGGACCGAATGGTCCCCCACACTTGAAGCAACTTCGCTTCTCTCTCCGTTTCAGGAATTCTGAATAAGGCAGATTCCTGGTGTTTCTCCCATTATTATCACTATCCTCCTTCTGTACTGACCCGAAACTCTCGGCGACTCCCGATCGGCCTGGGTTATAGTGATTGGCTTTGGACCGCTCGACAACTCCCGATCGGCCAGGGTTATAGTGATTGGCCTCGGGCCGTGTCTTCTCACCACTCGTTCGTTCCCAAGACGATTGGTTCTTTGTCACGCTCCAGTTCCCAGCCTTTGCCCAACCCTGGGCTTCCTTGACATCCCTTGCAATTCTCATGGCGATCATCAACTCCTGCGGGTCAAGCAACCGCATTTGATTACGAATTCCCTCCTGCAACCCTGCCATAAAGTACCCTATCAGCATTTGTTTGGACACTCTTTTCGTCTGACCCACCAAGATTTCAAAATCTTGGATGTATTCTTCCACGGATCCCGATTGCTTACTGGCAGCCAATCTCTCGAAGACTGATCCCCTGTCTCTTCCTCCGAATCGGATCACCAATGCCTCCTTTAAACCTGCCCACGAATGGTTCCTAACCTTCTCCCTCCAAAATCTGAACCAGTATCCAGAACTTCCCTCCATACTGATGTAGATCAGGTGCACCTTTTCTTCCTCTGACACCCCTTGTAGTTCAAACAATTTCTCAGCTCTATTGATCCAATTCAACGGATCAATTCCTTCAAAAACGGGTAACTCTACCCTTTTTCTCCAATTTGGTTGCTCCTCCTGACATCCACCCTTTCTTCCTCCAGCGTCTTCCTCTTGTCTCCTTCTGTTCCCATTAACAGAAGCTTGACTATCGTCCGACTGTTGGCCTTCCTCTCCTGGTTGTGGCCTTAAACACCCAACATCCTCATGATTTCTTGCATATCTTGTCTCATTGCTGAATAATTGTGTCGCAATGCCACTGTCTCATCCTTCATTCCATCAAACTCAACCTTCATTCCACCAAACTCAACCTTCATTCCACCAACCGTAATTTCCACTGCTCCCAACTGCCCCTCCACCGCAATTTCCCTTGACGATCTAGCAGGTCGGACCAATTGTTAGGTATCTGAGTATGAAACCTAACCAGAACAACCTCTCACACACTCACAACAAGCAACAAAACAATGAACGAATGAATCTCTTTTATTAATGGTAATAGAATTTTGTAAACAAAGGATAGTTGGGCGCATAACCTCCCTAGTATGGGAGCATAACCTCCCTCACAGGACTAGAGTCGCAACCGCCTGTCAACAAACTCAATAATCAAAAGCATAACCCTAATAATAGACTCTAGCTCTATTTATATTAATTATTTCCTGCCCATCTTATACTAAATATTTCCCTAGAATATATCTTTATTTAATATAAATATCTTATACTAAATATTTCCCTAGAATATATCTTTATTTACTATAAATATCTTAGACTAAATATTTTCCCTTAGAATATATCTTTATTTACTATAAATATTTCCCCCTCATCTTCACCACTACTAGTTAGGATAATAACTCTTCAACTTATTGGTTACAGCCCTTCCCTCTGCCTCCGACCGTTTGACTTGCTCTCCATTGCCTCCTACCGTTCGACTTGCTTCCCCCTGCCTCCTATCGTTCGGCTTGCTTCCCCCTGCCTCCTACCATTGAGCTTGCTTCCCTCTGCCTCTTACCGTTCGGTTTGCTTCCCCCTGCCTCTTACCGTTCGGTTTGCTTCCCCCTGCCTCCTACCGTTCATCTCCCTTGTCTCCTACCGTTTGGCTCCCTACCTCCTAATCCTATCACCATCCTATCAGATACTGTCTTTGAAAGTGATTTTTAGTTAACTGGAAACTGACATGTTGATGCATTTAGTATTTTTTACTGAAGTATCCCCCATGAGGTTTTGGACAGCATTAGTTTATAGAACTCTTGAGGGGATTGTCCACTGATTTTATTAAAAATATAGAGAGGGAGCTAATTATAATGTTTAATTAATTACAAAGATTTTTTTTATCCCCTTGGGTGCAATAGGGATGTTTTTGACCGTAGGTTATACTGAAAGGAAATTTGAAAAGTAAACTGTTTAAAAAATAGTGTTTGGGATTGATGCTGAAATTTACAGTTTTTTCTTTGAAAAAAAAAAGCTGTTTTCATGCCTCTATATATTTTAAGCTTATATATTTTTCAACAGTTTTCCGTTCTCCTTAAACGGTTTTCCCCAAATTATCAAATAAGCTTTTTCTGTTTTAGTTTTTTTGCATACCATATTTATCACAAATTTACTATATAAAACTACTTTTTGGTTGTTGAATCCAAATGGAATTAATTACCTTAAAATTGTTTTTCAATAAATTTACCCAAACAAAAATTGTTTCTGATTATAATTTATTATTGAAATAATCTTAATTGCCAATTTTGGTGTGTGACTAGAATCTAGAGTTATAACAGATCATTTGTGACTGGTTGCTTATGATCATTGGCACGCTCGCTAGGTTATATGTAATATTCTTGCTCCTTTTTCTAAGCTAAGTTAAATTTCAGCACAAGGTAGGGTGTTGGGTGTGTGCCTTGTCCACATTTCAGAACCGTAGGGTCTTAAGTGTGTTGGACCATGTTACATATAGAACCATTCATGTATTTTGAGTATCTGATCCAACAATTCATGACGTATATGTGTGAAATCTGAACACAAATTGTTGGAAAAAGTAGTTCAAGGGACCATTATGTCAATATTAGATTTGGATCGAAGGCTTTTTGATTGTGTCAAGGACCATTCTCTGCTAATATGTGAAGACTTTGCATTACATACGGTAGAAGTTAACAAAGCAGTTAATAAAGGTCAATGAATGTCATCAAGTATTATGGGGTGCTATTATTTATCTTGCTAATTTTACTGTGTGGATAAGCGATGGCCGACACTGTAGTTGCTGTGTAAGTTAAATGCCATTGTCGCAGAGTTAGTTTTGAGCTGGAACCTGGAGCTGTTGGACAAACAACTGATTTTAAGGAAGCAAACAAGAGGCTCGAATGGAGTTTAAAGAAGGTCATATTTCTTGTCATTTCTCTAACCTATTTTTTGCGTGTTTCATTGTCTGTAATTCTTCAAAGAAAGCTTTTTATTGGATGATTTGGATCATTACGTTTTTCTGAAGAATTAGTCACTTATAAGTGCTACGTAACAGATTGTCGGGGGATCTGAGCATACTCTGCGGGCAAAGCTAACCTTTGCTCAGGAATCTCACGGTATTTACCCTTATACTTGATGCATGCTCAAAATGGATAGTTTGATTTTTTGGTTGGGTGATTAATATGTCATAATTATGCAAATATATTTGTTGACAGTTAATGTAACGAAAGAATCTGGACCTGTTAGCGTGACATTTACTATACCAATGTATAATGCATCACGGCTTCAGGTAAAGTGACCATGTGAACTTGCTTATTCTTTCTAGTTTTTATTTGAGCAAAAGCTTCCTCTTTATCAGACATTATTATGTAGATTGATTTGATGGTGTTCATTCTGATGTCTCTAAAACTGTGATTATTGAACATACCTAGATACGTTTGTACAGCAGTTTTCTATTTTGTCACGTTGCCCTGTTTGTACAGCCGTGTCTATTACTCAGCTAACCCTGAACGTGGTACTAAGTTCCGTTTTTTATAATTATAAAATATTAACATCAAGGTTAAATATCATATCTGTATATGGCATACTAGCTTTACCACCCTACTTTTGAGCAACATCCAATGTTGAAAAAACACAATGTTTTGGGCTAGCTAAATTAGGAATTCTGCTAATATTAACTTTTATTTTATTTATATTGACTGAGAAATCAAATTTACTACCCAAAAACGTTTGCTAAAAAGAGAACATGGAAATACTTTGCCCTCTATGTGCGTTGAGAATTGCATAACCGAAGTTGGTGATATTCCTGTAGAATAAAAAAAAGATGTGCTAAGTACTTCATAATTTTTCTAAATGCAGGTAAAGTATTTGCAGATAGCAAAGAAATCTGCTACGCATGAGCCATACCGGTGGGTTAGGTATGTTACACAGGCAAATTCCTACGTCGCTCGTATATGATGCCTTCAAAAACATTGTTCCCCACTCACTTTAGTTTTTTCATTTTCCTCTCCCTCTTGCTCATTATACATATGCTTTGTTTTGTTTACTTTATTCTTTATTTGTAAATTACATCTAAGTCGAATATAGATGACGTTAGTTGTTTGTCTTGTCATTCATTACTGAAATTCAACCTGATCATACAAGCTGGATGAATTACTTTCAAAACTTCTTTATGTTCCTATTTTCCCATCACTTTATCCATTTTAAATGAGTGTGTTTAGTCCATCAACTTAAATGCAAAATTAGAATTAGTCTGTTTCAGTTTAATGCATTTGGTCTCCAAATTTTAAAACTACTAAATGGATGTAGTCTTTTAATCTTATGGTGTTATATTTTTTTTTTTACATGTTAAATGATATAAATAAGCTAAACACTAACTTGAAATATTATTTAATCCATAAAAAAAATTCAGGATTAGAAAAATTATATTTATTCATTTTTAAAATTTAATCATTAGATTATATCAAAATTTGAAATAGAGACAAATGTATTTAACCCTTTTAAATTTATAAAAATACCACCTTTTTCATGTAGACACAAGGTCAAAGAGGTTGTTTTGGCAAGCTTTATGCATGTAACTTAACAGTTCAAAAGTATTTTTTTTTTTACTTTAAAATAGTTTTTTAAACCTAAAGCTACATAAAGAGGGGAACGTTTAAATAAAATTTTTTACAGGTATGTATCGGACAAAAAATAAAATACTCTTTTTAAAAACGAATCAAACCCTTTTTAGGTAAATCACAATGCATATTTTCCATTTTGAGATGTTATTTATCTTTATTGTCTTTTCTACTTTTTCTTTTTCATCTAAACAATGCATATTTTCACTCGGTTATATATATATATATATATATATATATATATATATATATATATATATATATATATATATATATATATATATATATATATATATATATATTATTCCTCCACACTTCTATTTTACCCAATTTTTCATTTTTTTTTCTAATAAAATCATAGATAATAATGACTTTCTCCAAATTGTGCTTGTTGAGTGATAATGTTTTTATGAATATATAATTAATGGTGTAAAATTCCTAATAAGTTATCTATTTTTGAACACCAAACACAATTATGGCTAGAGCTTATATAATTGATTATGAAGACGGGAAACATTTCCTTTTTCATACATTTTGACTATATAAAGTATAATTCGTTATGTCATTAATTTGATGAAATATAAATTATATTAAGCGAGACACGGTTAATTATAGTCGATCGTAATTCATTATGCACTCATTTAGAATCCAAATTTAATTACAAGGAAGATGATTCAAATGTCAATACTTAATTTAGATGAAAGATAATATGGTGATTCCATAAAAAATAAACTCTCATATGTTCTCTTCTTTCAAATCAATTAGGTAGATTTATCACTTTTCCACCCATTTCTCTTATCTTTTTATTCTTTTTCATTTACTTCAAAAAAACTAACTTTTCATCTCAATTACTTTTAGTTTATTTTCTCTTTTACTTTCCTACTTTCTATCACTTCATTCAGCAACATACTTTCACTGTAATTTTTGTACGCATTCTCAATAAATATGATTAAAAATTTATATTTTTTAACACCCAATGAAAAATTATAAAAATAATTTAATAATTTTTCTTATTTTTGTTAAGACTTCGACAAATGCACTGAATCGTATCAAGTAATATAATTGGTAAGACCAAGTATCGTTTTTCTTAGATTCACGGCCTAAACAATCATGTGATTTCTTGATTAATTAAGACTTGAGAACAAAAGGTTTGTAATGCGAAAATTAAACATGAATGTAAGTGTTTGATCAATTGACAAAAAGAATGCACAGGTGAATGATTTGTAATTTATGAGATGATTATGTTGTTGGGGGGTTTCAACTTATCCTATCCACTCTCATGTATTTATGAATTCATCTTCTTCATTAATGTTAATGCAACTTTAAACCCGATGTCTCGGTGAAGAAAGTCCATCCTTAATTACTAATTCACAATATCTTGTATCCCTAGTAATTAATTCTGCATTACATTCGCACAAAAGCTTAAAGGTAATCAACCCTCATATCCCTATGTCTAGGTAATACTGCTTTTGGGAGAGTTTCCCCAGTATTAGATTTCCTCGTATGTGTCCATATCGACAAAATCAATAATCATGCTATTGAATGAGTTAAACAAAGCATGCATAGAGTATAGAGGGAAAACCCTAACAAATAATAAAGTAAAGCATTTATAATATAAATCAATTCAATACATGAGAGTTTCAAAGGATTACATCGTTTCTCCAACAACAATGGAAGTTTAGTTCACCAAAGACATGGTGAAACTAGATGAAATATGGAAAAAAATGAAAGATAAAACCCTAAAAGTTGAAGATCGGAGCTTGTGCATCCAAAGTCCCCTCCAAGGGGTGAAAAAGGTGTTTCTACGCCTCTTCTGTCAAAAGATACCTTTTTGGGTCGTCCAAATCATTAAATAGTTCGTAAAAATAATAGAAAACACAACCCAAGCCCACTCGCAGGCGCTCACCGCCCCACTTAGGGCGCCCAAGTGTGACTGCGAGAACTTGTTATGTGTGTGCGCGTGTGTGTGCGTGCGTGTGTATGTGTGTATGTGTGTGTATGTGTGTGTGTGTATGTGTGTGTGTGAAAACACTCGGTAGATTTTGACGACTACCACCCGAGCTCTACTAAACCCTCAATATATTAGGACATATGCCCTCATCAGAATGGTTTTCTTTTTTCTTTTTTTATCAAATTTCGCTATAGAACATTTATCAACTCTCACAAATATATATCTTCTTCTATGTGAGTTGGATACTAGCAAAATCAGGCCCAAATCCCCCTTTCAATACACCCCAAACTTGAAAGAGTGAAGTACTTCCTCTCCGAAAATCCATTACACTCTCATTAATCCAGGCAATTTCATACATCATATAGTTCAAATCACAAAATAAATCAATTATTTATAATATAGAAAACTATTTTCTTCATAATTCTCATACCAAACCATCCATCATGACATATATGCAATTCAAAGCATTTTAATATTACTCATTTAGATAATTCATACATCACATTACCTTTCTCAACAATCATTCAGCATATACACATAAATGTAAAATCTTAAAAATGTTAAGTCATGTAATTAAGCTATTTATGCATGTTCAATGCTAACCAATTTTCCTCTAGTAAAGGTAACATAGAGGCCCACTGGAAGTTGCAATTTGTACCCAACAAAAATAGACTAGTGCCTAATGATACATCCAACCTTGATGTATTTCTTCAGATCCGTGAGATAGATGACTTGGAGAAGCAATGTTGCAGCCAAAACTCAATGGAACAGTACCAGTGGTGGTTGTTCCAGATGCAGATCTGAGAATGGCAGCAAAGGAGTGTTTAAGACATAAGTGTTTAGTCTGGCAGCGGATGAAGATGATAAACAATGGCTATTTGGAATGGAGGATAACTTGAAGAGTGATTACAACTCAGAAGGCTTCAACAATAGGAAGGAAGTTGCAAGGAGAAACAAGCAATGAAGGTGACTTTCGGTGAAGAGAATTGACAAGCAATTTCTGCAGATTTTTCTCATATAAGCCAAAAGTGATTACATGGTGCAGCCAAGGTGAGTTTTATAGACTCCTCACTCTTTGGCCGGTGATGAAAAATGTGTTCGTGAAGTGTGGTGTGGATCAGACTCCACGTGTCTAAGCATGTGTGTCTAAGCATGTGCAAAATGTGCCAAGTTTCTAGAAGCCTACATGTATTACACGTTTACAGCATGTGGCAACATTTATGATGTGAAAAGGATTCCTGGTGCACCCTCCTGTCATGCTAATCTCACCCCTTCATGTGTGGAACGGTCTCTTTTATCCCTCTCCATGTTTTGGCAGATTTGTAACATCTCCTTCATCTCCAATTTCCCACCCAAAGATAGCAAAAAGTACTGGACCTTTTGGAGAGTACTCTTGTTGTATCTTCTTGATCATTCCTCGAGTGATGGGACCTTGATGTGTCACTATGCCAGCCCCTCGCATATCATCTCCTCCCTCTTGAGAAGGATTTGACCTCAAATCCAGAGGAACATATTCTTCGTCAGAATCATAACCTGTAAAAGGTTTAAGGTCAGATACATAAGACTGATAGAACGAAAAATATGGTTTTATAATGCAAAAGACGAAATTGAAATATGCGTGCAAAGATTGATCAATTGACAGTTAACGATATGAATGAATGATGTTGTTGGGGTTTTCTGATTCCTCCCAATCCACTCTGATATATCTTATGAATTCTACTCTTTCATTAATGTTAATGGCACTTTCTAATTTACCCTAATCCCAATGTCTTGGTGAAGAGAGCCTACTCTTAATCACTAGTTTACTATGTCTAGTCTCCCTAGCAATTGATCATGCATTACATTAATTCACACAGATGCTTAAGGCAATTGGTCCTCCTACCCCTATGTCTAGGTAATATTGCTCCCAAGAGAATTTCCTCATGTCTAGATCTACCCACATGTGTCCATATAGATATAATCGAAGATTATGCTATTGAAAAATTTCTTAAATAAAGCATGCAAATATAATGGAGGAAAAACTCTAACAATTAATGAAACAAAGCATATGAGCAAAGCAACAATTCAATATATGAGAGTTTCAAAGGATTACATCGTTTTCCCCAACAAAAATGGAGTTTAGTTCACTATAAACATGGTGAAACTAGCTAAGATAAGTGAAAAGAATGAAAAGATAAACCCTAGATTTGATAAGTTGGAGCTCCCGCATTGAAAATCCGCCTCCAAGGGGTGAAGAAGGTGTTTCTGCGTCTTTTATGCCAAAATGACCTCTAAGGGTAGTGTAATTCTATTTATAAACTCTGAAAAATAGCATAAAATTGGCCCAGGCCCATAAGTGTGACGCTCAGCGGCACCACTCAACGGTGAGCACGATACCCATGTTTCCCTTCAGCGTTGACGCTTAGGCGTTGGCTAGAGAATTCTTCCACAAAGTTGGCGGTTAGCGGTAGATTTGCGCTGAGCGATGGCTACGTTTCTTCATCAATCTTTCACCAATCATCACAATGGTTCAATCACATTCAAAAGCTCTTTTTCTCAAGACAAGTAATCACTAAAATCTGCTCATCAATAGAATTCAGTCAAGATGAACACATGCTTTCATGCTCAATACTTATCATGGTGTTCACACAATCACATAATATCCAACAAATGTTATTCTCATGAATGCTCAATCAGTTAAGCATAGATAAAATCATAGATTCATGGAATCATTCCTTACTAGACAAGGTGTTTCACTCAACCACTCAAGTGTTTAAAAGGTTCACTCCTTCCCTCTACTATCCATATGTCACATAGAACAAACACTTGTGCAAAAATGCTGTTTAACGTCACCCATTAGACGTCGGTTAAGGTTAAGCACGACGTATATTGATGACTGGTGGCATTTCCGTAAATAAGTTGGCTATATAGGCGTTCGTTAGATTGCTCCCCGACATCTATGGTATTTTAGACATCAGGGCTCTCCCATCTGACGTCTATATGTTTGACAGTTAGGTGAAAATTCATTTCTTCCAGACATATAGACGTCAGTTCGGTCTGGGCCCTGACGCCTATATGGCTATTCACCTACCTGTCAGACATATGGACGTCAGATTATATATCCCCGATGTCTATATCCTGGAAATTAATGGCTATTCACGTACCTGTCAGACTATAGACGTCTGGGCACCTTCTAACGGACTTCTATATGTCTGCCATGTAGGTGAATGGTCACAGTTTTCAGCCTCATAGACATCGGTTCTCGCCATAGTGTCGTCTATATAGAACTATAGACGTTAGTTGCCTTAGTAACCGACGTCTATAATCTGACCAAGTATGTTAAAAGTCATTTGTTTCCGCTAACTAGACGTCTCATCCCGGCAAGCCAACGTCTATATATAACACAAATATTAATTTTTAAATCGAATGGACGTCATATTAGTGAGGCACCCGACGTATATGCGATTATAGACGTCGGGTTTGTGGCCAACAGTTTCATCGTCTTCGCCTTTTCTCTCCGCTCTACTGCATTTCCAGGTGCGTTTGATCTTCTTTTAACCATTTAAAGTTGCTTTTACTCTGATTAAAGTAATCTTTGATGTATTATCTTTCATTTGAACCGATTAAAATGAGTTTTTGTTGTGTTTTGGTGCGGTTTTTCTTGTGTCTTTGGGTAGCGTAGTGCACCTTCTCCCTTTGCTAGTTTCCTTGTAAGAAAAAGTTGGGTTTTTTGGATCTCTGATGGTATTTCAACCCAAAGACGAACTTGGGTCGTTGCCTAAGTCCATTCCGACCGCCAACAAAAAAGAATACCTGGGCAATATCACTTATGCTTCCAAGTAGATAGCAATCATTCAATCAAAAACTCTGGAGTTTCAAATGTTGAGATTCTTGACAACACAATTTCTATTCTGGTTTTTTATGATGACAACACATTTTTAATAACACATGTATTGTTGATGTGTTACATGTTCTGCTGCTTATTGATTGATATCTTGTTGAACATGTTTTTGTGTTTATCTTGATATGTGAATGCACATTTACTAAACTTGTATATGTTACATCATATCTGGTTGCATTACACATGTTTTGGAAGAAGAAAACCACATGCACTATTTGTTGACTCCCTGGCAAGCGTAGCAGATCGTTTCAAGTAATAAAATCGGTAGAACCCGATATCGTTCGTGTGAATTAAAATAATAAGACTTGTAAAGAAATAAAATTAATTGTTGTGGATGCAAAAGCAGAAAATAAACATGCAATGCGTTGATTCAATTGACGAAAAGAGTATGGATGAGTGCAGTTGTTGGGGGTTTACAATTTCATCTTATCCGTCCTCTCTTATCTACTCCTCCTGTTTAATTTGCTTTATCATCTGATTGTTATCAAAACTTTCTTGGCCTACCCTTAGCCCGATCCCTCGGCGAAAAGAGCCTATTACTAATTACCGGTTTGCTATCCCTAGCCTCCCCTAGTAACTAGCAATGCATTACCGAATAGAAGCAAAAACAATTGACCGTCCTACCTCCCTATCCCTAGGTGGTATTTCATTGATCAAGGAATTTCCTCCAGTTCATGACATTACCGTACATTCCCGTATCAGTAAAGACAAACAACAGTTATCGAATGAGTTAAACGATAAAAGCTTTAAGCGCAGAAGAGAAACCCAACAATCGATAAACAAAGCATATGACAATCATATAATTAAACAAGAGTTTCAATAAAAGAGAGTTTCAAAAGATTACATTGTTCCCCCAACAACAAAAGGGTTTAGTTCACCATTGTCATGGTGAACCAAGATGAAAATAATGAAAGAATGGAAGAGCAAACCCTAGAAAAGATGAAAAGGAGCCTAAGCATCCAAGAGATCCTCTCCAGAGAGTGAAAAGTAGGTATGACCGCTCTCTTCTGTCAAAAAAATGAGAATGAAGTCGCAAGAGGGCTATTTATAGCTGAGGAGCGCATCAGAAAACAGACCCAAGCCCAACAGACCACCTCCCGGCGTCACATTTATGCCGCCCGGCGGTTTGCCTCTTGTCGAAAACCGCCCGGCGGCAGGGGTCCACCGCCCGACGGTTTGCCTCGTACCGCAAATCCGCCAGGCGTCACCGCCAGGGTGCCGCTCAACGCATCAGGCCGCCCGGCGGTGCATTTTTGCCGCCGGGCGGTTCCTAGACTCTCCTTTTCTTGATTTTCTTCCTCTGCCTTGAGTCTAAGACCTTCATCTCTGCCTCCATTCTTCACTTCCATCAAAATTGCTGCAAAACAATGCAAAACAAGCATAATATCGCTAAAAACAGCTTTTGACTCTCGACTGACTCATTTATTAAGTTTTGCTTGATTCTAAGCTCATTCGAAGTAGTAAAGGGAGTAATTTGGTCTAAAATAACATATGAAAATAATGGTTTTTCAACCGTTACCACAACCCCAAACTTTTTGCTTGTCCTCAAGCAAACAAAACAAAACTATAAATAAAAACAAAACTTGGCTTTCTACAATTTCATCCAATGGTTCAACATTCCTAAAGTCCATGATGAGAACTACTCAATTTCAGATCGTCAGTGATAATCAAATCAAGATGCATGCATACTTTCAATTCAGTTATCTCACCCATTCCTCAACAGATGTTACATATTATGAATGACTAGTCCACTACGCAGAGATGGAATCATGAAATTTAGAAGTTCTCACCAAGCAAGTGTTTCACTCAATCACTCAAGTGTTTAGGGTAGCACTCCAACTCTTAATCATTCACAAGTCACATGAAATAAAATTGGCTTTCATCTCAAAGAATCAAAATCATCACATGCAAATGCCATCAAAAGAACTTTTCCAAGGCTTGTAATGAGGCTGGGCTATCAAGAAATATTGGTTTTTCTGGATCGCAAAATCTTTGAATCAAGAGAGCTCATTTATCATTAAAGGTTCAAGTTTAACTCTCTTCCTTAACCAATCTCACTTATCCCCAACTTCTTCCCTTTTCCTTTCTTTTTGCCATTCAAAATTTCCCCACAACCCCAAACTTGAACCTTGAATATATCACCATCATTAACCCAATTCAAAGTAAATAACTTCAGCACAAGGGTTTTCATTCTGTTTAGGGCCAAGGTTCAAAAAGGGTGTAGAATTTCAAGCACTTTGGGTAAGAATTTGGCTAAGTAAGGGCTTTCAAAAATGGCCTTGATCATATGAAAAATACATGCAATTCAATCAATCATTGAGAATTAGGCAATATCATTCATACTTCCCTGTGAACAAATTCATATAACAATAAAACTCTGGAGCTCAATACCTCACACAACATGCTTTCTCACACACATTCATTCATACACCCTGCTCAGCATCATAACCACAATCATAATTCATCACACATCTGTTTCAAGGGATATCACATGCAACGCAACTCAATCATTATTCACATCAGATCATCATCAAATAGGTTCATCATGCAAATTATTAAGTCAAACATCTTTAGAAAAGTATTCAAGCCAAGCTTACATACTGCAAAATAGAGTTCAACTAATCCTAAAAATTTAAAAATGCAAAGGTGAAAGAACGAAAAATAAAACCCTGTCTACAGTGTGAGCATCCATCAGTAGATGCCCTCACTCATCCCATGCTGTTATCGGAGTCCTCCTGGTCTCCATCATCAGCATCCTCCAAGTCTTATTCATCTTCATCCTCATTTGTTGCTCCAGCTGCTCCAGAACCACTGCCCTGTCCCGTCTCTTGAGGCCATGCCACGGCTGCATGAAACTCATCCATGGTCCACCTGTGCACTGGTGGCTGATCATACATCCCAATGATCATCTCAGCAGTCGCAATTTGCCCCCTGTGAAGGGCCTCCATCCTAGACTCCATCATGGACATGTACATGTCCCTCATTTGGAATGATTCAACATGCTGTGCTGGTGCATCTTTAGGCACCTGCTCCTGCTGTGCTGCAGTTCTCCTAGAGCGTCTCCTGGGTGCTGCTCATGCCTCAACGCAGTACTGATGGAAGTAGGATGCATCGATAGCATTTCTTAGTCTCTCATACGGAGGAATGACAGTATCCACCACAGCCTGCCGACAAAGAAAGGTAATCAAAGATGGATGTCCCAATGGCATCCATCTACTCACTGTAGTGGCGCAACTCTGTATCTCATCAGCGATGATCTTGCCGACGTTCACATCCATCTGTCTCAGCATGCAAAAAATGAGAACGACCCTATGCATCGTGACATCAGAGATATGGGAACATGGCTGGATGTTCGCATGAGTGAATGTCATCCAGTATCTTGCCAAAGGTGTCATATCCAATCTCTTAATGTTGAAAGGTATTCCATGAGGATTAGTCTGAAAATGCCTTCCAGGGAAGCACATAATCCTTTCAACTTCAGCTATTTCATTGAACATTCCCACCTGTTCCGCATACTGGCATTGCTCACCAGGCCACTCTGTGCCTAAGAAGCTGTTTATGGTGTCAGGGTCATACTTAATAGTATGCCCTAACAAAGCTCCTATATCTTCCAGCTGTAACTCCACCTCTGTATAAGGCGTTGGCGTAAAATTCCTTTACCAACTCAATACTAGGTGGTGCAAGGTAGGTTGTCAGCCTCTCCTAGTCTCTCCTCAAGATTTCTGCCCCAAATTCAGGTGCTAAATAAGGGATGAAGGATACCTTCCTCTCCATGAGCAATCTCCTCTCCTGCACTGTTGCAAAGTGGTCTTCATGTGCTTTAGAGAGGAACCTATGAGAGTCAAATCCCCTTGTCCTTTCAGGCTCCTTCCTCTTGCTGCCAGTGTTTCTCCCCCTTCTTGATGCAGATGCCATTCCTGAATAAGATATAATTTAAAGCAAACCACAAGAATTCATCATTAATATATCACTGAACACTTTCAGACCATATACAATTCAATACCAGGGAAGTAACATGTTTTCCCTTCGTGTCTCAGCAGGGAAACTCAAACATTTAACAAAAACACAGCAGACCGCCCGACGTCAAAAATGACCGTCCGGCGGTATGCCTCAGCAGCAACACCGCCCGGCGGTGAAGGAGACCGCCCGACGGTGCGATAGGGTTTTTTCGAAAATGCTCCTAAAACAGCCTAATCTCCACTCAAACACTAATTTCGCAATCCAGACAAGAATTTATGCAATTTAATCGGTCAAAACAGTTCCCAATTTCAACAATTCATGCAAAGAAATTCAAAACCCTAATTTATCATGTTCCTAAGCATGTTTTTCATAAAATTCCAAAATTAGGAACTAGAAAGTGAAATTGCACAACTTACTTGAGTGGAGATGCTAGATGCTTGCAAGAATCCTTCAATTAATGATGAAAAACTACCAAAGCACAACTCTCACCAAAACCCCCTAAATTTTAAACAAGAAAATAGGTTTTTGTGAGTGAGTGGTAAGAAAGTGTGGAGAAATCCCTTTGGAATCCCTTTGAAGGTGTGAATTAGGTGCTCAGACTTAAGAAGACCGCTTGGCGAAATGCAAAGGAGAATAATCAAGTGCAGAACACCCAAGACCGCCCGGCTTTTAAAAGCTCGGATTGGGGTTCTCGCCGCCACCGCCCAGCGGTAAAATTGCACCGCCCGGCAGTGAGCGGTACTTTCTCTTCCCTCTCTTTTGCTTGCTTTTGCGTCATTCTTTCCTGTAGCACCTAATTTTTGCCTTCAATTTTTCATTAACCAATCTTTCCGCACTCAGATGTACATGTAAACCTATAATGCACATAAGACATTGCTTGAAAACAAACAAACAATCAATGGGTTGCCTCCCAAGAGCGCTTGTTTAACGTCACGAGCCTGACCCAAACCTGTGTAACACTCATTAGTGAGTGCAGACAATCTTGGTATCCTTCAGTATACAGGGATTTACGTCTCTCAACAAATGCTTCTAAGAATTGCTCAAACAATCAAAGAATTACAAGCTCAAAAATGAAATAAACCTAACTAGAATAGAATAAGAAAATGATTTACAACAATTGGGATGATCCCAACAAACACTCATCAGTAGGTGCTACAACCCTTCTTGCTTGATATTCTTTTCTTTTTCCACTTCCTGCTGTATTCCTTCATAAAATTGTGAACACCAAGCACATGTTTCCATGTTTCAATCATAGGAACTTTAATCTCCAATTTCTTGAAGATCTCCATATAGTTCTTAAACTTATTTTCCTTCCTATGATAATTTTTTGATTGAGGAAGGGGTTTTTCATGGGATATTTTCTTCTTCCCTCTCTTCCTCTTTTTCTTTTGTTGAGGAAGATGTTTGGCATATAATCTTTTCTTATTCCTGAAGGATTGAATTGGAAACAGAAAAAGTTCTTACATGATGCCAAACAATTTGTGTGGGATGACCCGTACTTGTTCAAGATAGGAGCAGACAATCTTTTGAGGAGATGCATAACAAGGGAAGAAGCAGAAAAGATTTTGTGGCATTTTCATAACTCACTTTATGCAAGTCATTATAATGGTGAGCGCACGGCCGCAAAAGTCCTGCAAGCAGGATTTTATTGGCCAACAGTGTTTAAAGATGCCCATAATCATGCTCGGAGCTGTGACAAATGCCGAAGGACAGGGACTATTTCAAGGAGGCTTGAGATGCCACTGCAAGGAATCCTGGAGGTTGAAGTTTTTGACTACTGGGGTATTGATTTTGTTGGACCCTTCCCTCCATCATTTAATAATGAGTATATTTTGGTAGCTATTGATTATGTGAGTAAATGGGTTGAAACTTTAGCATGTCCCAAAAACGATGCTAGTACTGTGATCAAATTTTTAAAGAGGCAAATCTTTTCACGATTTGGCACCCCCAGGGTACTCATCAGTGATGGGGGATCTTACTTTTGTAATGCTCAGCTAGCTAAGGTACTTAAACATTATGGGGTGAAACATAAGGTAGTTGCACCTTATCATCCACAAACGAATGGGCAAGCTGAGGTTTCCAACCGGGAGATGAAAAGAATTCTGGAAAAGACTGTCACTTTTTCAAGAAAAGATTGGTCACAAAAACTAGATGATTCCCTTTGGGCATATAGAACTGCCATGAAGACTTCTATGAGACTCTCACCTTTTCAGTTGGTTTATGGAAAAGCATGTCATTTGCCAGTTGAGATGGAGCATAAAGCTTTGTGGGCTTTGAAATTTTTGAACTTTGATCCTAATGAAACTCAAAGCAAACGAAGAGATCAGTTGCTTGAACTTGAAGAAATGCGACTGCATACATATGATTCATCAAGGATTTACAAAGATAAGTTGAAATTTTATCATGACAAGAAGCTGCTCAAGAGAACTTTCCATCCATAAGAGTTGGTGTTACTGTTTAACTCAAGGTTGAAGTTGTTTCCTAGAAAGCTGAAGTCAAAATGGTCAGGACTTTTTGTGGTAAAACAGGTATTCCAAAATAGAGCAGTGGAATTAAAGCATTCAAATGAGGAGAATCAATAGCGAAGCTGGATAGTGAATGGTCAGAGGCTCAAACATTATGTGAGAGGAGATGTAGAACAATTTGCTGCAGTTATGATGTTGGTGGATCCATGAGGTTTGGGTCAGGCTCGTGACGTTAAACAAGCGCTACTAGGAGGCAACCTAGATTTTCTTCTTTACTCTTGCATTTTAAATTCATAAAATAGGTTGAATTTTATTTTCAGTGTGTATGCTTGGCTTGAATACTTTTTTGAAGATGTTTGACTGAATAATTTGCATGATGAACCTATTCGATGATGATCTGATGTGAATAATGATTGAGTTGTGTTGCATGTGATATCTTGTGAAACAGATGTGTGATGAATTATGATTGTGGTTATGATGCTGACCAGGGTATATGAATGAATGTGTGTGAGAAAGCATGTTGTGTGAGGTATTGAGCTCCAGAGTTTTATTGTTATATGAATTTGTTCACAGGAAAGAATGAATGATATTGCATAATTCTCGATGATTGATTGAATTGCATTTATTTGTCATATGATCAAGGCCATTTTTGAAAGCAGTTACTTAGCCAAATTCTTACCCAAAGTGCTTGAAATTCTATACCCTTTTGGAACCTTGGCCCTAAACAGAATGAAAACCCTTGTGCTGAAGTTATTTACTTTGAATTGGGTTAATGATTGTAAGTATATTCAAGGTTCAAGTTTGGGGTTGTGGGGAAAGTTTCAATGGCAAAAAGAAAGGCATTGAGCTCAAGTATTGAGAATGAAAAATACATGAGAAAAAGAAAAATCATGAAAGGTGAGCTCAATGTAAAAATAAAAGGAATAGGGAAGAAGTTGGGGACAAGTGAGATTGGTTAAGGAAGAGAGTTAAACTTGAACCTTGAATGATAAATGAGCTCTCTTGATTCAAAGATTTTGCGATCCAGAAAAACAAAATTTTCTTGATAGCCCAACCTCATTACAAGCCTAGGAAAAGTCCTTTTGATGGCATTTGCATGTGATGTTTTTGATTGTTTGAGATGAAAGGCAATTTTATTTCATGTGAGTTGTGAATGATTAAGAGTTGAAGTGCTACCGTATACACTTGAGTGATTGAGTGAAACACTTGCTTGGTGAGAACTTCTAAATTTCATGATTGCATCTCTGCTTAGTGGACTAGCCATTCATAATATGTAACATTTGTTGAGGAATGTGTGAGATAACTGAATTAAAAACATGCATGCATCTTGATTTGATTATCACTGACGACCTAAAATTGAGTAGTTCTCATCATGTACTTTAGGAATGTTGAACCATTGCATGAAATTGTAGATAGCCAAGTTTTGTTTTTATTTATAGTTTTGTTTTGTTTGCTTGAGGACAAGCAAAGTTCTCATTTTAGGATTGTGATAACGGTTGAAAAACCGTTATTTTCATATGCTATTTTAGACCAAATTACTCCCTTTACTGCTTTGAATGAGCTTAGAATCAAGCAAAACTTAACAAATGAGTCAGTCGAGAGTCAAAAGCTGTTTTTAGCGATATTATGCTTGTTTTGCAGCAATTTTGATGGAAGTGAAGAATGGAGGTAGAGATGAAGGTCTTAGACTCAGGACAGAGGAAGAAAATCAAGAAAAGGACAGTCTAGGAACTGCCCGGCGGCAAAAGTGCATCGCTGGGCGGCCTGATGCGAGGAGTGGCACCCTGGCGGTGACACCAGGCAGATTTGCGGTACGAGGTAAACCGCCGGGCGGTGGAATCCTGCCGCCGGGCGGTTTTGCGGCAAGAGGCAAACCGCCGGGTGGCATAAGTGTGACGCCGGACGGTGGTCTGTTGGGCTTGGGCCTGTTTTCTGATGCGCTCCTCAGCTATAAATAGCCCTGTTGCGACTTCATTCTCATTCTTTTGACAGAAGAGGGCGGCCAGACCTACTTTTCACTCTCTAGAGAGGATCTCTTGGATGCTTAGGCTCCTTTTCATCTTTTCTAGGGTTTGTTTTCCATTTCTTCCATTTTTTTCATCTTGGTTCACCATGATAATGGTGAACTAAACCCTTTTGTTGTTGGGGGAAGAATGTAATCTTTTGAAACTCTCTTTTATTGAAACTCTTCTTTAATTATATGATTGTCATATGCTTTGTTTATCGATTGTTGGGTTTCTCTTCTGCGCTTAAAGCTTTTATCGTTTAACTCATTCGATAACTGTTGTTTGTCTTTACTGATACGGGAACGTACATTAATGTCATGAACTGGGGGAAATTCCTTGATCAATGAAATACCACCTAGGGATAGGGAGGTAGGACGGTCAATTGTTTTTGCTTCTATTCGGTAATGCATTGGTAGTTACTAGGGGAGGCTAGGGATAACAAACCGGTATTTATTAATAGGCTCTTTTTGCCGAGGGATTGGGCTAAGGGTAGGCCAAGAAAGTTTGCATAACAATCAAATGATAAAACAAATTAAACAATAGTAGTAGATAAGAGAGGGTGGATAAGATGAAATTGAATCAATGCATTGCATGTTTGTTTTCTGCTTTTGCATCCACAACAATTAATTTTATTTCTTTACAAGTCTTATTATTTTAATTCACACGAACGATAAGGCCGTGAGTCCTTTGGGAGAGAACGATATCGGGTTCTACCGATTTTATTACTTGAAACGATCTGGTACGCTTGCCAGGGAGTCAACACTTATGTGGACTCTCACACTGCCGGGCGGCCTGATGCGAGGAGTGGCATCCTGGCGGTGACGCCTGACGGATTTGCGGTACGAGGCAAACCGCCGGGCGGTGGACCCCTACCATCGGGCGGTTTTGCGGTAAGAGGCAAACCGCCGGGCGGCATAAGTGTGACGCCGGGCGGTTCCTAGACTCTCCTTTTCTTGATTTTCTTCCTCTGTCCTGAGTCTAAGACATTCATCTCTGCCTCCATTCTTCACTTCCATCAAAATTGCTGCAAAACAATGCAAAACAAGCATAATATCGCTAAAAACAGCTTTTGACTCTCGACTGACTCATTTATTAAGTTTTGCTTGATTATAAGCTCATTCTAAGCAGTAAAGCGAGTAATTTGGTCTAAAATAGCATATGAAAATAACGGTTTTTCAACTGTTATCACTCTTGTGAACTTAAATTGTGTGATAAAGCTGATTGTTAAAGTCGACTTCATTATTAGTTGAATCGACTGTGACTGAAAACTTTGTACAGATTTTCAAAAACAGTGTTATGTGAGATTTTGCAATGAAAATAATTTCCAAGTGAACTGTTGTGTCGAAGTTGACTGTTGTAAAAAACCCTGGCAAAGTGTACCAGATCGTTATCAAGTAATATAATTGGTAAAACCCAATATCGTTCTCCCAAAGGACTCAAAGGCCTAATCTTTCATGTAAACTAATAGCTTAAGACTTGAGAAAAGAAAACAATTTGAGGGTTGAATGCAAAAACAAAAACCAAAAATGCAAATGCAAGTGATTCAATGGTTGAGGAAAAACTATGAATGAATGGAGTTGCTTGGGTTTACAATTTCATCTTATCCATTCTCATCTATCTACTCTTCTTATTTAATTCACTTATTTATCTAATTACATGCAAACTTTCTTGGTCTACCCTTAACCCAATCCCTTGGTGAAAAGAGCCTACTATTAATTACCAGCTTGCTATCCCTAGCCTCCCCTAGTAACTAATAATGCATAGCGAACGGAAGAAAAATACAATTAATCGTCCTACCCCTATCCCTAGGCGGTATTAGCATAATCAAGGAATTTCCCACCAGTTCATGACATTACCGTACGTCCCCGTATCAATAAAGATAAACGACTTTTACTGAATGAGTTAAACAATAAAAGCATTAAGCATAGATGAGAACCCAACAATTGATAAATAAGTATATGACAAGCATATGGAATAAATAAGAATTTGAATAAATGAGAGTTTCAAAAGATTACATTGTTCCCCAACAACAAAGGGTTTAGTTTACCATTGTCATGGTGAAACTAGATGAATATAATGAAAAGAATGGAAAAGCAAACCCTACATTTGATAAAAAAGAGCCTAAGCATCCAAGAAATCTTCTCAAAGGAGCGTAAGGTAGCTCTAGACGTCTTCCTCTGCCAAAGAATATGTTTTCAAGTCGCACTGGGTCTACATATAGGCTAAAAAGATAACAAAATCTATCAAAATCCAAGCCCATAAAAACAGACAATGCCCAGGCGTCAAAGTGCACCACTCAGCAGTTTCCTTTATGCCGTTTTGACCGCTCAGCAGTCAGTTTTGCCGCTAAGAGGTTTCCCTCTAATCGCTCTGAGCGCTTAGCGGTCCATTCTAGCGCTCAGCGGCATACTTGACCCTTCTTTTCATCATTTTTCTCCTTCTTTCATGGGTCTAAATCTTCCTTACTTTACTTCCATCTTTAATTCGCCGTAAAACCCTGTAAAACAATCAAAATATCTCTAAAACCAACTTTTGACTCTCCTATGACTCAACTAAGTGTTTTGCTTGATTCAAAGCTCATTTTAGGCCATAAAAGGTGTGTTTTTATATCAATTTCTTGCATGAGAATAACGGTTTTTAGACTGTTAACAACTGTGTACGCCACGCATTCGACTGTATTAGTCGTTTGATTTGGAATTCTGTTATGCTCATGAACAGTAACGACTATATTTTTAAAAGTTAGTTCAGCATTGATTGAAAGTCAACTGTAATGAATGTGGAATTAATTAGTTTGACTGAACTCCTACTAATTTGACTTATCTGTTATAACTGTCAAGGACAGTCGACTGAATTAGTAGTGTAGTCGACTACAGGAGCGTCTGATTTATAGAGATCTATAAATAGACGAGACCTGAGTTGATCAAAAGAACTTTTGGAAATCTAACACTTTCATATTCTATTTCAGACCATTCTCTGTGAATTAAAGCTCCAAGAACTCATGAAGAAGACGATTGTGATCTTTCTTTGAAGAGCTTCTAAAGGAGATTGATACTGCGTTTACTGCTTGATCAGAATCTGCAAAACTAAGGTGTTTCTGGGTTGATCTTGATTATTGTTTGCATTCCATGGTGATTGTTGTTGTACCTGTTGTGACTATAGGGCTTGGACTCGTGGAGTCTGGTACACTTTGAGGATTGTTCAAAGTGGGTTGTAGATTACAAGAGAGGGGATATCTTGCTACAAGTCTTGCTGTGTGGTTTGCCTATATTTTGGTTAGAGGGTTAGAGAGGTGTTTTATATTTTTGACATGGATGTCTCTATAAAAGCCTTGTTGTAAAAACCTTGACCATTATAGTGCATTTGTTGACCATCATAGGAATTGAGGCCGAACCAGTATAAAAACCCGCGTTTTAATTCCCTATCCTACTCTTTTACATGTAATCGACTTTACTTTTTAGTGAACTTTGATTTTCTATTACTTACGATTCAAGAAAGTTTGTAAAGTTTTGTACTTTGTGTAAAAGATTGCGAAAAGACTCTGATTTTGAAAACACACCAATTCACCCTCTCTCCATTTGTTAAAACGAAGCCTACCTGTTTTCCAAAATTTGGCACCCGAGTTGGTTTTCATAAGATATTTGAAAAAATAGTCGACTCTGTTTTCCTTTGAATCGACTATAGACCTGGGGATGGCTTCCAGTTTTCAAACTTTTAGTGAAGGTGCTTCTTTAAAAAGACCACCTCTATTTGCTGGTGAAAATTATCCTTTTTGGAAAATTAGAATGCAAATCTTTCTTGAATCCGTGGATAAAGGAATTTGGGATGCAACTTTAAATGGCCCTTATGAGCCTACTAAATCTGTAGATGGAAAAACTGTTGTAAAACCTTTTACTGAATGGTCAATTGAAAAGAAGAGAAAAGCACAGTATGATGTTAAAGCTAGAAAAATTATTGCCTCTGCATTAACTGTTGATGAATTTTTCAGGATATCACAATGCAAATCTGCAAAGGAAATGTGGGATGTCTTGGAAGTCACACATGAAGTCAAGATACCAAGGAAGAATTCTCTGATTCAAGAGTATCAAATCTAGGGTTTATCTTTTCATTCTTTTCATTATTTCCATCTAGTTTCACCATGATTATGGTGAACTAAACCTCCATTGTTGTTGGGGAATTGATGTAATCCTTTGAAACTCTCATATATTGAATTGATGCTTTATTCATATACTTTTATTCATTAATAGTTAGAGTTTTTCCTCTATTATATTTCCATGCTTTATTTAAGACATTATTCAATAGCATAATCTTTGATTCTATCTATATGGACATGTGTGGGTAGGTCTAGACATGAGGGAATTCTTTCGGTAGCAATATTAGCTAGACATAGGGATATGAGGACCGATTGCCTTAAGCTTCTTTTCGAATTATGTAATGCATGATTAATTGCTAGGGAGACTAGACATAGTAAACTAGTAATTAAGAGTAGACTCTCTTCACCAAGATATTGGGATTATGGGAATTTAGAAAGTGGCATTAACATTAATGAAGGAGTAGAATTCTTAGATATATGAGTGCAGATAGGATGAAATCATAAACCCTAACAACATAACTCATTCATACATCATTCACCTGCGTTATCTTTTGGTCAATTGATCAAAACCTTTGCATGCATATTTAATTTTCGTTTTTCCATTATAAAACCCTAATTTTCGTTATCCAAGTCTTAAATAATCAAGAAATCACATGAAAGTGTAAGCCTATGAGTCTCTATGGAAACGATACTCGAACTTACCGTTTATTATTACTTGATACGATTCGGTACACTTGACGGACTTTTAATAAATATCTGATTGTTCGTGTGATTGTCTGTATGATTGCGTGATTAAATTGGTTTTGAAAAACAGATTTCACGAGTTTTAGTCGACTGTATTATAAACTTATTCGACTATGTCTCTATTTCTTGTGATCCTACTGTTTTAAATCTCAAAATGAGTCATTTTTGGGTTTTGGTCCTTTGCGCCATTTCTGCCTCTACTGTCCATGCTGTACTTTATTCCTGACACTAGCACACACACATTACTTGTGTATTTCCAATGACCATTGACTGAATTTTGAGCATCTTGAGTATCTATGAGAATAGCCTCTTTGATTCATCTCTCAAGAAAAGGGAAAGCGAAATGCATGGCAATCACAAGAGAAGCCAGTGCAAAAGGCTGGATTAGTGATGAAGACTCTAGAATGATATTCACTAAAGAATATCCTAACGTGGTTGTCTCACCAAGGTATTTGGACTTGAGGTTATTTGGAAAGGAAAGCTTTAAATTTCCTGAATGGATTGAGCGACAAAATCTGTCAACCTTAGTATACAGATGATAATGGTTGAAAAACCATTATTTTCATGTGCTATTTTAGACCAAATTACTCCCTTTACTGCTTCGGATGAGCTTGAAATCAAACAAAACTCAATAAATGAGTCAGTCGAGAGTCAAAAGTTGTTTTTAGCGATATTATGCTTGTTTTGCATTGTTTTGCAGCAATTTTGATGGAAGTGAAGAATGGAGGTGAAGATAAAGGCCTTAGACTGAACATAGAGGAAGAAAATAAAGAAAAGAAGAGTCTAGAAACCGCCCAGCGACAAAATTGCACCGCTGCGCGGCCAAATGCGAGGAGTTGGCACCAAGGCAGCGACGCCTGGCGGTTTTGCGATAAGAGGAAAACCGTCGGGCGGTGGACCCCTGACGCCGGGCGGTAGCGTGATAAGAGGCAAACCGCCGTGCGGCAAAAGTGTGACGCCCGGCGGTTACCTGTTGGGCTCGGGCTTGTTTTCTGTTGCGCTCCTCAGCTATAAATAGCCCTAGTGCGATTTCATTCTCATTCTTTTGACAGAGGAGGGTGACCAGACCTACTTTTCACTCTCTGGAGAGGATCTCTCGGATGCTTAGGCTCCTTTTCATCTTTTCTAGGGTTTGCTTTCCATATCTTCCATTATTTTCATCTTGGTTCACCATGACAATGGTGAACTAAACCCTTTTGTTGTTGGGGGAACAATGTAATCTTTTGATACTCTCTTTTATTGAAACTCTTGTTTAAATTATATGATTTTCATATGCGTTTGGATTCTCATACTGTGCTTAAAGCTTTAATCGTTTAACTCATTCGGTAACTGTTATTTGCCTTTATTGATACGGGAACGTACAGTAATGTCACGAACTGGTGAGTAATTCCTTGGTTAAGCAATACCACCTAGTGATAGGGGGTTAGGACGACCAATTGTTTTTGCTTCTGTTTGTAATGCGTTGCTAGTTACTAGGGGTGGCTAGGATAACAAGCCGATAATTAGTAATAGGCCCTTTTCGCCGAGGGTTCGAGTTAAGGGGAGGCCAAGAAAGTTTGCATAACAATTAGATAATAACGCAATTTAAACAAGAGGAGTAAATACGAGAGAGAGGATTAGATGAAATTGTAAACCCCCAACAACTCCATTCGTTCATACTCTTTTCTAGTCAATTGAATCAACCTCATTGCATGTTTATTATCAAAAGGAGAGTCACCTCACTCAAAGGACAAACTATTTCCGCGGGGTGTGGCTGTTAGATACAAAAATAGGAAATGGATTGTCAACAGGAAGCTCAAAGAGGAAGGAATGGTCGAAATTAGAAGGCCATATTCCACTGCCATTCGAAAAGTAGACAGAAGAAAGCTGAGTCAGTGGGATGATGAAGACTCCAATGTGAAGAAGAAGAGTTGATTGCTAAAAAGCACATTTTGTATTTTAAGACAATTTTTTTTTTGTTTTTTTATTTTTAAAGTTGAACATGTAAATTTTAAATTTTTGAACAATTTTTGGGTAGCATCTACTGAGGGATGCTAACTTTTGGTATCCACTGAAGGACACCCGGAAGGCACACCTACTGAAGGGTGTTGGAAAGATTGCACTTACTGACAAGTGTTGAACAGGTTTGGGTCAGGCTCGTGACGTTAAACAAGCGCTACTAGGAGGCAACCTAAATTCTCTCTCTCACTTTTGCATTTTAAATTTTTAGAATAGGTTGAATTTTATTTTTAGAGTGTATGCTTGGGTGAATACCTTTATGAAGATGTTTGACTAAATAATTTGCATGCTGAGTTTGTTTGATGATGATCTGATGTGAATGATTATTGAGTTGTGTTGCATGTTGATATCCTGTGAAATAGATGAGTAATGAATTATGATTGTGGTCATGATGCTAAGCAGAGTGTATGAATGAATGTGTGTGAGAAAGCATGTTGCGTAAGGTATTGAGCTCCAGAGTTATTGTTGTATGTATTGTTCACAGTAAAGGTTGAATGATATTGCCTTAATCTTGATTATTGATTGAATTGCATGTGAATGTCATATGATCAAGGCCATTTTTGAAAACCCTTCTCTAGCCAAATTTTTGCCCAAAATGCTTCAAAGATTATACCCTTTTTGAACCTTAGCCTTAAACAGGATGAGAACCTTTGAATTGAAATTTTTACCTTGAGTTGGGTTGAGCATAAGTGTATGTTTTAACAAGGTTCAAGTTTAGGGTTGTATTGGGGAAATTGAAAAGCATTGAACTCAATTGTTGAAAAATAAAAGCATGAGAAAAAGAAAAGAAGAAAAGAAAAGCATGAAGATGAGCTCACTAGAAAAGAAAAGGGAAGAAGTTGGGAAACAAGTGAGATTGGTTAAGAAAGAGAATTGAACTTGAACCTTTAATGATGAATAAGATCTCTTGAATCAAAATTTTGTGATCCAGAAAAACCAATTTTTCTTGTTAAGCCTAGCCTCATTACAAGCCTTGGAAAAGTCCTTTTGATGGCATTTGCATATGAAGATGTTAATTGTTTAAGATGAATGGAAATTTTATTTCATGCAACTTGTGAATAATAAAGAGTGGAGTGCTACCCTAAACACTTGAGTGATTGAGTGAAACACTTGCTTGGTGAGAACTTTTAAATTTCATGATTGCATTTTTGCTTAGTGGATTGATCATTCATAATATGTAACATCTGTTGAGGAATGTGTGAGATAATTCAATAGAAAGCATGCATGCATCTTGACTTGATTAGCACTGACGATCTGAAATTCAGTAGTTCTCATCATGTACTTTAGGAATGTTGAATCATTGGATAAAAGTGTAGAAAGCCAAGTTTTGTTTTGTTTATAGTTTTGTTTTGTTTTGCTTGAGGACAAGCAAATTTCTAAGTTTGGGATTGTGATAACGGTTGAAAAACCGTTATTTTCATGTGCTATTTTGGACTAAATTACACCCTTTACTGCTTAGAATGGGCTTAAAATCAAGTAAACCTTAATAACTGAGTCAGTTCAGAGTCAAAAGCTATTTTTAGTGGTATTATGCTTGTTTTGCATTGTTTTGTAGCAAATCTGAGGAAAGTGAAGATTGGGGATGAAAATGAAGGTCTTAGACTCAAGGAAAATGAAGAAAATTGAAGAAAAGAAGAGTTTAAGAACCGCCCGGCGGTAGACCCCTGACGCCGGGTAGTCCGACAGGAGGAGAAGACATCAGCAGAGGACGCCGGGCGGCAAACCCCTGACGCCGGGCGGTTTTGCGGCACAAGGGAAACCGTCGGGCGGTAGACTCTACCGTTGGGCGGTGCCGCGATTTAGGGTCAACCACCGCGCGTCAGATGGGCTTGGGCCTGTTTTTTGTTGTGCTCCTCAGTTATAAATAGCCCTGTTGCGATTTCCTATTCATTCTTTTGACAGAAGAGGGCGGCCAGACCTAGTTTTTACTCTTTGGAGAGGATCTCTTGGATGCTTAGGCTCCTTTTCATCTTTTCTAGGGTTTATTTTCCATATCTTCCATTATTTTCATCTTGGTTCACCATGACTATGGTGAACTAAACCCTTTTGTTGTTGGGGGAACAATGTAATCTTTTGATACTCTCTTCTATTGAAACTCTTGTTTAATTATATGTTATTTTCATATGCGTTTATTATCAATTGTTAGGTTCTCATCTGTGCTTAAAGCTTTTATCGTTTAACTCATTCGGTAACTGTTATTTGCCTTTATTGATACGGGGACGTACAGTAATGTCATGAACTGGTGAGTAATTCCTTGGTTAAGCAATACCACCTAGGGATAGGAGGGTAGGACGACCAATTGTTTTTGCTTCTGTTTGTAATGCGTTGCTAGTTACTAGGGAGGCTAGGGATAGCAAGCGGGTAATTAGTAATAGGCCCTTTTTGCCGAGGGATCGGGTTAAAGGGAGGCCAAGAAAGTTTGCATAACAATTAGATAATAAAGCAATTTAAACAAGAGGAGTAAATACGAGAGAGAGGATTAGATGAAATTGTAAACCCCCAACAACTCCATTCATTCATACTCTTTTCTACTCATTGCATGTTTATTTTCTGCTCTTGCATCCACAAAAATTATTAATTTTTCTTTGACAAGTCTTACGATTTTGATTCACACGAACGATAAGGCCTTTCAAGTCTCATGGGAAGAACGATAATGGGTTATACCATTTATATTACTTGAAACGATATGATACACTTGCCATACAGTTAACACAATTGGCCCTCTCATTCGAGTTCTTGGTTCTGGTGTACTCATACTACAGCAGAGAGCTGTAAAAGCCCTTGTTAGTATTGCACTAACATGGCCAGAGGAAATTGCTAAAGAGGGTGGTGTCATTGAAATTTTCAAAGTGATACTGCAAGCTGATCCTTCCCTTCCTCTGCTTTAGAAAACGGTGATGGAACTAGTGCAGAAGCTATGTCGGAAAGTGGAGCTATAGAGGCTCTCTTGGAGCTCTTGCGATCTCATCAGTGTGAGGAAACTGCCGCAAGACTTTTAGAAATATTGCTGAACAATGTAAAGATTCAAGAAAAAAAAGTAACAAAATCAGCTATTGTACCATTATCGTAGTACCTTTTGGACCCACAAACTCAAGCACAACAGGCAAGGTTATTAGCAACCTTGGCTCTCGGGGATCTGTTTCAGAATAAGGGCCTTGCTCGAACAAGTGATGCAGTTTCAGCTTGTCGTGCTTTAGTAAACGTGCTTGAAGACCAAACAACAAAAGAAATGAAAGTTGTAGCCATATGTGCTTTGCAGAATCTTGTAATGTATGGTCGATCAAATAGAAGAGCAGTTGCAGAGGCTGGTGGTGTTCAGGTTGTACTGGATCTAATAGGTTCAAGTAATCCAGAAACATCTGTTCAGGCTACGATGTTTGTTAAACTTCTCTTCTCAAATAATACTATTCAAGAGTATGCTTCGAGTGAAACAGTCAGAGCGATAACTGGTATGATTCTCTTTGCTTATCTTGCACTTTTTTCTGCCTGGCTGTTCTGAGACATTATTTTTTTTCATGCAAAATTCCTGAAAAAAGTTGCAGGATAGCATGCCATCATTTTACTTTCTAGCAGATGTAGCCTTGGTGCTGGAGTAAATTTGAGTATGAATGTTTTAGAAACTGAAAAATAATTATTTTTAAACAATAATAATAAGTTCTTTAACAGTAGTAGTGGATGCAGGTGGTGATGAGTGTTTGTGTGCAATTCTGGCGATAAATTTATGTTTTTTTATATATTTAAAACATAATATTAAATATTTTGGGAAAGCTAAAAATACACCAAAGGAAACACTACCTTTGTCATACAAATTGACATAAAAAATGATTTTATTTTTTTTATTTTTTACGTTATGATACATTGAACATGATATATGATTTTTGACTCACTTTCACAAGCGGAGTCATAGCTTGATTTCTAAAATATTTTCAACACAACAAGTCAAGTTCATCAAATACATTACATGTGAAGAAGTGCACAAATCTTATGAGTAATAAAAGAGCTAATTTTAATTGATCGTGCACCTAAATTTATGGTAGGAAGCATATAAATTATGGAACCTGTTTCCTTTGAACTTTAACCTATCATTAAATTTGAAAACATACTGTACCTGTGCTCATGTAGCAAAGCTAGGCACTTTTTTGCTTTATTAAGTATTCAATTAATGTTACTTTAACAATTATAGATTGCAGTTTTTCCACAGAATTGATTGATGAAGAATGGTGATTCATTTAAGCAGAAACACATCTCCCCCTCCTCACATTTTATCTCGAACTAAAGTCTTTTTGTTCATATAGCTGCTATTGAAAAAGATTTATGGGCTTCTGGATTTTATACAGCTTCGATTCATACAATAGTTGAGGGTGCTTGGTTTTCACACTTTCCTGTATCAAAAACCAAAATAAAACAGTAAAGCATCACCCCGCACTCAATAATTTCAATCTTGCAGCAGAAAGAAACAAAAAACCTTAACTTCCAAGTACTTATCAACGAGGCCCGTGTTAGAAAACAAACTAAAACACAAAGGTAAAGATATTCGATATCCTATAACTCCAATTTCAACTCTACAATACAACGTCTATAAAATTCTCCAATTCCTAACTTCTGCAACTTCTTAAATTTCTCAACAGCAAATAGGAGTATCAAAAAACAAAGATGTTAAATTTTTTTTTTTCAAATCAGGGTACGTCGTAGGTCCAAAAACTCACAAGCTTAATCGCAACCTCTTCATTCGTCTGAAGATTAGTTCCTGCGGCAACACAAGCAAAATAAAGAAAATAGGAAAATTCGCAGTAAATAAGCAAAAAACGAAAAGCAAGTGGAAGCAGAGCGCACCGAGATACAAAGCATACTTCCTGTATTACTTTAAAGGTCAGAATGAGTTGCGTTATGCTTCTTCAACGAAAGGAAGCTAGTATACCAGCTTTCATATTCTTCATGATCTGACGTTTCTTTCATGCAGGGCTCTCCGGACTTGAAATAATAATAATACAATTATTATTATCATTGATTATTGAATATACAAATGCAATGCACCAGAAAAAAGATAGAAGGTCCATATAATGATGTTATAATGGTGAGAGAGAGAAATAGAAGAGAGAGAAAAAGGTGAGAGAGGTAGTTATAATGATGTTATAATGGTGAGGTGAGAGAGAAATAGGAGAGAGAGAGAAAAACATGTCAGGAATGGTAGAGGAGAGAGAAAAAAAATAAGTGAAGTTAACGCCGTTGCAAGCTACTTAACGGAAGGGACCTATTGAAAGCAAAATCAATAACTTGGGCACCTAATTAAACCGCTTTTAAAAACGAGTATCAAAAGGAAATTTAGCCTCCAACTTGGGGACTAAAAAGGTAATTAAGCCTTTTTTTTCACGCATTCTCATTCAACACATTAGCTCAAGGTAAATTTTTTTCTTTTTCAATTCTCCCATCAACCTCAAACTTGAACCTTTAACAACACCCCAAAATATTTCTCAACCTAACTCAAGGCAAAGATTTTCAAAGCAAGGGTTTTTATACTGTTTAAGGCTTAGGTTCAAAAAGGGTGGAACATTTAATTTTCCTTCTTCATGTGGGACAAAAATTTCCTTTGGCTAGAAAAAGGGCTTATCAACAACAGCCTTGATCACATGACACATACATACAATTGAATCAATTACAGAAACTCGGGAAAAATCATTAATGCATTCACATAGATAGAAAATATATCAATAAGAACCCTGGAGCTCAAAAACCTCACACAAGCTTATTCCAATCATTCAATCAAATACCCTGCTTAGCCTCATAATCACAATCAAAAAATCACAATCCATTTGTTCACATAGCTAATGAATACTCCACCTGTATATCAGCATATGGAATTCTCAATCATCATTCAAAACAAGCATCATGAAGATAATCTCATGTAAACAAGTAGCCAAACCATCACACAGAAAAGTTTCAGACAAGGTACATTACCCTACACTACTCAACTGAAACAAACCTATTCTAAGAATTCAAATTGCAAAAAATAATCAAAAGATAAGAAACATAATCCTTGGGTGCCTCTGATGATTCGTTATTTTAGTGACTATATTTGGTTTATTGCACATAAATAAATTAGGGAATTGTGATTAGTTGTCCGTTATTTCCCCGTTTTTCTTGATCTTGCTTAATTTGGTCGAAAATTCGTATTTTCCCTAATTTGAATTTTCTGAGCTAATTAATTGCATTTTTGGTTGCAAGGACATTTTGGGAAACATCAATTGGAGCATTAGGATGGTTGTGTGCACATTAAAGACTCAACATTTAGTCATTTCAATTTTAATTAAGTTGTAACTTAATTTTCTAGAAGCTTTAAGTATGATTTTGTGTATTGGGCCCTTTTTGTGGCAATTTTGTAGAAGCCCAATGTGTGGGACACTTGGCACAACATTAGGGTTTCATTTTAGGAGGTGGACCCCACTTTGAGGGAGCTTGGACAACATTGAGGTTGGAAAGGCCGAGACACTCATTTTCCAAGACTCCTTACTTTCATTTTGCATGGTTTCTCATGAACTCTCTCTTGGGAGCTTGTAGGGTTTTGTTTTTTTTGAGCTATGGAATGACCAAGAATGCATTTTTCTTCTTCTCTTGCTTGCAATCTTACTTATTCTTGCTTAAGGGAAGGGAGATCTATCACTCCTCTTCTTGCACTTTCCATTGAATGTTGAAAGCATAAGCTTGGAGGTGGTTTCTTCTTGTATTTTCATGGTGTCTTCTTTGGTTTGAATGAAGAACTATTTTCGTTTTGCCTCTTCCTTTGCTGCAGTATTTTCGTTTTCCCTTTAGTTTCCTAGGTTGGATCATGAAAATGAAGTTCTTATTGAGTTTGGTAGTGAAGACAACTTGAGTTAGTGTATGGGTTTGAGGTTTGAGCTATTTTCTTCTTGAGCTTTTGTTTTGATGGTTGGAAGCAAATATTAAGATGGAGCATTGTGTTTTTTGATGAGGGTTGGACGGTAATGAGAAGGGAGTCTAGGGATTTCATTTTTTTTTCATTAAAAGTTTGAAGAAAAGTGAGTGTTGAAGTTGGATGTATGAAGGTAGACTTGGGTTTATTTGTTCTTGTGATCATTTGCAAATTGAACTTTGGTTTCCTTGGAGCATTCTCGGTCTTGAGAGGTAGAGAAAAGCTTTGGATGGTTGTTTGGTAGAAAGAAACCAAAATTGAGGTTGGAAGTGAGAGAAAAGGGTGCATTTAATTTTTTGCCCGATTTGGACAAGCACAATAAGAAGCACATTTTAATAGGAAGAATGTTACCATTTTTAGCTTTGTCTTTTCCTTGCATTGCTACCAAGAATTGCACATGAGAATGGGATGGTTTGTGTTTTTATTTGCTTTGACCTTGCTTATGTGGCACAATGGTAGAAGAATTTAAGTACCTTGTTGACTTTTGGACTTTTTGAAGCATTGTTTGCAACAAAAACATCTTGAGCTCACGACATTTTGTGTTTTAGTGTGTGGTTCACGTTTTTTGCTGCATGGGAGGAGAGAAGGGATGGTTTCCATGATGATGTGGAAGGCACATGCTTATTTTATTGGAGAATGAGGCACATGGGACAAGAAGAGAGCATATTCAATTGTTTATTGAAGAAAGAAGAAAAATTTGGATGTGGTGCAAGGAACCTCACGGCCCAAGGGGTTTGCTTAAGCCATTTGCACTTTTAATTTCATTTGGTAGATGAATATTGGTTACATGAATGTGTCGGAAAAAGCATGCTTAATTATTCCTTAGTTTTGAATTAATTTGCATGGTAGGATTAATTGCTTTTTGGTTTCTCTAATTTAGTTTTGCATTTAAATTAATTTAACTTTGTTGGATATTTGTTTGTCACTTTGTTGAGGTCTTGTATTTTATTTTGTTTTAATGTTGTTTAATATGTTTGGTCTTGTTACTTCAATTGCCATGGTAGCATAAATTAATTCAGTTGGTCATTAGCTATATTGTGATGTTTCCTTGAGATTTATGAACTATAATTGTATTTGCACTCTGACTTGGTTAATATCAATTTTGTATTTGCACTTGGCATTGGGTATACGCTTAGTTGCCCAGTTGGTGTTACATCTTCGGCTAGTTGATGTAACTGTATGGTGTAAATTAGATTTGATATTAACACTGCGTCCGCTTAGTTTGCTTTTATGAAAACAGGGTTAACCTTCGCTTAGTTGGTTAACTTTGTTGGATTAGAGGTTTGAGTTGCAACTTTATTTTGGTGATCTATGATTGGAAACGTTGTAATTAAGTTAATGACCGACTGTTTTACATTCTGTGTTTGAAACCGTTTTCTTAGATCTGTGTTTGCATTTCTGTTTGCATCTGTGATTTTGTTTATCCGCATTCACCACAAACGTTTCACAAACCCCCCCTCCCACTTCGTGTCAAACTTAATTCTCGAACTGCAAAATTGGTCCTTGAGAGACGACCTAGGAGTCATTTTTTAGCACTATACTGCATTATTTATGCACATCAAATTTGTGTGGGTTGCGACAGCCCATCAAATTTTGGCGCCGTTGCTGGGACCAACGGTTCAGTTTTAAGTCTTGTGTTGTGTTTGTGTTTGTCTGAGTTGTGTTGTCTTGTGTTGTTTTCTGTGATTTGAAATTTTTGTGTTATTGTTTCATGATTACAGGGTGTTGTGATTTAGTGCATGACTAGAGGAAATTTTGGATTCAGACCACCCTTTGATCCTGAGATTGATAGGAAATTTCATAGGTTAGTTAGGCATTCTAGGAATTTGTCTTTAGAGTCTGTTTTTGAGTTTGTTCCATTAGATACTGTTTATCGTACTGTTGAATCTGAATCGACTTCTGAGTACTTTGTGCATACTGCATCTACTGCATCTGTTGCATCTGCACTGATTCTGATTCTGATTCTGTTATTTTTCACACTGAGAACAATATGGCGCAACCTCCTCCACCTCGTGAGAGGACTTTTAGGGAGATGGCTGCACCTGATTTCGATATTGAAAGCTTGTGCATCCAATATCCTGATGAGGACGTTCCATTTGTTCTCAAGACTGGACTGATCCATTTGTTGCCCAAGTTTCATGGTCTTGTAGGTGAGAGTCCACATAAGCATCTGAAGGAATTCCATATTGTCTGTTCTACTATGAAACCGCATGATGTTCCTGAAGATTACATATTCTTGAAGGCATTCCCTCATTCATTGGAAAATGTTGCTAAGGATTAGTTGTACGGTTTGGCGCCTAGATCCGTCACTAGCTGGGATGATCTGAAGAGGCTGTTCTTGGAGAAATTTTTCCCAGCATCACGGACCACAACTATCAAAAAAGACATATTTGGGATTAGGCAGCTTGGTGGAGAGATCTTATATGAGTATTGGGAGAGATTCAAGACACTTTGTGCTAGTTGTCCTCACCATCAGATACCTGACCAACTCCTTCTTCAGTATTTCTATGAAGGCCTCAACAACATGGATAGGGGTATGATTGGTGCTGCTAGTGGTGGAGCACTTGGAGACACCACACCTGTTGAGGCCAAGCAATTGATAGAGAAGATGGCCTCCAACTCCTAGCAGTTTAGCGCCAGGAATGATGCCATTGTGGTGAGGGGCGTACATGATGTTGTTGCCCAGTCTTTATCAGCTGTTGAAAGCAAGTTGGAAGGCAAGATTAACTCTCTTATGAAGTTGGTGACACAGTTGAAAACCAACTAGAGACCTGCAGTTTCATTTGCATTTGTTGCACGACAATGTGCTATTTGTCCTTCCAGTGACCACTACACATATGCATGTCCTACTTTGCAGCACTTTGTTGCCCCTGATGCGCCTCAAGCTTATGCTACTAACATCTACAATAACAGGCAGCCACAACAGCAGAATCATGACTTGTCCAGCAACAGGTACAACCCAGGGTGGAGGACTCACCCCAATCTTAGATGGAACAATGCGCCACAGCATCAGCAGCAGGCGCCACCATTCCAGAATGCTGGAGGTCCTAATAGATATGTGCCTCCACCTATGCAACAAAATCAAAGGCATCAACAACAACAGCAGCAAGAGGCACCTGCCCAACCAGCTTCCCAACTTTCTACTTCTTCTGAGCCTTCATTGGAAGAGTTAGTGAGACGGATGACTATGCAAAACTTGCAGTTTTAGTAAGAGACTAGAGCTTCCATACAGAGTCTCACTAACTAGATTGGTCAGATGGTTACTCAGATAAACCAGGCACAGTCTCAGAATTCTGATAAGTTACCATCCCAGACTGTGCAGAATCCAAAGAATGTGAGTGCCATTACCCTCAGATCAGGGACACATATTATTGTACCTTCAGAGCCCACTTCTACACCTACACCCATGCCTGCTACTTGTCCTAGAAAAGAGGACCATGACGGTCCAAGCAGCGCATTTGAGGTGGGTGGATCTTCTTCTTCTCCAAGTGGTTCTTCTTCTTCTTCCACCACCACCACTGGGGCGCCTTCTCCTTTGTATGATCGGCCTATCCCTCTTCCTTTACCTTCAAGGGCACTTCCTAGCAAAAAAATGGAAGAGGTGGACAAGGAGATATTGGAGACCTTAAGGAAGGTAGAGCTGAACATACCTCTACTTGATGCCATTAAACAGATTCCAAGGTATGCCAAATTCTTGAAGGAGTTGTGCACACACAAGAGGAAGATAAAGGGCAATGAAAGGATTAGTATGGGAAGGAATGTACTACGCTTATTGGTAAGTCGGTCCCGCACAATCCTGAGAAGTGCAAGGACCCAGGTATATTTTGCATTCCTTGTCTGATTGGAAATAGTAAGTTTGAGAATGCCATGCTTGATTTGGGTGCTTCTGTTAATGTCATGCCTTTGTCTATATATGCATCTTTGTCTCTTGGTCCTTTGTAAACCACGGGTGTTGTCATTCAGTTGGCCAATAGGAGTGTTACCCACCCAACAGGTTTCATAGAGGATGACTTGGTTAGGGTTGGTGAATTGATTTTTCTTGTTGACTTTTATGTTTTGGAGATGGAGGAGGGATTCTCTCATGGATCCGCTCCCATTATCTTAGGTAGGCCATTCTTGAAAACTACCCGAACTAAGATTGATGTGTATGCTGGAACTTTGTCCATGGAATTTGCTGATATTGTTGTTCATTTTAATATCCTTGATGCAATGAAATTTCCAGCTGAGGACCATTATGTGTTTAGGATTGATGCATTGAATGACATTATTGATGAATTTTTTGTTGACGACTTTCATTCTTTGCATGAGAAGAAGCATTCTTTTTTATCTTTTTTGCATTCATGCATTGAATCTGGATTGGAATCAGGATTTGAGAATGATGTTGATAATGTTGTGGATTTTGATGAGGATTGTGATGTCCAGGATATTGATTGTATGCGTGATATTGATGATGTTGTTGACATATCTGTGATGGACATTGATTTGGATTGTAATGAGATGGGTGTTATGCCTTTACGTGTACACTCTTTAGAGTCAGAATGCATTAACCACGTTGCAGGAAGTACACTTAAATATGACTTGTAGGCACCCACTCTTGAACTAAAACAACTCCCAGATAACCTCAGACTTGAACCTTTACCAACACACCAAAATATTTCTCAACCTAACTCAAGGCAAAGATTTTCAAAGCAAGGGTTTTTATACTGTTTAAGGCTTAGGTTCAAAAAGGGTGGAACATTTAATTTTCCTTCTTCATGTGGGACGAAAATTTCCTTTGGCTAGAAAAAGGGCTTACGAAAAACAACCTTGATCACATGACACATACATGTAATTCAATCAATTACAGAAACTCGGGAAAAATCATTAATGCTTTCACATAGATAGAAAATATATCAATAAGAACCCTGGAGCTCAAAAACCTCACACAAGCTTATTCCAATCATTCAATCAAATACCCTGCTTAGCCTCATAATCACAATCAAAAAATCACAATCCATTTGTTCACATAGCTAGTGAATACTCCACCTGTATATCAGCATATGACATTCTCAATCATCATTCAAAACAAGCATCACGAAGATAATCTCATGCAAACAAGTAGTCAAACCATCACACAAAAAAGTTTCAGACAAGGTACATTACCCTACACTACTCAACTGAAACAAACATATTCTAAGAATTCAAATTGCAAAAAATAATCAAAAGATAAGAAACATAATCCTGGGGTGCCTCTGATGAGTCGTTATTTTAGTGACTATATTTTGTTTATTGCAGTTAAATAAATCAGGGAATTGTGTTTAATTGTCCGTTATTGCCCCGTTTTTCATAATCTTGCTTAATTTGGTCGAAAATTCATATTTTCACTAATTTGAATTTTCTGAGATAATTAATTACATTTTTGGTTGCAGGAAAATTTTGGGAAACATCATTTGGTGCATTAGGATGGTGGTGTACACATTAAAGACTCAACATTTAGTCATTTCAATTTTAATTAAGTTGTAACTTAATTTTCTAGAAGCTTTAAGTATGATTTTGTGTATTGGGCCCTTTTTGTGGCAATTTTGTAGAAGCCCAATGTGTGGGACACTTGGCACAACTTTAGGGTTTCATTTTAGGAGGTGGACTCCACTTTGAGGGAGCTTGGACGACGTTTAGGTTGGAAAGGCCGAGACACTCATTTTCCAAGACTCCTTACTTTCATTTTGCATGGTTTCTCATGAACTCTCTCTTGGGAGCTTGTAGGGTTTCATTTTTTTTTCGCTATGGAATGACCAAGAATGCATTTTTCTTCTTCTATTGCTTGCAATCTTACTTATTCTTTCTTAAGGGAAGGGAGATCTATCACTCCTCTTCTTGCATTTTCCATTGAATGTTGGAAGCTTAAGCTTGGAGGTGGTTTTTTCTTGTATTTTCATGGTGTCTTCTTTGGTTTGAATAAAAACTATTTTCGTTTTGCCTCTTCCTTTGCTGCAGTATTTTCGTTTTCCCTTTAGTTTCCTAGGTTGGATCATGAAAATGAAGTTCTTATTGAGTTTGGTAGTGAAGAAAGCTTGAGTTGGTGTATGGGTATTTGAGGTTTGAGCTATTTTCTTCTTGAGCTTTTGTTTTGATGGTTGGAAGCAAATATTAAGATGGAGCATTGTGTTTGTTGATGAGGGCTGGACGGTAATGAGAAGGGAGTCTAGGGATTTCATTTTTTTTTCATTAAAATTTTGAAGAAAAGTGAGTGTTGAAGTTGGATGTATGAAGGTAGACTTGGGTTTATTTGTTCTTGTGATCATTTGCAAATTGAACTTTGGTTTCCTTGGAGCATTCTCGGTCTTGAGAGGTAGAGAAAAGCTTTGGATGGTTGTTTGGTAGAAAGAAACCGAAATTGAGATTGGAAGTGAGAGAAAAGGGTGCATTTAATTTTTTACCCGATTTGACAAGCACAATATGAAGCACATTTTCATAGGAAGAATGTTACCGTTTTTGAGCTTTGTCTTTTCCTTGCATTGCTGCCAAGAATTGCACATGAGAATGGGATGCTTTGTGCTTTTATTTGCTTTGACCTTGCTTATGTGGAATAATGGTAGAAGATATTAAGCACCTTTTTGACTTTTGGACTTTTTGAAGCATTGTTTGCAACCAAAACAGCTTGAGCTCACGGAATTTTGTGTTTTAGTGTGTGGTTCACGTTTTTTGCTGCATGGGAGGAGAGAAGGGATGATTTCCATGATGATGTGGAAGGCACATGCTTATTTTATTGGAGAATGAGGCACATGGGACATGAAGAGAGCATATTCAATTGTTTATTGAAGAAAGAAGACAAATTTTGATGTGGTGCAAGGAACCTCACGGCCCAAGGGGTTTGCTTAAGCCATTTGCACTTTTAATTTCATTTGGTAGATGAATATTGGTTACATGAATGTGTAGGAAAAAGCATGTTTAATTATTCCTTAGTTTTTAATTAATTTGCATGGTAGGATTAGTTGCTTTTTGGTTTCTCTAATTTAGTTTTGCATTTAAATTAATTTACTTTGTTGGATATTTGTTTGTCACTTTGTTGGGGTCTAGTATTTTATTTTGTTTTAATGTTGTTTAATATATTTGGTCTTGCTACTTCAATTGCCATGGTAGCTTAAATTAATTCAGGTGGTCATTAGCTATATTGTGATGTTTCCTTGAGATTTATGAACTATAATTGTATTTGCACTCTGACTTGGTTAATATCAATTTTGTATTTGCTCTTGGAATTGGGTATAGGCTTAGTTGCCCAGTTGGTGTTACATCTTCGCTTAGTTGATGTAACTGTATGGTGTAAATTAGATTTGATATTAACACTGCGTCCGCTTAGTTCGCTTTTATGAAAACAGGGTTAACCTTCGCTTAGTTGGTTAACTTTGTTGGATTAGAGGTTTGACTTGCAACTTTATTTTGGTGATCTATGATTGGAAACATTGTAATTAAGTTAATGACCGACTAATTTACATTCTGTTTTGAAACCGTTTTCTTATATCTGTGTTTGCATTTCTGTTTGCATCTGTGATTTGTTTATCCGCATTCACCACAAACTTTTCACAAACCCCCCCCCCACTTCGTGTCAGACTTAATTCTCGAACCGCAAAATTGGTCCTTGAGAGACGACCTAGGAGTAATTTCTTAGCACTATACTGCATTATTTATGCACATCAAATTTGTGTGGGTTGCGCCAGCCCATCAACCTCCCAGCAAGAGCTTCTTTAACGTCATGAGCCTGACCCAAACCTTTCTAGCACTTTTCAGTAAGGGTACCTTCCTGTACCTGTCAGTGAGTACCTAAAATTTTTAGCTTCCCTCAGTAGAAGCTATCCCAATAGCATTCATCAGTAAATGTTGTTAGTGATAAAGCTCAAACACCCATCAATAGGTGTTGACCTTCTCCTTGCTTGATATTCTTTTCTTTTTCTTTTTTTGCTGAATTTTTTCAGAAAGTTAAGAACACCAAGCACCTGTTTCTATGTTTCAATCATAGGAACTTTGATCTCCAATTTCTTGAAAATCTCTATAAAGCACATAAATTTCTTTTCCTTCCTATGATATTTCTTTTGATGAGGAAGGGGCTTTACATATAATCTTTTCTTTCTTTCCTCTCTTCCTCCTTTTCTCACTCCTCTTTTCTCTAAATTTTCTCTTTTTCTTTTTTCTTGTGTTCTTCTTTATTTTCACACATTTTCTCTTTTTTTCTTTTCTCTCAACCACTTCTTTTTCATTATCTTCTTTTTCCTTACTCAACCTTTCTATCTCTATCTCCTCTATCTTCTCCTCATCTATCTCTATCTCTTCTTCCTCTATCTTCTCCTCCTTTATCTCTGTTTTTTTCTTCTCTATCTTCTCCTCATCTATCTCTATCTTTTCTTCATCAACAACCTTATCACTTTCAAAGATAATGGCTTGACACTACTCCTTAAGGTTAACTTTAGACTAACCCAAAATTCATCTAGAGATTGAAATATGCATGCAAATATTGATCAATTCACAGTTATGGATGAATGGTGTTGTTGGGGTTTTCCGATTCCTCCTAATCCACTCTCATATATCTTATGAATTCTACTCTTTCATTAATGTTAATGCCACTTTCTAATTTACCCTAATCCCAATGTCTTGGTGAAGAGAGCCTACTCTTAATCACTAGTTTACTATGTCTAGTCTCCCTAGTAATTGATCATGCATTACATTAATTCACACAGAAGCTTAAGCTAATTGGTCCTCCTATCCCTATGTCTAGGTAATATTGCTCCCAAGAGAACTTCCTCATGTCTAGATCTACCCACATGTGTCCATATAGATATAATCAAAGATTATGCTATTGAATAATGTCTTAAACAAAGCATGCAAATATAATGGAGGAAAAACTCTAACAATTAATGAAACAAAGCATATGAATAAAGCAACAATTCAATATTTGAGAGTTTCAAAGGATTACATCGTTTTCCCCAACAACAATGGATTTTAGTTCACTATAAACATGGTGAAACTAGATGAAATAAGTGAAAAGAATGAAATGATAAACCCTAGATTTGATAAGTTGGAGCTCCCGCATCCAAAATCCACCTCCAAGGGGTGAAGAAGTTGTTTCTGCGTCCTTTCTGCCAAAAGATGACCTCTAAGGGTCGTGCAATTCTATTTATAGACTTTGAAAAATAGTAGAAAACTAGCCCAGACCCATAAGTGTGACGCTCAGCGGTGCCGCTCAGCGGTGAGCACGATACCCATGTTTCCCCTTAGCGTTAGCGCTTAAGCGTTTGGCAGAGTCTGTTTAAAGAGACTAGCACTCAGCGGTACCGCTCAACAGTGGGCGCGACACTTAATTTCCCCTCAGCACTGACGCTTAGGCGTTGGCCAGAGAATTCTTCCACAAAATTGGCACTCAACGGTAGATTTGCGTTGAGCGGTGGCTACGTTTCTTCATTTGTTCACTTTTCCACCTTCTCTTGAGTCCAACTCTTCTCTACTTCAACCTCCTTCATTCAATTCTGGATAAAACCTGCCAAATCATGAGAAAACCAAGCATAATACCCATAAAACCACCTTTGATTCTCTTATTTCCTAACTTAAGTAAAATGCATGATTTCAAGCTAGTTTCTAAGTCATAAAGGGTTTATTTTGTATCAAATTTAAATATAAAAATAACGGTTTTTGAACCGTTATCAAGGCTGAATGAGGAGGCTTGGGTGAGAACTAGGGTAAGCAAAGTGTAGAATGGGCCAACTCATGCTGGGCCCAAAAACTTAAATCTCAAAATCAGTTCTGCGATGCCACCGCTCAACGGTAACTAGCGCTGAGCGGCAGGCGCGATCTATGCTTTCCTCTTACTGGCTTACACTAAGCGTCATTGACCATGTACCACTCAATTTCAGCTCTCAAATTTTGAATTTCATGTAACCTCCACTCACTCCACTCAAACATTTAATAATCAAACCCTAAAATGCAACTAGAACAGAATTAAGAACAAAAACAAATCAATCAACTTGGTTGCCTCCCAGGTAGCGCTTGTTTAATGTCACGAGCCTAACCCAAACTCTTTCTAGCACCCATCAGTAGGCGCAAATCTTACTATCAACCATCAGTAGGTGTACCCTCCTATATCCTTCAGTAGATACTTAATCATCTAGCATCCCTCAGTAGATGCTACCCAATAAATAACGTTTGAAAATATCCAAAATTACATCACCAAAATAAAAATTAAAAAATAAATGTTTTTAAATCACTGGGATGCCTCCCAGCAAGTGTCCTTTTAACCTCATTAGCTTGACCCAGTAAAGCTCATGTTCCATCTTCAATGCTGGTGTCCCTCTTAGTTTTATCACACCAATTCATCAATTGCTTTCGGTCCACCTTTTGACTCGCGTAGAATCTGAAACCTCAATCTCTATTACTACATTCTCCATCACCACAAAGTCAAAAAGGAATTCAAGTCTTCCCATTCGAACAACAATGTCCTCCACCATACCGTAGGGTTTTGTAGATGATCCATCTGCCATGAGTAAAGATATCTTTACTGGCTTCAGTCTAGGACCCCAAATCTTCTTAAGCATAGATAGGGGCATCGAATTAATGCTTGACCCTAAATCAAGTAGGGCTTTCCCTATCTTCACACTACCAATGGTGCAAGGAATTATAAAACTTCCTGGATCCTTCACTTTTGGAGGATGTTCTCTCTTCAAAGAGACACTACAACTTCCCATCAGAACCTTCCTCATCTAGATATATCTCTTCTCCGAGGTATTGCTTTATACACCTTGCATAGACAGGAATTTGCTGCATTGTTTCAGTCAACGGTATAGTAATCTCCAATTGATTGAAGATTTCTCTAAAATGCTCACATTTTCTCTCTACTCTCTCACGCCTCTTTGGGTAAGGAAGAATTTTCTCATCTATTTCAACTTTTTTCTCTTTTTCAATTTTTTCTCTCCCCTCTTCTTCTCGTCTTTTTCTCTCCCTCACATATTTTCTCTTCTTTTTCTTCTCTCATCTCTAACTCAACACTCTATTTTTCCTCTTCCACTCTCTCCTCAACAACACTCACTACAACCTTGCAATCTTCCTTAGGGTTAACCTCAGTATTAGCCCCAAATTGATTATCTGCTTTGTCCTCCAACCTCTTGGCTATTTGGCCGATTTACACCTCTAGATTTTTGAAGGTAGCATCATTGCTCTTCAGGGAGGAGTCATGCGCCTTTAGAAATTGCTGGAACATCTCTTCCAATCTGTTAGTTTTGTCAGTCAAAACAAATACCTGTTGTCATAGTGGTGATGGTTGTTGTGGTGTATTGAATTGGCCTCCTGCTTGTCCAGATTGTCCAGTCTGACCTTGACCCATGCTTGTTTCCGCCCTTGGTTGTAATTACCTTGGCAGAATTAGAATTGATTGCCCATGTAGTTGACTTCTTCTTGGGCCTCCTCTGGATAAGCACATTGACCATTAATATGGTCACCACCACATCTGTCACAGAGTTATTGTTGAACCTGTGAAACGTTCTTCAGCTCCTTAGGCAATTGAGCGAGAGTCTTTTGTCAAGTTCTCCAATTGTTAAGTAATGAGCTTGTTTTGTGCAAGCAAGTCATCTTGAGTTGGTAATTGAAGAACTACCTTTTGTCGAAGTAGAGCTCCTCTTTCACTATGCATCTCATTGTCATTAACAACCATATTTTCTATTAACTGATAGGCTTCCTCTACAGTCTTGCACTTGATGTTACCTCTAGTTGAGGCATCTAGCATAAGCTTTGTTTGAAAGCCAAGACCTCTAAGGAACAATAAGACTACTGAGATGTTATTAAGACCGTGCATGGGTGTCTTTCTAAGCACGCTCTTATATTTGTCCAATGTCGGGCCTAGGGTTTCTTCCATGCCGTGCTTGAAAGAAGAGATTTCATGTTTACCTTTGTTGATTTTAGACTGTGGGAAGTACTTGTTCAGAAATTTAGACACCAAAGCGTTCCATTCAATAAAGCTATCCTCCAGGAAAGAGCTTGTTAACACCCTGGCAAGTGTACCAGATCGTATCAATAATAAATAAATAGTAAGTCCGAGTATCGTCTCCAAAGGACTCTTAGGCCTAAACGTTCATGTGATTAATGGAAATCATAAGACTTGAATAAAGAATAAGTTGAGTTTTAAAGGCAAAACAAGAATTAAACATGCATGCAAATATTTGATCAGTTGACACTAAAAGATATGGATGAATGGTGTTGTTGGATTCACGATTTCATCCTAATCCACTCTCAAATATCTACTATTCTTATAAGATTCAACTTTGTTATCAATGTTTATGCAACTTTCTATTTTACTCTAAACCCGATCTCTCAGCGAGAAGAGCCTAATCACAATTACTAGTTTACTATCTCTAGTCTCCCTAGCAATTATTCATGCAATACACACAGAAGCTTAAAGAAATTGACTTTCGTATTCTTATCTGTAGGTAATATTTCGTCATCAAGAGAAATTCTTCATGTTTAGACCTAACTATACGTCTCCATATAGAAAGAATCAAAGATGATGCATTTGAGTAATGTCTTAAACAAAGCATTAGCAAGAACGGAAGGAAAACTCAAACTATTGATAAACACAAGTATCTGAATAAAATAAGAAATTCGATATAAGAGAGCTTCAAAGAATTACATCGTTCCCCAACAACAAAGGTCTTAATTCACCATAACCATGGTGAAGCTAGATGAATTTAATGGAAAGAAGATAAAAGATAACCCTAGATTTGTAAAATTGAAGCTCTCTCATCCAAGATTCGCCTCAAAGGTGTGAAAACCGTGTTTCTGCGTCCTTTCTGCCAAAAGATACCCCCTAAGGGTCGCACTGATCTATTTCTAAACTATGCAAAATTACAGAAAAGAGGCCCAAGCCCAAAGTACAACTAGCGCTGGGTGCACCGCTCAGCGATAGGTGCGGTACTGAAATGGAACGCTTAGCATTCACGCCCAGGCGTCTTGCCGTGTTGATTCTGAAGATGTCAGTGCTCAGTGCTGGATCTGGCGCTCAACGGTAGGCGCGACTTTTTTCTCCCCTCAACGCTGGCGCTTAAGCGTGGCACTGAGTCTCTTTCTGCTAGGATGGCGCTCAACGCTCAACTGGTGCTGAGCGGTGACTATGATTCTTCATTTACACCTTTTTTCATCTATTCTTGGGTCTAATTCCTTCTTACTTCATTATCCTTCATCCAATTCTTGTTAAATCCTGCTAAAACAAGTAAAAACCAAGCATAATACCCATAAAACCACCTTTGACTCTCTTCTAACCTAACTAAGACAAAATACAGGATGTCAAGCTAATCTCTAAGTCATAAAGGGTGTGTTTTGTATCAAAATTAAGTATGAAAATAATGGTTTTTAGACCGTTATCAGAGTTCAACCATAGCTTAGCATTGCCTCCCAATGAGAAAGGAAACAAGCTAAGTTTTATTGCTTCATCCAGCACAACATTGATCTTCACAGTGTTGCAAATCTCGTTGAATGTGGTCAAATGTTCATATGGACTTTCATGAGATATTCCATTGAATTGGTTGCTCTTTACCAATTGTATCAACGTCAGTTTCACCTCCATGTTCAATGCATTGACCCTCGACCTTGCCATTTTGTTAAAGTGATATGGGCCAAGAACAATGGTGCGATCTGCTAGCGTACGTCTCTTTGTATTCTCCTCAGCCATTTCCTCCGTGCTCTGGTCAGATTCTGTGGTGAGGGTTGCAAAAGCATCTCCGGAGAAGGAAATAATTCTTTGGATGTTTGTACCTTCCTTCTCCGTCTACTTTCACTTAATCCTTCAAGAAGTCCGAATTGTATCCTGCATACACAGGAAAACAGAACCCTAGAAAGCACTTTTTATTAGCACAAAACAAAAACAAAATAAAAAAATAAAAAATCAAGTTAAAGTTAATCAATAATCACATAAATAGAATAGTTAAACAACGAGTCCCCAGCAATGACGCCAAAAACTTTTAAAGACTCCAGCAAGTGTACCGAATCGTATCAAGTAATATAAACGGTAAGACCGAGTATCGTTTTCCTTAGAGACTCATTGGCCTGAACACTCATGTGATTTGTTGATTATTTAAGACTTGACAAATGAAATTTAAGTTTTAGAATGCCAACAGAAAATAAACATGCATGCAGAGGTTGATCAATTGACCAAGATAATACGCAGGTGAATGATATGGATGAATTATGTTGTTGGGGTTTCCGACTTATCCTATCCACTCTCATGTATTTATGAATTCTATTCCTTCATTAATGTCAATGCCATTTTCTAATTTACCCTAAACCCGATGTCTCGGTGAAAAGAGCCTACTCCTAATTACTAGTTTACAATGTCTTACCTCCCTAGCAATTGATCATGCATTACATTCGCACAAAAGCTTAAAGGAAATCGGTCCTCATATGTCTATGTCTAGGCAATATTGCTCCTGAGATAATTCCCCCATGTCTAGATTTTCCCGTATGTGTCCATATCAACAAAAACCCTAACAATTAATGATGGAGGTTGCTTTGATGATGCTTCTTCAACAAGAGATGCTCTACAAGGTGTGTTGATGAAGCTCTTCAAAGGATGGACTCCATGTGAGATGATGAATGTTGTGGAAGCTTTTCATGATGAAGAGATGTGGTTGATGGTGTTGGATGGTCTAGGTAGAAGTCCTTCTAGGAGGTGAGGCCAACCATGAAGGAGAAAGTAAGAAGAAGTCTAGAGAAAGTCATTTCTTAGAGTGAGAACTAAGGAGAAGGAGACTTGCAATTTTGGAAAAGAAACTCTATCATTCAAAATAGTTCTAAAAATTATACAAGGTTGCCTCTCCTTTTATAGGTGAAGGAGTAGGCTAGCATTTAATGCACTAGAAAGGAACTAGAAGCTTCCTATGGCAAGGGGGGAGGAATGGGAGCCTTCCCTCCTAACTACCATCCAAGTTCAATGTTTAGGAGCCTCCCCTGATGTTGACATGTTCAAAAGGCTTCCAAAGGCTTCTTATCACCCATTTTAGGAACATATTTACCAACATCAAGGTTTATGGTGCACTACTTTTACTCTAAAATCTACTAAGCTTCTAAAACAAAGCTAAACAAAAATTTTACACATTTACAAAGATAAAAGAAGAACACTAGTAAGTGATTCTCCACAAGAGTAGTGTCTTTGAAGCTCCTTCTTCTTCTTCTATCCTCTTAACCATGCTTCTTGTCAAAGGTCCAAGATATCCTCAAGATGGTCCTCCATCATTCCCTCCCTCTTGAAAAGGATCTGTCCTCAGATCTTCATGTTGTTGATCATATTCTGCGAAAGGAATTAGGCCACAAATGTTAAAAGTAGGACTAACACCATATTGAATAGGAAGGTCTATCTTGTATGCATTATCATTGATCTTTCGGACCACCTTAAATGGACCATCTCCTCTTGGGCTTAGTTTGGACTTCCTTTGAGTTGGAAACCTTTCGTTTCTTAAGTAAAGCCAAACTAAGTCACCCTCCTCAAGAGTAACTTTCATTCTCCCTTTGTTGTTGTATTCCGCATATTTTTGAGTTTGTTTTTCTATTTGGTGTTTAACCTTCTCATGCATCTTCTTGATAAACTCTGCTTTAGACACTTCTTCTTTATGTAATAAGGAAGATGTGTCTGGAAGTGGAAGTAAATCAAGAGGAGTGATAGGATTAAATCCATATACAACTTCAAAAGGAGAAAGGTTAGTAGTTTTGTGAACTACTCGATTATAAGCAAACTCTACATGAGGTAGATGTTCATCCCAAGACTTTTTATTCCCCTTCAAGATTACCCTTAATAATGTAGGTAAAGACCTATTTACTACCTCAGTTTGCCCATCGGTTTGTGGCTGACTGATGAGTCGTTATTTCTTGACTATATTTGGTTTATTGCACTCAAATAAATCAGGGAATTGTGTTTAATTGCCCGTTATTTCCCCATTTGTCCTAACTGTGCTTAATTTGGTCGGAAATTCATATTTTCACTAATTTGGATTTTTTGAGCTAATTAATTGCATGTTTAATTATAGGAAAAATACTGGAGACATATTTTGGAGCATTAGGAGGTGGCATGGTGATACATCCAGGAGAATGTAAGAAAGAAGCTCCGTGAGATTTGAGTGAAAATGCAGCTTGGACAAGCAAGAGATCCAATGGAACAGTGATGGATGTTGGCTGCAGCGATGGAGAGCAGATCTGGAGTTTCTCTCGGTTTGGTTGGGGAATATGGTGTATGACAGCGGATTGGAGGTGTTTGTGGTGAAGTGGGATGGATGCTAGCTTGGATGGATGGCTCACAACTTTAGAAGGCTTCCATGGTGTGGAAGAAAGTTGCAATGGAAGACAAGCTATGAAGATGACTCTTGGAGAGGAACTTGCTAATCATTTCAGCAGAGTTTCAACAATATTATTCCAAAAGTAAATGATACAAGCTATGCCAAGGAGGTTTTATAGCTCAACCTCTCGGCCATGCATGGAAAGAATTCAGATCCACAATTTACGGATCTCAAGCCAGAGCTCATCAACATGTGCTAAATGTGTGTGGCTTCTAGAAAGCTTTATTAAACACATGGAAAATATGCTATGCGCCTATGGAAATGCAAACACTAATGTCGCCCCTCTTATGATAGGCACACCCCTCTTTATTTAGCCAAAAGTCCACTTTACCCTTGACCAAGTCTTGGCAACTTTGTAGCATCTCTTTGTTCTCTAATTTCCCATCCAAAGATAGAAAAGAATACTTGACCTTTGGGAGAGTGCTCATCTTGAAGCTTCTTGATCATCCCTCTTGTGATAGGTCCTATGGTGCTGGGCCTTCTTGTATCATCCCCTCCCTCTTGAGAGGGATTTGTCCTCAAATCTATAGGGTCTTCATCTTCACTTTCAGAACCTGCAATAGGTTTAAGGTCAGATACATTGAAGGTAGCATGAACACCAAATTCAGGAGGAAGATCAAGTTGATATGCATTGTTATTAATCCTCCTTATCACTCTAAAAGGTCCATCTCCTCTAGGATTGAGTTTGGATTTTCTTAGTTGAGGAAATCTTTCCTTTCTAAGATGAACCCAAACTAAATCTCCTTCATTGAAGATTAACTCTTTCTTGCCCTTATTATGTTGCTTGGCATATTTCTCATTTTGTAGTTGAATTTGGTTTCTAACCCTTTGATGTAATTCTTTGAAAAAATTAGATTTAGATACCCCATCTTGATGAACAAAATCAATAGAATTTGGAAGGGGTATTAAATCCATGGGTGTCAAAGGGTTAAAACCATAAACAACCTCAAAAGGAGACAATTTAGTAGTTCCATGAACTACTCTATTGTATGCAAACTCAACATGAGGTAGGTACTCATCCCAAGATTTGTGATTTCCTTTAAGAACTACCCTTAGTAAAGTGGAAAGAGATCTATTGACTACTTCAGTTTGACCATCTGTTTGAGGATGGCAAGTAGTAGAAAAAGATAACTTAGTCCCTAATCTAGACCATAAGGTCCTCCAAAAGTGACTAAGAAATTTTGTATCTCTATCCGAAACTATTACCTTAGGTAGCCCATGAAGTTTGACCACATCTCTAAAGAATAACTTTGCAATGTTGCTTGCATCATCTACTTTGTGGCAAGGTATAAAATGAGTCATTTTACTAAATTTATCCACCACCACAAAGATAGAATCAACACCCCTAGAAGTCTTAGGAAGTCCTAGCACAAAATCCATACTTATCTCTTCCCAAGGGGTTGATGCAACATGCAAAGGAGTGTAAAGTCCATGAGGCATTGTTTTAGACTTTGATTCTAAACAAGTAATGCACTTAAAACAATGTCTTTGGACATCCCCTCTCATGTGAGGCCAAAAGAACTTCTCTTTCAACATGCCAAGGGTCTTGTCTACCCCAAAATGCCCCATTAATCCTCCCTCATGTGTCTCTTTGACAAGGAGTTTTCTATGTGAGCCTTGGGGAATGCAAATTTTTCCTTCTTTAAAAAGATACCCTTTCCTCACATAGAATCCTCCTTGAGGCTTATTGAGACATTCCTCATATATATGAGAAAATTCAGGATCTTGAGTATATAACTCAATGATGTTATCAAACCCAAGAATTTGAGCTCCCAATGTAGCTAAGAGATTAATTTTTCTTGATAAAGCATCAGCTACCACATTGGTTTTCCCTTTCTTGTATTTGATAACATAAGATAATTGTTCAATGAATTCTAGCCACTTAGCATGCCTCTTTTGCAACTTGTGTTAACTCTTCAAATACTTAAGTGATTCATGATCACTATGAATGATGAACTCTTTGGCAACAAGGTAATGTTCCCAAGTTTGAAGAGCCCTCACAAGTGCATAAAGTTCTTTGTCATAGGTGGGATAATTACAAGAAGCACCATGAAGTTTTTCACTAAAATATGCAATGGGGTGCCCTTCTTGTAATAATACAACACCTATGCCAAATCCTGAAGCATCACATTCTAACTCAAAAGTTTTGGAAAAATTTGGTAAAGCTAGAATGGGTGCTTGTGTGAGCTTCTCTTTGAGTAGCTCAAAAGCTTTTTGTTGTCTTTCCCCCCAATGGAATGTAACATCTTTTTTTTACCAACTCATTGAGGGGTGAAGCAAGACTAGAGAAGTTAGGAACAAATCTTCTATAAAAGCTTGCCAACCCATGGAAGCTCCTTACTTCTCCTACATTCTTTGGAGGAGGCCAATCTTGTATGGCCTTTATTTTTTCTGGGTACACATGAACCCCATTTTTGGTGACCACAAATCCAAGAAATATGACACTATCAACACAAAAGGTACATTTGTCAAAGTTTGCAAACAATTTGTGTTTTCTAAGAATTGTGAAAACAATTCTCAAATGATTTTCATGTGCTTGCAAATTTTGACTATATACCAAGATGTCATCAAAGTAAACAACTACAAAACTCCCAATGCAATCCCTAAGGACATGATTCATAAGTCTCATGAATGTGCTTGGAGCATTTGTAAGACCAAAAGGCATAACTAGCCACTCATATAATCCAAACTTGGTCTTAAAGGCAGTTTTCCATTCATCACCCTCTTTAATTCTTATTTGGTGATATCCACTTTTTAAATCTACCTTTGGACATATTTGTGCTCCATGCAATTCATCCAACATATCATCAAGCCTAGGAATGGGATGTCTATACTTGATTGTGATGTTGTTGATAGCCCTACAATCACAACACATGCGTCACTTCCCATCCTTCTTTGGTACAAGCAAGACTGGTAAAACACATGGACTTAGACTCTTTTGAACTAAGCCTTTATCTAGTAACTCTTGGACTTGGGTCTCAATCTCCTTAGTTTCTTGGGGGTTGGTCCTATAGGCAGGCCTATTAGGAAGAATTGCCCCTGGAATGAAATCAATTTGATGTTCTATTCCTCTTATGGGTGGAAGCCCTTTTGGAATTTCTTTTGGAAATAGCTCATCAAATTCTTTCAAAAGTTTTTGAATGGGTGGAGAAAGAGTTGAAGTCTTGGAATCACTAGATGTGCATGTAAGTGTCCCTTGACAAAGAAGAAGGTATGAAGGTTGCTCAACTTGAAGTGTATTGATTAAAGTCTTTTTGTTTAAAAGGACTTCATGTTGAGTGACCTTAGATGGCATACTTGTCTCACCACTCTCCTTTCTTTTTGACTTTTTCTTTTTGTCATGTTCTTGCTTTCTTAAAGACTTCATTTGGGCTTGATCCTTAGCCACTTGGGTAGGAGTCAAAGGATGAAGCACAAACTTCTTGTCCTTTTGATGAATAGTGATGGTATTGGTGAGACCATGATGGATAGTTTGATGATCAAATTGCCATGGTCTCCCCAATAACACATGACATGCTTCCATGGGAACTATATCACATAAAACTTCATCTTTGAAGTTCCCAATGGAAAATGCCAATTTTACTTGATTCTTGACTATTATATCCCCATCTTCATTTAGCCAATGAAGTTTATAAGGTTTTGGATGGGGTATAACATCAAGCTTCAACTTCTCAACCAACCTTGTGCTACAACAATTGCAACAAGAACCACTATCAACAATGAGAGAACAATGATTTTCTTGAATTTTACATCTTGTATGAAAGATATTCTCTCTTTGTGATAGGTGTTCTAGACTTGGTTGGTTGCTAAGGATCCTTCTCACCATGAGAAGTTGTCCATCATCAGCATATATTTCTTCTTCTCTTTCTTCTTCCTCACTCTCACTTCACTAGTTGGGGTGTCACTTTCACTACTATAAATGTCCTTGCCTTTCAAAATGATGTTTCTTTTTGTAGGACATTGAGTAGTCACATGACCCCTTCCTAGACATTTAAAACACTTGATCTCACTTGTTCTTGTGTGTGAGGGTGTTTCTTTCTTGGGTCTCTCTTCTATTTTGGCTAGAGGTTTAAATGGCTCTTTTTCTTTAAAAACTTTCTTTTCAAAAGTAGGTTGAACTTGAATTCTTTTAGAAGAAGATTTTCTCAAGTTTTGTTGTTCTACCTTTATACACATTTGAACAAGATCATTCAAATCTCTATAAGGTAGAAGTTCAACCCTATCTCTTATTTCAAATTTGAGCCCACTTAAAAATCTAGCTAAAGTAATTTCTGGACCCTCTACTATGCCTGCCCTCATCATATATAACTCCATCTTTTGTCTATATTCTTCAACTATCATAGACCTTTGTTGTAACCTTTGGAGTTTATCCATGAGTTCCCTATTGTAGTAGGAGGGAATGTGTCTCCTCCTAAGGGTAGACTTGAGATCATTCCAATAGTGGATGGGAGGGGCTTGATGTCTAAGCCTCTCTTGGACTAAAGCAGTCCACCAATACATTGCATACCCTTGAAAGCTTAGGGTAGCTAGAGAGACCTTCCTCTCTTCACTCACTTGGTGGCATTCAAACAATTGTTCCACCTTCATCTCCCAATCAAGATAAGCCTCTACATTGTCCTTTCAATGGAAGTGAGGCAACACCACATTGACTTCTTTTGGGGGTGGGGGTGCATGAGAATTTCTTCTATGCTAGAAGTAGAAGGCTGATGAGGGTAATAATCACCCAGACTCAAAGATATCCCTCCCTCTTGAGAATAGTCACTATGACTCCCCCTTGACTTTTCCCTCAACAATCTTAATTCATTTTGAATGACAGCATTTTGAAGCTCTCTATTGACTTTCTCTTCATTTATTTCCCTTCTCATTTCCTTGAATTCATTAACTAAAGCTTGAAGAGAAAAATTTTCTTTTTCACTATCACTAAGCCTAGGAGAATGTCTTCTAGACATTATGGTGGACTTAAAGACAACAAAGAAAAACAACAAGGATTGGGACTCTAAAATTCGGACTCTAGGCGCGCTCCTAGTCCTTGAATGAAAACAATGAAACTTGAAAGTAAAGATGGAAAAGTAAAGGTGAGATCTCCTATGGTGAGGCTTAGACTTTGGATCTAAGACACACTCACCGACTACTCAATTTTAGGTTGTGAGACTTCTTGAGTCTAGTTAACAAATGAGAGAAGAGCACTTATGAACTCTATCACCTCACTTGCTTGGATTGGCCCTTTACATCCAAAAACCAATGGAAATTACAAAGAACTTAGTAAATGAAAAAGGCACATTAACATAGGCTAAAAAATTGATGTGGGCAGCTTTGGTTGCTCTCAAAGAAACTTGAATCTATTGGATTCACTCCACAAAACTCTCAGCTGCAAGTGTTCACTCAAACTGGGCCAAATCTGCTGAAACAGATGCTGCTGCAGAATGCAGTATTGCTGTCACGCAACCTGCAACACTCTGATGTAGAGTTTGTCACAATTTTCCTCAACCAAGTGCCATCTTCTTGTGCTTGTCTCTCCTAATTGAACCTTCTTTGATGCTTCCACTTATGGTAATCCTTCTGAATTACAGATCACCTATTCAACAAGCCAATTAGCCACGGGAAATGTCACCACAATTGCTAGAAAAGTCACAGCCAAAAGACAGCAACACCAGGATTTTCGTCAAACCGTTGGTGTGCAGAATGTTCAAAAACTTGAAATCAAGCAATTAAGAGGGAATCAAACACGGAGGCACTTCAAATGGAACCTAAGAATAGCTCTAGAACAGATTTAAAACACAATAAAAGACTAGCAATCAAAATTAAGCACGAATAAGCTATACCATAAAATTGGACTAAACTGTTTGATGAAAGGTCTCACTGAACTTGCATCAATTTGTCAGCAAATGTTCAATGTGCAGAACAGATTTTCGAAATCAAGATGCACTGGTCATATTCTGCCTTTTAATACTTGACTAACTCTTTTTGAATTGTTCTTTTGATATTTTATGGACCAAAGGCTTTTGCTACATTCATTCTTATTGAATCAAACAGAAAATCAATGCAAGTATAGAAAAATGATGCACAGCTCTCGGCCACAAACAATTCTGCCCAGAAAATTGACCATTGCTATATACCAAATGCACAGTACTGCTTATATACTCATTCCAATGATTCAAACATGTTTCAATAGTGAATTAAGACTTGTTGAATCAAATTTGATGGATCAAAACAACATATATCAGAATATGCCTAGTGCAGTACCAATTTTTCATTCAAATTCACAACTCCAATGGTCAAAATGCAAATTGGCCTTAATTCTGAATTGGAAACAGTACAGATGAGTTGAAAATGGTATTTGAAAGTTGCTCAAAACAGCAGAATCAACTTAAGAATGATTGGCAATGATCTAGTACCAATCCAACTCAAATTATGCAGAATTTTTAGCAAAGATGATGTGCAGATCAGTTTACTGCACTATGAATCTTGAAAAAGCAGTGGAAATCATAACACATTCATGTTCCACTTAGTTCAACATTAACTCATGTAGTTGCTGTTCAATAGAACAGTACACAAAAATGTACCAAATGAACAGTACCAATGTTGCAGCAGAAAAATTTTTCTAAAAACAGAACCAAGATCCAGTGCAGATCTGATTTGATTGGCCAATTTTAAACACCTGAGCTCAATTCTTGGTAGTTCACTGCTCTTAATCGGTGTAGCCACATCCCAAACACTTCAATTTTGGTAAAACTTGGTTGAAAAACCGGATGCAAAGACAGTAAAAGCAATTACTCGGACATGACTTTAGACAAAACTGAAATGATGCTTAAATGAAGAAAATGACTCAACACAGCAATGGTAAACCGAATAAAAATGAGTAATGACTCAAGCAAACACGCTGGTATCAAGAAGACTCAAACACAGAATCTTAAACACATCACAGATGCTAGAAACAGAGACAGAATTTCAGAAACACAACAAGACATAGAAGAATTTTGATGACAACACGGAAATGGAAGAAGGAGGCACTTATCTCACGGTTCAAGTTAGAACCTAAGCTCTGAATACCACTTGATACATCCAGGAGAATGTAAGGAAGAAGCTCCGTGAGATTTGAGTGAAAATGCAGCTTGGACAAGCAAGAGATCCAATGGAACAGTGATGGATGTTGGCTGCAACGATGAAGAGCAGATCTAGAGTTGCTCTCGGTTTGGTTGGGGAATATGGTGTATGACAGCGGATTGGAGGTGTTTGTGGTGAAGTGAGATGGATGCTAGCTTGAATGGATGGCTCACAACTTCAGAAGGCTTCCATGGTGTGGAAGAAAGTTGCAATGGAAGACAAGCTATGAAGATGACTCTTGGAGAGGAACTTGCTAATCATTTCAGTAGAGTTTCAACAATATTATTCCAAAAGTAAATGATACAAGCTATGCGAAGGAGCTCAACCTCTCGGCCATGCACGGAAAGAATTCAGATCCACAATTTACAGATCTCAAGCCAGCTCATCAACATGTGCTAAATGTGTGTGGCTTCTAGAAAGCTTTATTAAACACATGGAAAATATGTTATGCGCCTATGGAAATGCAAACACTAATGCTGCCCCTCTTATGATAGGCACACCCCTCTTTATTTAGCCAAAAGTCCACTTTACCCTTGACCATGTCTTGGCAACTTTGTAGCATCTCTTTGTTCTCCAATTTCCCATCCAAAGATAGAAAAAAGTACTTGACCTTTGGGAGAGTGCTCATCTTGAAGCTTCTTGATCATCCCTCTTGTGATAGGTCCTATGGTGCTGGGCCTTCTTGTATCACATGGACATTCAAGATTTAATATTTAGTCATTGCAAATTTAATTAAAATTGTAACCTAGTTGATTAAGAACTTTACTTAAGCTTTTGGTGCATTGGGCCCATGTGGGCAAATTTTATGTTAGTCCCAAACTTTGAGGGACATGCGGCACTTAACCTAGGGTTTCTTAGAGGTGGACCCCACCATTTTTTAGGGTTTTGGACAGCATTTTGAGCCAATTGCCGAGACACTCTAAGCACACACTTCATACTACACTTTCATTTTGCTTTTGGCCTTGTATGAACTCTCTTGGGAGCCTTGGTGTGCTATTTTCATTTCTTCACTATGAATGAGCAAGATCACGTTTTTCCTCTTCTATTGTGTGGAACAATGCTTGTTCTTGCTTGATGGAATGAAGCTCTACCATTTCTCTCTTTAGATTTTCGTTTTGAAGGTTTAATGCTTGAGTTTGAAGCTTCTTCTTTGCCTTTTGATGATGGTCTCTTTGGTTGAAGGGAGACCCATTCTCCATTTCGGTTTTCTCATCATTTTACTGCAGTGATTTCGTTTTTACTTTGAGTTTCTTGGATTGGAGGATGAAAATGGAGTTGTTGTCAAGTTTGGTAGTGAAAAAGGCTTAAGTTGGTGCATGGGTATTGTATTTTTGAGCCATTTTCTTCTAGCATTTTGTTGTTGATGTTGGGAAACGAATTTTGAGCTGGAAATTGTGCTTGATGATGGTGGCTGGACGGTATTGCATAGAAGCATAGCGGTTTGGTTTTGTTTTGGTGAAAAAGTTGAAGAAAAGTAAGTGGTGAAGTTGGATTTATGAAGGTAGAACTTGGTTTTATTGTTCTTGAATTATTTTGATGATGAACTTTGGTTAGTTGGGTGTGTGTCTCTGTTTGGAGATGGGAAGAAAAAATTTGGATATTTTTTTGGAGATGGGAAGAAAAAATTTGGATATTTGTTTGTTGAAGAAAAACGAAAATGGATTGAAAGGGAGAGAGAAAATGGTGCATTTAAGTTTTTACCCGATTTGGCCAAACACATGAGATGCTTCTTTTAACTAAAGGAATTTTTTTCCACTTTGGTTTTGTCTCTAGCATTGTTGCAGTCGAGAATTGCAAGGGGATGAGAGGTCTTTGGTGTTTATTTTTCATTTGACCTTGCTTATGTGGCACAAGGGTAGGAGAAATTGAGCACTTTTTGACTTGTGGACTTTTTGAAGCATTGTTTGCAACCATTGCATTGTAGTTCACGTTTTTTTGTGCCTTGGTGTGTACAATCACGTTTTTGGTGCATGGGAAGGGAGGAAAACATGGTTTTATTGTATGTTTAAGCACATGCTTATTTCCTTGAAGAATGGTGCACATGGGATAAGAAGTCAACACATTTTGGTGGCTTATTGAAGGTGGAAATTGAAGTTTGACTTGTTGAAACATGAGTCACGGCCAAGAGGTTTCCTTAAGCCATTTGGACTTTTAATTTATTTGTTAATTGCATATTGAGTCACTTAATTTACTAGAAGTAAAATAGGCTTGTTAATTTCTCTTGTTTTCACTTAGTTTAATTAGTAGGTTGAGTTGTTTTTCATCCACTTAATTTAGTGTTGCATTTTAATAGTTTTAATTGTGTTTGAACAATTGTTTGTTGAAATGTTGGGTTTAACACTTTATTTTACCTTGATGTGTTCTAACTTACACAGTTGAGTTTAATGTCCATTCATTTTAATGTAGTTATTTGAAGTTACAAAAACACTTTTCAACCCCCCGCCTTTCGTGTTAGACTTGACTTTGAACCGTAGTTGGTCCTTGAGAGACGACCTAGGGGTCATTCCCTAGCATTATACTGCATTTCTAAATTGCAATCAAATTTGTATGGGCCGCGACACCCATCAAATTTTGGCGCCGTTGCCGGGGACCAACGGTTCAGTATTGAGTGTCTTGTGGCTGTGTTTTGACGTGTTGTGATAGTCTTTGTTGTGTCTTGTGATTGTTTACTGTGTTTTGAATTTTTGTGCTATTGTTTCATGACTATAGGGTGTTGTAATTTAGTGCATGACTAGAGGAAATCCTGGATTTTTACCACCCTTTGATCCTGAAATTGATAGGACGTTTCATTACCCTCAGATCAGGGAAGCAGACTGTTGTGCCTCCAGAGCCCGCTTCTACACCTACACTCGTGCCTGCCACTTGTCCTAGAGAGGACGACCATGACGGTCCACGCAGGGCATTTGAGGTGGGTGGATCTTCTTCTCCAGCCGGTGGTTCTTCTTCAGGCGGATCTTCTCGCTCTTCCACCACCACCGCTGCCGCGCCTTCTCCATTGGTTGACCGACCTATCCCTCTTCCATTCCCTTCACGGGCACTTCCTAGCAAAAAGACTGAAGAGGTGGATAGGGAAATTCTGGAGACCTTCAGGAAAGTAGAGGTACTTGATGCCATTAAACAGATTCCAAGATATGCCAAATTCTTGAAGGAGTTGTGCACACACAAGAGGAAGATGAAGGGCGATGAAAGGATTAGCATGGGAAGGAATGTATCAGCTCTTATTGGTAAGTCAGTCCCGCATATTCCTGAAAAGTGCAAGGACCCAGGTACGTTTTGCATTCCTTGTGTGATTGGGAACAATAAATTTGAAAATGCTATGCTTGATCTGGGTGCATCTGTAAATGTCATGCCATTGTCTATTTATAAATCTCTATCTCTTGGTCCATTACAACCTACGGGTGTGGTCATTCAGTTGGCCAATAGGAGTGTTACCCACCCGACAGGTTACATAGAGGATGTCTTTGTTAGGGTAGGTGAATTGATATTTCCTGCTGATTTCTATGTTTTGGAAATGGAGGACAGTTTCTCTCATGGATCCGCCCCCATTATCTTAGGCAGGCCATTTTTGAAAACTGCCCGTACCAAGATTGATGTGTATGCTGGGACATTGTCTATGGAAATTGTTGATATTGTTGTGCATTTTAACATCCTTGATGCCATGAAATACCCAGCTGAGGACCATTCTGTGTTTAGGATTGATACATTGGATGACATTGTTGATGAATTTGTTGTTCACGACTTACACTCTATGCATGAGAAGAAGCATTCTTTTCTATTTTCTTTACATCCATGCATTGAATCTGGAATGAAGACAGGATTTGAATATGATGTTGAATTGGATGTTGATTTGGATGAGAACTGTGATGTCCAGGGTATTGATGATGTCCAGGTTATTGATGATATGCGTGTTTATGATGATTGGGATGATATTGATGATGTTGTTGATATACTTGTGATGGATATTGATTTGGATTGTGATGATATGGGATTTCTGCCTTTACCTGTTCATTTTTTAGAGTCAAAATGCATTAACCACGTTGTAGGAAGTACACTTGAATCTGACTTGCAGGAACCCACTCTTGAGCTGAAACAGCTCCCAGAAAACCTCAAGTACGTGTACTTGGAGGATGATGAGAGGAAACCGGTCATAATTTCCACCTCCCTTGATTCTTTTCAAGAGGAGAGGTTGCTTGGAGTATTGAGGGCACATAAGAAAGCCATAGGTTGGAGTTTGGCGGACATCCCTGGTATTAGCCCATCCACATGCATACATAGGATTCTGTTGGAAGATGAGGCAAAACTAGTGAGACAGCCGCAGAGAAGGCAAAACCCCGTGATCACGGACGTGATAAAGAAGGAGGTGACAAAGCTTTTGCAAGCTGGGATCATCTACCCTATCTCAGATAGTCAGTGGGTGAGCCTGATACATGTTGTGCCTAAGAAAACTGGCCTCACAGTTGTGAAAAATGAGAGGGATGAGTTGATTCCCATAAGAGTGCAGAACAGCTGGAGAGTCTGCATTGATTATAGGAGGCTCAATCAAGAAACCAGGAAAGATCACTTCCCCCTGCCATTCATTGATCAGATGCTGGAGCGCTTGGCAGGTAAATCTCATTATTGCTTTCTTGATGGTTTTTCTGGTTATTTCCAAATCAATATTGCTCCTGAGGACCAAGAGAAAATCACATTCACCTGCCCCTTTGGCACTTTTGCCTATAGGAGGATGCCCTTTGGCCTATGCAATGCCGTTGGTACCTTCCAGCGGTGCATGCTTAGCATTTTTAGCGAATTTCTTGAGAGTTGCATAGAGGTGTTTATGGATGATTTTACTGTGTATGGATCCTCTTTTGATGCATGTTTAGACAGTTTGGAAAAGGTTTTGAAAAGATGCATAGAAACAAACCTTGTTCTCAATTTTGAGAAATGTCACTTCATGGTTGAACAAGATTTGGTTCTGGGCACATCATTTCTGAAAAGGGAATAGAGGTAGATCCTGCTAAGATATCTGTGATTTCGCAGTTGCCTTACCCCTCTTGCATGCGAGAGGTTAGATCTTTCCTAGGACATGCAGGTTTCTACAGGCGCTTCATCAAGGATTTCAGCAAGAAGGCGCTTCCCTTGTCTAGACTGCTGCAGAAGGACATAGATTTTGAGTTTGATGACAGGTGCAAGCAGACATTTGATTGCCTGAAGGAAGCTTTGACCACCACTCCGATCATTCAGGCACCGGATTGGACAGCCCCATTTGAGCTCATGTGTGACGCATCAAATCATGCCTTGGAAGTTGTCCTGACACAGAAGATTGGCAAGCTGCCTAGAGTGATCTACTACGCCTCACACACTTTGGATGTTGCCCAAGCAAACTACACTACGACTAAGAAGGAATTGTTGGCAATTGTTTTTGCCCTTGATAAATTTAGGTCGTATTTGCTTGGATGTCCTGTTATTGTGTACACTGACCATGCAGCTCTAAAGTTTTTGTTGAAAAAGGCGGAGTCAAAGCCTAGATTGATAAGGTGGATGCTGCTACTCCAGGAGTTTGACTTGCAGATTAAAGACCGGAGTGGAGCACAGAATTTGGTTGCAGACCACCTCAGTAGAATTGAGAGAGCTGAGGATGAAGCTGATGTGTTGCCTATCCAGGATGACTTTCTTGATGAGAGTTTGTTGACGATTTCTTCTTCTCACCCTACTCCTTGGTTTGCACACATTGTGAATTATTTGGTTGCTTCTGTTTTTCCTCCCTTAGCATCACGTGCTCAGATTGCCAAAATTAAGAGTGATGCTAAGTATCATGTTTGGGATGACCCATATCTGTGGAAGTTGTGTAGTGACCAGGTTACTAGGAGATGCATTCCGGACCATGAGATTGACTCGGTCCTGCAATTTTGCCATGCCTCCTCACCTGGTGGTCATCTGGGATACAGAGAACAGCTCGCAGGGTGCTTGATTGCGGTTTCTATTGGCCTTCCATCTTCAAGGATGCGGAGAGGATTTGTAGCACCTGTGAGTCGTGTCAGAGAGCAGGCAGACCTATTTCACAGAGACAGGAGATGCCTCAACAGCCTATGCTATTATGGGAGGTGTTTGACGTCTGGGGTATAGATTTCATGGGTCCTTTTCCTGTTTCTTTTGGTTTTTCCTATATTCTCCTTGCTATGGATTATGTTTCAAAATGGGTGGAAGCTAGAGCCACTAGGACTAATGATTCTCGGGTTGTTGTAGATTTTGTTAGATCTCACCTCTTTTGCAGGTTTGGAGTGCCTAGAGCGATTGTTAGTGATCAGGGAACCCATTTTTGCAACAGATCCATGCAAGCCTTGCTTAAGAAGTATAGGGTGACGCATAGAGTTTCTACACCTTACCACCCCCAAACAAATGGGCAGACTGAGATCTCCAACAGGGAGATTAATAGGATTTTGGAGAAGATTGTCCAGCCCAACAGAAAGGATTGGAGCAATAGGTTGGACGATGCTCTTTGGGCTCACATGACTACCTACAAAGCGCCCATTGGGATGTCTCCCTATCGGGTTGTCTTTGGAAAGCCATGTCATTTACCAGTTGAGGTTGAGCATCAGGCATATTGGGCTGTGAAGATTTGCAACTTCTCTATTGACCAAGCTGGAGAGGAAAGGAAGTTGCAACTGAATGAATTGGATGAGATCCGATTAGAGGCATATGAGAATTCGAAGTTCTACAAAGAAAGGACCAAGAGGTTCCATGATAGTTCCATTGTTAAAAAGGACTTCGAGGTTGGCCAGCAGGTTTTGTTTTATAACTCTAGGCTCGGCCTCATGGGTGGTAAGTTGAGATCAAAGTGGACTGGACCTTTTGTTGTGACTAATGTTTATCCTTATGGTGCAGTAGAGATCCAAGGTCCTTCCAAAGATAAAAGCTTCAAAATGAATGGGCATAGACTGAAGCCTTTCCTCAACAATCCTTCTTTGTTGGATGCAGTAGTGGAGGAGACGTCTTTGGTCCACCCCACCTACCCTCCCATCTGACTCAGGGAGCTTCTTTTCTCCTTCCCTCCTCACTTTTATTGCACTTTGTCTATATCTGTTGCATGTGCTGATTGTTGATCTGTTGATTGTGACACACTGAGGACATTGTGTAGTTTAAGTGTGGTCTATTAGGGGAGGTTGTTTCTTTGTTTTATGTTTCGGTTTTTTTGTAGTTTGTTATGTATGGTGTACAGTTTTGCATGTTTTTCGTGAATCTGGACTGTGATTAGGTTGCTAGTTTCCCTTCACTGCATTGATACTTTGTTTTTTTGGACTTCTTGCTTGGAAGATAATCATGATGTTTGAGAATTGGATTGATTGTGACCGATTACCTGTGCGAGATTTGAGCCTTTGATGATCTTTCTTGTGTGTGATATGTCTCTGGATTGCTTGCACATTTGCCTTGGCTTGACTCTTGTTGATAATTCTTGATTGATATGCATGTTTGGAAGTGATAAAGGCATTTTGTTGACTGAGCCTCTCTAGCCAGATAGCCTACCCTGTTATGATCTCTTTGTTAGCCCCCTTTGAGCCTATACTTCCCCCATTTCTTTATTTTGAAGCTCATACAATAGCCTAAGTGAAAAACCATGATTACCTGAACCTTAGGAATTTTGGAGCTTTGGAATTGTTTTGGGAATAAGTGTGGTCTCTTAGGAGTTGCAGATGAATTGGCTAGTGAGTCCTCTTCTTGCGGTTGCACTGTAAATATCATGTATCTTGTCTTTTGAATTGTGTGTTGAATAGAAAAAAAAGAAAAAAAAAGAAAAAATTTACCGAGAATAATGGAGTCAAGAAGAGGATGAAATTAGAGGTTGTGGGTGTGTTTGAATGTGTTTACACTTGTTCCCCATTGCTCCTTTGTTCTTTATGGTTTGTAGCTTGTTATCCAAATGTATCCTCCCTTGTCCTTGGCCCCATTACAACCATGAAAAGACCTTTTGATTTGAACATGCGTATGTGCTTGAGTGTTGATATTAGAGGCTTGCCAAGTCTATGTGTGTCTGCTTTCTTGAGTGCATTGAGTGACATTGATTTACCTTAAACACTTGAGAGAAACACTGATTGTATGCATCTGTGACGCTCTGTTGCTTCTGATTCATCTCTTGAACTGATTGATTTTTCTCCATGTATTGAACTGTTTGGATGATTTTATGAGTATTTGCTTTCATTGACTCTGTATGGGATTCTGCCTATGCCTTTCACTGTCCAGATTTTGTGAGAACTTTGCAACTCTGTGTCTGTCTGTTGAGTCTGTGTCTCTTCTTGATGTCCTCAGATCTGTTCCTTGTTTTGCGTCTTAATTTTGCCCAGGAGTGCAAAAGACTAAGTGTGGTCTATTTTGATGAGTCGTTATTTCTTGACTATATTTGGTTTATTGCACTCAAATAAATCAGGGAATTGTGTTTAATTGCCCGTTATTTCCCCATTTGTCCTAACTATGCTTAATATGGTCGGAAATTCATATTTTCACTAATTTGGATGTTCTAAGCTAATTAATTGCATGTTTAATTACAGGGAAAATACTGGAGACATATTTTGGAGCATTAGGAGGTGGCATGGAAATTCAAGATTTAATATTTAGTCATTGGAAATTTAATTAAAATTGTAATCTAGTTGATTAAGAACTTTACTTAAGCTTTTGGTGCATTGGGCCCATGTGGGCAAATTTTATGTTAGGCCCAAACTTTGAGGGACATGTGGCACTTAACCTAGGGTTTCTTAGAGGTGGACCCCACCATTTTTGAGGGTTTTGGACAGCATTTTGAGCCAATTGCCGAGACACTCCAAGCACACACTTCATACTATACTTTCATTTTGCTTTTGGCCTTGTATGAACTCTCTTGGGAGCCTTGGTGTGCTATTTTCGTTTCTTCACTATGAATGAGCAAGATCACATTTTCCCTCTTCTATTGTGTGCAACAATGCTTGTTCTTGCTTGATGGAATGAAGCTCTACCATATCTCTCTCTTTAGATTTTCGTTTTGAAGGTTGAATGCTTGAGTTTGAAGCTTCTTCTTTGCCTTTAGATGATGGTCTCTTTGGTTGAAGGGAGACCCATTCTCCATTTCGGTTTTCTCATCAATTTACTGCAGTGATTTCGTTTTTACTTTGAGTTTCTTGGATTGGAGGATGAAAATGGAGTTGTTGTCAAGTTTGGTAGTGAAAAAGGCTTAAGTTGGTGCATAGGTATTGTATTTTTGAGCCATTTTCTTCTAGCATTTTGTTGTTGATGTTGGGAAACGAATTTTGAGCTGGAATTTGTGCTTGATGATGGTGGCTGGACGGTATTGCATAGAAGCATAGGGGTTTGGTTTTGTTTTGGTGAAAAAGTTGAAGAAAAGTAAGTGGTGAAGTTGGATTTATGAAGGTAGAACTTGGTTTTATTGTTCTTGAATTATTTTGATGATGAACTTTGGTTAGTTGGGTGTGTGTCTCTGTTTGGAGATGGGAAGAAACAATTTGGATGTTTGTTTGTTGAAGAAAAACGAAAATGGATTGAAAGGGAGAGAGAAAATGGTCCATTTAAGTTTTTACCCGATTTGGCCAAACACATGAGATGCTTCTTTTAACTAAAGGAATTTTTTTCCACTTTGGTTTTGTGTCTAGCATTGTTGCAGCCGAGAATTGCAAGGGGATGAAAGTTCTTTGGTGTTTATTTTTCATTTGACCTTGCTTATGTAGCACAAGGGTAGGAGAAATTGAGAACTTTTTGACTTGTGGACTTTTTGAAGCATTGTTTGCAACCATTGCATTGTAGTTCACGTTTTTTTGTGCCTTGGTGTGTACAATCACGTATTGCTGCATGGGAAGGGAGGAAAACATGGTTTTATTGTGTGTTTAAGGCACATGCTTATTTCCTTGAAGAATGGTGCACATGGGATAAGAAGTCAACACATTTTGGTGGCTTATTGAAGGTGGAAATTGAAGTTTGACTTGTTAAAACATGATTCACGGCCAAGAGGTTTCCTTAAGCCATTTGGACTTTTAATTTATTTTTTAATTGCATATTGAGTCACTTAATTTACTAGAAGTAAAATAGGCTTGTTAATTTCTCTTGTTTTCACTTAGTTTAATTAGTAGGTTGAGTTGTTTTTCGTCCACTTAATTTAGTGTTGCATTTTAATAGTTTTAATTGTGTTTGGACAATTGTTTGTTGAAATGTTGGGTTTAGCACTTTATTTTACCTTGATGTTTTCTAACTTACACAGTTGAGTTTAATGTCCATTCATTTTAATTTAGTTATTTGAAGTCACAAAAACACTTTTCAACCCCCCCCTTTCGTGTTAGACTTGACTCTGAACCGCTGTTGGTCCTTGAGAGACGACTTAGGGGTCATTCCCTAGCATTATACTGCATTTCTAAATTGCAATCAAATTTGTATGGGCCACGACACCCATCAGTGACATGTGGATGATAATGTTTCATCATTTTCATACAACTCTTTTATGTCATCAAAGCCTAAGATTTGTGATCCTAGAGTGACTAACAATGTATGCCTCCTAGATAATGCATCGGCTACCACATTAGTACTCCCCTTTTTATGCTTGATCACATAAGGAAATTGCTCCAAGTACTCCACCCACTTAGCATGCTTTTTATTTAACTTGCCTTGCCCTCTCAAATACTTGAGAGACTCATGATCGGTATGTATAATGAACTCTTGAGTCTCTAAGTAATGCTCCCAAGTCTTAAGAGCTCTTATAAGGGCATGAAGTTCCTTATCATAGGTAGGATAGTTTAAGGTAGGTCCCCTAAGTTTTTCACTAAAGTAAGCCACAGGGTGACCCCCTTGTAGTAACACAGCTCCTATCCCTACCCCAGATGCATCACACTCTAGTTCAAAATGTTTATTAAAGTTAGGCAAAACTAGAATAGGTGCATGAGTTAACTTAGTCTTCAAGGTCTCAAAGACAATGCATGCTTTTCACCCCAAACAAATGGTACCTCTTTCTTCACAAGCTCATTTAAAGGAGTGGCAATGGTGGAGAAGTTCTCTACAAATCTTTTATAAAAGCTAGCTAGTCCATGAAAACTTCTCACTTCTCCCATTGTCTTAGGGGTGGGCCATTCTTGTATAGCCTTGATCTTCTCGGGGTCAACGTGCACTCCCTCTTTTCCAACTTTGAATCAAAGAAAGATTACATTGTCTTGACAAGAAACTACACTTGTCAAAGTTGGCAAAAAGGTGATGCTCCCTATGAAGAAGCAAAACTTGCCTAAGATGGCTTAGATGTTCATGAAGTCCTTTACTATAGATTAAAATGTCATCAAAGTAGACTACAACGAACCTTCCTATGCATTCCCTGAGGACATGGTTCATTAACCTCATGAAGGTGCTAGGGGCGTTGGTCAAGCCAAATGGCATGACTAACCACTCATATAAACCAAACTTGGTCTTGAAAGTAGTTTTCCATTCATCTCCTTCCTTGATTCTAATTTGATGGTAACCACTTTTAAGATCAATCTTGGTAAAAATGTTTTCCCCATGCAACTAATCATGTCATCCAACCTAGGAATGGGGTGCCTATACTTAATGGTTATGTTGTTGATGGCCCTACAGTTAGTACACATTCTCCAAGATCCATCCTTTTTGGGAACCAACAACACTGGCACTGCACATGGACTCAAGCTCTTTTGTATCCATCCTTTATGCAACAAATCATTAACTTGCTTCTCTATTTCCTTTGTTTCATTGGGGTTGGTCCTATAGGCTGGCCTATTGGGAAGGCTTGCCCCAGGAATTAAATCAATTTGGTGTTCTATTCCCCTCAAAGGTGGTAATCCTCTTGGCACCTCTTTAGGAAACAAATCATCAAATTCCTTTTAAAGCTTTTGTAACCCCTTAGGTAGAGATTCAAGTTCATAATTTATGGAGGTGATTGCCTCTTTGCAGTAGAGAAGAAAATGAGGTTGTCCAAGAAAAATCGTTTTAGAACTTTTCAAAGCTTATGATTGAACAACTTCATCGGTAGAGGCACTAGGTTCCAAACTTAAATTCTTTTCCTTTTTCACTTTTCTCTTTTGCTCTTTTCTCTCTCCCTCCATCTTCTTTTTAAGACTTAATTGATCCTATCTCACTTGTTGAGATGTAATAGGACACAATACAATCTTCTTTCCCTTGTGATGGATGGTTATTTTATTGGTGAGTCCATCATGAAGAGCCCTTTTATCAAATTGCCAAGGCCTACCAAGTAGAATGTTCCCAGCTTCCATTGGTACGATATCACAAACAATTTTATCATCATAATGCCCAATGGAAATTGGTACATTTACTTGTTCCTTTACTATTATGCCTTCATCCTCTTTAATCCATTGAAGTTTATAAGGTTTAGGATGAGGTGTAGTAGTTAGGCCTAATTTCTCAACCATTCTTGAACTACAACAATTACAACAAGAGTCACTATCCACAATCATTGAACATGTATTTTCCAAAACTTTACACCTTGTGTGGAATAGGTTCTCTCTTTGTGATTGTTCTAATTCAACATGTTGCCTCTCAATAAGCCTTCTCACCATTAGTAAGTCACCTTCACAAGGCAAAGCTTCTTCTTCAGAAGTAGAGGTACTAGATTCACTATATGAAGAACCCTCACTGTCACTTTCATACTCTAGGATGTAAGTAGACCTCTTATTGCGACACTCAAATGCATAGTGACCCCTTTCCCCACATCTAAAACATTTGGTCTCTTTTATCCTAAGGTTTTTGGACGGTTCCTTCGAGGGATATTTCTCTTTCTCCTTTTCCTTTTCCCTAGATCCCTCATATTTTTATTTGGAGGGGTAGCCCTCCCTCTTTGAATCTTTCTTAGGGTAGGAAGAGTTGAGGTAGTCTCTTTTAGAGGAAGTTTTTCTCTTCAACTGTTGTTCTACCTTGATGCTTAATTAAACCAAGTCATTAAGATCTCTAAAAGGCAAGAGTTCTACCCTATCTCTTATCTCATAGTTAAGCCCACTTTGAAACCTAGCAATTGTTATTCTTGGTTCCTCTCTAATCCCTGCCCTTAACATTAATAGCTCCATGTTTTGCCTATACTCTTCTACACTCATATTCTTTTGTTGGAGTCTTTGGAGTTTGTCCATCAACCCTCTATCATAGTAAGAAGGTACATGTTTGTTTCTAAGGGCAGTGGCTAGCTGATTCCCATAATGGATTTGAGGGAGGTTATTAAGACGCCTATCTTGTGTTAAGGCAGTCCGCCAATATAAAGTTGATTGTTGAAAGCTAAGGGTGGCCAAAGAAACCTTCCTTTCTTCACTAATCTTGTAACACTCAAACAATTGCTCTACCTTCATCTCCCAATCTAAATATTCTTCAACACTCTCTCTACCATAAAATGGTGGAAGGTCAACTTTAGGTTCCCTAGGAATATGCTCTCTTTGTCTATGATTCCTCCTAGGTGGGGATTGATAAAAATCTTCATGGTAGTGTTCACTATGGTTAGGAGAGGGGGTTCTAGTGTACCTTCTTCTATTGGATGACCCAGTTTGATGTTTTTCTCTCCTTTGTTCCATCATAAACTCAGTAAACATACTTTCTAACTTGCTCACCTTTTGTGTAAGTTCGTCCCTCCAATGTATGCCATCTTGACTATCCCTAACACTCCCATGAACACTTGAATGAGAATGATCAGTTGTTAATGGGATGGCAAGTGTACCATATCGTTTCAAGTAATATAAATGGTATAACCCATTATCGCTCTTCCCATGAGACTCGAAAGGCCTTATCGTTCGTGTGAATCAAAATCGTAAGACTTGTGAAAGAAAAATTAATAAACATGCAATGAGGTTGATTCAATTGACTAGAAAAGAGTATGAATTAATGGAGTTGTTGGGGGTTTACAATTTCATCTAATCCTCTCTCTTGTATTTACTCCTCTTGTTTAAATTGCTTTCTTATCTAATTGTTATGCAAACTTTCTTGGCCTTCCCTTAACCCAATCCCTAGGCGAAAAGGGCCTATTACTAATTACCGGCTTGCTATCCCTAGCCTCTCCTAGTAACTAGCAACGCATTACAAACAGAAGCAAAAACAATTGGTCGTCCTACCCCCTTATCCCTAGGTGGTATTGCTTAACCAAGGAATTACTCACCAGTTCATGACATTATTGTACGTCCCCGTATCAATAAAGGCAAATAACAGTTACCGAATGAGTTAAACGATAAAAGCTTTAAGCACAGATGAGAACGCAACAATTGATAATAAACGCATATGAAAATCATATAATTAAACACGAGTTTCAATAAAAGAGAGTATCAAAAGATTACATTGTTCCCCCAACAACAAAAGGGTTTAGTTCACCATAGTCATGGTGAACCAAGATGAAAATAATGGAAGATATGGAAAACAAACCCTAGAAAAGATGAAAAGGAGCCTAAGCATCCAAGAGATCCTCTCCAGAGAGTAAAATTTAGGTCTGGCCGCAGGAAATCTCAACAGGGCTATTTATAACTGAGGAGCGCAACAGAAAACAGGCCCAAGCCCATCTGACAACCGCCCAGTGTCACACTTTGTCGCCCGACGGTTCACCTTAAATCGCACCACCGCCCGGCGGTTTCCCTTGTGCCGCAAAACCGCCCAGCGCCAGGGGTCTGCCGCCCGGCGTCCTCTGCTGATGTCTTTTCCTCCCGTCGGACTGCCCGGCGTCAGGGGTCTGTCGCCGGGCGGTTCCTAGACTCTTCTTTTCTTCAATTTTCTTCATTTTGCTTGAGTCTAAGACCTTCATTTTCATCCCTAATCTTCACTTTCCTCAGATTTGCTGCAAAACAATGCAAAAGAAGCATAATATCGCTAAAAACAGCTTTTGACTCTCAACAGACTCATTTATTAAGTTTTACTTGATTCTAAGCTCATTCTAAGCAGTAAAGGGTGTAATTTAGTCCAAAATAGCACTTGAAAATTACGGTTTTTCAACCGATCACAACCTCAAACTTAGAAATTTTCTTGTCCTCAAGGAAAACAAAACAAAACTATAAACAAAACAAAACTTGGCTTTCTACAGTTTTATCCAATGATTCAACATTCCTAAAGTACATGCATGCTTTCAAATCGTCAGTGCTAATCAAATCAAGATGCATGCATGCTTTCAATTCAGTTATCTCACACATTCCTCAACAGAAGTTACATATTATGAATGATCAATCCACTAAGCAAAAATGCAATCATGAAATTTAGAAGTTCTCACCAAGCAAGTGTCTGACTCAATCACTCAAGTGTTTAGGGTAGCACTCCACTCTTTATTATTCACAAGTTGCATGAAATAAAATTGTCATTCATCTTAAACAATTAACATCTTCACATGCAAATGTCATCAGAAGGACTTTTCCAAGGCTTGTAATGAGGCTGGGCTTAACAAGAAAAATTGGTTTTTCTGGATCACAAAATTTTGATTCAAGAGAGCTTATTCATTATTCAAGGTTCAAGTTCAATTCTCTTTCTTAACCAATCTCACTTGTTTCCCAACTTCTTCCCTTTTCTTTTTCATTGAGCTCATCTTCATGCTTTTCTTCTTTTCTTTTCTTTTTCTCATGCTTTTCTTTTTTAACAATTGAGCTCAATGCTTTTCAACTGCTTTTCAATTTCCCCAATACAACCCCAAACTTGAACCTTGTTAAAACATACACTTAAGCTCAACCCAACTCAAGGTAAAAATTTCAATTCAAAGGTTCTCATCCTGTTTAAGGCTAAGGTTCAAAAAGGGTATAATCTTTGAAGCATTTTGGGCAAAAATTTGGCTAAAGAAGGGCTTTCAAAAATGGCCTTGATCATATGACATCCACATGCAATTCAATCAATCATCAAGATTAAAGCAATATCATTCAAGCTTTACTGTGAACAATACATACAACAATAACTCTGGAGCTCAATACCTCACACAACATGCTTTCTCACACACATTCATTCATACACCCTGCTTAGCATCATGACCACAATCATAATTCATCACACATCTGTTTCACAGGATATCAACATTCAACACAACTCAATAATCATTCACATCAGATCATCATCAAACAAACTCATCATGCAAATTATTCAGTCAAACATCTTCAGAAAGGTATTCAGCCAAGCATACACACTGAATATAAAATTCAACCTATTCTAAAAATTTAAAATGCAAAAGTGAGAGAGAGAATCTAGGTTGCCTCCTAGTAGCGCTTGTTTAACGTCACGAGCCTAACCCAAACCTCATGGGTCCACCAACATCATAACTGAAGCGAAATGATCCACATCTCCTCCCACATAATGTTTGAGCCTCTGACTATTCATTATCCAGCTTCGTTGTTGATTCTCATCATTTGAATGTTCTAATTCCACTGCTCCATTTTCAAATACCTGCTTTACCACAAAAGGTCCTGACCATTTTGATTTCAGCTTCCCTGGAAACAACTTTAGCCTTGAGTTAAACAATAACACCAACTCCCCTGGATGGAAGGTTCTCTTGAGCAGCTTCTTGTCATGATAAAATTTCACTTTTTCTTTGTAAATCCTTGATGAATCATATGCATGCAGCCGCATTTCTTCAAGGTCAAGCATCTGGTTTCTTTGTTTGCTTTGAGTTTCATTAGGATCAAAGTTCAAAAATTTCAAAGCCCACAAAGCTTTATGCTCCATCTCTACTGGCAAATGGCATGTTTTTCCATAGACTAACTGAAAAGACGAGAGTCCCATAGAAGTTTTCATGCAGTTCTATATGCCCAAAGAGCATCATCTAGTTTTTGTGACCAATCTTTCCTTGAAAGAGTGACAGTCTTTTCTAGAATTCTTTTGATCTCCCGATTAGATACTTCAACTTGCCCATTTGTTTGGGATGATAAGGTGCAACTACCTTATGTTTCAACCCATAATGTTTAAGCACCCTCACAAGCTGAGCATTACAAAAGTGAGACCCCCCCAGCACTGATGAGTACTCTAGGGTGCCAAATCGTGAAAAGATTTGCCTCTTCAAGAATTTAATCACAGTATTGGCATCATTCTTGGGACATGTGCAAGCTTCAACCCATTTCCTCACATAATCAACAACTACCAAAATATACTAATTATTAAATGATGGAGGAAAGGGTCCAACAAAATCAATACCCCAACAGTCAAAAACTTCAACCTCCAAAATTCCTTGCAGTGGCATCTCATGCCTCCTTGAAATAGTCCCTATCCTTTGGCATTTGTCACAACTCCGAGAATGATTATAGGCATCTTTAAACACAGTTGGCCAATAAAATCCCGCTTGCAAGACTTTTGCAGCTATGCGCTCACCATTATAATGACCTGCGTACGGAGAATTATGGCAATGCCATAAGATCCTTTCTGCTTCTTCCTTTATTACACATCTCCTCAGAAGATTGTCTGCTCCTATCTTGAACAAGTATGAATCATCCCAAATGAATTTTTTGGCATCATGTAAGAACTTCTTTTTCTGTTGCCAATTTAATCCTTGAGGAATAACACCTGCAGCTTTGAAGTTAGCCAAGTCATCAAACCAGGGTCTTTGCTGAATATATAAAAGAGTTTCATCTTAAAATGACTCCCAGATTTCCTTCTCCTTGCTTGTTACTTCATCATTGACTAATCGAGATAAATGGTCAGCAATCAAATTTTCACTTCCCTTTTTATCACGAATTTCTATGTCAAACTCTTGTAGCAAAAGCACCCATATGATCAACCTTGGCTTTGAGTCTGGTTTTGTCAATAAATACTTTATAGCTGCATGATCCGTATAAATAATCACCTTAGGTCCAATGAAATAAGATCTAAATTTCTCTAATGCATAAACTATAGCCAAAAGTTATTTTTCTGTAGTAGCATAATTCTGTTGGGCTTCATTCAAAACTTTACTGGCATAGTAAATAGCATGAAAAACCTTTTCTCTTCTTTGGCCCTACACCGCACCTATCGCATAGTCACTAGCATCACACATAAGTTCAAACTCTTTATTCCAATTTGGATCAACAATTATTGGAGCAGAAATCAATCTCTTCTTCAAAATCTCGAAAGCTTGCAAACATTCAGGACTCATTAAAAATGGTGTATCTTTAGCCAGCAGATTGCTCAATGGCTTGGCAATCTTTAAAAAATCCTTAATAAATCGTCGATAAAATCCAGCATGACCAAGAAAAATTCGAATTCCTTTCAAATTGGTGGGGGGTGGAAGTTTGTCAATAACCTCCACCTTTGCCTTATCCACTTCAATTCCTCTGGCTGAAATTTTGTGCCCTAACACAATCCCTTCTGTGACCATGAAATGATACTTCTCCCAATTCAGAACAAGATTTGTTTGAACACATCTTTTAAGCACAGCATCCAAGTTGGCCAAAAACCTTTGAAAGGAGTCCCCAAAAACTGAAAAATCATCCATGAAGACTTCTATGCTTTTCTCCATGAAATCAGCAAAGATTGCTTGCATACACCTCTGAAATGTAGCTTGAGCATTACATAATCCAAAAGGCATTTTTCTGTAGGCAAAAACACCAAACGGACATGTAACTGTCGTTTTCTCTTGGTCTTCAGGATCTACCACAATTTGATTATATCCATAATAGCCATCCAGAAAGCAATAATAAGTTTGTCCAACCAATCGTTCTAACATTTGATCCATAAAAGGTAAGGGAAAATGATCTTTTCTGGTAGCTGTGTTTAACCTTCTGTAATCAATGCACATTCGCCATCCAGTGACTGTCCTTGTAGGAATAAGCTCATTCTTTTCATTATGAATGACAGTCCCTCCTTTCTTTGGTACAACTTGAACTGGACTCACCCATTTGCTATCAGAAATAGGATAAATAATTCCTGCTTCTAATAACTTCAATGCTTCTTTTCTCACAACTTCCTTCATTACAGGATTGAGTATCCTTTGCGGTTGAGCCACAGGTCTATAATCTTCTTCCATCAAAATTCTATGCATACAATATGTGGGACTTATGCCCTTGAGATTCGCCATTGACCAGCCTATGACACCTTTGTTTGCTTTTAGGACTCCCACCAACTTTCCTTCTTCTTCTGAAGATAATGAAGTACTAATAATGACTGGCTTTCCTCCATTATCTTCCAAAAACACATATTTCAAATGTGGTGGTAGCTCCTTCAGTTCAATCTTACTTTCTGGAATTATTTCTCTACTCTCAATCTTTTCAAAAAGAGCCTGTTCTGCTGGAATTTCTTTTGTTGCCTCCAACTCTTGGACACATTCCTGCTTCATTTTATCCTCTTCTTCACTCAGGTCTTCACACTCGTCAATAAGAGTTCTCTCCAACATGGATGCATTACGGACTCTATTTTTTTGTGCCATGCAAAGTTCTTCTACCACATCGATCTGAAAGAATGACTTGTTGTCTTTAGGATGTGACATTGCCTAAAACACATCAAAATCCACCTCTTCATCTTGTACCTGCACTTTAAGCTTTCCTTTTTCAACATCAATTACGATCCTAGCTGTCTTCATGAAGGGCCTTCCAAGAATCAAAGGTGCATCTCCATTTTCTTCCATCTCCATTATAACAAAGTCCACTAGAAATAGGAATTTGTCTACCTTGACTATCACATCTTCAGCAATTCCATAAGGATGTTTGATAGATCTATCTGCTAATTGAAGAACCATTCTTGTTGGTCTAATCTCCACTCCTCTAATCTTTTTGAACATAGAGAGAGGCATCAGATTAATACTAGCTCCAAGATCAACCAAGGCTTTTCCAACATCTAATTCTCCAATAGTACAAGGAATAGTGAAGCTGCCTGGATCTTGTAATTTAGGAGGTAGTGACCTTTGTAAAACTGCACTGCAATTTCCTTGCACCTCAATTAGTTCCTCTTCAAGGTGCTTCATTTTCTTTGTAATAAGTTCTTTTAAAAACTTTGTATAAGATGGTATCTGCTGAAGTGCCTCAGAGAATGGTATGGTTATTTCCAATTTCTTGAAAAGCTCCATAAAACGCTCGAACTGCTTGTCTCTCTCCTTTCTAGAATATATTTTTAGGTAAGGCAGTGGATTTTCGTAGTCTTTCTCTTTGGCTTTCGTAGTCTTCTCTACCTGATCTTTATGCAACATATTTTTCTCTGTCTCAGGCTCTGCCCCTTGCTTACTTTCTTTTTCAACACTCTCTTTTTCTTTTTCATTTTTTTCAACCTCTTTCTCTTTTAATATTCTCCCACTTCTAGTGACAATCTCGTATGCTTCCTCCACATTGTTTTTCTCCATCAAACTTACAGTACACACACTTCTTTTCATAATTCTCTGAAAAATTTCTTCAGATTCTGTTCTCCTTTGTATAGGCATGAAATGAGGCTGTTGTGGGACTATGCAAACCTCTTTAACTGTCTGTGACAAATCAGATAATGTTTTTGCCACAATCTCCAACTGCTGAGTGACTGCATTGTTTTGCTCCCTTGTCCCAATGTTAGTTTGCAACATCGAAACATCTTTAACATCATCACCACGTGCATCATGCATCTCCTCATTGTCTGCCATAAGTTATATCAGATCATAAGCTTCATCCTCTCTCTTTCTTCTGATGTCTCCTTGAGCAGCAACATTCAACATCATCTTTGAGTGCAAGTTCAAACCTCCAATAAATATGAGTAAGTAAGTCGTCTTATCAAACCCATGGACTGGGGTTTTTCTCAACAAGCCTTTAAATCTGCCCCACGCATGCCCAAGAGTTTCTTCCATATCCTGTTTAAAAGACGGGATTTCCAGCTTCCCTTTATTGATCTTCGATTGTGGAAAGAATTTAGTCACAAACCTTCTTGCTAAAGCATCCCAGTTTCTGAACGTCCCTTCAGCAAATGAGTGCAACCAATCTTTGGCACTTCCTCCCAAAGAAAACGGAAATAGGCTCAGTCTGACCCTCTCATCCGAAACTCCGACCATCTTAACTGTATTACAAATTTCACCAAAGATAGTCAAATGCTTGTAAGGATTCTCATTTGACAACCCGTGAAACTGGTTGCTCTGAACTAACTGGATGAGTGCAGGGCTCATCACCATGTTGGTTGTATTGTCAGCTGGAAGAGCTATGCTGTTGAAATTCAAAGGACCGATGGTGTTTCCTGAGTCCCCCAGTGTGGGTCTTGAAGGAGGATGGTCTGCCATCTCCTCTATACCTTGTGCCTCAAAAGAAGATTTTGGTGAAGATTGCAAGATTGTTTCAGGAGAATGAAAGTTTTCACGTGCAGAATGTATAACTTTCCTCCTTCTCCTGTCTAATAATCCCTCGAGAAGAGGTTGTTGATCTTTCCTGCTTCTAGTGTGTATCCCTTCCTGAATACACAAGAAAAATACCCCTAAAAGCAATTTTAAAGAAAAATAAAATAAAACAAAACAAAATAAAAATATTGACAAATAATTACAACAAGTCAAATTCAGTCAATTCACATTACTTGAAAAAGTTAAACCTCGAGTCCCCGACAACGGCGCCAAAAACTTGTTAACGGGATCGCAAGTGTACCATATAGTTTCAAGTAATATAAATGGTATAACCCATTATCGTTCTTCCCATGAGACTCGAAAGGCCTTATCGTTCGTGTGAATCAAAATTGTAAGACTTGTGAAAGAAAAATTAATAATAGTTGTGGATGCAAGAGAAGAAAATAAACATGCAATGAGGTTGATTCAATTGACTAGAAAAGAGTATGAATGAATGGAGTTGTTGGGGGTTTACAATTTCATCTAATCCTCTCTCTCGTATTTATTCCTCTTGTTTAAATTGCTTTATTATCTAATTGTTATGAAAACTTTCTTGGCCTCCCCTTAACCTGATCCCTCGGCGAAAAGGGCCTATTACTAATTACTGGCTTGTTATCCCTAGCCTCCCCTAGTAACTAGCAACGCATTACAAACAAAAGCAAAAATAATTGGTCGTCCTACCCCCCTATCCCTAGGTGGTATTGCTTAACCAAGGAATTACTCACCAGTTCATGACATTACTGTATGTCCCCGTATCAATAAAAGCAAATAACAGTTACTGAATGAGTTATACGATAAAAGCTTTAAGCACAGATGAGAACCCAACAATTGATAATAAACGCATATGAAAATCATATAATTAAACAAGAATTTCAATAAAAGAGAGTACCAAGAGATTACATTGTTCCCCCAACAACAAAAGGGTTTAGTTCACCATAGTCATGGTGAACCAAGATGAAAATAATGGAAGATATGGAAAACAAACCCAAGTTCCTATGGTTGAAACATGGAAGCATGTGCTTGGTATTCTCAACTTTATGAAGAAATTCAGCAGGAAGAAGAAAAAGAAAAGAATATCAAGAAAGAGGAGTATCAACACCTACTGATGGGTGCTTGAACTCTACCGGATCAAGCTAATGACGTTAAAAGAGCGCTTGCTGGGAGGCAACCCAGTTTTTGAATTTTTTTTATCTTTTATTTCGTTTTGATTTTATTTTAATTTGTTTTGATTTTATTTGATTTGATTTCGTTTAATTTGATTTGAATTGATTTTATTTGATTTTATTTATTTTTATTTAATTTGATTTTATTTAATTTGATTTTATTTTTATTTTATTTTATTTTATTTTATTTTATTCGATTTATTTTTTTTGGGTTATGCACTGCTTCTAATGGCAGTAATGATAACATCTACTGATGGATGTTAGGTGATTTGGTGTCTACTGATGGATGCCAATGAAGATAAGAAAGATTAACATCTATTGATTGATGCTATATGGTTAGACATTTACTGATGGATGTCAGTGACAACATTTACTGATGAATGCTACTGGGATAGCATATACTGAGGGATGCTAGAGGATTTCGGTATCTACTGAAGGATGCAGGGAAGTACACCTAGTGAAGGGTGTTGGAAGGATCTACACTTACTGACAAGTGCTAAACAGGTTTGGGTCAGGCTCGCGACGTTAAACAAGCGCTACTAGGAGGCAACCTAGATTTTCTTCTTTACTCTTGCACTTTAAATTTTTGAATTTTATTTTCAGTGTGTCTGCTTGGCTTGAAGACCTTTCTGATGATGTTTTGACTGAATAAATTGTGTGATGAGTCTATTTGATGATGATCTGATGTGATTAAGAATTTAGATTGTTGCATGATGATATCCTGTGAAACAGATGTGTGATGAATTATGACTGTGGTCTTGATGCTCAGCAGGGTGTGTGAATGAATGTGTGTGAGAAAGCATGTTGTGTGAGGTATTGAGCTCCAGAGTTTTTATTGTTGTATGAAATTATTCACAAGAAAGCATGCATGATATTGCCTAAATCTTGATGATTGATTGAATTGCATGTACATGTCATATGATAAAGGCCATTTTTTGAAAGCCCTTACTTAGACCAATTTTACCCAAAGTGCTTGAAATTTTACACCCTGTTTAAACCTTGGCCTTAAACAGAATAAAACCCTTGTGCTGAAATTATTTACTTTGAATTGGGTTAATAACTGTAATTATATTCAAGGTTCAAGTTTGGGGTTGTGGGGAAAGTTTGAATGGCAAAAGGAAAGGCATTGAGCTCAAGTATTGAAAAAGAAAAATATACATGAGAAAGAGGAAAAATCATGAAAGATGAGCTCAATGTAAAAATAAAAGAAAAAGGGAAGAAGTTGGGAACAAATGAGATTAGTTGAGAAAGAGAGTTAAACTTGAACCTTGAATGATGAATAACCTCTCTTGATTCAAAGCTTTTGTGATCCAGAAAAACCAATTTTTCTTGATAGCCCAACCTCATTACAAGCCTTGGAAAAGTCCTTTTGATGGCATTTACATGTGATGATTTTGATTGTCTGAGATGAAAGGCAATTTTATTTCATGTGACTTGTGAATGATTTGGAGTTGGAGTGTTACCCTAGACACTTGAGTGATTGAGTGAAACACTTGCTTGGTGAGAAATTCTAAGTTTCATGATTGCATATTTGTTTAGTGGATTGATCATTCATAATATCAAACATCTGTTGAGGAATGTGTGAGATAAATGATATGAAAGCATGCATCTTGATTTGATCATCACTGAAGATCTGAAATTGAGTAGTTCTCATCATGTATTTTAGGAATGTTGAATCATTCGATAAAAGTGTAAAGAGCCAAGTTTTGTTTAATCTTTAGTTTTGTTTTGTTTTGCTTGAGGACAAGCAAATTTCTAAGTTTGGGGTTGTGATAATTCTTGAAAAACCGTTATTTTCATGTGCTATTTTAGACCAAATTACTCCCTTTACTGCCTAGAATGAGCTTGAAATCAAACAAAACTCAATAAATGAGTTAGTCGAGAGTCAAAAGCTGTTTTTAGCGATATTATTCTTGTTTTGCATTGTTTTGCAACAGTTTTGATGAGATTTGGAAATAAGTGGAAAGAAAGGTTGAAGATCAAATGGTTGCAATGCAGAAAAGTCAACAAGAATGCAGAAAAGTCAACCAGTCAACCAGTCAACCAGAAAGTCAACCAGTCTACCAGAGTGCAGTTGACCAGCGCCAGGCGGTGGACCCCTGGCGCCGGGCGGTGGCAGAAAGCGCCGGGCGGCCATTTTTGGCGCCGGGCGGTCCTGCGGCTTGAGGCAAAGCGTCGGGCGGTAAACCCCTATCGCCAGGCGGTTCTCAGATGGGCCTAGGCTTGAATTTTGTTACTTTTCTTGGTTATAAATAGCCATAGTGCGAGTTTAGACTCATTCTTTTGAAAGAGGAGGGCGGCCAGACCTACTTTGCACTCTTTGGAGAGGATCTCTTGGATGCTTAGGCTCCTTTTCATCTTTTCTAGGGTTTGCTTTCCATATCTTCCATTATTTTCATCTTGGTTCACGATGACAATGGTGAACAAAACCCTTTTTGTTGTTGGGGGAACAATGTAATCTTTTGATACTCTCTCTTTTATTGAAACTCTTGTTTGAATTATATGATTTTCATATGCGTTTATTATAAATTGTTGGATTCTCATACTGTGCTTAATGCCTTTATCGTTTAACTCATTCGGTAATTGATTTTTGACTTTATTGATACGGGGACGTACAGTAATGGCACGAAATGGTGATAATTTCCTTGGTTAAGCAATACCACCTAGGGATAGGGGAGTAGGAAGACCAATTGTATTTGCTTCTGTTTGTAATGTGTTGCTAGTTGCAAGGGGAGGCTAGTGATAGCAAGCCGGTAATTAGTAATAGGCCCTTTTCGCCGAGGGATCGGGTTAAGGGGAGGCCAAGAAAGTTTGCATGCAATTAGATAATAACGTTATTTAAACAAGAGGAGTAAATAAAAGAGAGAGGATTAGATGAAATTGTAAACCCCCAACAGCTCCATTCATCCATTGTCTAAATCTTGTCAATTGAATCACACATTGCATGTTTATTTTTTGTCTTTGCATCCACCACAATTATTGAATTTTTCTCTGCAAGTCTTACGATTTTGATTCACGCGAATGATAAGGCCTTTCGAGTCTCATGGGAGGACCGATAATGGGTTATACCATTGTTATTACTTGATACGATATGGTACACTTGCCATTCCGCTAACAAGTCTAATCAATCAAGAATCACACAGATAGAATAGTTCTACCATGAATCCCCGGCAACGGCCCCAAAAACTTGTTAGCGGATTGGCAAGTGTACCAAATCGTATCAAGTAATAAAAATGGTAAAACCCATTATCGTTCTTCCCATGAGACTCGAAAGGCCTTATTGTTCGCGTGAATCAAAATCGTAAGACTTGCGAAGAAAAATTCAATAATTTTGTTGGATGCAATGACAGAAAATAAATATGCAATGTGATTCAATTGACAAGATTTAGGCAATGGATGAATGGAGTTGTTGGGGGTGTACAATTTCATCTAATCCTCTCTCTTTTATTTACTCCTCTTGTTTAAACGGCGTTATTATCTAATTGCATGCAAACTTTCTTGGCCTCCCCTTAACCCGATCCCTCGGCGAAAAGGGCCTATTACTAATTACCGGCTTGCTATCCCTAGCCTCCCCTAGCAACTAGCAACGCATTACAAACAGAAGCAAATATAATTTGTCGTCCTACTCCCCTATCCCTAGTTGGTATTGCTTAACCAAGGAAAATCACATCAGTTCGTGCCATTACTGTAGGTCCCCGTATCAATAAAGTCAAAGATCAATTACCGAATGAGTTAAACGATAAAGGCATTAAGCACAGTATGAGAATCCAATAATTGATAAGAAACACATATGAAAAACATATAATTCAAACAAGAGTTTGAATAAACGAGAGTATCAAAAGATTACATTGTTCCCCCAACAACAAAATGGGTTTAGTTCACCATAGTCATGGTGAACCAAGATGAAAATAATGAAAGATATGGGGAGCAAACCCTAGAAAAGATGAAAAGGAGCCTAAGCATCCAAGAGATCCTCTCCAAAGAGTGCAAAGTAGGTCTGGTCGCCCTCCTCTGTCAAAATAATGAATTGAAATTCGTAACAAGGCTATTTATAGGTGAGAAGCGCAGTAGAAAAATAGGCCCAAGCCCAGTTGACCACCGCTCGGCGTCACACTTTGCCGCCCGGTGGTGGACCTTGAATCGCACCACCGCCCGGCGGTAGGGGTTTACCGCTCGGCGGTTTCCCTCGTGCCGCAAAACCGCCCGGCGCTAGGGGTCTGCCGCCCTGCGCCCAATGCTGGTGTCTTCTCCTCCCGTTTGACCGCCCGGCGGTAGAATCTTCTTTTGTTTGATTTTCTCGCTTTTCTTGAGTCTATGACCTTTATCTTTATCCCTAATCTTCACTTCTGACAATTTTGCTACAAAACAAGCATAAAATCGCTAAAAACAGCTTTTGACTCTCGACTGACTCATTTATTGAGTTTTGTTAGATTTCAAGCTCATTCTAAGCAATAAAGGGCGTAATTTAGTCCAAATTAGCATACGAAAATAACGGTTTTTGAACCGTTATCACAACTCCAAACTTAGAAATTTGCTTGTCCTCAAACAAAACCATAAAACAAAACAGAGCTTGACTTTCTACCCTTTCATCCAATGGTTCAACATTTCCAAAGTACATGACAAAACTTACTCAATTTCAGATAATCAGTGAATTCAAATCAAGATGCATGCTTGTTCTCAACTTAATTTAGCTCATGCGTTCCTCAACAAATGCTACACAGTATGAATGATCAGTCCACTAAACAAAAAATGCAATCATGAGCTTTAGAAGTTCTCACCAAGCAAGTATTTCACTCAATCACTCAAGTGTTTAAGGTAGCACTCCACTCTTTATTGTTCACAAGTCACATGAAATAAAATTGCCATTCATCTCAAACAATCAACATCTTTTCATGCAAATGCCATCAAAAGGACTTTCTCAAGTCTTGTAATGAGGTCGGGCTATCAAGAAAAATTGGTTTTTCGGGACAACAAAATTCTTGAGTCAAGAGAACTATTTCATCAATGAAAAGGTTCAAGTTTAAACTCTCTCTTGTTACCAATTTCACTCATCCCAAGCTTCTTCCCTTTTTTTTTTCATTGAGCTCATCTTCATGCTTCTATTCTTTTCTTTCCTTTTTCTTTACTCATGCATTTTGCTTTTCAACACTTGAGCTCAATGCTTTTCTTTTGCCTTTCCATTTTTCCCATGCAACCCCAAACTTGACCCTTTTCATTCCATACAATTATTCTCAACCCAACTCAAGATAAGTAACTCCAAATCAAAGGGTTTCAACCTGTTTTAGGCTAAGGTTCAAAAAGGATATAATCTTTAAAGCTTTTTGGGTGGAAATTTGGCTAGAAAAGGGTTTTCAAACATGGCCTTGATCATTTGACATTCACATAAATATCAATCAATCATCAAGATTAAGACAATAAAATTTATGCTTCAATGTGAACAATACATGCAACAATAAAAACTCTGGGGCTCAATACCTCACACAACATGTTTTCTCATGCACAGTCATTCATACATCCTGCTTAGCATCATGACCACAATGATACTTCATCACACATCTGTTTCACAGCATGTTAACATGCATACAACTTAATAATCATTCACATCAAATCATTATCAAATAGACTCATCATGCAAAGTAGTCAGTCAAACATCTTCAGAAAAAGTATTAAAGTCAAGCATACACACTGAAAAATAAAATTCAAAAATTTAAAATGCAAGGGTAAAGAAGAAATCCTAATTTGCCTCCTAGTTGCGCTTGTTTAACGTCGCGAGCCTGACCCAAGCCTCATGGGTCCACCCACATAATGTTTGAGCCTCTGCCCATTCACTATCCAGCTTCGCTGTTGATCTTCATCATTTGAATGCTCTAGTTCCACTGCTCCATTTTGAAATACCTGCTTTACCACAAAAGGTCCTGACCATTTTGATTTCAGCTTTCCAGGAAACAACTTCAGCCTTGAGTTAAATAATAACACCAACTCCCCTGGATGGAAGGTTCTCTTAAGTAGTTTTTTGGCATGATACAATTTCACCTTTTCTTTGTAGATTCTTGATGAATCATATGCGTGCAACCGCATTTCTTCAAGTTCCAACATCTAGTTTCTGTTACCAATAAGGAGCATTGGTAAATCTTGAAGAAAATGGTTTTGATGATGCTGCAAGATGATTTACCTGAAGAACATATTAGAAATATTTAAAAGCACCTTGTAGAGTTTGGATGTAGTAGGAAAATCTTAAACTTTGTATTTTTAATTGGAATAATCGATTATGGACAAGCTATAATCGATTATCACTTACATTTTTACCTGCAATAATCGATTATCAAGGATCAATAATCGATTATCACAAGTTATACAGGAATAATCGATTATCACTTCATATAATCGATTGTCACTTTTTGAAAAACCTGTAACGGACTTGAATAATCGATTATCACTTACAATAATCGATTATTTGTGGCAGTTGGGACTTGACCTTTGATATTCAGAGCAACTACCTATATATTGGGTTTTCGTGAAGTTTAGATGCAACTTTGTTGAACTGAAAAGAGCTGAGTGAACACTGTGTGTCAGAGAAAGGTTCCCATTAGCTTTTTGTTCATACTGTTCCCTTGCTTGTTACTTGTGAAAAGAGAGGCTCTTATATTGTGTGTCAATAGCTGGAGTGAAATCTCTTCAAGTTAGCAAGGCTCACTGCTGTTCTTGTGGAAGGAGAAGCTCACGAATCATCTGTTGATTGCCGGAGTAGTTCTCATCAAGTCGGTAGTGTGTTTCTATTGATTTTATAATCTGTTCATCTGTTTGTAATCTGATAAAATTGTTTTTAGTGAAACTGTTAATCACTCCTTACAGTGATTAACGACTGGACGTAGATTCTGTTGAATCGAACCAGTATAAAAATCCCTTGTGTGTTTTTCTTGTGCCCTACACTCATTTTACATATCGCATATCAACTGTTTGATTAAATTTCTGAAAGAAATTTATTTTTAATAAAAAGGACAAATTCTGCTTTAACTGTGATCGAACACGCTTTACGTTCGTTTTTAAATCCGCTGCGTTAAACTCTTTAAAAATTTACCCCCTCCGATACCGACAATTGGTATCAGAGCTTGCTTTGATATTCTTTCAAAATCTTTGCGAAAATGGCCGGTCACAGTCAAAACGTTGTTTATGCTGAGGGTGCGTCCATTAACAGACCTCCGTTGTTTACTGGAGATAACTATGCTTTTTGGAAAGTAAGAATGGAAATTTTTATGGGGTCTGTTGATAGAGGCATCTGGGAAGCTGTACAAAATGGTCCTTATATTCCAAAAATTACAGTTGATGGTGTAGAAGTAGAAAAATCATATTTTGATTGCACTGATGAGGAAAATAGAAGAGCCCAATTTGATTTTAAGGCTCGAAATATAATTTTATCTGCACTAACCACTGATGAATTCTTTAAAGTTTCTGTTTATAAAAGTGCACAGGAAATGTGGAAATTTTTAAGACACAGGTATAATGAAGTCATAGATGTGGATAAGTTGACACCGTGTGATTCAAGCTCTACATCAAACTCCTCAAGCTCAAGCGATTTTAATGAGGAAGAAAATATATGCTTAATGGCAAATAGTGAAAGCCAAATCTTGAATAAGAAGAAGAAGGAGAACAATCAAAGCTCCGCATCAATCTTCAAAGGTTATGGATGTGGTGAAAGAGGCCATGTGAAAGCTGATTGTTCAAGCAACAAAAGAAGTAAAGGAAGAAAAGCAAAGAAATCTCACAAAAAGAAGAAGCCATACATAGCTTGGGAGGATACTGCATCAAGCACTTGTAGTTCAAGGGATTCTGTTGAAGAAGCAAACCTATGTTTGACGGTTGCTGCTGATGACACTGCAAGCGAAGTAAGTGGCTCTAGCCTTGAAACCAGTGAGTTTGATTTACAAAAATCATTTCTTGAATTGCTTGATGAATCTGAGAAATTAAATGTTGCTCATAAAAATTTGAAGAAGGAGTTTAAAGAATTACAAATTAAATATGAGAAGGCATTAGATGAGGAAGTAATTTTGAAAAATAAAATTTGCAATTTAGAAATGAAAGAGTCTTCAAATGTTGAACATCTTGTTGAATGCCTTTCATGTAAGAGTCATGTGCGTGATATAAATATTCTTGAAAATTTGCTTGAAGTTGCAACAAGAAATAATAATGCTAAAATGCCTCTACCTGTTAAAAAGGATTTGAAAAACAAAAGTTTTTTTAAAGGTAAGAACCAAATTAAAAGAACTCGTAGAGTTTGGGTTGAAAAGGGAACTTTTGTGAAAAATAAGGTGCATGGTGTTTGTTGTTTCTATTGCATGAAAAAGGGACATACTTCAAACAAATGTAACATTAAACATTTTGGTGTTCCAAATGGAAAATATGCTTGGATTCCTGTCATAAAGTAAAATGTCTCTAACCTCAAGGACCCAAATAAGGTTATGGGTACCAAAAGTACTATTGCTTTGTTTTGTAGATTAAGTTTTCAAAAGGAGAAGAGAAGTTTCTAATATTCTGCTTTTGGAATTGATGCTCCAAGCGAGGAAGTGAACCCATCAAGTGAGATCCAAAGCCTTGATTCGAGCACAAAGTGATTGAGATAAGTATTGTTTAAACTGTGTCATTGTATTTTGTTCTGCTTGATCTTGCATTATGTGATTACTTTTATATTCGAGCAAAAGATATGTTCATCACTGTTTCATTCATCTTGTGGTATGTTCTTGTGTGTTTACACATTTTAATCAATGAAATTAATTTATTTAAGACATTCAAGTGCTAAATTTTTATCTTTTTATGTGCATTGTATTTTGATACTTTGCTGTTAATTGTCAAATTGAATCTGTGTTTAACTGGCTCACTAGTCAATTTCATGATTATTTTGAAGTTAGCCTTGGTATAATTTTTGTCAAGCATCAAAAGCAATAAAAAAAAGATTCATTAGAATGGGCTGGTTGATAGATTTCCAGTAGCATTTTTGGATGATTAAGATATTTGATTATTAAATTGTCAATTTTATTTCAAAGTTGTTTCTGTGGAGATTTGTTTCTAAAGTTCAAATTCATGTCATATGAGTTATGATAATACACATTGAGTTTTTGGATGCAGTAAATGAACTGATCAAGTTTTGCATAATTTTGATGTAAAGTATCTGGTTTATAAACTGTTGAAAGATAAAATCTGAATCAGCTTGTGTTTGAATTTTTATATATGTTATTTTGATATACGTAGCTGGATTCATGGGATTGAACAGTTGGATATGAAAATGCATAAATCACAATTGCTGTTTGGAAAGTTTTAATTTATCCTCTCAATTTTTTTTAACTAATTGTGCTAATTAAAATGCTTTCCTGTTAAACTTGGAGCAGCTGTGATGTGATTATATTCATTGAAGCTACTATTGCGTTCATTGTACTTTATAAATTAGTAGCTGAATCATAAACATCTTAATTGGTTGATAAATGATTGTTGATTTCATGGGTAAATTGAGTATGCTAAAAGCTGAATTTGATTTACTAAGAATCATTGAAACTTGTTTGAAATTGCAAATACAAATCTAAATTGGCTTGTAAGCATATCTGCATTGTTTTGGACTGAACAGATCTTAAAATATTTTTCAAAATCTGTTTTTGAGTTTAAGAGAAACTTTTGTTTGACATCTTATGACATGATCTCGTGATGCATGATATTCATTTGAGGGAGAGAGATATAAGTTTATTAGATATCTGGACATTTTATGAATGTTATATGAGTTTTAGGTTGAAAATTTGGCCCAAATATCTGTTTTTCGAAAATTAACGTCAATAATCGATTACCAAAGGGTCATAATCGATTATCTCGACAAAAAATTTAGATTTTGACAATTTTGAACACAAATAATCGATTATTTAAAGTAATAATCGATTATCAGCGTAAAAAAAAAAATAAAAAAATAAAAAAAAACTTTTTTTTTCTTTTTGGTTTGTTTTATCAAAAGGGATTATCACATTTAGGGGGAGTAATTTAAAAGGACTTAAATTCTTTTTAAAATTACCTAGATTATGGGAAGCATAAAAGTTTAGATGATCTTTTAAGAAAGGGGGTGAAATTTTTGATTGAGATCTTTTGTGATAACTAGAAGATATGAGTCTTGCTCAAAAAACAATTTTGATCAAATTTATGATTGACAGCAAGCTCATGAAGATTATGTGATTGATCAATTTCATGAAATTGATATTCGCTTAGGAAATATTGAAAATCGCCTCAACCTTCAACCACCTGAGAGATCCCCAAGCCCGAAGTTTTAGTCTTAGCATTTCCTTATTAAGTGTGCTTTGATTGTTTATTTGTCGTTGCTTATAGTGTTTGTTGTTATATTTATGCACTTTTGTGATGCTCTTTATGTAGTTAATGTAATCCTTCTCTTATGAATAAAATGATCTTTTATGTTTCTTATATGCATACTTTGTTTAATTGAGGGGGAGATCATATTTAGGGGGAGCTTTTTACATAAAGTCTTTTTGCTTATGATCAAAAAAGGGGGAGAAGAATAATATAAGGGGAGAAGTATAATACAAATTGATACAAGTATTACTAACCTTGTTGTTGTCTGTTAGCTTGTATGTTTTACAGGTAAGCCAAAGTTGCTTTTAAAATTGATTTTTTGATCATCATCAAAAAGGGGGAGATTGTTACCAATAAGGAGCATTGGTAAATCTTGAAGAAAATGGTTTTGATGATGCTGCAAGATGATTTACCTGAAGAACATATTAGAAATATTTAAAAGCACCTTGTAGAGTTTGGATGTAGTAGGAAAATCTTAAACTTTGTATTTTTAATTGGAATAATCGATTATGGACAAGCTATAATCGATTATCACTTACATTTTTACCTGCAATAATCGATTATCAAGGATCAATAATCGATTATCACAAGTTATACAGGAATAATCGATTATCACTTCATATAATCGATTGTCACTTTTTGAAAAACCTGTAACGGACTTGAATAATCGATTATCACTTACAATAATCGATTATTTGTGGCAGTTGGGACTTGACCTTTGATATTCAGAGCAACTGCCTATATATTTGGTTTTCGTGAAGTTTAGATGCAACTTTGTTGAACTGAAAAGAGCTGAGTGAACACTGTGTGTCAGAGAAAGGTTCCCATTAGCTTTTTGTTCATACTGTTCCCTTGCTTGTTACTTGTGAAAAGAGAGGCTCTTATATTGTGTGTCAATAGCTGGAGTGAAATCTCTTCAAGTTAGCAAGGCTCACTGCTGTTCTTGTGGAAGGAGAAGCTCACGAATCATCTGTTGATTGCCGGAGTAGTTCTCATCAAGTCGGTAGTGTGTTTCTATTGATTTTATAATCTGTTCATCTGTTTGTAATCTGATAAAATTGTTTTTAGTGAAACTGTTAATCACTCCTTACAGTGATTAACGACTGGACGTAGATTATGTTGAATCGAACCAGTATAAAAATCCCTTGTGTGTTTTTCTTGTGCCCTACACTCATTTTACATATCGCATATCAACTGTTTGATTAAATTTCTGAAAGAAATTTATTTTTAATAAAAAGGACAAATTCTGCTTTAACTGTGATCGAACACGCTTTACGTTCGTTTTTAAATCCGCTGCGTTAAACTCTTTAAAAATTTACCCCCTCCGATACCGACAGTTTCTTCGTTTGCTTTGAGTATCAGTAGGATCAAAGTTCAAAAATTTCAAAGCCCACAAAGCTTTATGCTCCATCTCTACTGGTAGATGGCATGCTTTCCCATAGACCAACTGCAAAGGTGAGAGTCCCATAGAAGTTTCATTGCAGTTCTGTATGCCCAAAGAGCATCATCCAGTTTCTGTGACCAATCTCTCCTTGAAAGAGTGACAGTCGTTTCTTCGTTAGATACCTCAGCTTGCCCATTTGTTTGTGGATGATAAGGTGCAGCGACCTTATGTTTCACCCCATAATGTTTTAGCAGTCTGGCAAGTTAAGCATTACAAAAGTGTGATCCCCTATCGCTGATGAGTACTCTGGGGGTGACAAACCGTGAGAAGATTTGCCTCTTCAAGAATTTGATCACCGTGTTAGCATCATTCTTGGGGCATGCTAAAGCTTCCACCCATTTGCTCACATAATCAACAACTACCAAAATATACTCGTTATTAAATGATGGGGGAAAGGGTCCAACGAAATCAATACCCCAGAAGTCGAAAACTTCAACCTCCAGAATTTCTTGCAATGACATCTCATGCCTTCTTGAGATATTCCCCGTCCTTTGGCATATGTCACAACTCCGAGCATGGTTATAGGCATCTTTAAACATATATGGCCAGTAAAATCCAGCTTGCAAAACTTTTGCAGCTGTGCGCTCACCATTGTAATGGCCTGCATATGGAGAATTATGGCAATGCCACAAGATCCTTTCTGCTTCCTCCTTTGTTACACATCTCCTCAGAAGATTGTCAGCTCCTATCTTAAACAAGTACGGATCATCCCAAATGAATTGTTTGGCATCATGTAAGAACTTCTTTTTCTGGTGCCAATTGAGTCCTTCAGGAATAACACCTGCACCTTTGAAATTAGCTAGGTCAGCAAACCAGGGTCTTTGCTGAATATATAGAAGAGTTTCATCTGAAAATGACTCCCAGATTTCCTTCTCCCTTCTTGTTACTTCATCATAACCAATCGGGATAAATGGTCAGCAATCAAATTTTCACTTCCCTTTTTATCTCGAATTTCTATGTCAAACTCTTGAAGCATAAGTACCCATATGATCAATCTTGGCTTTGAGTCTAGTTTTGTCAATAATTTCTATTCTTGTTGCCAGCTGTCCAATCTGTGACTCCAGTGATTTAAAACTGGCCTGAGTGTTATTCAACTGCTGCTCATATTTTTTGAAGAAGTCATCAAATCGGTTACTTAAGGTCCAGACAGATTCAGTCAAATTACTCGCTTGTTGCCATAATGGTGAAGGTTTTTGCTGTCTGAAGCTTCCTACTTGCCCAAAAGTATTATTCTGATTTTGTCCAATACTGGGGTGATTCTTCCAACCTTGGCCAGAATTACCTTGGTTGAAATTACCTTGTTTGTATTGGAACTGGGCCCCCATGTAGTTAACATCCTGCTGCATTTCTTCAGGAAAAGCACATTGACCATTGATGTGGTCACCATCGCATAAGTTGCAAAGTTGTTGAGTTTGAGAAATATTTCTTAACCCTGTTGGAAATTCATAAAGGACCTTTGTCAGTTTGTCCAATTTTTGGTTAAGAAGATGATTATGCGCAGCCATTGCATCATTAGTAGGAAGATGCAATATTCCTCCTTTATGTGCGCCCCTCTCACTTTGGGAAGCTTCATTCAGAGCCATGTCTTCAATCAAGTCATAGGCTTCATCCTCAGTTTTTCTATTTATACTGCCTCTAGCTGAGGCATCCAGTATCATTTTTGACTGAGTGTTAAGCCCTCCTAGAAAAGCAAGCAAATAAGCAGTCTTTTCAAATCCGTGGACTGGATTTTTTCTCAACAGGCCTTTGAATCTGTCCCATGCCTGTCCGAGAGTTTCCTCCACCCCTTGCTTGAATGAGGAGATTTCGAGCTTCCCTTGATGAAACTTGGTTTGCGGAAAAAATCTGGTGACAAACTGTTTGGCCAATGCATCCCAGTTTCTGAACGTCCCTTCAACAAATGAGTGCAACCAATCCTTGGCGTTTCCTCCCAAATAGAACGGGAATAGGCTAAGTCTGATCCTCTCATTTGAGACTCCGACCATCTTAACAGTATTGCAAATTTTGCCAAAGATAGTCAAATGTTTGTAGGGATTCTCAGTTGACAATCCGTGAAACTGGTTGCTTTGGACCAACTGAATAAGTGCAGGGCTCATCACCAAATTCGTTGCATTGTCCGCAGGAATGACTATGTTGTTCAAATTCAAGGGACCCCCAGTGTTAGCTGAGTCCCCCAGTGTACGTCTTGGAGAAGGAGGTTGTTCCCCCATCTCCTCTAAGTCTTGTGCAAAAGGTTGCAAAAGTGGTTCAAGAGAAGGAAAGTTTTCACGTTCAGAATGATTAACTCTCCTCCCTCTCCTGTCTGGTAGCCCCTCGAGAAGAGGTTGCTGATCTTTTCTGCTTCTAGTGTGTACTCCTTCCTGCATACACAAGAGAAAATACCCCTAAAAGCACTTTTACAGAAAAATAAAATAAAACAAAACAAAAGAAAAATAAAAACAAATAATTACAAGCAAGTCAAATTCAGTCAATTCACACTACTAAATAAGTCAAACCTCGACTCCCCGGCAACGGCGCCAAAAATTTGTTATTTAGCACTTGTCAGTAAGTGCAGATCCTTCCAACACCCATCAGTAGGTGTACCTTCCTATATCCTTCAGTAGATACCTAAATCTTCTAGCATCCCTCAGTAGATGCTATCCTTGTAGCATTCATCAGTAAATGCTAATTCTTCTTATCTTCATTGGCATCCATCAGTAAATGCCAAATCACCTAACATCCATCAGTAGATGTTGTAGAAGCATCCATCAGTAGATGCTATCATCACTGCCATCAGAAGCAGCACATAACCCTAAAAAAATAAAATAAATAAATAAATCAATCAAATCAAATCAAATCAAAACAACATAAAAGATAAAAAAAATTCAGAAACTAGGTTAGAAACTGGGTTGTCTCCCAGCAAGCGCTTCTTTAACGTCATTAGCTTGACCCGGTAAAGCCCAAACACCCATCAGTAGGTGTTGCTATTTTATGTTGGTGTTCTTCCTTCCTTCATGACAGCAACAATTTTCTTGCCACCAACTCTAAGGATTCTCAATCTCAAGAGCGCTCTGTTTGCTTTTATATTCTTGACAACCCATAACCTATTCTTAAATTTCACTGGTGTGCCAGGTTTGGGTTTGTCACTTTTCATATCAGGGTGTTGGTGAAACAATTCTCCTTCCTTGTCTGTCTCCTGATGATCTTGTGCTCCTGGTAAAAATTTTATCCTGCAGACACTAAAGAACATTGCACTAGAGCACAGAATTAGCCCAAAAAAAATAAAAAAATAAAAATAGTAAAAGATAATTTTTTTTTGGAAACAAAGAAAAATAAAAACAGAAAGATAAAAAGATAAAATAAAAGAAAAAATAAAAAGTAAAAATCAAATAAAATCAAATCAAATAAAATCAAATAAAATTAAATCAAATCAAATCAAATCAAATCAAATCAAATCAAGTCAAATCAAATCAAATAAAATCAAATAAAATAAAATCAAATCAAATCAAATAATAAATCCAAACTTTTGCAAGCTCATCTTTCATGATTTTAGAAGAAGGACCATCCTCAAAAATTGAAGGATTTAGGAAGTTTGACTCTCCTTTGTGTGATCAATGATGTGGATATAGGGAGAGCTATGATCGATTCAGGATCTAGTGTGAATTTAATGTCCTTCAGTAATGATGTTGGTGGACCCATGAGGTTTGGGTCAGGCTCGCGACGTTAAACAAGCGCTACTAGGAGGCAACCTAGGATTTCTTCTTTACCCTTGCATTTTGAATTTTTGAATTTTATTTTTCAATGTGTATGCTTGACTTGAATACTTTTTCTGAAGATGTTTGACTGACTACTTTGCATGATGAGTCTATTTGATAATGATTTGATGTGAATGATTATTAAGTTGTATGCACGTTAACATCCTGAGAAATATATGTGTGATGAAGTATGATTGTGGTCATGATGCTAAGCAGATGTATGAATGACTGTGCGTGAGAAAGCATGTTGTGTGAGGTATTGAGCCCCAGAGTTTTTATTGTTGCATTTATTCTTCACATTGAAGCATAAATTTTATTGCCTTAATCTTGATGATTGATTGATTTTTATGTGAATGTCAAATGATCAAGGCCATGTTTGAAAACCCTTTTCTAGCCAAATTTCCACCCGAAAAGCTTTAAAGATTATATCCTTTTTTAACCTTAGCCTAAAACAGGATGAAACCCTTTGAGTTGAAGTTACTTATCTTGAGTTGGGTTGAGAATAATTGTATGGAATGAAAATAGTCAAGTTTGGGGTTGCATAGGAAAAATGGAAAGGCAAAAGAAAAGCATTGAGCTCAAGTGTTGAAAAGCAAAATGCATGAGTAAAGAAAAAGAAAAGAAAAGAATAAAAGCATGAAGATGAGCTCAATGAAAAAGAAAAAGGGAAGAAGCTGGGGATGAGTGAAATTGGTAATAAGAGAGAGTTTAAACTTGAACCTTTTCATTGATGAAATAGTTCTCTTGACTCAAGAATTTTGTGATCCAGAAAAACCAATTTTTCTTGATAGCCCGACCTCATTACAAGCCTTCAAAAATTCCTTTTGATGGAATTTGCATGAAAAGATGTTGATTGTTTGAGATGAATGGCAATTTTATTTCCTGTGACTTGTGAAAATAAAGAGTGGAGTGCTACCTTAAACACTTGAGTGATTGAGTGAAACACTTGCTTGGTGAGAACTTCTAAAGCTCATGATTGCATTCTTTGTTTAGTGGACTGATCATTCATACTATGTGGCATCTGTTGAGGAACTCATGAGCTAAATTAAGTTGAGAACAAGCATGCATCTTGATTTGAGTTCACTGATTATCTGAAATTGAGTAAGTTTTGTCATGTACTTTGGAAATGTTGAACCATTGGATGAAATGGTAGAAAGTCAAGCTCTGTTTTGTTTTATGGTTTTGTTTTGTTTTGCTTGAGGACAAGCAAATTTCTAAGTTTGGGGTTGTGATAACGGTTGAAAAACCGTTATTTTCATATGCTAATTTGGACTAAATTACGCCCTTTATGGCTTAGAATGAGCTTGAAATCTAACAAAACTCAATAAATGAGTCAGTCGAGAGTCAAAAGCTATTTTTAGTGATTTGATGCTTGTTTTGCAGCAAAATTCACATAAGTGAAGATTTGGATTAAAGATGAAGGTCATAGACTCAAGAAAAGCGAGAAAATGAAAGAAAAGAAGGTCATAAATGAATTATATGTTTTTCATATGCGTTTATTATCAATTGTTGGATTCTCATACTGTGTTTAATGCCTTTATCGTTTAACTCATTCGGTAATTGATCTTTGACTTTATTGATACGGGGACGTACAATAATGGCACAAAATGGTGAGATTTTCCTTGGTTAAGCAATACCACCTAGGGATAGGGGAGTAGGACGACCAATTGTATTTGCTTTTGTTTGTAATGCGTTTCTAGTTGCTAGGGGAGGCTAGGGATAGAAAGCCGATAATTAGTAATAGGCCCTTTTTGCCGAGGGATCGGGTTAAGGGGAGGCCAAGAAAGTTTGCATGCAATTAGATAATAAAGCTATTTAAACAAGAGGAGTAAATAAAAGAGAGAGGATTCGATGAAATTGTAAACCCCCAACACCTCCATTCAGCCATTGCGTAAATCTTGTCAATTGAATCACACATTGCATATTTATTTTCTGTCATTGCATCCACCACAATTATTGAATTTTTCTTCGCAAGTCTTATGATTTTGATTCACGCGAACGATAAGGCCTTTCGAGTCTCATGGGAAGAACGATAATGGGTTTTACCATTTTTTTTACTTGATACAATCTGGTACACTTGCCAATCCGCTAACAAGTTTTTGGCGCCGTTGCCGAGTCTCGAGGTTTGACTTATTTAGTAGTGTGAATTGACTGAATTTGACTTGTTTGCAATTATTTAATATTTCATGTTTGTTTTTATTTTTGTTCTAATAAATGTTCTCTAGAGTTTTGTCCCTAAGATTTACAAGATGCAGTTTGGACAAGAAGTTGATTATATGGGCAGTCAATCCTACCAAAATAATTTCAATCACTTGTGAGAACCTCACTCATACCTTGATCAAAATGAAAAAGAGAAACAATCCTCTTTAAGAAAAGAAACGTTGTGGGAAATTGAACAACGTTTACTGGATGAACCAATCTCTTGTGCATTAAAGTCTATGGGCATTATTGGGGTTAATACTGAGGTAGACCCCAGCAAAGAATGTCAACCTACTATCCTTGCGAATGATAAATTCAATTATGAAGAAAAGATAGAAGAAGATGAGATAACAAAACCATTGATATCTCTGGGTAGTATTAGGGGTAACACTGAAGTTGACCCAAAAAAGGAGGATATTCCTAAAGAAGAGGATATTGATGAAGAGAAGATAGAAGAAGATGAGATAACAAAAGCATTGATATCTCTAGGTATTATTCGGGGTAACACTGAAGTTGACCCTAAAGAGGAATATCAAGTAACTATCTTTGAAAAATATAAGGAGTAAGAACAAGCGGTAATTGAAAAAAAAAAGAAAAAAATAAGAAAATAAGAAAAAAGAAAAAAAGAAAGTGGAAGAAGGAGAAGGTTGAGAAAAAGAGGAAGAGAGGACAAAGGAAAAGATCACATGAAAAACCACTTCCTCATAAAAAGAAAAATCATAGGAAGGGAAAGGAGTTCAAGCAGGCAATCTTCAAGAAATTGGAGATCGAAGTCCCTATGATTAATACATGGAAACATGTGCTTGGTGCTCTCAATTTTCTGAAGAGATTCAGCAGAAAGAAGAAGAAAAGAATATCAAGCAACACAACATTTACTGATGAATGCCACTGGGATAGCATCTACTGAGGGATGCTAGAAAGTTAAAGTATCCACTGAAGGACACAGGAAGGTTCACCCATTGATGGGTGATGGTAAGGTTTGCACCTACTGATGGGTGCTAAGAAGGTTTGGGTCAGGCTCGTGACGTTAAACAAGCGCTACCTGGGAGGCAACCCAGTTATTTGTGTGTTGATTGTTTGTTTGTTTGTTTGTTTGTTTTTAAACCCTGTTTGTAGTACATCATAGGTTGCATAAGCATCTGAGTGGGGGAGGTCTTGAAAAATAAAATCAGGTGCTACAGGAAAAGGTTTCAAAAAGAAAAAATTTTGGGAAGGGGAATACCACTCATCGCCGGGCGGTGCACTTTGCCGCCAGGCGGTGGCGGCGAGACACCCAACCCGAGCCCTTTAAAGCTGGGCGGGTTTGGGTGTTCTGCACTTCATTTCTCCTCTTTGCATTTCGCCAGTGGTATTCTTGGCTTGTAGCACCCAATTGGCACCTTCAAAGAGCTTCCCAAAGAGTTTTTCCCCAAACTCTCATCACCCACTCACATTGCCCTATTTTCTTGTTCCAAATTTGGGGGTTTTTGGGGAGAAGTGTGCATTAGGAGGTTTTACATCATCAATTGAAGGATTTCTTGCAAGCTTTGCATTTCTCCACTCAAGTAAGTTGTGCAATTTCATTTTTGGTTTCAAATTGTGGAATTTTCTATAAGAACATGACAAGTTAGGGTTTTCATTTTCCTTGCATGAATTGGTGGTTTGGGAACTGTTGTGACTCACTAAGATGCATGAATCCTATTTGCTTGGATGAATTTAGTGTTTGAGTGGAGAATAGGGTCATTAGAACAGTTTTTCGAAAAATTTGTTGTCGCACCGCCGGGCGGCAGATCCTTGCCGCCGGGCGGTCTACTGTAGTTTCCTGAAAATTGCTTAATTTTGATACAGAGGGAAACCCTTTTTCACTCTTAGTGTCGAACTGTTAGGCCTATAAATGCTTGATGATTTATTCACCACTAATGTTGGATTCCTATGGTCTGTTATGCATTATGAATTTTGCAGGGATGTCATCATCAACAAATGGGGGAAGAATACTGGCAGCAAGAGGAAGGAGCCTGAGAGGCCGAGAGGGTTTGATTCCCAGAGGTTCCTTTCTAGGCATCATGAGGAGCACTTCGCAACTGTGCAAGAAAGGAGATTGCTGATGGAAAGTAAAGTAGCATTTGTCACTGACCTGGCTCCTCAATTTGGAGAGGAGATATTAAGAAGAGATTGGATGAGGCTGACAACCTACCCTACACCAGCCAGTGTGGAATTGGTGAAGGAATTTTACACCAATGCTATTTCCAGGGGAGGAATTGCAACTGGACAGTATAGAAGGTTTGTAAGGGGACATATTATTAAGTATGACCCCGAAGCAATAAACAACTTCTTAGCCACGGAATGGCCAGGAGAGCATTGCGATTTTGCAACTCACTTTAGTTTGCTTGAGGATATTGTTGAGATAGAAAGGGTTCTATGCCTTCCTGGAAGGCGTTTTTAGACAAATGCCAGTGGAGCCCAGGTTAATATTAGGAGGCTAAACTTGTCACCTTTGGCAAGATATTGGATGACCTTCACTCATGCCAACATCCAACCCTGCTCACACATCTCCGATGTCACGATACAGAGGAGCTGTCTTATCTATTGTATGCTGAAGCAGTTGGATGTGAATGTCGGGAAGATTATTGCCGACGAGATACGCAACTGCGCTACCACTGCGAGTAACAGAACACCATTGGGACATCCATCTATTATTACTTTTCTCTGCCAACTGGGTGGGGTGGATACTGCAGTTCCTCCATATGAGAGACCCAGGAGTGTTATCGATGCCGCTTACTTTTAGCAGTACTGTGCTGAGAAAGGAGAAGCAGGAGCAGCACCCAGGAGACGTCCCAGAAGAGCTGGAGCACAACACGAGCAGGTGCCTGATGATGCACCAGCACAACATGCTGAGCCATTCCAGATGCGAGACATGTATATATCTCTACTGGAGGCCAAGATGGATTCTCTTCGCAGAGGACAGGTAGCTCTTGCTGAGATATCAGTGGGGTAATATGATTATCCACCAGCCCACATGTGGACTATGGATGAGTTCTACCATTTGACGGCTTGGCCTCAGGAGCAAGGACAGGGCAGTGGAGCTGCTGGAGCAGCAAATGAGGATGAAGATGATGAAGGGGACCATGAGGATTATGATGACAGTATGGGATGATTGAGGGCATCTGCTGATAGTTCCTCGTATTATAGACAAGATTTTTTTTTCTTCTCTTGTCTTCTTTCACTTTTGAATTTTAAATTTTTAGAATAATTTTTGAATTTTATTTTTCAGTGTGTATGCTTGACTTGAATACTTTTTTTGAAGATGTTTGACTGACTACTTTGCATGACGAGTCTATTTGATAATGATTTGATGTGAATGATTATTAAGTTGATTGCATGTTAACATCATGTGAAACAGATGTGTGATGAAGTATGGTTGTGGTCATGATGCTAAGCAGGATGTATGAATGACTGTGCGTGAGAAAGCATGTTGTGTGAGGTATTGAGTCCCTGAGTTTTTATTGTTGCATGTATTGTTCACATTGAAGCATAAATTTTATTGCCTTAATCTTTATGATTGATTGACTTTTATGTGAATGTCAAATGATCAAGGCCATGTTTGAAAACCCTTTTCTAGCCAAATTTCCACCCAAAAATCTTTAAAGATTATATCCTTTTTGAACCTTAACCTAAAACAGGATGAAACCCTTTTATTTGAAGTTACTTATCTTGAGTTGGGTTGAGAATAATTGTATGGAATGAAAAGGTTCAAGTTTGAGGTTGCATGGGAAAAATGGAAAGGCAAAAGAAAAACATTGAGCTCATGTGTTGAAAAGCAAAATGCATGAAGAAAAGAATAAAAGCATGAAGATGAGCTCAATCAAAAAGAAAAAGCGAAGAAGCTGGGGATGAGTGAAATTGGTAACAAGAGAGAGTTTAAACTTGAACCTTTTCATTGATGAAATAGTTCTTTTTACTCAAGAATTTTGTGATCCAGAAAAACCAATTTTTCTTGATAGTCCGATCTCATTACAAGCCTTGAAAAAGTCCTTTTGATGGCATTTGCAAGAAAAGATGTTGATTGTTTGAGATGAGTGGCAATTTTATTTCGTGTGACTTGTGAACAATAAAGAGTGGAGTGCTACCTTAAACACTTGAGTGATTGAGTGAAACACTTGCTTGGTGAGAACTTCTAAAGTTCATGATTGCATTTTTTGTTTAGTGGACTGATCATTCATACAGTGTAGCATCTGTTGAGGAACGCATGAGCTAAATTAAGTTGAGAACAAGCATGCATCTTAAATTGAGTTCACTGATTATCTGAAATTGAGTAATTTTTGTCATGTACTTTGGAAATGTTGAACCATTGGATGAAAGGGTAGAAAGTCAAGCTCTGTTTTGTTTTATGGTTTTGTTTTGTTTTGCTTGAGGACAAGAAAATTTCAATGTTTGGGGTTGTGATAACAGTTAAAAAAAACCGTTATTTTCATATGCTAATTTTGACTAAATTATGCCCTTTATTGCTTAGAATGAGATTGAAATCTAACAAAACTCAATAAATGAGTCAGTCGAGAGTCAAAAGTTGTTTTTAGCGATTTTATGCTTGTTTTGCATTGTTTTGCAGCAAAATTGACAGAAGTGAAGATTGGGAATAAAGATGAAGGTCATAGAGTCAAGAAAAGCGAGAAAATGAAAGGAAAGAAGAGTCTAGGCACCGCCTGGCGGTAGACCCCTGGCGCCGGGCGGTCAAACGGTAGGAGAAGACACCAACATTGGGCGTCGGGCGGCAGACCCCTGGCGAAGGGCGGTCAAACCTACTTTGCACTCTTTGGAGAGGATCTCTTGGATGCTTAGGCTCCTTTTCGTCTTTTCTAGGGTTTGCTTTCCATATCTTCCATTATTTTCATCTTGGTTCACCATGACTATGGTGAACTAAACCCGTTTTGTTGTTGGGGGAGCAATGTAATCTTTTGATACTCTCGTTTATTGAAACTCTTGTTTGAATTATATGGTTTTCATATGCGTTTATTATCAATTGTTGGATTCTCATACTGTGCTTAATGCCTTAATCGTTTAACTCATTCGGTAATTGATCTTTGACTTTATTGATACAGGGACATACAGTAATGGCACGAAATGGTGAGATTTTCCTTCGTTAAGCAATACCACCTAGGGATAGTGGAGTAGGACGACCAATTGTATTTGCTTCTGTTTGTAATGCATTACTCGTTGCTAGGGGAGGCTAGGGATAGCAAGCCGGTAATTAGTAATAGGCCCTTTTCGCCGAGGGATCGGGTTAAGGGGAGGCCAAGGAAGTTTGCATGCAATTAGATAATAAAGCTATTTAAACAAGAGGAGTAAATAAAAAAGAGAGGATTAGATGAAATTGTAAACCCCCAACAACTCCATTCATCCATTGCCTAAATCTTATCAATTGAATCACACATTGCATATTTATTTTCAGTCATTGCATCCACCACAATTATTGAATTTTTCTTCGCAAGTCTTATGATTTTGATTCACGCGAACGATAAGGCCTTTCGAGTCTAATGGGAAGAACAATAATGGGTTTTACCATTTTTATTACTTGATATGATTTGGTGCACTTGCCAAACCGCTAACAAGGTTTTGGCACTTGTTAGCGGAATGGCAAGTGTACCATATCGTATCAAGTAATAATAAAATAGTAAGTCCAAGTATCGTTTTCCCAAGAGACTCACGACACTAAACTGTTGTGCTTTTTCTTAACCAATCAAGACTATAAAAATAATATTTTGGTTTTTTGAATACGGAGAAATAAACATGAATGCAATTTGATCAATTGAGGTTAAACACAAAAGTGGATGGATGATGTTGATAATATGAGATGGATTTGTTGCTAGGATTCAGATTTCACCCAATCACTCTCATAAATCTACTATTCTTATTTGATTCGCTTTATTATCATATTGTCATGCAAACTTTCTTGGTCTCCCCTTAACCCGATCCCTCGGCGAAAAGGGCCTATTACTAATTACCGGCTTGCTATCCCTAGCCTCCCCTAGCAACTAGCAACACATTACAAATAGAAGCAAATACAATTGGTCGTCCTACCCCCTATCCCTAGGTCGTATTGCTTAACCAAGGAAATTCTCACCAGTTCGTGACATTACTGTACGTCCCCGTATCAATAGAGCCAAATAACAGTTACCGAATGAGTTAAACGATAAAAGCTTTAAGCACAGTATGAGAATGCAACAATTGATAGTTAAAGCATACACAAGCATATGAATAAAAAAAGAATTTCAATATAAGAGACTTTAGAGGTTACATCTTTTCCCAGCAACAAATAAGATTAGTTCTCCATCGTCATGGAGAAACTAGGTGAATAATGGAATGAAAGAGATACAAACCCTAGAAAGGAGAAAAGGAGAGCTGTCACTATCCCCAAATCTACTCCAAAGGGGTGAAAAGTGTGTTTCTGTGCCTAAGCCATCAAAAGATACAAACCCTAAAACGTTTTGGCCTTTAAATAGGGCATAAAAATAACATAAAACAAGCCCAAGCCCAAACAGATCATAAAAATCACATAAAACAGGTCCAAGCCTAGCAGACAACCACCCGACGTCGTACTTATGCCGCCTGGCAGTTTACCCTAAATTGTGCCACCGCCCGGCGGCAGGGGTCTACCGCCCGGCGTCCAATGCTGGGTGTCTCCTGCTCGCATCTGACCGCCTGGCGTTGGATTTTGGCTCTGGGCTGTTCCTAGACTCTTCTTTTCTTCATGTTTATTCCTTGTTTTTGAGTCTAAGACCTTCATCTTCAATCTCATTCTTCACTTTTATCAAAATTGCTGCAAAACAATGCAAAACAAGCATAACATCTCTAAAAACAACTCTTGACTCTCGACTGACTCATTTATTCAGTTTTGTTTGATTTCAAGCTCATTCTAAGCAGTAAAGGGAGTAATTTGGTCTAAAATAGCAATGAAAATAACGGTTTTTCAACTGTTATCACAACCCCAAACTCAGAAATTTGCTTGTCCTCAAGCAAAACAAAACAAAACTATAGATAAAACAAAACTTGACTCTCTACACTTTCATCCAATGATTCAACATTCCTAAAGTACATGATGAGAACTACTCAATTTCAGATCTTCAGTGATGATCAAATCAAGATGCATGCTTTCAATTCAGTTATTTCACACATTCCTCAACAGATGTTACATATTATGAATGATCAATCCACTAAGCAAAGAGGCAATCATGAAACTTAGAATTTCTCACCAAGCAAGTGTTTCACTCAATCACTCAAGTCTTTAGGGTGACACTCCAACTCTAAATCATTCACAAGTCACATGAAATAAAATTGCCTTTCATTTCAAACAATCAAAATCATCACATGCAAATGCCATCAAAAGGACTTTTCCAAGGCTTGTAATGAGGCTGGGCTATCAAGAAAAATTGGTTTTTCTGGATCACAAAATATTTGAATCAAGAGAGCTCATTTATCATTCAAGGTTCAAGTTTAACTCTCTTTTTGAACCAGTCTCATTTGTTTCCCAACTTCTTCCCTTCTTCTTTTCCATTGAGCTCATCTTTATGCTTTTCTTCTTTTCTTTTCTTTTTCTTATGCTTTTCTTTTCCCACAATTGAGCTCAATGCCTTTCTTTTTGCCATTCAAAATTTCCCCACAACCCCAAACTTGAACCTTGAATCATTAACCCAATTCAAAGTAAATAGTTTCAGTACAAGGGTTTTCATTTTGTTTAGGGCCAAGGTTCAAAAAGGGTACAAAACTTTTAAGCACGTTTGGGTAAAATTTTGGCTAAATAAGGGCTTTCAAAAATGGCCTTGATCATATGACATTCACATGCAATTCAATCAATCATCAAGATTAAGGCAATATCATTCAAGCTTTACTGTGAACAATACATACAACAATAACTCTGGAGCTCAATACCTCACACAACATGCTTTCTCACATGCATTCATTCACACATCCTGCTTAGCATCATGACCACAATCATAATTCATCACACATTTGTTTCACAGGTTATCAACATGCAACACAACTCAATAATCATTCACATCAGATCATCATCAGACAGGCTCCTCATGCATTTAGTCAGTCAAACATCTTCAAAAAAGTATTCAAGCCAAGCATACACACTGAAATTAAAATTCAACCTATTCTAAAAATTTAAAATGCAAGAGTAAAGAAGAAAATCTAGGTTGCCTCCTAGTAGCCCTTGTTTAACGTCACGAGCCTGACCAAACCTGTTTAGCACTTGTCAGTAAGTGCAGATCCTTCCAACACCCATCAATAGGTGTACCTTCCTGTATCCTTCAGTAGATACCTAAATCTTCTAGCATCCCTCAGTAGATGCTATCCTTGTAGCATTCATCAGTAAATGCTAATTCTTCTTATCTTCATTGGCATCCATCAGTAAATGCCAAATCACCTAACATCCATCAGTAGATGTTGTAAAAGCATCCATCAGTAGATGCTATCATCACTGCCATCAGAAGCAGCACATAACCCTAACAAAATAAAATAAATAAATAACTAAAATAAAATAAAATCAAAACAACATAAAAGATGAAAAAAATAAAATTCAGAAACTAGGTTAGAAACTGGGTTACCTCCCAGCTAGCGCTTCTTTAACGTCATTAGCTTGACCCGATAAAGTCCAAATACCCATCAGTAGGTGTTGTTATTTTATGTTGGTGTTCTTCCTTCCTTCATGACACAAACAATTTTCTTGCCACCAACTCCAGGGATTCTCAATCTCAAGAGCGCTCTGTTTGCTTTGAAAGTCTTGACAACCCATAACCTATTCTTAAATTTCACTGGTGTCAGGTTTGGGTTTGTCACTTTTCACATCAGGGTGTTGGTGAAACAATTCTCCTTCCTTATCTGTCTCCTGATGATCTTGTGCTCCTGGTACAAATTTTATCCTGCAGACACTAAAGAACATTGCACTAGAGCACAGAATTAGCCCTAAAATAAAAAAATAAAAACAGTAACAGATAATTATTTTTTTTTCGTTTTTTTTTCATTTTAAAAAGTAAAAATAAAATAAAATAAAAAAAAATCAAATCAAATCAAATCAAATCAAATCAAATCAAAATCATAAGACATGCGAAGAAAAATTCAATAATTGTGGTGGATACAATGACAGAAAATAAATATGCAATGTGTGATTCAATTGACAAGATTCAGGCAATGGATGAATGGAGTTGTTGGGGGTTTACAATTTCATCTAATCCTTTCTCTTTTATTTACTCCTCTTGTTTAAATAGCTTTATTATCTAATTGCATTCAAACTTTCTTGGCCTCCGCTTAACCCGATCCCTCGGCAAAAAGGGCCTATTACTAATTACCGGCTTGCTATCCCTATCCTCCCCTAGCAACTAGCAATGCATTACAAATAGAAGCAAATACAATTGGTCATCCTACTCCCCTATCCCTAGGTGGTATTGCTTAACCAAGGAAAATCTCATCATTTCGTGCCATTACTATACGTCCCCGTATCAATAAAGTCAAAGATCAATTAACGAATGAGTTAAACGATAAAGGCATTAAGCACAGTATGAGAATGCAACAATTGATAATAAACGCATATGAAAAACATATAATTCAAACAAGAGTTTCAATAAACGAGAGTATCAAAAGATTACATTGCTCCCCCAACAACAAAAAGGGTTTAGTTCACCATAGTCATGGTGAACCAAGATGAAAATAATGGAAGATATGGAGCAAACCATAGAAAAGACAAAAAGGAGCCTAAGCATCCAAAGAGTGCAAAGTAAGTCTGGCTGTCGTCCTCTGTCGAAAGAATGAATTGAAATTCGTAACAGGGCTATTTATAGGTGAGAAGCGCAGCAGAAAAATAGGCCCAAGCCCAGCTGACCACCGCTTGGCGTCACACTTTGCCGCCTGGCGGTGGACCTTGAATCGCACCACCGCCCGACGATAGGGGTCTACCGCCCGGCGGTTTCCCTCGTGCCGCAAAACCGCCCGGCGCCAGGGGTCTGCCGCCCGGCGCCCAATGCGGATGTCTCCTCCTCCCGTTTGACCGCCCGACGCCAGGGGTCTTCCGCCGGGCGGTGCCTAGACTCTTCTTTTCTTTGATTTTCTCGCTTTTCTTGAGTCTATGACCTTCATCTTTACTCCCAATCGTCAGTTCTGTCAATTTTGCTGCAAAACAAGCATAAAATCGCTAAAAACAGCTTTTGACTCTCGACTTACTCATTTATTGAGTTTTGTTAGATTTCAAGCTCATTATAAGCAATAAAGGGCGTAATTTAGTCCAAATTAGCATATGAAAATAACGGTTTTTCAACCGTTATCACGGACTGCATAATTTCATTGCAGCAACAACAAATTGAATTTTTCCCAGTAGCTGTAAGAAGAGAAACCAAAGTTGCACACATCATTTCCTTCTCATTTCCTTGCTGTTTCAAGTCATTTGTTTTGCAAAAGTACTTGTAAATGGCCACTAAGCAAGTGACTTGGAAGAATTCACAAGTGTTCTTCCATCACTTGTAAATTTTTGCTCTTAATTTCTCATTAAAATTGGTTGGCGGTGAGTGTGTCTTGGATCAAAAGTCCAAGCCTCACCTAAGAGACCTCACTTCTTCCAATTTTTCAAAGTTTTTGGAAAAATCTTAAAGTTTAGTTTTTCTCTTCATGATTGATTGTTATCTCTAGACTTTTATTGAATTTAGAGTTAATTTGGACTCAAGGAATTGTAGTAAGTAACTAGGAGCATATTTGGCAAGGCCAGACTTTGTATTTAAGCAACCTTTTGAGGTTCACCTCTCTTACCTGGAATATTGCTCTCAAGTGAAAACCTTATTTTCCTTACTTCAAGAAAACTTCTAATTCATAAAATGTATGGAAGATATTCTTCTAGGAATTTTAATTGTGATAAGCCACTTAGTTACAAAGACATCAAGAGAGAACATGATAAAGCCAGAAGGAAGACTTGTTCATTTCAAGAGTTTGATAGGATTGAGGATAATTTGTATAAACAAGCTAGGGAAAATATTCCATTCTTTGGTCAGGATATTGGAGCATTATCATACCTAGTTTGGGAAAGGGAAATTGATGACGTGCATTTCTTCATGGTTAGTAGAAGCAAATCTGAATCCTATTATTCTAGAGATTGTGAATCTTATATTCTTAGTCTTTACACTTCTAGTTTCAAAAAATAAGAAAGAGATAGAAGAGAACAGGAGAAAAAAGAAGAACAAGCAAAAGAGAGAAGGGAAGAAGAGCAAAGAAGAGAGAAAAGAGAGCAAGAGAGAAAAGAAGAAGAGACAGGAAGAGAAATAGAAAAAAGAGAGAGAAGCAAAGAAGAAGAGCCAATAAAACAAGAAGAAGAACAAGAACTAGGAAAAGAGCAAGCACTACCTCCTCCTACACTCCTCATAGAACCAAGACTTTTAAAGGGAGGTTTTCTATCCTTTAACTTTTTCCTTTCTATCTTTTAGTTTTCCCATTTGTCTTTCAAAGAAATTGCCATACGATATTTTCAAAATTTAGAATTTTCAACACATGGCAATTCACAACTTGAGTTAGGGTTACCTCTTTGGTTACCACTAACTCAAGACAAAAGTAATTTTTGAAAGAAGTAAGGCTTCATAAAATTATAAAACTTGAACAATTTAACACTAGGAAGCCTTCATATAAACATACTTGTTCATACATCTTGTTGGGTCAATTGAAACTAATCGGTGATATGTTTGATGCTTATTGCAGATTGACATTTGACCCTGGAGGAACTTATATGAAGTCTACAATAATAAGTCCTCATAATAAAGACGACCCACCAGATTTGAGGACAAATCCTTTCCAAGAGGGAGGGGATGATACGCGGGGCCCAAGCCTAATAAATAAAGTCCAAATGACCTAACCCAAGGAGAAGGGTAAAAAAGTCATTTACACAAAGGAAGGAGGGGTGAGCTTAGGAATAAAGGAGTTGCATGATGAAAGCACATGAAGCCAGCACTAGCACGTTGCTATAGTTTAAGTTTCATTTTTTTACATTGAAAACGTGCTGCATCTTCATTCTTCTAGAAGCCAGCACATGCTTCACATGTAGGCTACGTAGATATAGATCCACATTTCACGGAAACACTTTCCACCACAGATCACACCAAAGGGAATGGGATTCTATCTATAAATCCCACTTGCATATGCTGTAAAATCACTTTTGGATGATATATGAATTTAGTTTTTGCTTATGCATTTCCAGCACACTGAATTCTACCGAAAGTCACATTTTATTGAGCTTTACCCATCCAACTAGCTTCCTTCCAAGTGAGGGCTGTTTGAGCTAGCTTTCCACCATCCACCGAGAGCTCTTCCTCCACCATCCAAATCACTATCGCACTCTGTCCTTGGCTGTCAAACCTCAGCCACTTCATCTGATACCTCTGGTTCAAATGTCCATGAATTCCCCTGCATCTAAAATCCATTTTCCATGGCTGGAGCATCCGTATCAAGTACCATGTGGAACTTTTAAACTGTTGTTCCAGATCAGGTTTGATAGTTCTGGATTTTGCCATCCTAATCCGTTCTTCTTCATTATTGACTTTCTTGGCATCAATTGGATGATCTTGATTATTCATCTTTTTCAAAAACTGTGTGAATTTTTTGTCTAACAGGATTGATTTCTGCATCTGTGAACATGGTTCTTCATCTTGGGTTGCCTTGCATTTCAAGTTTCCTGTTTCAAAGGTTTCAAAGAAACCATCAGTAACAGACTTTGATTTCAAATTACAGGGTGCAGATTTAATATCAATTTTAAAGTCATAAGATCTTTTTGAATGCGAAACAGAAGCCATCCCCAGGTTTGATAGTCGAATGATATAAAAACAGAGTCGACTAAATTTTCAAATATCTTATGAAAATCAACTCATGTGCCAATTGTTAGGACACAGGTAGGCTTCGTTTTACACCAAGAGGGGGGTGAATTGGTGTTAGTTCAAAAAAAAATCTTTTCGCAATCTTTATACAAAAGTACAAAGCTTTTTGATCTTTCTTGAAATGCAAGCAATGAAAATTTTCTATGCAGCGGAAAAACACAGTTGACTACTAAACAGATAAAGTCGACTGAAATAAAGAGTGCAGGGATAGAGAAAATCAAACATTGGATTTTATACTGGTTCGGCCAACAATGCCTACATTCAGTGTGCTTCCAACCCAGGAAGCAAATGCACTATAATAGTTGTGGTTTTTACAACAAGGAATTTATAGAAGCCTCACGCAAAAATATAAATCTCCTCTCTAACCCAAAACCAAAATATAGTTGCACAACAAAACCAGAATTTCAGCAAGAATCCCCTCTTTTGTAATCTAAACCCACGTCGAGCAATCCTCAATGTAACCGGCACTCTTCACAGGATGCCAAGCCTATCACAGCAGACTTCACAGGATGCCAAGCCTTCAATCCAACGCAATAGTCTTTACAGGATGCCAAGCCTTCAAAGATCAATCAAGAAGCACGTTCTTCGTGCCGATAATGATCAAGCAGTCAGCGCATAAGCCTTCTCCCTTTGAATCTCTCTCAAGAAAGATCACCACCGTCTTCTTGGAGAATTCTTGGAGCTTAACTGATAACGGATTAAAACTCCGTTATTTGCTATGTGATTTTGATACTAAAAGCACCCTTTTTCATTTAGAAACTTGCTTGAACTCGTGTGTTTTCAGTAAATTGTGTGAGTAAGAGAGTTGAGGTTGATTTTAACAGTTTCTAACAAATTCTTCTTGTTTTGATAGAGATTGAAGCAATACTGGAAGGAAACCCGAACCCCAGGCGACAGGAACGAAAAACAGCAAATCCTAAATCACTGTTGGTCGCCCGAGCGACAGACCCGACGCCAAGGCGACGGACGCCCGAAGCCTAGGCATCCAAAACTAGTGCCCAACCCTCACATGACCCTCAATTCACGCTTAGGCGAGCTCCCTGCGACGCTTGAGCGTGATTTCACGTGGATCGGGACCTGATTCTGCTCTTATTTAATTCTTTTGGACTTGGCTGCACTTTGGGATGCGTCTGGCACTATTTAAAGGACCCTGGGGCTCTAGGTTTTGCATCCCTGGCAGAAGAGAGCATAGCAATACACTCCTAGCCAATTCTTAGTCTTCCATTCTTATTCTTTTCTTCCATTGTTCATAGGTTCCCCCATGTGATACAGATGCTCCAGCAGAGGTGTGGATTCAAGGCAGCGGAAGATGATGAAACCCTGAACAGAGTTGATGCTTCTGCACAGAATCAAGTGGCAGCGGGAAGAATGGACTTTAGTGGATGAGTTTGGTGAAGGTAGAGCTCTCGGTGGATGCTAGAAAGCTAGCTCAGACGGTCCTCTCTTGGAAGGAAGCTAGATGGATGCGTAAAGCTCAATAGAAGGTGACTTTTGGCCAGAGGTTCGGTTGCTGGAATGTTCATCAGCAAAGTGAATCTCATATATCATCAAAAGTGTTTTACAATGTGAGGGAAGATGATATTTATAGATCTATCTCCCTCATGTGGCAAATCTACACAGTACTGAAGCTTGCCAACAATCACGGATCCTATTACAAGTGTAATTCTATGCTAAATGTGCTGAAACCCAAAAGCTACTTGATGCACTCACGTGAAGAATATGAAAGTTGTGCTAAATTTGTTGTGGTGCAGTGCAAGACCAGCTGTCACGTGTAGGGCATGGAAATGGAGCAAGCAGCTGGCTGGCATGTGCTGGAATTCTAGAAAGAGCACACAACACACGTGCATAGAAATTGGAATCAGCCCATGGCCACTCAGCGTAGAAATGGATGTGCGCTGTACACTACTTTATTCTTCATGTGCTTTCATGATGCAACCCCTTCATCACTACGCTCACCCCCATCCCTTTGTGGAAATGACTCCTTTACCCTTCGCCTTGGGTTGGGTTGTTGGACTTTATTTATTGGGCTTGGGCCCCGCGTATCATCCCCTCCCTCTTGAGAAGGATCTGTCCTCAAATCTGGTGGGTCATCTTTATTATGAGGACTTATTATTGTAGACTTCATATAAGTTCCTCCAGGGTCAAATGTCAATCTGCAATAAGCATCAAACATATCACCGATTAGTTTCAATTGACCCAAAAAGATGCATGAAAATATATGTTTAGAAGAAGGCTTCCTAATGTTAAATTGTTCAAGTTTTATAATTTTATGAAGCCTTACTTCTTTCAAAAATTTATTTTTGTCTTGAGTTAGTGGTAACCAAAGAGGTAACCATAACTCAAGTTGTGAATTGCCATGTGTTGAAAGTTCTAAATTTTGTATGGCAATTTCTTCAAAAGTCAAATTAAAATTGGAAAATTCAAAGATTGATGGGGAAAAGTTAAAGGATGGAAAACCTCCGCTTAATAGTCTTGGTTCTATGAGGAGTGTAGGAGGAAGTGGTGTTTGCTCTTTTCCTAGTTCTTGTTCTTCTTCTTGTTTTATTGGCTCTTCTTCCTTGCTTCTATCTCTTCTTTCTATTTCTCTTCTTGTCTCTTCTTCTTTTCTCTCTTGCTCTCTTTTCTCTCTTCTTTGCTCTTCTTCCCTTCTCTCTTTTGCTTCTTCTCTTTTCTCTTGTTCTCTTCTATCTCTTTTTTCTTCTTATTCTCTTCTATCTTGCTCTATTCTTTCTTGCTCTATTCTTTCTTCTCCCTCTTTTTCTTCCTTTTCTCGTTTCTCTTGCTCTATTCTCTCTTGCTTTATTCTCTCTTGCTATATTCTTTCTTCTCTCTCTTTCTTCCTTTTCTCTTTTCTCTTTTCTCTTCTTCTTTTTTTTCTCTTCTTCTCTCTTCTTTTCTTCTCTCTCTTGCTTCTTGGTCTTGTTTTTCTCTTTTCAATCTCTCAATTCTATATTTTCTTGTCTCTTTCCATAACCTCTTAAGATTTTCTAGAAACTCACTTTCCCTACGAGAGAACCCACTTAAATTTGTAATGAATTACTTGTCTTCTCTAATAAGCTCTGTCATAAGTTCTAAGTTTCTTTGAGATTCTGGAGGCACAAAATTTATTCTCAAACAAGCTTTCAATTCCTTCCAATTATGGATGGGGGATTTTCTACCTATCCTAACATGGTATTGTCTTTCCTCCAACCACTCTCTTGCATGACTTTCAAATCTAAAAGTGTAAAGACTAAGGATGTAAGATTCACAATCTCTAGAATAATAGGATTCAGATGTACTTCTGCTAATCATGAAGAAATGCATGTCATCAATTTCCGTTTCCCAAGCTATGTATGTTAATGCACCAATACCGTCACGAAAGAATGGAATATTTTCCCTAGCTATTTATACAAATTATCCTCAATCCTATCAGACTCATGAAATGAACTAGTCTTCCTTTTAGCTTTATCATGTTCTCTCTTGATGTATTTGTAACTAAGTGGCTTATCAAAATTAAAATTCCTAGAAGAATATCTTCCAGACATTTTATGAATTTCAAAGTTTTCTTGAAGTAAGGAAAATAAGGTTTTCACTTGAGAGCAATATTCCAGGTAAGAGAGGTGAACCTAAAAAGGTTGCTTAAATACCAAGTCTTGCCTTGTCAAATATGCTCCTAGTTACTTAGTACAATTCCTAAAGTCAAAATTAACTCTAAATTCAATAAAAGTCTAGAGACAAAAATCAACCATGAAGAGAAAAACTAAACTTTAAGATTTTTCCAAAAACTTTGAAAAATTGAAAGAAGTGAGGTCTCTTAAGTGAGGCTTGGACTTTGGATCCAAGACACACTCACTGTCTACCAATTTTAATGAGAAATTAAGAGCAAAAATTTACAAGTGATGGAAGAACACTTATGAATTCTTCCAAGTCACTTGCTTAATGGCCATTTACAAGTATTTTTGCAAAACAAATGACTTGAAACAACAAGGAAATGAGAAGGAAATGATCTGTGCAGCTTTGTTTCTCTTGAAGAATTGAACTATAGTAGTTCACGACAATTCTCACAGCTGCTGGGAAAAATTCAATTTGTTGCTGCTGCAATGAAATTATGCAGTCTGCACACCAGTTTTGGCTGCACTAGAAAGCACCTCAATACTTGCTCCAATCTTCTTCCTAGGATGCTACCAATGTTAAGGCATGGTCTGAACTAGTTTCTGCAATAAAAGAGAGCTCAAACAAACCACCACAAGTCGCTAACGAAACCAGACATTGATCCGGCTGCAGTACAAAATACTGTTAAACTAGATTGCACTGTTGTACTTTTGTCAAACAACTTATGTGCAGATTTTGTAATCAATAAAAGCAAGTAATTAATAGTTTCCAAAGAAAGGTGGCACTCAAAAGGAACTTAAGAAAGGCTCTAGATTAGATTCAGAAAGCAAGAAAAGCAAAACATGTTGCAGCTTATCGAATTTAGAGTGATTTCACAAAATTGGCAAACTGTTCGATGAAATGACTCAAAGAAATACAAAAATTGTGTTTTCTGCCTTTGCTGTCACGGTTTCAATTGGGATTGCAGGGATGATTGGCTTTTTAATATTGGCTTACAAGGTACAATGACAGTAAATAAATATAGAAAATGACCCCAGCTCTTGCCAATCCCACACACTCAAATCAAAACTCAACTCAAGGTAAATGGCATAACAAGCTGAATGCACTTTTTATGCTGGCTGAAAACTTTTGAAAACAGCAAGAATATTGTGATATGCTATGTTTATGATTTCCAGCAAGTTTAAATGATAATAAAATTGATGTGCAACCAGTAATGCAGCCACGAAACAGTCTACAACAAAATTTCACTATGTCACTTCCAAGAAAATGGTCAAATTCGGTGGTTTAGGTGGTGGAACCATGCATACATGCAAATCTGACCATATGAACAATGAATACTAATTTTGATTCACTTAATACAGGTGTTTGATCAACAAAAAATAGAGAGGAACCAGCTGTATTAAGAAGATGACTGCACTAGTTGAGAAATTCAATCAAAATTAGGAAGTAGCAGGATGATTTTGTGCATTGTTGGAAGAATGACCATAAAAATAGTTTAGACACATTTTAAATGATCAAACAAAGTTTTCCAAATGTGTTCAATGCACAAAAAATAGCAGATGCTTAATTTCACCACTTGAGTTGCCAAATTATGCAGAAATCAATAAAATGCAGCATGGTAAAGTAAGTTTTGGTGGATGAAAATTTTCATACCAGCAATTTGATAAGACAATGAATCCTAACTCAAGATATAGCTTGAGAAAATCAAGGTAGTGGATTTTATAAGTCCTAAGATATATGCATGGAGATGTAGCACGGTGCCAAGCTATGAAACAGAACCATGACGGCACATCTTAATCCAGATTTTAGATTACTTCACTTTTAAAAATTGAAAATCTGTGATGATTAACTGTTTGAATATGTTTAGATCATCATCACACAGATTGATATAAGATATGCAACCATTAAAACTGGATCAAGCAAATGCATCCGAAACAAAAAACCAGCAAGAAACATAATTAAATATCCAGCGTTGCAGCACAGGCCTGCTATTGGAAACAACTGTTTGACATTGCTTTTTTCTCAAATGATCAAAGCTGGATGAATCTCCATTGCTTTATGTGATCAACATAGAGTTAGCTAATGCTCAACACACTTAAGAATCAAAAGAAATTATGTTGAAATAGAGTCAAAAACTGATTGACAATTTAAAACAACAAACATATTTGCACATTACTCAAACAAGACTGGAAAATGTTAAAAACGAGAGGATGAGAATTCAAACAAGATAAGGCACCGATTAAAATGATAACACTAGAATCTATTGAACTATGAACGAAGCAAGCATTCACTTAAACAGAGAAAAATCAACCAAAAATTAATGGAACAGTAACACGTATAAGGCAAAGACAATGCGGAAGTTAATGACAATATGGATTGAAGAAAGTGGACTTAGTTGGAGTTTGAATCACCCAATCATAGCTCTGAATACCATATGATACGGATGTTCCAGTAGAGGTGTGGATTCAAGGCAGCGGAAGATGATAAAACCGTGAATAGAGTTTATGCTTTTGCACAGAATCAAGTGGCAGCGGGAAGAATGCACTTTAGTGGATGAATTTGGTGGAGGTAGAGCTCTCAGTGGATGCTGGAAAGCTAGCTCAGACGGCCCTCTCTTGGAAGGAAGCTAGATGGATGCGTAAAGCTCAATAGAAGGTGACTTTTGGCCAGAGGTTTGGTTGCTGGAATGTTCATCAACAAAGTGAATCTCATATATCATCAAAAGTGTTTTACAATGTGAGGGAAGATGATATTTATATATCTATCTCCCTCATGTGAGCTAATTTACACGATGCTGAAGCTTGCCACCAATCACGGATCCTATTACAAGTGTAATTCTATGCTAAATGTGTTGAAACCCAAAAGCTTCTAAATGCACACACATGAAGAATATGAAAGTTGTGCTAAATTTGCTATGATGCAGTGCAAGACCAGCTATCACGTGCAGGGCATGGAAATGGAGCAAGCAGCTGGCTGACATGTGTTGGAATTCTAGAAAGAGCACACAACACACGTGCATAGAAATGGGAATCAGCCCATGGCCACTCAGGGTAGAAATGGATGTGCGCTGAACACTACTTTATTCTTCATGTGCTTTCATGATGCAACCCCTTCATCACTACGCTCACTCCCCTCCCTTTTTGGAAATAACTCCTTTACCCTTCTCCTTGCGTTGGGTTGTTAGACTTTATTTATTGGGCTTGGGCCCTGCGTATCACCATGTCTCTAGGGAACTAATTTCTATTTGTTGTTGGGGAATGATGTAACCTTGTAAACTATCATGTATTTGAATTGATTCTTAATTTTATATGTTTTATTTCATTATTTGTTAGAGTAATTCATCTGCTTTATTCTTGCTTATACAATAGCATTATCTGTGAGTTGCATGAGTGTCGGGAGGTTCCTTACAATTCAGGTCCTTGTTGAATTATTCCTAAGGGTTATATTGCTCAGGGATGAGGGTATGAGTCTTAGTCGTCTTAACCTTTTGATCTTCACATCTTTTTACCAGGAATGCTATGAATTGTATGAACTGGTAATTAGGGACAGGCTTATTTATCGAGGGATTGGGTTTAAGTATTTTAGTGAGTGACATTGGCATTAATGAATAAAGAAGAATTCTTATATACATGAGAGGGAACTTGGTGAAATCTAAACCCCAACAACATACCCATCTCATATAAATCAATCTCTATTCATCTCTGTGCTCCTTTGCCACTGATCAATATTATTTTGCTTTATTTTATTATCTTTGCAATACAAACCCATGATCTCTTGTATTCTCACAATTGTTCACTGCCGAGAGTCCTCTAGGATACGATACTTAGTCTTACCATTTTATATTATTTGCGTGACTCGGTACACTAGCCGATTTGCCCCAACATTAACACAGAGAAATCAATCTAAAACAATAAATGAAAATGTCAGAGTGTCAAAAGTCACTGAAAAACTTGTGTTCTGTCTATTTATAGCTTTCTGTCAGTCAGATAGATTCTCAGTCAAATAGCCTACTAATTCAATCGATTGTATTAATACAGTTATAACAGACAGTCAACACAAAGGCTCTAAGTCAACGAAAATCAACACACATTCATTATAGTTGACCAAGTAATCAATGCTTAACTAACTTTTAAAAATATAGTCATTGGAACGTGTAAGCATAACAGAATTCCAAAACAAATCAATAACACAGTCGAATATGCAATATACAATGTTGACTGGCACATGTAAAAATTCTTTGAAATTCTTTTCAACTCAAAATATCACACAAACTGATTCTCAAAAGTTTTACAAAGGTTTTAGAATAATCGAATCCATTATAGGTGTATTCGATTGGACTAGAACTTTGTCACACAATTATAAGTTCACAAAGGTGCTCGTGATCTTTTACTTCCAGAAATGTTAAATAAAATGTTCTAACTTAACCAATTCATATTTCACATCTTCATACAATCATGTTCCACAAATATATCACACAATCAATCATAGGAACATACATTGCAGTACATCAAAACATGTTCAACAGATATGACAAATAATTCAGAACAAGAACATGTAATACTGTAACATGTGTAATGTTATTAAGCATTGTGTTGTCATCATCAAAAACTAGTTTGATATGGAGTTTTGTGTTGTCAACAATCTCAACAGACTTAACTGTTATAATTGTCTGATGACAGTCGACTTTATTAGTAGCCTAGTCGACTTTATTAATAACCATGTTTGTACATAACCAGCTCATAAAATCAGTAACAAATCAAGCAAAGCAAAATAACTGATTTTATCCTATGTGTATAGATCAAATTATCAGAGCAAGTAAAAGTATATTTCTCCCCAATTACTCTTAATAAAGCAGTATCAAGCAAACAATCACATATCAAGCAAATAAGCATATTAATCAAGTCTAATCAAGTCAGATATTTCTCCCCCTTTGTGCATTAGCAAAAAAGGTTTGCTTTCAGATATGGATATGCTGATAAACTGTATTATTAGAGATGCATCACAAAAAATAAAATGTAAACAGATTAATCATGCAATGATGCTCCCCCTATCACAGATATTCACATGATACAGGTAAACTACCCCTAGAATATAGGCATGTGAAAGATCTATGCAAACAAGTAATGTTCCCCCTGTCATTATGCATACAATAAAAATCAGATTTAGATGCACAATGCAGTCACACAGATATTAGAGCATACAATCAATATGTACCATAATTTTATCAGAGATAAAACTGCAAGCAATTCAATCAAGCAAAGATACAATTATCAACAATCTCACAATATAATCTCAGTAATAAAAACTCATATAAGATCATAAATATATTGATGAAAACTGATATAAAATGATTAAACAACTTAGTAAGCAACTTCCGATAAATGGAATTTATAACCCCTTGTAGTTTGATAAGTCGAATGAGCACTTGATCAAGTCGATTTTATTGCTTTCCATACTGATATGATCCAACAGTAAGTTCCAAAGCAATGTCTCCTGCAAAACCTTTCAAAATCTCTTGCAGATCAAGCAATTTAGTTATGCAAAAAAAATAATCAAATAAGAAGTGAATATGCAAAATAGTTGGATGTAATAGTGAAAACATGCATAGTCAACTTCAATCATCATAAAGTCGATTCAACATTCAATCAGAACAGATTCAATCAAGCAATTTAAAGCAAATGAATTTGAATCAAAACAAATAATTTCATTTCTTCTTTAAAAGGGTATTACAATTGATGGACACGAACAAGAACAAAACATAATGACAATTCTAAGCCATTACAAAAAGAAACTAAGAAAAACAAGACTCAAACAAGACTCATCACATGCTACTGTATACGCAAAACTCTATTCTATTTCAAAGATTTTATCCTTGACTTTGTTCATATGAGTCTGATAACAGTTTAAAACACCGTTATTTGTGATGTGATTTTGATGCTAAAAGCACCCTTTTTCACTTAGAAACTTGCTTGGACTCTTGCTTTTCCAATAAATTGTGCGAATAAGAGAGTTGAGGTTGCTTTCACTAGTTTTATGACTAATTCCCCTTCTTTTGACATAGATTGAGGTAATACTGGAAGAAGAGATGAAGAACCAAGAAGATGGAGCTCAGAAAGGCTCAAAAAGGCACTAGAAGGAGGGAAAACACGAAGCTCGGGCGTCCAGAAGCGTGGCTTAAGTGAGCAGTGTCGACGTAGTTTGGGCATCCAAATCTGACGCCTGGGACTTACATGACTCATTCTGGCCGTCTAGGCGGTCTTCCAGGATGCCTGGGCGTCGACTTTCGTGGACCGGGCCCTGTTTCTACTCCATTTTGATTCTTTTGGATCGGGCCTTGCTCTGGCACACCTCTGACACTATTTAAAAAACCCTAGGGCTCTAGGTTTTGCATCCCTGGCAGAGAAGAGCATAGCAATCCACTCTTATCCAATTCTTAGGCTTTCTTTCTCATTTTTTCTTCCATTGTTCATAGAGTTCCTCCATGTCTATGGGGAACTAATTTCTATTTGTTGTTGGGGAATAATGTAACCTTGTAAATTCCATATGCTTTTTCATTAATTGTTAGAGTAATTCATTTGTTTTAATTCTTGCTTATACAATAACATTATTTATGAATTGCATGAGTGCTGCGAGGTTCCTTTCAATTCAGGTTCTTGTTGAATTACTCCTAAGGGTTATATTTCTCAAGGATGAGGGTATGAGTCTTAGTCGTCTTAATCTCTTGTTCTTCACATCTTTTTACCAGGAATGCTAGCAATTGTATGAACTCGTAATTAGGGACAGACTTATTCACCGAGGGATCGGGGTAGGCAATTTGGTGAGAGACGTTGGCATTAATGCATAAAGAAGAATTCTTATATACATGAGAGGGAACTTGGTGAAATCTAACCCCCAAAAACATATCCATCTCATATAAATGAACCTCCATTAATCTCGGTGCTCTTTTGCCACTAATCAATTTTATTTTATTTTATTTTTATTATTTTTTCCAAACCCAATGATCTATTTTTACTTTTAAGTCTTAATTAATCTTTTTTTCACACAACTGTTCAGCGCCGAGAGTCCTCTGGGATATGATACTTTGTCCTACCATTTTATATTACTTGTGCGACTCGGTACACTTGTTGATTTGTCCCAACAAGTTTTTGGCGCCGTTGTCAGTGAACTCACGGTTTAAGCTATTCTATTTGTGTGATTCTTGATTAACTTTGACTTTATTTTTTTATTTTTTTTATTTTATTTTGGGTTTTATTCCTTATTTTTATTTTCCTTTTATTTTTGTGCTAACAATATTCTCTAGGGTTTTGTGTTTTGTTTATGCAGGATAGTATTAGAACTAGAAGTAACAAAAGTTTTGAACTTCTTCTCGAAGGACTTGAGACCAGTAGGAGGCCAAAAGGGAATAAATTATCTAGAGAACCTCCTCTAGAGAAAATTTCAATGGCTTCCCAAACTGGTGAAGGAGGTGCGGAAAACAATGCTAGTAGGCGCACCTTGGCAAATTATACAACAGTTGTTGGCCCTCATCATTTTAACAACATTGCAAAGCCAAGGGTCAAAGCTGCAAATATGGAGATGAAGCCTGCTCTGGTCCACCTTGTGAAGAGCAACCAATTCAATGGACTGTCTCATGAAAGTCCATATGAGCACTTGACCACCTTCAATGAGATATACAACACTGTGAAAATAAATGGGGTACCTGATGAGGCTATAAAACTGAGCCTATTCCTTTTTTCTCTTGGAGGTAATGCTAAATTGTAGTTTAACTCTTTTCTTGAAAACAATCTCACTCAATGGGAAGATGTGGTCACAAAGTTCCTCAACAAATACTTCCCACAATCAAAGATCAACAAAGGGAAGCAGGAGATCTCTTCTTTTAGGCAAGGCATGGAGGAAACCTTGGGACAGGCATGGGATAGGTACAAAAGCCTACTGAGAAAAATGCCTACCCATAGTTTTGATGAAGGAATGGTAGTCATTCTTTTCCTTGGAGGTCTTGGTTCACAAACCAAATTGATGTTGGATGCCTCAGTTGGAGGCAATATTAAATGCAAGAGCCCAGAAGAAGCCTATGAATTAATTGAGAGCATTGCCACCAATGATAATGAGATGCACAATGAAAAAGGAGCTTCAGCCCAACCTAAAGGTGTTTTCCAACTACAACCTTATGATGCCTTCCTTGCCCAAAATAAGATCATCACTCAACAATTGGAGATCTTGACTAAGAAGGTGATGCAGCCAAGAAAGGAACCTCAGAGCGTGGCACAGGTTCATCAACAACTTTGTGAACTATGTGTTGCTGACCATATTAATGGTCAATGTGCAGTGCCTGAGAATCTTAATGAGGAAGTCAACTACATGGGCAACCAGTTCCGCCCCAATAATTATAACCAGGGGTGGAAATCTCACCCAAGCAACGAACAGAGTCAATTTGGGCAAACTGGTGGAATATTCAATAGGCCACCACAACAGCAGCAACAGTGGCAGCAACAACCCTCTCTGTCTGACAGAACCACAAGGCTTGAAGAAACACTCCAACAGTTCATGCAGGCAAGTTGTCCACCTAGAAAAGCACAGATGCCGCTATTAGGAACTTAGAGATACAGGTGGGCCAAATAGCCCAACAATTGAAGGAGATGCCTTTCAAAGATTTTGGGGCTAATTCTGAAGTTAACCCCAAAGAAGAATGTAGGGCTATAACAAGCATGGAAAATGAGAGAGAAAAAGAGGAGTGAGAGAAAAAAAAAGAGAAAAACAATGAAGAGAGGGAGAAAGAAAAGGAAGGAAGAGAAGAGAGTGAAAAAACTTGAATTGGAAAAAGAAGAGTGAAAAGAAAAAAAATGAGTTGATAGAGAAAAAAGAGAAAGAAGAAAAGAAAGAGGGAGAAGAGGTTGAAAAAGAAAAAGAAAAAAATAAAAAAATTGAAAAAAGTTTCCACCACACTGAAAAATATTTCATACAACCAGGGTTTTTTGATGAGATCTCCAAAGAATTGGGGATAAAAATTCCTGTGACAGAGGTTTTGCAACAAATCCCTGAATATGCAGAATTTTTAAAGAAGCTCCTCAAGAAAAAGAAAAATCTAAAGGAGGAGACAACTGAGATACAGGGGAATTGTAGTGTGATCCTGCAGAAAGAACATCCTCCTAAGGTAGAAGACCCAAGAAGTTTCATATTCCCTGCACCATTAGGAACCACAAAATAGGGAAAGCCTTAATTGATTTGGGATCCAGTATCAATCTAATGCCCTTAACTGTTCTCAAAAAGATTGGTGACTTTGAAGTTAATCTGGCAAGGATGTCTCTCCTCATGGTAGATGGATCCCCGAAAAGACCCTATGGCGTGATAAAAGATGCGATGTTGCAAATCAACAACTTGATATTCCTGGTGGAGTTTGTGGTATTAGAGATGGAGGAAAATGTGGAGATCCTTATTATTCTTGGAAGGTCGTTCATGAAGACGGCCAATGTAATTATCAATGTTGATGAGGGTACCATAGCTCTCAAGGACCAAGAAGAGGAAGTGATCTTCAATGCCTGTAATATTGGGCAGCAAATCCAAGTAAAGAAAACTAGTCCCAAAGCTGCATTTAAAGATGCACCCGGGACTGGTACCAAGGCTGCCAAATCAAAGAAGAAAGGTAAAAAGTAACAACCCACTACTCTAGGCAGTAAGCAATCAAAAGAAAAAGCAAGTGAAAGCAAAGGCAAAAGAAAAAGTGAGAAATCAAAATTCAAAAGAAAAAGAAAAAGCTCACTACAAAGGGAAACTGGGAAAAAGAAAGAGAGTTGTTCTTGAATGATAAATTCATAAATGTCTCTCTTAACTCAAGGAACTTTGCTGACCAGAAAAACCAATTTCCTTCTTAGCCCAGCCAAGTTACAAGCCATGAAAAGCCCTTGATGGAATCCTTCCTGACACAGTTAGTCGTATTTTTACATTTCATTGTATCTCTAACTTAGCTTGCAAGGAGCTTGGGTCACTATAAATACCCAGTTCCTCTATTGTATTTAGTACTTTTGAGAATAATGAGAATTGAGATTTCAAAAATAGAAACCATTCTCTCTTGAAAGTCATAGGCTAGTGAGTCCAAAGATTCCCTCTAGCCACCTTCTAGCACAGTTTCCTCCATTTTCATTTCTCCATTAAATTTCATTGTGCTTTCTCTCTGCTCCACGAAAGCTTTCCATCAATCCGCTGCAGCCTCAGCCATGCGTCAGTGCCTTCGTGGCTTCGTTGCACTGTTCCCTCATCAACACATCTTCATTTTCATTTCACAGACACGCACATCTTCATTCTTGCATAACTCTTTCATGTCAACCACGAGAGCTTCGTTTTCTCTCGAGAGAGCTTGTCTCGTCACCAATCATGCCTCATCACAGTAAGTCTTTGTCACACACATTCTCCTCATAGATTTGCATTTCCTCTTCACAGATTCATGATGTTCTTCACAGATTCCACATCTTTGCACCATTTCTTCCCTTTCACCGATTGATCTAGTGTCTTGACCGATTAAACAATTCTTTTTCCTTGGATCTTCCATTTTAATCGTTCAAAACACCATTTCTACCGATTAATCGGTCCAAATCGAGTTTTCCCTCTTTTTCTATGGTTCGTTCATGATTTTAGGGTTTCTTGTCTTTGCTTCTGATATTCTCTCGGTCTAAAGCTCTCTTCATCATTTTGTTGCGTCTTCTCGTCAAAGAAGCTTTGAGGAGGTTCAAATTTGTCGTTGCACAACTTCAATTAGCCTCTCCTTGGAGCCTTTTTCCATCAAGTGGTCATTAGAGCTTCGGTTTATCCGCGCTCAAAGCTAAGTAAGTCGATCTCTGATTTTGTTTTCACTGCTTCGTGTTTTGTTTTTTTTTATTCTCAGTTTGTTTGATTCGTATTTGTCTCTATTTCTAGTTTTTTGCGATTATTCAATTTTCTGAGTTGTTCATCATTTTCCTTTATTGTCTTGAGTTTTCAGATTTGTTGTATGCCTTGAGTCAGTGTTATTTTCATTTTAATTCGGTCTATTTCTTGTTTGAGTCATTTTATTTTGAGCATCGTAGCCTGTTTTGTCACAATCATGTTTAGTCGCTTTTTCTGTTATAAATTCTGGTTTTAAAACCGTGTGGTACTGCATCTGTGAAATTTGAATGAGATCAACATTCTCTGCATAATAAAAAGAGCTATGACAATCTCTATGAGGAGCTCTAGTGCATGATTTGATTGAACATTTCAGATTTGCGTCAAGTCACTACAGAGTTGTGGTTTTGCTGTTATTTGCTCTGAATTGCTATCTTTGGATTGTGTTGAATTGCTTAATTTGAGCTAGTACAAGATGAATACCATATAAGCATTAGATTGCCTTTGCAATTGGCTCGGTAGTATCACTAGAAAGTTTAATGTGCATTAAAACTGCAGTAGACCGATCTGCACCTTCTTTGTAAAGTCCTTTTTGTGTTTTAATTATGGTTTTAGCACATAGATCTTCGCTAGCCATCCATTATTTTTTTTTGCCACTTTGTGCACATTTTAATTGTTTCTTTTAAGCCAAATTCACAGTTCAAGGTCTGTTTGAATCTCTGCTTCAAAAATTGGATACTATAGTTGCTTGTTGTGATTTGCACATGAATTGAATCTGTTAAATTGTTATAGATATTGAATCTGCCAAGGAAAACCGGTCAAACAAGTTTAAATCCATCAACCAAACATGTTTATGCAAAGTTAAAATGGATATAAACTATTTTGGGCATTTTCACTATCTTACTCATCCAATTATAAGCATATTTTGGTTCAATTCAGTTAGTGCAACAGAAGTGATATTGGTATGAAAACTGATTTGGTGCACTGAGCTTTATTTGCACGTTGTAGCAAAAGCTTGAGTCCATACAAAAGAATTAAAACATTCAAAAGAATTGAAATGAAAATTAAAAAGCTAATTGCACCAGTGCAACACGTTTTAGTAATCTGCAAAATGCAAAGTCAAAATTTCTACACTAAACTGCATTTTCAGTGAGGCATTTCCACAAACAGTTTGTCATTTCTGCATTGCACATTTGTTCTGAACTTCCTTTTGTTAATCTGCTCTAGAGCTATTCCTAAGATCCATTTTTTGTGCCACCGTGTTTGCAATCCATTTTTCTTGCTTGTCTTGATTGCTAAATCTTAGTTTTGTCTACTTCACATGTGCAATCCGTCTGCTCTTTTTCATAATTTAAGCTTTTCCTTGCTTTCTTCATCCAATCTAGAGTTTATCTAGAGTTGTTGCTCTGTTGTTCTGTCATCGCCTTGATTTGTGTGTGTCCTGTTCTGTTCTGCCTATCACAGTGATCTTTGCTTAGCCTAGCCTTTGCTTGTTTGAGAAGCTGTTACACTTTGGTTTTGGAAATTGAAAAAGAAGGTTTGTGTGCTTGGTAGCATTCTAGGTGGTGGTGGTCTGAAAGACTCTTCAACCTTGAACTGCCAAGGGAGAATTTCCCCTTCCAAACCTTCATTTATGTGATTTAAGTTTTAAAGAGAAGCCTTCTGAAATAAACTTGAGTGTTGTGAGTTTAGTGAGGCTGACTTTAGCCTATTTTCCTTGGCAATTTGAGAGAGATAATTCAGTATTCATCTAACTGTTTTGTGATTATTCATTGTGCAGGAAAAAGCAGTTTGATTGATCAGATTGGAGCAATTGTGCTTGTTTAAATGCTATTGCAATCATTTAGATTATAAATTGTTGCTGAAATCATTGTTATCTTAATTGATTTGAATGTGAGTGCTACTTCTGAATTAATAAAATCCAGTTGAACTTCTTAGGTGAGATAGGGAGTTGCAAATACTCTTCTGATTGCAGTTTGAGCTTCACTTCTGCAGTAACTTGTTTTAGCTATATATATGCATCATTTCTGATTGTATCACGTCACTCTTGTCCAGATTGATTGACTGAACTATTTGAATAGTCCTACTTTTCCTTTGTTGTCGCTGCACATATTGCTACACATACTGTTGTACATACTGATACTCATACTGTTGCACATTTTATTGCATTGGATTGCCTAGATTTTGATTAGCTTGGGCAGGTTGTTTAGCAGTTTAGTCTCAGTTTGAATTCCATATATTTGAATCTGGTTTAATGTCCAATTGCATTTGCATTTGTTGGAATCTGGTGTGATTTTGTGTGTGTAGAACTGATATTTGTTGGAGTATAGATTGAGAAGAATTTTCCTGACAAAACAGCAGTCTAAGTATCTCTTGTGGACGCTCTGAATTATAGGGAGTTGTTTCACTTATCCTTGTTTTAAACTGTTGTTTCTTAACTGTATTGATAGCATTGATGGTGACCTGATGATTCTGGAATAATTGTCTGTGCAGGGTTGCTTTGATTAGATTCCAGTTTGTTCAGGAAATTGGGCTGAATTTAATTGAGCAGCAGCTGAATCTCACAAGCTTATGCAGCCAAGAGAAAGGGAAGTTCTTATTGCCCTATATCTTGTGCGTAATTTGTTTAGCTAAAGGTTTAAGTGATAGTAGTCGTGTACATTTCTGTTTGCAGGATGGGAACAACAAGCTTCATGATTAAACTGAGCTAGTTGAAGGTCACATTTTGATCCAGTGAAGCGTTACAGTAGTGGACCATACCAAGGCAGTAGCGTAGCTATTGTTTTTTTTATTTTCTTTGTATTTGATGGGCTTGTGTCAGTCCACTGTTACTTATAGTTTTTAGTTTTATTTTAATTTGTAAAAGGGCCTTTTATAAAGTCCAAGTTTAGAAGAGTCCTTTGTGCTCTTTCCATTCTTGGCAACTTTAACTGCTTCTTTTTAGTTTTTTTTTAGCATAGCTAGACATAGGAGTAGAATTTGATTGTCTTTGTGCTTGTGTTTGATTATGTTTCACGTTTAGGTGTGACCTTTGTCACATTAGTGTCTGCACACAGGGGTCTTATTACAGTCCGCCATAATTCTTTTGAGTTTTGCACTTTGATTTTAAAGGTGATTTTATTTTAAAGGAGAATTAGCTAGTAGCTTAAGAAATTTATGGCTAAGGTAAGACTTGGTATCTAAGCAGTCTTCATGACTCACCTCTCTTATCTAGGACTTGTCTAAAAGTGAAACTTTTAATCCTTTAGAATAAGAAAATTTTTAAGTACAAAGATGTCTTGTTATAGTTCATATAGGTCTTCTTCTAGTTGATATAGGTCGTCTAGTCTAGATAAAGTTTATGAAATGTTTAAACAAGCTAGGAATCTTCCATTCTTTAGTAAATACATAGGTGCATTAACATACCTAGCTTGGGAAAACGAAGTGGATAAAATAAATCCTTGGTTTTATAGAGAGAGTGAATCTTATGTCCTTAGTATTTATCTCTCTAAGTCAGAAGGACATGCAAATAAGTGGTGGGATGAAAGACAATACCATGTTAGGAAAGGTTGAAAGTCCTCCATTAGGGATTGGTATGATTTAAAAGCTTGCATGAGAAGAAAGTTTGTGCCTTCAAGCATTAAAAGAAACCTAGAATTAATTAGAGATTGCATTGAAGATGGAAAAATGTTTCTTGAGAGTTTAAATGACCATGGGTTTCTTAGAAGAGAATTATAATTTGGGGCAAGACTTAAATGTTAGGAAACAGGTTGGCTTCGTTTTACACCAAGAGGGGGGTTGAATTGGTGTTAGTTCAAAAACAAAGTCTTTTTGCGATCCTGGTATGAAAATTCTAAGCTTTTTATCTTTCCTTGAAATGCAAGTAATGAAAAATTCAATGCAGCGGAAAAACGTAGTTGACTGTAAAACAATTAAAGTCGACTGAAATAAAGAGTGCAAGGATAGAGAAAATCAAACACTGGTTTTTATACTGGTTCGGCCAATAATGCCTACATCCAGTGTCCTTCCAACCTTGGAAGCAAATGCCTTATAATGGTTGCGGTTTTTACAACAAGGAATTTATAGAAGCACCACGCAAAAATATAAATCTCCTCTCTAACCCGAAACCAAATATAGTTACACACACAAAACCAGAATTGCAACAAGAATCCCCTCTTCTGCAATCTGAACCCATGTTGAACAATCCTCAACGTGTAACCAACACTCTTCACAGGATGCCATGCCTATCATAACACGCTTCACAGTTGCCAAGCCTATCACAGCAAACTTCACAAGTTGCCAAGCCTTCAGTCAAATACAGCAATCTTCACAGGATGCCAAGCCTACAAGATCAAAATAGAAGCACCTCTTTGTTCAGATATTGATCAATCAGTGTGCGCAAATTGCTCCTCAATCTAAATCTCTCTCAAGAAAGATCACCACCATCTTCTTGGAGAATTCTTGGAGCTTCCAAAACTGAGAACTTTCTCTAAAACAGGACAATGAAAATGTTATATCACAAAAGTCTCAGAACAATTTGTGTTCTGATCTATTTATAGTATTCCCGTCATTCTCAGTCGAATAGCCTACTAATACAGTCGTCTGTATTAAAACAGTTATAACCGACAGTCAACACAAAGGCTCCTCAGTCAACCAAATTAATGCACATTCAATACAGTTGACCCAGTCAGTCAATCCTAACTAACTTTTAAAAATATAGCCATTGGAGCAAGTAGGCATAAGAGAATTCCAAAAATAACAGCAATACAGTTGACTGGGTGTTTCACACTGTCGACTAACACTTGAAAAAACATTTTGAAATTCTTTTCATCTCAAAATCTCATCAAGCACGTGTTCACAAAATCTGTGCAAAGATTTTAGCATAGTCGAATCCATTACCAGTATATTCGACTGAACTAGATCATTGTCACAACAAATATAAGTTCATAAAAGTGCTTGTGATCTTTTCTTCATACATGTGCAGAAGTAATCAAAATCATTTTATCAGACATTTCAATATAAGCATGTTCCAAACATATAACACATAATCATTCATAGGAACACACATTGTAAAATAACAAAACATGTTCAACAAAAGCAATTTTCAAATCAGTTTGGTATATCAGCTGAACATGTAATACTGGAACTTATGTACTGTTATTGAGCATTGTGTTGTCATCATTAAAAACCAGTTTGATATAGAGTTTGTGTTGTCAACAATCTCAACATTATCCCCTTTTTTTTATGATGCACAACCATGATTAATAACTCAACCATGTTTGTACAGTTCCACATATGACAGAGTAAAGCAGATAGCAAAATCAAGTAAGACAGTTCAGTTACTCTGCAAATACATAGCAAAAATATCATCAAGCAGATAAAGTATGATACAGCAATTCTCCCCATATAGACTTGCTCTCATACACTCATGAATATTCTCCCCCTTTGTGCATTAACAAAAAGGAATGCTTTGATATTTATGCAATTATGAAAACAGAGAAGCATCAAACAGATATGCAATTTCAAAATAACAGTGATGCTCTCAAAAGAAACACAGGTTCATCACAAAAATGTATGTAAACTCCCCCTGAAATATAGGTGTGTGTGATGAGACAATGTGTAAAAGGGTGATACTCCCCCTGTCATTATGCATGAATTTCAAAAACAGTTTGTATGCACAATGCAGAATATCACCAGTTCAAGCACAAATTTGTATCATTGGTACACAATTAAATCACATATATATGCAATGACACAAATATCAACAATCTCACAATATCATCTCAATTTAGATATAAAATCATGCAAAGCACGGAGATAATATCAGACTAGGAATGATTAAAGCGGACTGTAAGGATAGAATAAAACTGCAAAATTGGAATTTTTAACCCAGTTTAGATGCAGTCGAATGCATTGCTTTTCCAAAATGTAGAATCCCAAATGTATATGTTCAAAGCAATGTCCTTCCTGCAAAACCTTTCAAAAACCTTTTTCAGATCAAGTATAGTGGTTAAGTAAGAATAGAAACAAATCATAACAGAAGTCAATGTATGAAAATGCATGACAGTTATAGCACAATTGACTTCAATCATGGCACAGTCAAATCAATCAAACAGAGTATTGATTTTATTTAATAGTTTGAAAGAATGGATTGATTCAAGCTACTAATTTTATTTCCTTGATAGAACAGATATTACATTGATAAAGACAGCAAGGAAATACAAGACAAAACAAGGAAAGCACACAAAATATGGCTTTATATGCCATTTTACAAAATGAAACTTAGACTAGGACAAGACACATAACATAGATTGGTCAAAACGCAACTCTATTCTGATTCAGATGAGTCTTCAATTTTCTTGTCACTGCTGTTTGCTCCACTGTTTGTGTCACCAATAGAGGATTCTTCGAAAAGTTTTATCCTAAGGGCATAATCCATTTTCTTGTGAAGATCAGATAAGGATTTTTGCATCATATTTAGATTGTTCTCCAACCGATCAAATCTTCGATCCACATGACTTTCAAACATGCTTGATGGATGAAAATTATATCTTGTGGCATCAACTTTTAGAGGATCCAATTTACTGGTAGATGGAATTTCTTCTATCATTGTCCATTCATTTTTCAGCTTGATAATTCCAATAGAGTCCAAGAATTGAGTTTCCATCACATTGCACTTTCTACAGTGAATTACTCTTTCATTTGTTGTGTCTACATTCTGTAGCTTCAATATCTTGTTGATGAGCACTCCTTAAGGTAGACATAATCCATGGCCGTTAGTGAACTTCATCATGTGATCACGAATGATAAATGCCCAATTTGATTCAATTCCAAACGATAGAGCAGAGATTAAATATACATCTTCATCTCTGAGTATTGAGTGATTATCTTCTCTGGGAAGCAATATCCATGTCATGACATAGGCACGTAGACACTCATCCATTTGAAGATTCCTGATGTTGAAATCATCAAAATGCTTTGAGTAGACAGGTTTCCTTATCATGGTGTTGTATAATCCTTTGTTGTCATATTCAACAATACCATGATGGGAATATGAACCCCGGGTTTGTAGTCCAGCAATCTTTTCCCAAATAGTGTTATTTATAACAATATCATTTCCCTTTACCCTTGATGTCAAATTGTTTCCTTCCCTCTTGAGGTTGCAGTAGAACACATTGACTAAGTTAGGATAACAATCACCTTGCAGTTCCAAAAAGTCTGCAAGGTTTTCTCTGATCAGCCATTCGTGGAACCTGAAACCTTCTTTTCTGTAAAATGCAATGTTTATGCATTTGTGCCTCAGAACTTCTTTGAATCCCCATCTACAAATGAAGTCAGTTCTCTGATAATCATCGCTGAACCATCCAAAAGGGTCCTTGCAGACATTGGACGTTTTCCTGGTCTTGATGATGAGGCAGCCATTTGAGTAGGGAGGTGGATGAATTTCACCAGAATCAGAATAAGGGTTTGCTTATCACGTTTGTATGTGAATGTTTCAGACTATTTCATTCATTTATAGATGAAAAACATGCCAAGGATTTTGCTTAAACCCTAAGTTAATCTTTAATGTTCAAAAAATAGAGCATTTCAAATATTCAAATGACATAGTCAATTGAATTAATATTGGAGTCGACTGGGACTCGTAAAACTCTTTTCAACCAGATTCAATCAATCAAACAATTAAGCACTCAATGCAAACAATCATACAACAACAATCAATCAAGATATGCATGATGTAGCAGATAGATACAGATTTACCAGTTGTAGACTCGAGGTTTTTGAAATGTTCCATAGTTGATTCATCCTTGAGAACAGTTCTGCATCAGCTGCATGTCCTGCAAAACAGTTAAGCTTTGGTTGCGGGTACCCATTTGACTTTGGGTCCTTGATTGTCAGTTCTTGTCACATGTTCCTTTGGAATCCACACGTATAATCCTTAAGGAACAACAACATGTCTATAATAAAGTTTCTAACAGTATGACCAACACATCTGCAGTAAAAACATGCATTTCTAACAGGTTTTCTCAATTCATTAAGCTTCCTAGTATTGGTTCTGTTAGAGTGACCTTTAAATCCAATTCCTTGCCTATTATTAATTCTGCTAGAGGAATTTAATACAACATCTAAATTGTCACTAGCTTGAGCAAACTTAGCTAGCTTGCTAGTCAAGCAATCAATCTTTTCAATATGTATAGGACAATTTTCACAAGCTTTTTCAACAGTAACAGTTTTAATTTCAACATTTCTAGCAAACAATAATGCTTCATTTAGCTCCTTTTCTAATCTTTCATTCTCAGCAACAAGGTTATCAATTCTATTTTCAAAATCTCTTATCTCAAAGGCAAGTCAATTAACCTTGTACTGGAGTCGCATAGCTTTAACATGTAACTCTTTGAATGCATCTAGTAGTAGAGCATGTTTGACTTCTACTGGCTCATTTGATATGTCTTCATCATTGTCATAGTCGTCCCATGTAACACCTTTCATGTAGCACAAATTTGATTCCTCTTCTTGATCAGAATCATCATCACTTAACTTTTCAGAATCTGAATTTTCCCAAGCAATGCAGGCTCCTTTATTTCTCATATTTCTGCTTTGAGGTAATCTTTTCTTCCCTTTCGGCTTTGGTTGTAATTCAGGACAATCAGGCTTGATGTGACCTTCTTTACCACATTCATAGCACTGGATAGTGTTTGTACTAAAGCTTTTCTTCTTGCTTTAACCTGCATGGTTAGACAGTTGACTATCATTTTGCATAAGTCGACTAAACTTTCTTACCATCAAGGTCATTAGCTCTTTGTCGTCCATCTCTGCTTCTGTGAGATAATTGCTTGCAACCTTCAGAGCAATGAAATTCTTTTCTTCAATCTCCTCCTCATCCTTCAGTCTACCAAGTTCTAATTCATGTTCACGTAGCTTGCCAAACAAGGTAGCCATATTCATAGTTGTAAGATCTTTGGATTCAGAGATTGTAGTGACTTTTGGTTGCCAATTCCTGTTCAGACTTTTCAGAATCTTGATGTTGATCTCTTCTTTGTCAAAGACTTTGCCAAGAGCCATCAGGTGATTTACAATATGAGTGAATCGTTTCTGGACATCATAGATGTTCTCACCAGCCTTCATTCGGAACAACTCATATTCTTGTATCAGTGAATTCTTCCTGGCTCTCTTGACTTCATCCGTGCCTTCATGTGTTACCTCTAGAACATCCCACATTTCCTTTGCAGACTTGCATTGGGATATCCTAAAAAATTCATCAATTGTTAGTGCAGAGGCAAGAATATTTCTAACTTTAACATCATACTGAGCTTTTCTATTTTCATCAGCATTCCACTCAGTAAAAGGTTTCAAAACATTTTCATTATCAACAATTTTTGTAGGCACATATGGACCATTTAAAGTGGCATCCAAAATTCCTTTATCTTGCATTTCAAGAAATATCTGCATGCGAATTTTCCAAAAAGGATAGTTTTCACTAGCAAACAGAGGTGGTCTGTTTGTTGAAGCACCTTCACCAAAAGTTTGAAAATTTGAAGCCATCCCCAGGTTTTATAGTCGAATAGAATAAAAACAGAGTTGATTGAATTTTCAAATATTTTATGAAAACCAGCTCTGGTGCCAATTGTTAGGAAACAGGTTGGGTTCGTTTCACACCAAGAGGGGGGGTGAATTGGTGTTAGTTCAAAAACAAAGTCTATTCGCAATCTTGGTATGAAAATTCTAAGCTTTTGATCTTTCCTTGAAATGCAAGTAATGAAAAATTCAATGCAGCGGAAAAATGTAGTTGACTGTAAAACAATTAAAGTCGACTGAAATAAAGAGTGCAGGGATAGAGAAAATCAAACACTGGTTTTTATACTGGTTCGGCCAACAAAGCCTACATCCAGTGTCCTTCCAACCTTGGAAGCAAATGCACTATAATGGTTGCGGTTTTTACAACAAGGAATTTATAGAAGCACCACGCAAAAATATAAATATCCTCTCTAACCCAAAACTAAATATAGCTGCACACATAAAACTAGAATTGCAGCAAGAATCCCCTCTTCTGCAATCTGAACCCACCTTGAACAATCCTCAACGTGTAACCAGCACTCTTCACAGGATGTCAAGCCTATCACAGCACGCTTCACAGGTTACCAAGCCTATCACAGCAGACTTCACAGGTTGCCAAGCCTTCAGTCAAATACAACAATCTTCACAGGATGTCAAGCCTTCAAGATCAAACCAGAAGCACCTCTTTATCCAGATGTTGATCAATCAGTGTGCGCAAATTGCTCCTCAATCTAAATCTCTCTCAAGAAAGATCACCACCGTCTTCTTGGACAATTCTTGGAGCTTCCAAAACTGAGAACTTTCTCTGAAACAGGACAATGAAAATTTTATATCACAAAAGTGTCAGAACAATTTGTGTTCTGATCTATTTATAGTTTTCCTGTCATTTTCAGTTGAATAGCCTACTAATACAGTCGACTGTATTAAAACAATTATAACAAACAGTCAACACAAAGGCTCCTCAGTCAACCAAATCAATGCACATTCAATACAGTTGACCCAGTCAGTCAATCCTAACTAACTTTTAAAAATATAGCCATTGGAGCAAGTAGGCATAACAAAATTCCAAAAATAACAGCAATACATTCGACTGCGTTAAATGTAAAGTTGACTATAAATTATAAGTGCAGGGATAGAGAAAATCAAACACTGGTTTTTATACTGGTTCGGCCAACAATGTCTACATCCAGTGTCCTTCCAACCTAGGAAGCAAATGCACTATAATAGTTGCGGTTTTTACAACAAGGAATTTATAGAAGACCTCCACGTCAAAAATATAAATCTTCTCTCTAACCCTTAACCAAACTATAGGCAACAAAAACAACAAGACTTGCAGCAAGATGTCCCCTCTTCTGCAATCTGCCAAACACCACTTTGAACAATCCTTAAAGTGAACTATCCCCTGTAATCAACAGGTCCAAAACAGTAGTCTTCATGGATGCCAAGCCAGATAATATGCAACAGTCTTCAAGGATGCCAAGCTTCAACGTGATCAAACCAGAAGCACCTTTTTTGTGCAGAATATGATCAATCGATGTATGCGCAGACAATCTCCCTTTGAATCTCTTTCAAGAAAGATCACCATCGTCTTCTTGGAGAAGTCTTGGAGCTCTTAAAACAGAGAATTCAATCTGAAATAGAAATGAAATTGTTAGATAATCAAAAGTCTCTGAATAGATTAGTGTTCAGCCTATTTATAGATCTCTGTTAAAGAGATAGTTTCTCAATCGAATAAGCTAATAATTCAGTCGACTGGATTATGACAGTTATAACAGATCAGTCAACCTGGTAGCTTACGGTCAACCAAAAACAAAACACATTTAATACAGTTGACCAAGTCATCAATGCTCAACTAACTTTTGAAAATATAGCCATTAGAGTGCAATAGCATAACAGAATTTCAAAACAGACAACAAACACAGTCGAATGTGTGGCGCACATAGTCGACTTCAACATGCAAAACATTTTGAATTCTTTTCTTCTCAAAATTTCACAAAGCAATGATTCTCAAAATCTATACAAAGATTTTAGCATAGTCGAATCTATTAATAATGTAGTCGACTACACTATAGCTTTGTCACACAGTGATAAGTTCATGAAAGTGCTTGTGGTTTTCAGCTTTAAAACATGTGCAGTAAAACATATGTAATGATGCATTGCACGTAGCACATAAAGCACATAGACACGTTCCATAAATATATCAATTAATCAACATAGGAACATGTAATACAGTACATAAACATGTTCAACAGATATAACAATCAATCAACATAAGAACATGTAATACAACAACAACATATGTGTGTTATTAAGCAATGTGTTGTCATAATAAAAAACTAGAGTGATATAAAAATTATGTTGTCAACATCTCAACATGTGAAACACCACACCATGCACCTGTGAGCTTAAGTGAGACACATTTGAGTGCTTGAGTGATATGCTTTGGAGTGCTTGAGTGAAACACTTTCCTTGGTGAGGAATAGTTCTCTGAGTTTCTGATTTCATCTTTGCTTCGTTGATTGATCATTCTTAAGGATAGAACCTGTTGGAAGTACCTAAGCATCACATTGAATTTGATTGAATTAAGGCATCTGCACATCTTGACTGAGATCTTTATGCTAAATTGATAAAAGCGATTCCTTGTCTTGAAAGAAAAGTTTTTGAAAAAGGTTGAGTCATTGTAGTGATTGTTCTGAAGAGCTGAGTTACATTCTGTTTGCTTGAGGACAAGCAAAGTACTAAGTTTACTTGAGGACAAGCAAAGTTGTAAGTTTGGGGTTGTGATAACGGTCTAAAACACCGTTATTTGTGATGTGATTTTGATGCTAAAAGCACCCTTTTTCACTTAGAAACTTACTTGGCCTCATGTTTTTTCAATAAATTGTGTGAATAAGAGAGTTGAGGTTGATTTCAATAGTTTTATGACTAATTCCCCTTATTTTGACAGATATTGAGGTAATGGTGGAAGAAGAGATGAAGAACCAAGAAGATGGAGCTTAGAAGAGCTCAAAAAGGCACTAGAAAGAGGAAAAGCACGAAGATCGGGCGTCTAGAAGTGTGGCTTAAGTGAGCAGTATCAGCGTCCACCGCCCGGGCGACGGGGCTTCGTAGCTTGGGCGTCCAAATATGACACCTGGGCCTTACATGACTCATTTTGACCGCCTGGGCGGTCTTCCAGGATGCCTGGGCGTCGACTTTTGTGGACCGGGCCTTGTTTCTGCTCCGTTTTGATTCTTTTGGGCTGGGCCTTGCTCTGGCATGCCTCTGACACTATATAAAGGACCTTGGGGCTCTAGGTTTTGCATCCCTGGCAGAGAAGAGCATAGCAATCCACTTTTATCCAATTCTTAGGCTTTCTTTCTCATTCTTTCTTTCGTTATTCATAGAGTTCCCCCATGTCTATAGGGAACTAATTTCTATTTGTTGTTGGGGAATGATGTAACCTTGTAAACTCTCATGTATTTGAATTGATTCTTAATTACATATGCTTTTTCATTAATTGTTAGAGTAATTCTTCTGTTTTTATTCTTACTTATACAATAGCATTATTTATGAATTGCATGAGTGTCGAGAGGTTCCTTTCAATCCAGGTTCTTGTTGAATTATTGTTAGCAAAATGGTGAAGATGAAGTTTTCATGATGCCCAAATCAAGTCAAGATTCATGAAGATCCTTTGAAGACTTATTTTTGTTATGAAAATCTTTTGTAATAATTGTAGTTTATTGCTTAGGACTTAGATTTGTAATAGGTTTTGATTCTTGTACCTTCATATTTTATATTTGTTGTTCAGAATCATAAATGCACGGTTTTAATCGATTAAACCAAGTTATAATCGATTAAAACGAGGCTGACACTGAAAACCCAAGTGGCTCTGGAATAATTGATTAATACATGCTTTAATCGATTAGCTAATCGATTAAAATAGGAAATAATCGATTAATACTAGCCGTTGGAGGTTTCAAATTTGAAAAACTAGCCGTTGTACTCATTGTAATCGATTAACACTAAAATTAATCGATTAAATGCTTTAAATGGCCAGTTACGAAGAATGGAAGGGTTTTTGGCTGAGTCTATAAATAGGCTCTCTTTACCCATCAACAACAACTCTCCCTTGTGCTAAAACACTCAGAACTCTTTGAGAAGTGTGTGCTCTTGCTCAGCTAAGGAAACTCTTGTCTGTGTTGCTAGTACATTGCTACTACGGTGACGGAGGAATAACTGGTTCATCCTTGGTGCGTCTGAGGAGGTGTGTGGAAGAGGATCATCCTTCGTGAAGTATTCGAAGGAGGTGTTTCATCCTTCGTGAAGTATTCGGAGGAGGTGTTTCATCCTTTGTGAAGATTCAAAGGAGGTGCAGGTTCATCTCTTGTGGTATCAAGAGAGGTGGTTTTTTCTTTGTGATTGTAATTTGTAATTGTTTTGTGCTTAGTGAACTGTTTATCTCGGTTTAAGATAAGCGACTAGACGTAGGATTGGTAAGATCCAAACCAGTATAAAAATCATCTGTGTTGCGTAGTAAGATAAATTAAGAAGAAATTAAAAGGCACACGTTTGAAATAAAAATCCTCTTGGTTTGTTATGCCACGCTAACAATTCCGCTGCAGCCATTCTAACAATTGGTATCAGAGCTCGATTTGATAGTTATTCAAATGGCAGGATCATATCAAACTTTTGCAGAGGGTGCTTCTATCAATAGACCACCTTTATTCACGGGTGAAAATGATGCATTCTGGAAGGTTAGAATGCAAATATTTATTGAGTCTATTGATTGTGAGATTTTGGATGTTATTGCATCTGGTTCGTCTGTTCCTACTAACAATTTGTAGGAACCAAAGCCCCGTGTTCAGTGGGCTGCTGAAGAAAAGAAAAGGTTTCAAAATGATGTAAAAGCTCGTAATATTATTTCATCTGCCTTAACAGTTGATGAGTTTTACAGGATATCTATTTGTAAGACTGCTCAAGAAATGTGGGAAGTGCTAAGAGTAACCCACGAAGGTACAGATGATGTGAAGAGAGCGAGAAAAAATACCTTGATCCAAGAATATGAAATGTTTAGAATGAAGCAAGGAGAAACAATATCAGACGTTCAAAAATGCTTCACAAACATCGTTAATCATCTTATTGGACTAGGTAAGTCTTTCGAAAATGATGAACTTAATATAAAAATTTTGAAATCTATAGACAAGTCGTGGCAACCGAAAGTGACTGCAATTTCAGAGTCACAAAATCTCAACACAATGACTATGGCGGCATTATTTGGAAAGTTGAGAGAGCATGAACTTGACCTTGGAAGACTAGATGAAGAAGAAGCAATGGGAAAAACAAAGAAAAAGAGTCTAGCCTTAAAATCTGAGGTAGGAAGGAGCAAGAACAAAATAAAAGATGAAGACTCAGAAGATGAAGAAAATTTGAGACTCATGATAGAAAGGCTCACAGGTTCATGAAATGAAAAGAAAAAGGAAGATTAAAATTTGAAAAGAAAGAAAATCAAGGATCTTCCTCACACTTTAAATGTTATGGTTGCGGAGAAAGGGGACACTTAAAAGCGGACTGCCCAAATCAAAAGAAGAATAAAGAAATAAAGGAAAAGAAATCCTTCAAGAAAAAGAAAGTCTACATCGCATGGGACGATGACAACAAAATAATTTCTGACTTGAGCGAATCTGATGAAGAGGCAAACATCTGTTTAGTGGCAGACGACGATGTTGGAAGCCAAGTAAGTACATCTAGCAATTCTGATAATTATAGTCAATTTAGTAAAAGTGAATTGCATGAAACTTATGCTGCTTTAATAGTTGAATCAAAAAAATTAGATAAAGCTCATAAGAAATTGAAAAAGGATTTCAAAAATTTAAAATTAAATTTTGAAAATATTTCAGAAGAAAATAAAAATTTAAAATCAGATTTAGAAAATATTTTTGAAGAAAATAATAATTTAAAATTAAATTTTGAAAATATTTTTGAAGAAAATAAAAATTTAAAATTAAATTTTGAAAATATTTTTGAAGAGAACAAAAATTTGAAAAAGAAAATTTTATTTTTTGAAAAAGGTAAATATATTAGTAGTAATGAATGTGCTTCTTGTGAAAATTTTAAGAAACTACTAAACAACACAACCTTAGGAGAATGTAGTAAAAATAATGAAAATAAGGTTGTTAAAAATAAGTATGTTCCTAAAATTAAAAATAAACATAATAATAAAACCCGTAGAACATGGGTAGAAAAAGGAATAGCTCATAGGAACACAAACTTTATATCATGCTTTTATTGTATGAAAAACGGTCATGCTTCAAATAAATGTAAAATTAAGCTTTATGGTGTTCCAAGTGATAGATATGTTTGGGTTGTAAAATGATCTCATTTTTTCTAATATAACCCAAAGGACAATGTTTAACTTTTAAGAATTGTTTAAATATTTTAATTTTTTTTGGAAAACAAAATTTAAGAAAATTTTATTCCAAGGATGTTGTCTTTGATAAAATTGTGGACCTTGAGGCAAAACCTCTTGAGTCAGATAAATCTGATGCAGGTAATTTTGAAGATGTGACAAAAACAACAAAAGAAGAGAAGAATGTTGACAATCCTCAAGACGAAGATCTCAAAAAATTATCATTACATTATGAAATTGGAGACATTTCTAAAGGGGTAACATTAGAAGAGATCTAGGAATATTTGAAATTTCTTAGGATTGCGTTTTTTTTCATTTGATGCATTTTTATGCATTTTTGAAAATTTTGCCATATTTTTTTTATGTTTTAAAATTTCTATCTTGTATGGTTTAAAGTATGATTTTTTAAAGTTCTTTATCCTAAAATCATTTTCTTTAAATCTCCTATTGTGTATGTTTGAATGAATCTCTAAATTTTAAAATATATTTAGCTCATATGCATACATGCTTTTATTAAGGGGGAGAAAATGTTTAGAGCCTATTATTATTCTCTAATGCTATTTTCTTCTATAAGTTGTGTTTTTATTCAGATTATTACTAAAAGCTTTAATTCAAAGGAGTTTTTGATCATCATCAAAAAGGGGGAGAATGTTAGCAAAATGGTGAAGATGAAGTTTTGATGATGCCCAAATCAAGTCAAGACTTATCAAGATTCATGAAGATCCTTTGAAGACTTATTTTTGTTATGAAAAGCTTTTGTAATAATTGTAGTTTATTGCTTAGGACTTAGATTTGTAATAGGTTTCGATTCCTGTACCTTCATATTTTAACCCCCAACAGCATATCCATCTCATATAAATCAACCTCTGTTCATCTCTGTGCTCCTTTGCCACTGATCAATTTTATTTTATTTTATTTTTATTATTTTTGCCACACCCAATGATCTTTTTTTACTTTTAAGTCATAATTAATCTTGTCACAACTGTTCAGCGTCGAGAGTCCTCTAAGATATGATACTTGGTCTTACCATTTTATATTACTTGTGCAACTCGGTACACTTGCCGATTTGTCCCAACAGAGTCCATATAGTTATTTTCCGATGTTTCTTCACCATTTCCTTGCTGAAGAATACGATCAATTTTTACTTCAAGCTGATTAAGCTTGTCAACAATTTTTTGGAGTGGATTAGCATTGAGCTGGGCACAACTGTTGACACAAAGTAGATTATTTCGTTGTTCATCTGACACTGAAATGCTTCATAACAGTACATTGAACTCTCTTCCCCATTGAAACACCAACCTCTCATTGTTCTCACGAGTCCGAGTAACATAAGAGTGTTTCGATTTATGACATTCATGCAGTTAATTGAATGTTTCACTTCTCCACATATTTCACTCCTTGAAGCACCAGTATATTGCTTACAAGAATCGCATAAGGTAAATCATGAAGGTTACTTCGAGCTGCACAAGTCATGTGATCTTTTAAAACATCCACCCAGTTGGTGGGTATGTTATTCTTGATATCATGCAGAAGAAACACATCCTCTGTGGTCATTCCGTCTTGCATTAATCTTCCTGGTAGAATCACCCACGAGAGTATATGTGCTAAAATAATTTCTTCCATCTTGAGATCCTCATGCAGATAAAGACGTTCTCTAGAAAGTTTCACTAGAAGCCTGAGCCATTCTCTGTAGAGATTTTTCTTCTTTAGCCATCGATTTTCCTTAGAGTTTGGTAAAGAAGAATTACAATGGAAAGAATAGACATATACAATTGAGACATAATTTGGTGAAGCAGTTGCTAAAGAGTGGAACTATTTCCATTGATTATGTGATGTCAGAACGGAATCTAGCAGATCCTCTAACAAAACCCCTGGGAAGATAAATGATATTAGAAACATCGAGGGGAATGAGACTTAAGCCACTTGCAAACAAACAAGTGATGGTAACCCAACCTTTGTGATTGGAGATCCCATGAATAAGGTTCATATGGGTAAAAACAAGTCACTTGTTAGTTCTAATAACACTAATTTTATTTTAAATCAAATATGTCCATTCTTATGGTGTGCGTGAAAGTGCTAGAGACTGCATTATTGAGAGGTTAAACTTTGTAATTAATCAAATTTTTTAATAATCTTCATATCCTTTATGGGTGGTGTATGATTTGCAGCATACACTTAATGAAATCACCTATATGAGTGTCAAGTGGGGCCGCTTGCATGAGATCTTGGCATGATCTCTAGAGCACTCATGAATACCGGGAACGCGCATGGCCTAATAAGCGCATCACAGCGATAACAACAAAGATTGTGGGGGTGTAATGTGATTGATAAACCTCTAACACACTCAAGTGTCTTTGGTTCATATAGCTTGCTATACCAACTACACTGTGTGTTAAGTTTCTTGATCTAAGACCGGTATATATAGCTTGTTATACCAGTTCTGATGCATTACATCTTGTGAAACCCAGAATAATTTCTTTTCTCTTTCGTTTGTATATATATTTTGCAATATGTGGGAGATTGTTATAAATTTTGAATATAATATTGCAAAATATCTACTTATGAACGTTATTGTTCCACGAGTCTCGTGCAGCGTAAATGTTGCCGCCAACGTTATTTCTTCATTTGCAACGTTCTATTTCTATTAAAAATAATAATTTTCTAAGAGATATTTTAGGTCATTAGTTTGAACTCTATAAATAGAACACTTCCTTTACTCCAAAACGGATGATCAGAAACCATTATTCTTTCATTTTTTTTCTCTCGTAGTTTCATTTTTCCTCTTTTCTTCTTTCCTAAAATATTCTGAGTTCGTTTCTTTTATTCTCCTTTTTGAGATGTTGCTAGTTCTTAAATCCTTAGATATTTCTCTAAGAAGTTCTTGTTGTATCCTGGAAAACTTGCGCAATATATCGCGGATAAGTCTTTAAGGACAATGATCTACATGCCCGAGGAAATTGCAACTTTTTGTAAAAATTTTTACTACATACTCTTCTTCAATTTCTCTATTCTTTTACTGCACTTCTCCAAAATTGGTTGTCTCGCGTGAAAGTGCAGTTCCTGCAATCTTCTCGAAATGGGTTTCATCAACACATTGATGAAAGAGCAAAGTGGCTTTACAATCTTTCTTGTGTTTTCTTTGTAAAACATTTCTCTGCCTCTGCGGACTTTTCAGATAACATCGGAAACTAATCTTCAACAATATCTGAAACTTCTGACATTTTCACCTAGGCAAATTTGCCTCATATATTACGAAAATAGGCAAAAGGTGAAGTCGTGGGGGTGCAAGACGACTTCCAAAAAAGAAGTCGTGCCCCCCCTGCACGACTTCACACTGTTCACATGAACAGTTGTGAAGTCGTGCACCCAAAAACGACTTCTAGGCCTGGTAATCGATTACAACTCCTGGTAATCGATTACATGGAGTTGTAATCGATTACCACACAATAAAAAAAAATGAAGTTGTATGGGGGGTTAACGACTTCTCTTATTGAAGCCGTATACCCCCCTCACGTTTTTACTTTTCCAATTTTTTTAATATTTTTATTAATTAAAATCAAAATAATTTTTTAATAATATTTTTAAATGTATTTAAAATAATTAAAATTATATTTAATTAATAATTAATTTTTTTAATATTATTAAATAAATAAATTTAATATTCTAATTATTTTTTAATTAAATTAATTGTTTATAAAATAATTTTAATTAAGTAATTTATAAAAATATTAAATATAAACTATTTAAATTAATAAAAAATAAAATAATTAAAATTGTAGGGGGGTTGACGACTTCTTATGTTGAAGTCGTGCACCCACACACTTTTACTTTTTAATTTCTTTTTATTTAAAATGATTTATAATATTTAAATAATGTATTTTATTGTATATGAAATATTTTAAATTATATAATTAATAATTAAAATGATTTATAATATTTAAATAAAGTATTTTATATGGTTTTAATTATTTTTGTAATTAAATTTATTTTTTTATAAAATTATTTTAATTAAATAATTTATAATTATAATTATTGTAATTATGTAATTAAAAATTTAAAAAAATTATATTTCATTATTAATTTCTTTTTCTAATATAATAAATTTACTGCAACAAAATTTATTATAAAAAATAAATAAATTTATTTTATTTCATTATAATAAATTTACTTATAATAAATTTAAATTACTTAAATTAAATTTATTATAAGTAAATTTATTATAATGAAAATTTATTATAATGAAGGTTTATTATAAATTAAATTTAAGTAAAAATTTATTATCATGAAATATAGTAAATTTATTTTTATTTAATATAATAAATTTAATTAAATTAATTATAATAAAAAAATAATTTAATTATAAAAATAATTAAAACCATAAAATTTATTTAATTTATAAAATTAAATAACAATAATTATTGATTATATATAATTTAAAATGTTTTATATACATTTAAATATATTATTTAAAACTTATAAATTATTTTAAATAATAAATAATTAAAAAAACAAAAGTGTGGAGGAGGTGCACGACTTTAAATAATGAAGTCGTCAACCCCCTTAACGTTTTCAACTTTTAAAATTTTTATTATTTTAAATAGTTTATAATAAAAAAAAATTGTTATTAGTTAATTATAATTTTAAAAAAATATAATATAATAATTAAAATTCAAAAAAATAAATTATAATGAAATATAATTTTGAAATATTAATTACATATAATTTATATTATTTTAAATATATTTAAATATATTATTTATTAATTATAAATCATTTTAATTAATAAAAATATTAAAAAATTGAAAAAGTAAAAATGAGGGGTATACGACTTCAATAAGAGAAGTCGTTAACCCCCATACAACTTCATTTTTTTTATTTTTTTTTATAAAAAAATGGCATGTAATCGATTACCAGACCCTAAAGTCGTTTTTGGGTGCACGACTTCACAACTGTTCATGTGAACAGTATGAAGTCGTACATTCATTAGAAGTTGTCTGGGCTCCCCACGACTTGCCTATTCTCGTAATTAAAATTCTTTTTGCCTATTCTCTCGTAATATCTTCCTCATTTTTGCCTACTGAAAAAACCGCAACTTCTTTGATACTAAAGAATTACCTTTATTTGCACACGCTACCTGTCCTAATTCGTTTCATTGAGAATGAGCACATTAGTTGAAAATGCACCGGGTCCCATTCAACATTACTTTGGATACCAGTTGTTGGAGAAAAGGTAGAGGAAATCCACACCGTAACAGAGAACGAATACAGAAATTATACTCTAGATTCTTCATTATATTAATGAGAAAGGTGTTTATATAATACACTTTAGGATAACTGCATAACGGGTTTTGAATCATATTCTAACATAATTTATGGATGATAGTATAAAATTCTTTTATGTTTTCATAAAAAATTGTTCCAAAATTATAATCCAAGAATTAAGAAAGTAAAAATAGTTGAAAACAAATTTTGAACTTTAAATTTATCATTAAAACTGATTATATCATCGTAATAGATATAATATCATTTAAATTTTGTATGGTAGTAGATACCTCATGCGTAATTCTTTTAAACTAATTGTTTCAGTATAAATTGTGGGACCGAAAGGTCAAACCTGGATCACGTCGCTTTCTGTCCTTCTGTCTGCTTCTTCTTCTTCAGGACCGTCCGGTTGATTTCTTCTTCAGCCGTCCGATGTTCTTCAAGCTCTGACCGAGAGGGGGGAGTACCTGAAAAGGCGTTCCGACGCTCAAGTTAGGCGTGAGTAGAGAATTAAACCCTCTGTGAGAGAGGATTGATAGAGTTCGATAGCAAAGAGAGTGCTAAGAATTATGAGTGGAGTGTATTTGGAGTGTGAATGAATCGTACCTTGTTTGGAGTCCTCAGGCCTTTATTTATAGGCTTTGGATTGATATAAGATAAACAAAATATAAACAGAATAAAATATAATCTTACTTGGCATATCTCTGATATGATATAAACAGAATAAAATATAATCTTACTTGGCATATCTCTGATATGATATAAACAGAATAAAATATAATCTTACTTGGCATATCTCTGATATGATATAAACAGAATAAAATATAATCTTACTTGGAAATCTGGTTAGTTGCTAAATATCTTTAAATAGATATTCTTGATTTATTCTAAGATATATCGTAACCGCTCGGCCTTGATATCACACTGTATATTATGCCCCCTAAGTCCGAGTTAACCGTTCGGTTTTAGCCGAGGTTAACTATAGGACTTATGAGTTTGAAGGAGGTTGGGTTGGGGAGCGTGCTTCTGTTAGTAAGTGAGCGCCCGGACTCGGTGGTCCGTGCTTTTTGATAGCAATCAACTGTCCGTGACCTAGGAGTAAGTGAGCGTCCGGACTCGATGGTCCGTGCTTTTTGATAGTAATCAACTGTCCGTGACCCAGGAGTTCCTGGAGAACTTCCCAATAGACAAAATTGACCGTCCGTGCCCTGGAGTTCCTGGAGAACTTCCCAGTAGACAAAATTGATCGTCCGTGGCCCAGGAGTTCCTGTAGAACCTCCCAGTAGACGTGATTGATTGTCCGTGACCCAGGAGTTCCTGGAGAACTTCCCAGTAGACAAAATCTATGAGGCCGAATGGTAGCGAGGCCGAACGGTTGGATACTTGGGAGGCCGAATGACTGAAAACCTGAGAGTGAACGTTCATCAGAGGAATTTTTGAAGTTCGAATGATAGTTCCTAAAGGATTATCCTTAATTTATAATCTTGTGATCTATAAGATAATATCAAAAATATAGACGAGACCGTTCGGTCTTTAGTTAGATGGCAATATCTCGTAATAGTATTTGAAATACCCTCTTTCCGCCTTTCTTCGATGAAGGACCTGCAAACTTAGTTGTTTGTAATAATGAAAATTTGATTCACCTCGGTGAAGTGAGAGTAGGTCCCCTCATATATATCATGTTATATGACTATTAAATATCATATATTATAAATCTTTCGGTTACATTATATTTCAAACTGCACCGAATAAATAACACATAAAGGAGGCATCAAAATCGTCTTGAGATAATATTGCCATTGATAATTTTTGCTAATGCAACAATTATTTCAATCACAGCGAATGTGCTTATGGTTAAGCATTATATATAATGTCATATATGATAGAAGCATGGAAATTTCACATTTTCCCATATAACAATAATCCATCTTTCGAAAAGGAAACCCTTTTTATTATATGACGTGTCAGTATAGAAATGTTTCTATGAAATAGTTATTATAATAGCTATTTCGATTTTCATAATGTTTCTGTTATAATAATATAACATATTTTTAGTGTATTATATGTTATATAATATATTACGAACTATATTATATATTTCGGTTATATCATATAACCATTATCATATTATACATATTTTAATATTTATAAAATAATTGTTATAATATCTATTATCAATTAGATATTTTATGAAATATTCATATTTCAAAAATACTTATCTTGTTGATGACGTTTCATGTAGAGATGATGATTCACGCAGTGTAGTTTTCACTTTGATGAAAATTTCTGGTATTGGTCCGAATAGTGATGTTGAGAACAAATGCTCGTATTTGTTTATTGTGGTTTCTGATAATCTTTCTGGTGCTTTGTTGTTCCTCCATATGTTCCTTGTGGTCACCATTTGGGTTTGCCGCTCGGCCCCACGGTGGGCGCCAAAATGTTTCGGTATAAATTGTGGCCCTTCCGTCTGCTTCTTCTTCTTCAGGACCGTCCGGTTGATATCTTCTTCAGCCGTCCGATGTTCTTCAAGCTCTGACCGAGAGGGGGGATTACCTGAAAAGGCGCTCCGACGCTCAAGTTAGGCGTGAGTAGAGAATTAAACCCTCTGTGAGAGAGGATTGATAGAGTTCGATAGCAAAGAGAGTGCTAAGAATTATGAGTGGAGTGTATTTGGAGTGTGAATGAATCGTACCTTGTTTGGAGTCCTCAGGCCTTTATTTATAGGCTTTGGATTGATATAAGATAAACAAAATATAAACAGAATAAAATATAATCTTACTTGGCATATCTCTGATATGATATAAACAGAATAAAATATAATCTTACTTGGCATATCTCTGATATGATATAAACAGAATAAAATATAATCTTACTTGGAAATCTGGTTAGTTGCTAAATATCTTTAAATAAATATTCTTGATTTATTCTAAGATATATCGTAACCGCTCGGCCTTGATATCACACTGTACACTAATATTTTAATAAGTATAGAGTAGAATAAACATTAATTTTTATTAGAAATTATGATATATAAAACACTTTAAAAATGAAAATAAGTAAATATATAATACATATAAGTTATGTTATGAATTATAATAAATAATTTAAGTTGTAATATCATATTACTTTTAACTTTAACAATTTTAGAAATTCAACATAAGGAATTTAAAATATATAGAAAATTATAAATAATCAATAACATCAACTTAAAATTATCATTTAAAGATAAAATAAGATAATTCTGTATGAATGAGAGATAGAATACAAGGTAGAAAAATCACACGTGAAATGCATATTAAAAGAGAGAGAAGTTCTTCAACTGAGAGCCAGAAGAGTGTTTTTTAATGTATAATCTAAAAAATATTTTAAAAATTTTGTTAGGAAACAAAGTTTTCTCTCATTTAATTTATTTTAAGAGATTGTATAAAAAAAAAAGTAATACTACACTGAAAACAAGTGGTGGAAAAAGCAAAAGAGAACCATTTGAAATAAACCCTAAATTCAAATGGAAGTTATTAAAAAGACTTAAGGCACCTATAATTTATTGATAACAAAATGAAAAAGATAGTTTAAAAATAAATAAAAGAAAGCGAAGTAATAATAAGCAGAAGCTGAAAGTAAATGTTAAACCATAAAAGAGAGCAGTGAATCATAGTTATTTCCCATTTAGAGTATGACGGCACAAAAGAAGAACATGGATCCACCATATACCATTAACATGATTTGAATTCCAACACATTCGCATCACTGGAGACTTTACAGGTAAAGGTGTATAATGAAGCATTGATAAAATGAACAATGCCACCTTCTATATGTTGAAATTCCAAACCAAGCCAATCTTCTGCTGCGAGAAATCACTTTCGCCTATGTCAAATTAACAGGAAATGTCCATTAACTGCACCAAAACAAAACCTGATCCCATCAATTCATCTCCATCACCAAAACAAGACCCCAGTATGCATACGTATACACGCGTCAAACTCACTTCTGATGTCATAAATATTGGAATTTTGAGTTCCATCAGCGTTGAGAATAAGCTTTCCACACTGCGATGCAATAAAGGAAAGGCACAGTCGGAGGAGCAAGTGTTCAATATTGCAACTTACGCTTGTCTTTTACTTTCTTTTGGTTCTCTCTCCTTCTCTCTCTAGATTAAATCAGAAGAAAGAGACAAAACAAGTACAGAGAGATGAGTTATAAAGCAGAGTTATAAAGCAGTGAGACCTAGAAATAAAGCGAGGGATGGGATTTATCCGTAGTGGATGGACACAGAAACACATACAAAACCACACCACACCAAACCAAGCAGAAGGAACAAGAGGTGACTTCTGCTGATGTTAGAAACAGGCAACCACAATACTTGCCACGTTCTCCACTGCCACACACTTTTTCCAAATCAAGAAAGCTATGCACAGTGCCACCAGTCACCAACTTGCATCGCGTTATCTTCTCCCAATAACCTCTGCTACACTGCACCCACAATAATACATCATATCCCAGTCTCAATCTTCAAACCAATTAACCCCCATTATTTCCTTAACCACCCCCTAACTCACTATGCAAATTCTAAGCTTCCTTCTTCTCAATCTAATACACCCTTTTCTTCTAATAATCCAAATGTGGTCCAACACACTAGAAAGTTCCGTTTTGGACGTTTCACGTAATGTATACAAATTTCCCTCCTTTAAAAATCACTTTTTTTATCTTCTTCAAGTAATATTTTAAACACCACCAACTAAAGTTCCAATGTTTTACAGATCATTAATTACGCGATTTAGAGTTTATACACAAAATACTAATCGTTTCAGGTGTTGGATACAGAATATGATAAATAACAAGATAGTACCGAGAGAGATTTATTCTGCAGCGGTTAAGCATGTTTTACCCAATGATGTCTTAGCAAGTTTGAAGAATTAAATGATGTAAAGAACGAAAGAAACGACGAAACAATAAAAACGCATGCATTAAGCATTATTCTAAAACTCTAAACCAGAGTATTCTATCCAGAACTAGAGCTAAATAAGTAGCTAGCAGCAACATTACAACTAAATAAATAAACCCCAGAAAGAAAAAAAAATAGCGAAACAAAAATGCTCACAATTAACGAAACAAAATTCACAGAACAGCAACGAATTAAGATCATCAGAAAGGTGTTCTGGCCGTGGGAGCCCAAATCACATCCGAAGGGAGGTGACAGCTGTACATACACGACTCCGCCGGAAGTTGTCCGCTCTCCGCGCCGCCAACAGAGGCAGGCGGCGACTGCGCATCGCCGACACCGCCGCCGGACGCGGAGTTATTATGCGCGTCATCCCCTGACGAGAGCCGGTGGAAGGAGGGGTTGTTGAACGACGCGGCGATGATGAACACCGTCCCAGCAGCGAGCAGCCTTCCAGTGACGTGTCCGCCGACGATCTGCCCTTGCGGTCCGGCGAGCGAGACGGCGAAGGTGGAGGGATGGGCCGGCGGCGTGGGTGCGTGGAGGAGGAAGGTGGCGGACATGGAGAGGATGTCGAAGCGGCCATGGAAGGTAACAGTGCCGACGGGAGCAACGGAGGGTTGGCGGAGAGTGACGTTACCGACTGTTCCCGAACCGTTGAGAACACAGAGGCTCGTGTTCTTTCTGCGGCTGAACCGGGCTAGGGCATCCACGACGTCGTTTCCGCCGGGGATTTCTAAAATGAAGGGGCTCATGGAGGGGTCTGGCTCGCGGGTAATAATAAGAGGCGGCTTGGGCTTGTTTTTGGAGCCCGGAGGGCGGCCCCTGGGCCGCCGCACTACTTCAATTGTAGCTCCATCCCCTGTGGAGACGGGCTTCTGGGCCGCGAGGTTGGGTCCCCCGTTACTCCGGCTGTCATCCTCCTCGGATGTTTGACATTCCCGAGAGAACTGAAACGGTTGGTGCTGTGGATGAAGTTTTGAGAACATGTTGATGTGCTTAAAACCTGAAGCTATTGTCTCATCACGTGTGTTTCGTTGTGGTTGCACTGTGTGAAGCTGGGAAGGGTGAAGGTTGGAGAAGGATTTTTGGATCAGAGAAGAAAAGGGTTGTGTCAAGGGTTTTATGGAGAGAGAGAGAGAAAGAGAGAGAGTAATGGTGAAGGTGGTGGGAGAGAGTGGGACCCACGGTGACAGATGAGACAGCAGAGATAGATGTTTGGGCGATGGAGAATGGGGTTTGTTTGGGAGAGGAGGTTCCTCTGTCTTGGAGGATCTGACCTTAGTCTGGTACGCAACTGATAATAAGGATGTGTTTGGTTGATGGTTTGTTTTTCTGTTATGGATATGCCCTTTTTCTCCTCTCACCGTACACGCCCTTACTTCCAATAAATTCAAAATCTTTGCCCTACCCTATCTATCACTATATCTCACATCTTCTAACTTCTACTTCTTCCCCCAATTCAAACATCAATCATTGTTTACGTCCAATTATCCGCATTTTTTAAATATTCTAACTTTCTAGATTCTATTATAATAAAAACTATATAAACATATTTTCAAAAATTACCTATCCATTATTGTTGCTTATCATCCTTCTTGATATCCTCTTGTGACTATATCTTTTTCATCATAAACATTACTTTTGAATATTTACTTTTAATGATCTTATAACTTAAATTTAATATCTTCAAAATAATTTGTTACTATTTAAAAGTAACATGATATATTAATGTAATTTTTATAAATCACTAAAAACACCTGGCATACATTATTTTTTATGGTAATAAAAAATAATTTATATAATTTTATTGTAAATCTTAATAATTTTATGATTTTATTGTAAATAATTTTATTTTAATGTTAGTAATTTTATAATTAAAAAATATTAAGTTTAAAAAGCAGTCAAATAATGTAACATCCCAAAAATTATATGATAATATAATTTTGAAAGATTAAACATTATAATATAATAGAAACATTTAAGGAAACAGATAAAGTTATAAGTTTACAGTCATCCAAAATTGATCATAAATTTAAAACTTCACTTACAAAAGAGTATTTCAAGATACATAGGTTCAACAAAGAAAGGAATTCCTAAGAAGACTAAGTTGCAACATCATCGTCCTCAAGCTCTTGCTTCAAGGGAATCTCTTCAACATCTGCTCACATCCAAGTGGATAATCATCGCAAAAAAAGACATACACACATAACACAAACAAGCAAGGGTGAGCTAGGTATAAAAAGCATGTTATCAATCAAGTATGTCAAGCATACAAGGATCATAACACAATACAGACTATGACCAAATGCATTTTGTTGATACCAATGACCGACCACATGATTTGACATGAAATGTCAAGTTCCAGGGGTTTGTGCACCCGGGTGGTGTAGTAACTGGAAAACCATCAGCTGCCACCCGAGGTTAGTCCGTTATAACTCACCCAAGAACCTATGGGCTGAGACCTCCTGCTATTCTCACCACATGACTCATCACTCTCTACTTGAGCATGGATGATCATTAGAATGTCAGGATAAACCCCATAAGGAAACTTCGGCCATTCATACAGTCAATCACAACAAACCACAAGGCACCACCATCTAACCTCCCTTGAGGATCATGGAATTACGTCCATCAAACATACTTTCACTTTAAAACTTAACTCAAGACATGAACAAGCAAATACCATAATATTATCAGATTCAATCCATATGAAACCATATACATATAACCTTTCACGTTTACATTGCATACAAAACATATGTATAATATTAATTATACTTCAAAAGACCACAAACAACCCAACAAGTCATCAAAAATCGCATGAAACCATTTGATAATGGTCTAAAAACTGTTATTTTTAATCTTAAAATTGATATCAAAGCACACCCTTTATGGCTTAGAATGAGCTTAAAATCAAGTAAAACACTTAGCTGAGTCATGTGAGAGTCAAAAGTTGGTTTTGGAGATATTATGCTTGTTTTTGCAATGTTTTGTAGGATTTTAAGGTGAATTGAAGATGGAAGTGAAGCAAGGTGGACTTGGACTCATGAAATAAGAAGAAAAAGGATGAAAAGAAGAGTCAAGTTAACCGCTCAGCGCCTAAATCCAACACTGAGCGTCCAATGCAATTAGAGGCAAACCGCTGAGCAGTAAAATCGACCGCTGAGCGGTGGCACGATTAGAGGGAAACCGCTGAGTGGTTAAATTAGGCGCTGAGCGGTTGTCTGTTGGGCCTGGGCCTAAATTCTGTTACTTTTTTGCTCTATAAATAGACCCAGTGTGATTCAAATTGTATTCTTTTTGGCAGAGAAAGACGTCCACAACAGCTCTACACACCTTGGAGGAGGTTCCTTGGATGCTTAGGCTCCAATCTATCAAATTTAGGGTTTTCTTTTCCATTCTTTCATTGTATTTCATCTAGATTCACCATGTCCATGGTGAACTAAGCCCTTTGTTGTTGGGGAGCAATGTAATCTTTTGAAACTCTCATATATCCAAATTCTCACTACTGCAGATCTGGGAAACGACTGCGGTTGTTTTTCCCTATACGTCGCGGTTCCCGAACCGCGGCATATAAAGGCGCGGTAAAAAGTCTCTGACTATATGCCGCGGTTGCAACCGCGGTAAAAAGTTCCGAGAATAAACCGCGGTTGCAAAAGGAACCGCAGCCAAAAACTATAGGCCACGGTTGGAACCGCAGTAAAAACCCAAGAATAGGCCGCGGTTCTGGGTGCAACCGCGGCCATATGTTTATTTTTAAAAAAAATTAAAAAAAAAATTAAAAAAACGATGGGCTTTTGGTCGCGGTCTTGGTAAGAACCGCGACATATTGTCCTGCAGTTTTCTAAAATAGCAGGTCTGTTTTTGTGATATCCACTACCACAAAAACAGACCTGCATATGAAATACATTTTCAACAGAATACATATATCAAACAGATGTTCAAATGCTTTCAAACAAAACATAAAGTACAATGTCTAATAAAATACAATGTACTAAAATAGAATGTTTAAATCTAATAACTAATAACTAAGAACTATTATATAATCTAACTATATACTTTGCAAGAGCTTTCCTCATGAATAAAAGTGGTTTCTCAGGAAGTGCTCTAGTACTCTTGAATTTCTGCACAAGACACTATATATAATTAGTGTATATGAATTCTACATTGGGGAAAAAATCAAAATTTGTTAGATTTAAATATTACCGTTTCCCAGCTTCCTGTGATGTGAGAATGAACAATATGGGTCATCCAATACATTACGTAGTATCCGCACTCATATGACCCATTCTGTTTGTTACACTACAATATATCATCATATAATTAGTGAATAACATTAAAACAAAACAACTATAACAAAGTATGGCTTTAACATATGTCACAGATAAGATGTATAGCATCTTAAGAAACCATCACAGATAAGATGTTCTCTAATTTGAGTTGCGTTCAACTTTCTCCCATTCAAACAGTTCACACAAGGACATCTAAACTTCACTTCATCGTCACTTCTCCCCTCACTACGTTGCGCAAATTGTATAAATTTCTCTACACCTCTCTCGTACTCAGCACTAATACGTGGTAAATTAATCCAATTTTGATCCATATTCCTAAATTTGACGAAATTACAATTATACAATTTTGTATATAAAATTATAAATTCAATCATACAATCAATTCAGTCATACAATCATACAATTAATAATCTCTTAAGAAACTTTCATGATATATATGATGGCATATAATTTTTCAACTTTTGAGTGCTTGGGAAAAATTAGTAAAAATTAGTAAAGTGGGTACACAATTTTTCTCTAAGTTGAATGAATTTTAGTTCTTAGTATGTAATTATTTTATTTCTAAGTTGTGGGGCAACTATTTTCATAGTTTATAGGAATTAGGCAATGAGCCCTTTGTCTTTTATGTAGGTAGATTGTGCAAAAGGCCATTTCCACACTCTTTTGTAAAATCCCAGCAACCATGCACAACCAAAATAGCAATTTCATACCATCACAGTCACACTATCATGCACAGCCAAAATAGCAAATGGGTAATTTTGTTCCTCACTCACACACTCACACAATCACCCATCATGTATGAAATCAATTTAAATCCATTGAAAGAACATTCATCACAAGCAATCAGACATCAAACCAGGTTAGCTTCCATACCTCTTTATGGTGCGACAGAGAAAAAAGGCACGACGGAGAAGAAAGGCGCGACAGAGAGCAGCGGGTCCGACAGAGAAGGAAAGTCCGACGTCAATGTGGAGGCGAAGGGTGCAACGACGGAGGGACGACGACAGAGGCACGACGGTGGAGGGCACAATGACAAAGACGATGGCGCAGCAGCAGCAGTGGCGTTTTCGCAGAGGCAGCGAGAAATCTTCAGAATCGCGTGGAAGAAGATGAAACTGTTCCTTTTTTTTTAACCTTCAGAAGAGAATCTGCCGTGGTTCTACACATAACTGCGACATATTCTCCTTTCTACCGCGGTTCTAATCTTAACCGCGACCTATTCATTTAAAAAAAATAAAGCAAAATGGCATTTTTGAAATTTTTTTAACTTATATGCCGCGGTTTGGCGCTGAACCGCGGCATATGCTCTGAAAAATTTAAATATTTACTCAGACAAGGGAATAGGCCGCGGTTGGGCAGAGAACCGCGGCATATTCCCCAACATTCAGAATTCCTCAACTGCCTCCCAACTGCCTTTTTGGGAATGTCAGCAGGTTGCAGGGGGAATAGGCCGCGGTTGGTCAGAGAACCGCGGCATATTCCCCAACGTTCAGAATTCCTGAACTGCCTCCTAACTACCTTTTTGGGAATGTCAGCAGGTTGCAGGGGGAATAGGTCGCGATTCTCTAACCAACCGCGGCATATTCCCCCTGCTACCCGCTGACATTCCCCATCAGTCAGCACGTGTAATAAATTGACAGGGGAATCTGCCGCGGTTCTCTGACGAACCGCGGCCTATTCACCTGCCAATTTATTGCAGTTGCTTACTGATGGGAAATGTCAGCAGGTAACAGGGGAAATAGGACGCGGTTGGTCAGAGAACCGCGGCCTATTCCCCTGTTATTAAATTTTTATCCCTGACGTGGCGTCAAAGGGGTTGGTTGACTGGGGTATATGCCACGGTTAAGTGGGGAACCGCGGCATATAAGTTCGATTTATTTAAAAAACTGCCACCGCGCAACATTATGCTGCGGTTTCTTGTGAACCGTGGCATAATGTGCGCTGTATAATCCTTTTTTTTTACTAGTGTCTTATTTAATTTATATGCTTGCATATGCTTATTTTATCAATTATTGGGTTCCTTACCTTTGCTTAATGCTTTTATCGTTTAACTCATTCGGTAAATGTTGTTTGTCTTTATTGATACGGAGACGTACATTAATGTCATGAACTTGGGGGGAATTCCTTGATTAAGCTAATACCGCCTAGAGATAGGGGTAGGACGATCAATTGTATTTTGCTTCTGTTTATCATGCATTATTAGTTACTAGGGGAAGCTTGAGATAGCAAGCCAGTAATTAGTAATAGGCTCTTTTCACCAAGAGATTGGGTTTAGGGTAGACCAAGAAAGTTTGCATGACAATATGATAAATAAGCAAATTAAATAAGAAGAGTAGATATAAGAAAGTGGATAAGATGAAATTGTAAACCCCAACAACTCCATTCATCCATTGTTTCTTCTAGCCAATTGAATCACTGCATCTTGCATGTTTATTTTCATTTGCATTCAAAAACCTAAATTTAATTCTTTCCTCAAGTCTTATGTGATTTGTTTACATGAAAGTTAAGGCCTAAGAGTCCTTTGGGAAAACGATACTCAGACTTACCCGTTTATAGTACTTGATAACGATTTGGTACACTTGCCAGGGACTTAATAAGTTTTTGGCGCCGTTGCCGGGGACTCATGGTTTAACTTATGTAATAGTGTAAATTGATTAAATTTGACTTGATCTTTTATGTTTAGTTTTATTTATGTTCTAATAAATGTTTTCTAGGGTTTTGTGCCTAATATTTGCAGGATGCAATATGGACAAGAATTTGACTATATGGGCACTCAATTCTATCAAAATAATCTCAACCACTGGTGGGAACCTCACTCAAGCATGGATCAAGGTTGGAATGGAGAAGCAAGAGAACCACATCAACAATTACTATTAGGGCAACAGGTATTTGCTTTAAATGAGCATATCAACAGATTAATTGGACGAGACATTGGAACGACTTATCCAAACTACCTTCTCCTCTATAGAACAAAGTGAAGCAAGAAACAAAAGGTTGGAGATACAAATTTGTCACTCCAATGAAATATTGGATTCTAGGGTTGATACTGAGGTTAACCCTGGGGAGGAATGTCAAGCCACTAGCTTTGAAAGTGAAATTTTGTTGATGAGGAAAAGATAGAAGAGATAGAAATAGAAAAGGTTGTTAAGGAGGAAATGATAGAGAGAGATGAGGAAAAGATAGAGGAGGAAAATATAGAAGAAACACAAAGGTTGAGTGAGGGAGAGAAAGATGAGGAGAAAGAATAACCAGTGGTTGAGGAAAAAGAAAAAAAAAAAGAGAAAATATGCAAAAATAAAGAAGAAAATAAGAAAAAATAAAAAGAGAAAAACGAGGGGAAGATTGAGAAAAGGAGGAAGAGAGGAAAGAAGAAAAGATAATGTGAAAAGCACCCTCCTCATTAGAAGAAAAATCATAGGAAGAAGAAAAAGTTTAAGTGCTTTATGAAGATCTTCAAGAAATTGGAGATTAAAGTTCCTATGATTGAAACATGGAAACATGTGCTTGGTGTTCTCAACTTTGTGAAGAAATTCAGTAGGAAGAAGAAAAATAAAGAGAATATCAAGCAAGGGGAGTATCAACACCTACTGATGGGTGTTTGAGCTTTATCGGGTCAAGCTAATGACGCTAAAAGAGCGCTTACTAGAGGCACCACAGTGATCCAAGAACAATATTTTTGTACTTTAAATTTTTAAATCTTGGTGATGTAAGTATGAACAATTTTTAAATTTTTGTGTATTGGGTAGCTTCTACCAAGGGAAGCTAAGAATTTTATGTATCTATTAAAGGATACAGGTAGGTACACCTATTGAAAGGTGTTGAGAGGCACTTACTGATGAGTGCTGGACAGGTTTGGGTCAGGCTCGTGACGTTAAACAAGCGCTACCTGGGAGGCAACCCAGTTGATTATTTATGTTTTTAACTCTGTGTTAAGTGCATTGCATGTTTGAATGTTGCATTTGAGAGGGGAAGGGAATGTGATTGAAAAATTGAAGGTCGAAATTAAGTGCTACAGGGTTAGATTGCTCAAAAGCAAGCAAAGAAGAGAGAAAGAAAATTATCGCCCACCGTTGGTACATTTGATCGTTGAGCGGTTTCAGCGCTACCTAGCCTCGAGTTTTGTTAAAAGCTGAGCATTTTTTTTTTGTTTTGGAACTTTGAAACCTCTTCGTTGCAGTTCACCCAAGCAGTCTCCCTAAGCCCTAACACTTCTCTTTCATTTTCCAGAGCTTTTTAAAGAAATTTCCCCACTTTTATCATCACCCACTCACAAAAATCTCACTTTTCTACCATTGTCTTGTCAAAGTTTGGGGTTTTTGTTGAGGGATTGTGCATTGGAGAGGCATTCATCATCTATTAGGAGGAAGTCTAGCAAGCATTTAACATCTCCACTCAAGTAAGTTGTGCAATTTCCTTCTTAGGGTTTCTAATTGGAATTTGATGAAGAACATGTGTAGGAACATGATAAATTAGGGCTTTTGATTTCTATGCATGATTTGATGAAATAGAAATTGTTTGAACTGATTGAATTGCATGAATTTGGTCTGGAATTGTGGATTTGGTGTTAGAGTGGAGATTAGGACCTTTGAAAGAGGGTTTTTGATAAACCTAGTTGAAAACGGCTGAGCGGTCTACCTGACCGCTGAGCGGAATTCATCAGATTGGGGGTTTTGATTTTGGGACGCTGAGGGGCCCTGTTTTCCCTCAGTGTTGGACTGTGCTTGATTTGGAATCTAATTTATGATTTACCAACCTTTAATGATGAATTTTTGTGATGTTATTGAATTTATTTGATACAGGAATGTCATCCTCAAGGAGAGTGAAGACCATGGGCAACAAGAGAAAGGAGCCAGAGAGATCAAGAGGATTTTATTCTCCTATGTTCCTCTCTAGGAAGCATGAGGAGCATTATGTAACTATACAGGAGAGGAATTTATTGATGGAGAGGAAGGCCATGTATATTCCAAACTTAACTCCAGAGTTTGAATTGGAGATAGAGAGGCGAGGCTGGGAGAGATTGACCACTTATGTTGCACCAGCTAGCATTGAGCTGTTGAAGGAATTTTATGCTAATGCCTTGTCCAGAGGAGGAGTTTCAGCTGGGAGGTACATGAATTACATGAGGGGACGAATCATCAGGTATGACCCCGATACCATCAACAACTTTCTGGGTACTGAGTGGCCAGGAGAGCAGTGTAGGTATGTTGCTCTTACAGGGGAGTACAGGGATTATGAGGACATCGAGAAGGTGATGTGTATCCCTGGGAGACACTTTCAGAGGAACCCTAATGGAGCGTCAGTCAACATCATTAGGGTGGACTTGACTCCCCTGGCGAAGTACTAGATGACATTCACTAATGCCAACATACAGTCGTGCTCTCATGTCACCGACATCACTATGCATCAGATTCTCTTCATCTACTACATGATGAGGCAGATGGATGTTAACGTTGGTGAGGTCATCACCAACGAGATTCAGAGCTGCGCTACTACTGTGAGTAGTAGGACACCGCTAGGACATCCATCCCTAATTACTTACCTGTTCCGGCAGGCTGGGGTGGACACTGCAGTTCCACCCTATGAGAGGCCATGGAGGGCTATAGACGCTTCCTATTATCGTCAGTTTTGTGGAGGTAACGAGCCAACCAGAGCAGTTCCTAGGAGACGTCCTAGGAGAGCAACAGCACAGTAGGAGGATGCACATGCAGATGCATCGGCACAGCACGCTGAGCCTTTCTAGATGATGGACATGTATGTGTCCATGATAGAGGCTAGGATGGAGTCTCTTCGCAGAGGGCAGATAGCTACTGCTGAGATGATAGTAGGGCTATATGATCAGCCGCCAGTGCACAGGTGGACGATGGACGAGTTCCATAGTGTGATGGCTTGGCCTCAAGAGCAGGCACAGGGTAGCAGGTCTGAAGCAGCTGGAGCACCAGGTAGAGATGATGATGACCAGGAGGATGATGATTTTGAGGATGCACAGGCTGGTGATGAGTATGACTCAGATGAGGACATGGACTGAGAGGGCATCTACTGATGGATGCCAGCATTTAGACAGAGATTTTTCTTTTTCTTTTGTACTTTGAATTTGTAGTGTAGGTGAATTTTATTTTTGTGTCTATGCTTGGCTTGTACACTGATTTTGATGATGATTTGATGATTATATTGCATGACAAGTTATTCGATGATGATGATTGAATGTGGTTGATGATTGAGAATGTGTGTGCTGATATCCAGGTGAATGGTTCATGATTGTGATTATGGTGCTAAGCAGGATTCATGAATGATGTGTGAGAAAGCATGTGTGTGAGATATTGAGCTCCAAAGTTTTCACTGATATATGTATTGTTCACAGGAAAGCATGAATGATATTGCCTGAGTCTTGATAATTGCTTGTTGATGTCATATGATCAAGGCCATGTTTGGAAACCCTTACTTAGCCAAATTTTCGCCTAAAGTGATTAAAATATTATACCCTTTTTGAACCTTGGCCTTAAACAGAATGAAAACATTTGTTTTGAATTATTTACCTTGAGTTGGGTTGAGATTAATTGTATGAAAAGGTTCAAGTTTGGGGTTGTATGGGAAAGTTGAAAGGCAAAAGAAAAGCATTGAGCTCAAAGGTTGAAAAAGAAAAAGGCATGAGAAAAGGAAAAAGAAGAAAAGAAAAAAATATGAAAGAAGAGCTCAATGTAAAATTAAAAGAAAAGAGAAGAAGTTGGGAATGAGTGAGATTGGTTAAAAAGAGAGTGGTGCTTGAACTTTGAATGATAATATAACTCTCTCAACTTAAGGAATTTTTATTCCAGAAAAACCAATTTTTCTTGATAGCCCAGCCACATTACAAGCCTTGGAAAAGTCCTTGTGATGGCATTTGCATGTGAGGATTTTGATTGTTTTAGATGAATGGCAATATTATTTTCTATGACATGTGAACAGTAGAGAGTGGTGTGATTAAGTGAAACACTTGCTTGGTGAGAATTGTTAAAATCCATGTTTACATCTATGAAACATCTGTTGGGAAATATATGCTTATGTGAACTAAATTGAAATGAAAGCATGCATGCATCTTGATAGGATTCCACTGAAAATCTAAATTGAATAATAACTTGTTGTGAGGAGAAGGATTTTTGAAAGTGTTGAACTATTTGATGAAAAAGTGGAAAGCCAAGTTTTGTTTTGTTTGCTTGAGGACAAACAAAGTTCTAAGTTTGGGGTTGTGATAACGATCTAGAAATCGTTATTTTCATGCTTAAATTTGATATAAAAACACACCCTTTATGGCTTAGAATGAGTTTGATGTCAAGTAAAAAACTTAATTGAGTCATTGAGAGTCAAAAGTTGGTTTTAGAGGTATTATGCTTTGTTTTACAATGTTTTGCAGGGTTTTAAAGTGATTTGAAGGTGGAAGTGAAGTAAGGTGAACTTAGACTCGTGAAAGATGAAGAAAAAGGATGAAAAGAAGAGTCAAGTGAACTGCTGAGCATCAGAACGGACCGCCTTGGGATAGGGGTAGGACGATGAATTGTATTTTGCTTCTGTTTATCATGCATTATTATTTACTAGGGGAGGCTAGGGATAGCAAGCCGGTAATTAGTAATAGACTCTTTTCACCAAGGGATTGAGTTAAGGGTAGACCAAGA